>CM076576.1:511446849-512646849 GCA_034641835.2 Pinus albicaulis
AGTTTTAACAAAATGGTTGCAGGGTCGGGGGTAGTAGAAATGGTTGCTTGTTAGGTCCCTATATCACTAGTATAGTCCCTTATTATTGTTAGTGTAAACCCCTTATTGTTATTATTGTACCCTTGTAACCCCCATTTTGTTATTATTGTGCCCTTAAATTATTATTGTTAGGTCGGCTAGGATTACATCGTGGCCCACTAGGATTACATTATGGCCCCATGGACTCCTATATATAGAAAGGAGGTTTTGTAAATTGTATCATCCAAGAATTGTTCATTTATGTAATGTATTGGAGGTTTCTCCCTCGAAGTGGCTCATTTCTAAGGCGTTGATATCTCTTTTCTTCTATTTTTGGAGCTGGTTACACAACATTTGGTATCAGAGCTTTGGATTCTAGGGTTTCGCTGCTCCAAACAGGTCATCGTGGCATTTTCGCTATAAATTTTTTTCTACGAAGCTTCCGAAGCTGAAATTTTTAGGGTGCGAAGCTGAAATCTTGAGGAAGGTTGTCTAAAAATTTCAGATCTTGGTTCGCAATATTTGAGGAGATATCATCTGTGGAAGTTAGGTATTTTTTCAGGCTCATAAACAGGTCATCGTGGCATTTGCGCTATAAATTGTTTTGTACGAAGGGTCAGAGTCTGAAATGCATATGGTGCGAAGCTAAAATCTTGAGGAAAGTCGTCAAAAAATTTCAGAACTTGGTTCGCAATATTTTTGGAGATATTATCTGTGGAAGGTAGTGCTTTTTCAGGCTCCTGAATTTCATCTCAAAGAGGTGATCGTGGGAAAAGTTCAATAACTCTCTCTCTGAAGATTGGATTGGAGTGCCGTCAAAAGTGGTCACAAGTACACAGCCTGTAGTTTCTTCGTTATCAATTTCAGAGACAAAGGACAAAACAATGACACGTGGCAAGTCGTACAAGTTCGCTCTACTGAACCAGTCCAGAATTAGGTCATTGTGGGAGATTGGACACAACTTTGTCTTGGAGAATCAAAATCAGGTCAGACCTGTGGCATTTGAAAGAAGCTTCAGAGGGCTACTACAGGGCTGAATTTTAGATATCAAAGATTTTCAATTACAGAGATAATTCAATTTCAATATCGAGCTCCTAAAAGCTAGTAAAAGGTGTGTATTTTTTTTTCCGAATTACATAAGTCTTGTTTGAAGAATCAAGTTGAATTGATTCAAAGGGAAAATTGTAGAATAGATATCAATATTGGATTTTAAAATGGCCCCTAAAAAGAATTCAACACCCATTAAGCCTTCAGAAGGCTCTACTATGACTCATGAAGATGAAGAATTGCAACATGATCTATCAAAATTACAAGAGCAAGTGCAACATTTTTCACTCTCGCAAAGAGCAACAAAAAATGAAATGGAAGTTTTGAAGAAAGGCATGGAAGTGAAGATGGACGGTTTGAAGAAAGGCACGGAAGCTAAGATGGATGGCGTGGAAGCTAAGATGGATGGCATGGAAGTGGGCATGGAAGCTAAGATGGATGACATGAAAGACAACATGGAAAACATGAAGAATGATCTAAAAGCATACATGGAAGGCTTGATGACAAGCTTAAAACAAGAAATGATTCCTAATGGCGGAAATATAGTAGAAGAAGCTCATGATGAGAACAAAATAAATGTTAATCGTGATTTCATAAACTCGAATGTTGGTGGGAAGAACCACCATATTCCAAAAATGGATATGAGGAAGTTTGATGGAAAGGATCCTGTAACATGGATACTACAGATGGAGCAATATTTTGATCTCCATAACGTGTAAAACACACAAAAGGTACGCATTGCAACTTTACATTTAGAACAAAATACATTTGTATGGTATCGATGACTTTTCTCCCGTAAAAAAATTGTCACTTGGTCAATTTTTACGGAGGAAATGATAGCACATTATGAGGATACAAAGAGCAACACCTTCTTTAGCCAATTGAGAAATCTCAAACAAAAGGGTTTAGTGGGGGAGCACATTGAGGACTTCCAAAAATTGAATATAAGGGTAACTGATATTCCAGAGGAACACATGATTGATCTCTTCATAGGCACTTTAAAGGATAAAATCCAACATGAAGTTCGCGTTTTGGAACCTGATTCATTGGAGAAGGCATTCAGGTTGGCAAGAAAAGTTGAATGTAAAATTATGGCGACAAGGAAGCCTACCACTCAATTCTATAAAGAAGGAAGTGTTGCTACACCTAGATTTACACAACCTACAAGGTTGACACCACAACAATTGGAAGAAAAAAGAGCAAAAGGGCTTTGCTATAGTTGTGATAGCAAATACACTAAAGGTCATAAGTGTGTCGAGAAGAAATTATTTTACATAGATTGTGAAGAGGAAGAAGAAAATGAACAAGAAGAGGATATACACCAGGAACCAGCCCTAGAAGAGGAAGAAATGAATCCGACCATATCGTGTAATGCACTAGCAGGAATTACCACTCCTCAAACTCTCAAGATAGAAGGACAAATCAAGAAGAAAAAGGTAATAGTGTTGATTGATTAAGGTAGCACCCATAATTTTATTCATTGTAAGGTAGCCAAGGAATTAAATTGTTTCCTATACCCAGCACCAGAATGTCAAGTGATGGTTGCAAATGGAGGAACTATAAATTGCTCCGGAAAATGCCATAATATCAAGCTAACCATGGGGGAATATGTGTTGACTAGTCCAATGCTTTTCATTCCTATGGGAGGTGCTGATGTTGTACTAGGAGTACAATGGTTACAATCTTTGGGGACGGTAGCTTTTAATTTTCAAGAACTTTTCTTGAAATTTTTTTCATAAGGAAAGGAAGTCGAATTACAGGGTATTGCGGGGAAGCCAGGAAGGATAATAAGCTCTAATGTCATGACAAAGCTTCTAAAGAAAGAACAACGAGGCGTAATTGCACAATTATGCTCACTAGAAGTTCCAACATCAAAATCATCTATTTCTGCAGGTCTCCAACAAGTCTTGGACAATCATTCCAAGGTGTTTGAAACTCCCAAAGGACTCCCACCTATTCGTGATCATGATCATGCTATTCATTTGATTCCAGGAAGTGTTCCTCCAAACATCAGGCCTTATAGATATCCTTACTTCCAAAAGAGTGAAATTGAACGTATGATTGCAGAAATGTTAGAGGCGGGTATAATTCAACCTAGTCCAAGTTCTTTCTCTGCTCCTGTAGTATTGGTACACAAGAAGGATGGATCATGGCGAATGTGTCCGGATTATAGGGAGCTCAATAAGCTCACCATTAAAGAAAAATTTCCCATTCCCGTGATTGATGAATTATTGGATGAATTACATGGAGCAATTTATTTTACCAAGTTGGATCTTCGTTCAGGATATCATCAAATTAGAATGAAGACTGAAGATATTCCAAAAACAGCATTTCGAACTCATGAGGGTCATTATGAATTTTTGGTCATGACTTTTGGCCTTACCAATGCACCTTCTACATTTCAAGGGTTGATGAATTCCATTTTCAAACCCTTCCTTAGAAAATTTGTGCTAGTATTTTTGATGATATACTAATATACAGCAGGTCTTGGAAGGATCATGTTGAACATGTTGACAGGGTGCTCAAACTATTGCAGGAGAAACAATTATATGCAAAAACATCCAAATGTTTCTTTGGAGTACAAGAGGTGGAATATCTGGGTCATATTATATCTCACGAGGGTGTGAAAGTAGACCCTAACAAAATTAAAGCTATTAAGGAATGGAAAGTCCCCAAGACAATAAAGCAGTTGCGAGGATTTCTCGGGTTAACAGGCTATTATCGCAAGTTTGTTAAGAATTATGGGAGAATAGCAGCACCTCTAACAACATTATTGAAGAAAGATGCATTTTCATGGACTCCCGAAGCAACTAAGGCCTTTGAACGTCTTAAAGAGGCAATGTGCCTAGCACCGGTCTTAGCTACACCAGACTTCACAAAAACCTTTATTGTGGAATGTGATGCCTCAGGAAATGGAATTGGTGCAGTTTTAATGCAGGAAGGAAGACCCATTGCTTTAGAAAGTCGTCCAATCAAAGGAAAGTATTTACAGAAACCTATTTATGAGAAGGAAATGTTAGCAATACTTCATGCATTAAAGAAATGGAGAACTTACCTAATGGGAAGACACTTCAAGGTAAAAACTGATCATGATAGTCTTAAACACTTTTTGGAACAACGACTATCTTCAGAAGAGCAGCAAAAATGGGTCACAAAGATGTTGGGTTATGACTTTGAAATAATCCACAAAAAAGGAAAGCTTAATGTTGTTGCAGATGCACTCTCAAGAAAGAATGAAGAGGTGGAAGCATTGCTTTGTGCCATTTCTATTATCCAACCAGATTGGATAACCGAAGCAAGAGATGAATGGAAGAAGGACAAAGATGTACGGACACTCATTCAAAAGTTGCAGCAAGATCCTAGTACATCTGATACATTTAGTTGGAAAAATGATTCCTTATGGTACAAAGATCGCTTATATCTTTGTAAGAATTCCCAACTAAAACAAAATATTCTTCCGGAATTGCACACTTCTCCTTTAGGAGGACACTCAGGATTTTTAAAAACTTACCACAGGGTGAAGAAAGAATTTTTTTGGGATGGCCTTAAATCTGATATTCGAAAGTTTGTGGCGGAATGTTTGGTTTGCCAACATAATAAAGTGGAAACAATTAAGACCCCAGGACTTCTACAACCTTTATCCATTCCAAGTCAACGTTGGGAGGAGATTTCAATGGATTTTATCACCGGTTTACCTAAGTCCGAAGGAAAGAGTGTCATCATGGTGGTAGTTGATAGACTTACCAAGTATGCACACTTTTGTGCATTATCTCATCCATTTAAAGCAAGTACACTTGCTACTACATTTATGGACAGAATTCAAAAGCTACATGGAAGCCCAAGGGTTATTGTGAGCGACAGAGATCCCATTTTTACTGGAAATTTTTGGAAGGAGTTATTTTCTTGTTTGGGTACTCAATTAGCTCATAGCTCATCTTATCATCCTCAATCCGATGGTCAAATTGAGATAGTAAATAAATGTTTGGAAGGATATCTTCGTTGTTTTGTATCTGATAAACAAACACAATGGGTCAAGTGGTTACCTCTCGCTGAATGGTGGTATAACACTTCCTTCCATACTGCAGCAAAAATGACCCCATTTATGGCACTTTATGGATATCATCCACCATCCGTCACATCATCTTTAAGGGAAAATTCGAAGGTTCAAGCAGTGGAAGATCACATCGAGCATCAGCAAGAAGTTCTCCAACTCTTAAAGGATAACCTGAATTTGGCACAAAATCGAATGAAACAACAGGCAGATCAACATCGTAGCGAGAGAAGTTTTGATGTTGGAGATTGGGTATTTTTACGGCTACAACCATACAAACAAATGTCCCTCAAGCAAGCAAAGAAGGATAATAAATTATCGCCAAAGTACTATGGTCCTTACAAGGTGTTGCAAAAGATTGGTACTATGGCATACAAATTGGAGCTTCCCGCTTCTTCGCGAGTACATCCAGTTTTCCATGTTTCATGCTTAAAGAAGGTTATAGGTGAAAATCTTCCAGTTCAAACAATATTGCCAGAACTTGATGAGGAAGGAAAAATCATATTGGAACCAGAAGCGGTGATGGAAACAAGAACTCGACAACTACGGAATCGATCAATTTCAGAGTATCTCATCAAGTGGAAGAACTTACCCACTGAAGATTCTACATGGGAGGATGAGAATTTTATACAGAAGCACCCAGAGCTACTCAAGCGTTGAGGACAACACTTTTTTGAAGGAGAGGGCATGTTAGGTCCCTATATTACTAGTATAGTCCCTTATTGTTGTTAGTGTAACCCCCTTATTGTTATTATTGTACCCTTGTAACCCCCATTTTGTTATTATTGTGCCCTTAAATTATTATGGTTAGGTCGGCTAGGATTACATTGTGGCCCACTAGGATTACATTATGGCCCCATGGACTCCTATATATAGAAAGGAGGTTTTGTGAATTGTATCATCCAAGAATTGTTCATTTATGTAATGTATTGGAGGTTGCCCCCTCGAAGTGGCTCATTTCTAAGGCGTTTATATCTCTTTTCTTCTCTTTTTGGAGCTGGTTACCCAACATTGCTGCTTCAGTAGACATCCTCATTTGTCTCCTAGGTAAGAAGGCAGAAAAAGAAATAGTTTACTTTTTCCTTTTATGAGAGGGTTTTTTCAAGGAGAAGGGCTATCAGAGGACGTAGCTACTTTAGTCGTGGCCCTTGTTTGTATTTTTGGTGGGGAGGCAGTTGTGATTCACCTTTTAATTTTATGAAGAGAGGAAGATGGTGTTGTATCAGCCTAACATTCATCACTAGGAATATGGACAGTAGGATCAGATGATTCTGCTAAGTGGTGAGACAGACTTGAAGAAAGGTTAATTTGATTAGTTGGTTCTGTGGATGGAATTGGTGGAGGTTTAGGGATATTCTCTGGTTGCTTCTCATGTGAACTTTTAGGAATTGCTTGAGGATTTTCAGTAGCTTCTTGAGGAATTTCAGTAGCTTTCTCAGGGTTTAGGGTTGGGTTGTTTAGAGGAGGGTTTTTTTGAGTGAAACCCCTATGAATCATTAGCTGAACAAAGCGATGATGCGTGAGGGAAAGGAGTTGGAATTTTACCCGTCTATAATAATATGACACATTTCTAATGCATCCAAGTAAATAGTAAGTAATGTTCACTAGTCTACCATGTCGTAAATGGTTTAATAAGACAAAATCATGTTGGTAGACTACCTGGTAGCAACCTTCACAAGTGAGGTAATTTTTGATGAATTCAGCAACTTTTGGTTAAGGAGACAGCAATGAGTGAAGTCCGACACCCTGGCCTTTAAGCTCAATGTGTTCTCCTAGCAGAATAAAATCCTGTTGTGCATTCAGAATGATATGCTTTCGACTAAACCATCGAGTACCAGTGACCAAAAGACCTGAAACCTGTGTTATGTCGCCCTCTGAAATTGGAATTCGGATTCCATGGACAGTAGAATGATATTCCTGGAGATTTTGTGCAATTTCAAGGACCTATTGTGGATAAAACTCTTGAAGTCTCTGAAAACATCCTCCCCAACCTACCTGCTGAAAAATTTGATACGCCTCTGGGAATAATTCAAGCAGAGCTATCGAGTCGGGCTCATGTCGAATAGTAGGTCCTCCCATAGTTAACTAGCTTTGGTAAAATGCAGATTCAAAGAGCAAAGTTAGGGACTTCGAATAGAGTAAACTTTGCGAACGAGAACATGGAGTCATGGTGAAGAGGCGAAGTAATGGGTAGGAAAAATGACGGTAATTGGCATGTTGTGAAATGATGGCATATAATTTCGATATTCCCCCCAACTACAGCTAAAATTATATCTTTAAGTGTGTGGAGATTATGGTCACAATAAACAAAATATTCTCTTTAAACCATAGTTTAATTTTACTTACATATAAAATTTACATACCTCATGTTTACCTTTTATTTGTAGTTCAAAAAATATAGTGATTTTTTATAATGGCTCAATAGTCATGGAAGAAATTTAGAAGCTTTTTGAAACATGAGGGAGATTTTATTAGAGATTTGTTTTATCATAGGAGAAGACAGTGAAAGGACGGGAGTAGCATAAGAAAAAGGAGAATTGGAAATGAACGAACTGAAGAAGATGATTTCATGACAGAAAATGTTGCATTGTCATGTCTTTGGAGAAAGAAATGGTGTTTCAGCAATGGGAAAAATGGATGAAATGCTGTTGAAAAGTGGTGTTTCAGCAATGGAAAAATAGGGAAAGTGTTGCTGAGGAGTGATGTTTTAGTAGTGGGGAAATGGGGAAAATATTTGCGGAGGAATAGTGTTTCAGCAATATGAAAAATGGGGAAGATATTTGCTGAAAAATGGTGTTTCAGCAATGAGAAAAATAGGGAAAATGATATGAAAGGGGAAAAAGGAATGAAGGGAATGAATGGTGAAGTGTTACTAGAAGATGGAGAAATGAGTTGATGAGGGAAGAAATGCTTCTCAAAATGAAGCTTGGATCTTCTTGTGGTGAAATTGTCCTTCCCTGGTAAGCCTTTCCTTAATCAAGAATCTGCAAAATAATCAATTGTAACATGCCAACCCTTGACAGGGATTATTAGTTTAAGAAATATAATTCTAATACTAAAAATACAATGCAAAAAATAATCAAATGCAGTGAGGAGCAGAAGGCTCCCCTAGAAAGAGAAAATGTGCATCTGCCATGCAAGTGGCCTTAAAATATTCTTTGGAAATAGGGCATTGGTATACATGAAGCCAATCACCATTTACTAATAGTGGTGTTTTAGAATCATCAATTTTTAAGAGCCTTACTATTCCATTGGGAAAAATAGTATCTATTTCATAGGGTCCCAACCATCTTGTATGTAGCTTCTCTTGAAATTTTTCAAACCGAGAATCATACAATAAAGCCCAATTACCTTTTTGGAACTACTTATGCTTGATGATTTTATCATGCCACTTTTTTCTCTGTTGTTGGATCATAGTTGTCTGATGAATGGCATCTAATCTTTTTTCATCCAATTCATGAAGCTGCTGCAACCTAACTGTCTTTGCATCAGTCAAATCAAGGTTAACAGCTAAAGCAGTCCTTAAGGTTTTAATTTCAAATTCTAAAGGAAAAACAACACTTTTACCATAAACCAATTCATAGGGTGAAAATCATGTAGTATTTCTCCAGGTAGTTCTATAAGCACATAGTACTTCAGGGAGTCTTTAAGACCAATCCTTCCGGTTGTCCTTCACTCTTTTTGTTAGAATGGCTTCTATTACGTTGTTTGTACTTTCCACCTGCCCATTGGCTTGGGGGTGGTATGGTGTAGTCATTGTATGATGAATGTGATATTTCTAAAGGGTTTCTTTAAAACCATGAGAATTGAAAGGAGGTCCTCCATCTATAACTAGCTCTCTAGGGACTCCAAATCTAACAAATATTTCTTCCAATAGGAAAGCTAGGATAGCTTCTTCATTAGCTATAGGGAGTGCTTTGGCCTCCACCCATTTAGTCATATAATCTATGTAGACTAATATATAAACTCTTTGATTGGATGGAGGATTAATGGGTCCTATAAAATCTAAGGCCCGTCTTTCAAATGGTTCAAGTATTGCATGGGGGTTTAATGGCATTTCATCTCTATGATTAGGTTGACACATTCTCTAATAGCTATCACAAGCCCGAACATATTTCTTTACATCCTTAAAGAGTGAGTGACAATAATAACCCATCCTAAGAATTTTATGTGTCGTTCTCTTATCAGCAAAATTCCCTCCGTAAGGGCCATCATGACAAGATTTTACTATATCATACACCTCATCCTCTCTAATGCATCTCCAAATTTCACGATCAAGTCCTGTATAGAAAAGACACCCACTTATCTAGCTATACCGAGCACTTTGTTGAATGATTTTTCTTTTTTTTCGATGTGATAGGTGTGATGGTAACTTCCCTGCAACTAGATAATTGGAAATTTCTGCATACCATGGTGAGTGAGCAGATACTGCAAATAAATATTCATCAAGAAAGGAATCATCTACTGGAATATTATCATCAGTTTTTAACTGAGAAAGGAAATCATAAACTACATTTTCTTTACCTAGTCGATCTACAATTGTAATATCAAACTCTTCTAATAACAATAACCATCTGGTGACTCGAGCATTTGTAACAGATTTTTTCATTAAATACTTAATAGCCGATTGATCAGTATGGACAAAAGTAGAGTAACTAGTAATGTAATGTCAAAACTTATTAATAGCATAAATTACTGCTAAAAATTTATTTTCGGTAACTGTATAATTGAGCTCAGCAGGAGTCATATTCTTACTGATAAAGTAGATAGCATAAGGTAGATGGTTTTCCTCTTATCCCAAGACAGCTCCAATTTCAGTATCCTAAGCATCAGAAGATATATGAAAGGGGAGTTCCCAATCATGTCCTCTCAGAATAGGAGCTGTGGATAACTGATGCTTGAGTCCTACAAAGGCCTTCTGGCAAAGATTAGTCCACTTGAATTCAACATTTTTCATAAGTAACACAAACAAAGGAGAGGCTATTTTCGAAAAAAATTAATAAATCTCCTGTAATATCCAGCATGTCCTAGGAAACTTCTCACATCTGTTTGTGTTTTAAGAATAGGAAGGTTTTGAATGAATTGAATTTTAGATGTCTCTACTTTAATTCCTTGAGATGAAATAAAATTTCCAATCACTACTCCTTCACTCATCATCATATGACATTTTTCGATGCTTAAGGAGAGATGAGCTTCTCTACATCATTTAAGTAATTTCTCGAGGTTCTGTAATGCATCTTCAAAAGACACACCATAAGGGGTAAAGTCATCCATAAATATTTCCATGGAGTCATTTAGCATATCAGAAAAGATTCCTATAACTGCCCTTTGAAAGGTTGATGGTGCATTACATAATCCAAATGGGAGAACTCTACAAGCAAAAGTTCCCCAAGGACTAGTAAAAGTGGTCTTATCTTGGTCTTGGGGTGCAATTCTTATTTGGTTATACCCACTAAACCCATCTAAAAATGAGAAGAATTTCTTCCCTCACAAACTATCCAACACCTAATCAATGAACGGTAAAGGAAAGTGATCCTTTTGAGTGGCTTTATTTAAGGCTCTATAATCTACACACACTCTCCATTTTTCGTTTTTCTTAGGAACTATTACCAATGGGGAAACCCATTCACTATGAGAGATAGGATATATAAACCCTGCATTAAGTAATTTTTGAAGTTCCTCTTTGAAACTTTCTCTTAAATTAGGGTCCATTCGTCATTGGGGTTGACAGAATGGTTGACAACCTTCCTTGATATAGATATGGTGAGTAAATAATTCAGGATAAATTCCCCTCATATCTATATAGTCCCATGTGAATGCTTTCTTATTTTCAAGAAGTAACTTCATTAATTGTTGTGTTTCAGCAACTGTCAAATTGGGATTTATATTCAGTGTTTTTCCAGGTTCAATTTTTATTATTATACTCTTAGAAGAGATGGGGGTTGATGTTTGATGAAGATCTTCAGGTTTAAGGTTTTCCTGGGTATATGATTTCAAAAATGCAGCCAGTTGATTATGTGTTTCTGGAATCACCAAGGGGGTTCACAAATAAAATTATTAATTACCTCATCCTCATGGTATCTTTAAGGCTTAAATCTTGTCCGATAGTCAAAATAGGTTGAATAGCATGATCATCATATTCCATCCATACAGAATTATCATTATTAATCATGGGTGTAGCGTGAGGGTAGAGAGTAAGTTGTTTAGTTTCATATCCATTGGAAATTTTCATTGAACCATATTTGCAGCTGATAAAGGCATCGGCTGCAGCTAACTAGGGCCTTCCTAGAATTAAAGGATGTCCCCCCAACTTTGTTTTAGTCTGTAACACCACAAAGTGAGCTGGGTAATTCTAGGACTCAACTGAGATAACTAGGTCTTCAATAACTCCTTCTGGTTTGATTGTAGAACGGTCAGATAACTCTAGAATGGTTGGTGTATCTCTGATTACATTCTTTACCTGTAGCAATTGTGAAGTTTCAAGAGTCATAATGTTTATAGCAGCACCTAAATCTACCAGAACTTGAGGGATTATTTTTTTACCGATTTGGACTGTCACAGTAGGATGGTCGAGGTCACCATATTAACTGGAGGGGCTTTACTGGACATTAATGCAGATAGGTCTCCCATAACATGGACTGTAAGGGGATATTTAGCTTTCCTACAGGGTTTATTAACACAAATATCTCTCATAGTTCTGGCATAAATTGGTACATCTCTTAGTGCTTGTAAAAGTGGAATTTTAACATACAGATTCTGCAATTCCCCTAAAAGATTAAAATCAGGTGGCTCCAACATTCTAGTTAAAACTAAATGCTCAGGGAATGGTGGCTCTGATGTTTCAGCACCCTTATTAGAGGGTGGTTGTACCTCTTTATGTGAATCATGTTTTTCAATTTCTTCTTTATCAGAATCAGAATAGGTAACATCATCGATAATGGGTTCAACTATTTTCCGAGATCATAAATGAATGTCAATACATTGTGCAAGGAAAACAGGAAATATACGATGGTTCTGAATATCAATAACTTGCACAACTTTATTATTGGGGTTAGGATTTGGTTGTATAGGTAGCTGGGGTCTCATCATTTGATTATTTGGTGGAGCACCTGATGGCAGAGGAAGTGGTTGCTAAAATTAAGGAAATTGATTTGGGAACGGGAGTTGTTGACCCCTCCAATTTTAATTCCATTGGTTAAAGTAAGATTGTTGTTGTGGAGGCCAAGGAGTCCACATTTCAGGATCTACAAAGGGAGGGCTTGTTTGTTGCATGGGTGGGTAATTCATTTGATTTAAGCGTGGGTATTGAATTTGGTTAAAGGGAGGGTAATTTGCTTGACTAAAAGAAGGATAGTTATTCCAATGATTAGAAGATGTAAATGGCATATTAAAGTTCATACCTTGTCCTCGTGGTTGCCATTGCCTTCTCTATGTCATCAGATAAACAGCTTTAGCTTCTTCTTTGGTTGGTTGCAATGCTACTTTTACTCCTGGTAAAGAAGGGAATTGTTTTGTTTCATGATCTTTCTCACAAAGGGTGCAAATTGGCACCTTGTCCAAAGGGCATTCCCTTAGTGGGTGTTTATCTCTGCATTTGGGGCAAAAGATAGCCAAAGCTGCTTCTGCTTCAGCTTTTTTCTTCTTAACTTGCAAGGTGTCAATCTATGAAGCAAAAGAACTTAACATTTCAGTTTTAAATTCTTCAAGTAAATTACCTATTTCGGCTATTGTTTCTCCTCCACTGCCTGATTTTTGAACTCTTGAATATGTGGTATTTCTTTTGTTTGACCTGTTCCTTGCAGCTCCTCTTGAACATATTTTACAGAGGTTAACAATTTCACCATATGATTCTTTAGATATATCCCCTTTACCAAGCATATTTAGCATATCTAGACAGTCATCCCTCACCCCTTTCAGTAATATTGTTTTAAGAATATATTTACTTACACTGGGATGATTAGATATCTGCAAGTTGTATTATAGTCTTTCCACAAAGTCCTCTAGATTTTCGTCCTCCTTTTGTACCATCTTAAATAGTTCCTCTCTTTTTTCTCTTTTCTGGCAGTAGTCTTGATATTTAAGCAGAAACTTATGTTTCATCTATTCCCATGTTGTGATTACATGGCCTCTAAGACTCATGAACCACCTTAGTGCATTTCCTTTTAGTGTTGCTGGAAATAGATTCAACTTCTGGGCATTAGTAACATAATCATAACATTTTCATAATATATCAAATTACAAAATAAATTCATCAGGATCTTCAGAATATAAACCATGGAAATTAGGTAAGGTTGAACGTGGGATATTCTTCATGGGAGTTTCTCCTCTAGGGAGATCACCAATAGGAAATCCCAAGGTAAAGAGAGAATTCTCATCTTTTCCCTCTCCTTCAGGATCTACTTGTCCTCCGCCAAATAATCCTTCATTGTTCCCTTCCATTTTTTGATCTTCTACTACCCTTGCTCGATCCTCAATGTTTTCTACTGGCTCCTCAATGTTTTCCGCTGTATTTTCAATGTTTCCTGCTGATTCCTCAACGTTTTCTGTTAGCTCTTCAAGGATTTCTAATGGCTCTTCAATGCTTTCTACTATTTCTTCAATTTTTCCTGCTGGTTCCTCAACGTTGTCAGGGCTCACAACTTCTTATGTTTCATAATTCAATTGAGGGGAGTGTTGATGCTTTGGCCTCTGAGAGCTTAGTCTTTGAGAATATTTAGCTTTTGATATGATCTCATCAATAAAGGTCCTTCTTACTCCCTCTCCTTTTCCCTTGCCACCTGTAGGGTTAGTTTTCTTATGGGTTCTGTGTCCTCTCATACATCTGAAAGAAAAACATTAATTATTTTTAAATCTATAATTACCTTCCCCAACAACGGCGCCAAAATGTTGGTCACTTTAATTGCTTATTGATTTAAACAATCAAGTGCTACATAAATTGTCAGCCCAGGGAATTCTATTTATTTCAAAGGCAATCACACACTGTATATGCTCAATCCCAAAAGAAATGAAATGTTGTAGTAAAAATTACACTAATCACACCTTGCTTCAACAAACTAAAGTTTATTTGAGTTATAGCAAAGAAAATATTTCTATTGTAAACAATCATCAAAAAAATTCTGGATTACATTAAAAAGAAAAAAATCTAGGAAGGGAAATTAATCTGCAAAAGGAAAGACCAATTATGCTATAACAAAGAACATGACCCTATTCCCCAAGTAGCAATCTTCAACACCTATTTTTTATTACCAAGATTTCACAAAATCGTTCTGTAAACAATATTACCAATTAAAATAATCCACAATTACCTAGGAATGAATTGTATGAAAACAATGCAGCAAGTAACGGAAACAGAGTTTCAGCAATAAATAAAAGAGTTCCAATACCTCATAAGTGATTTCAGAAAATAGATTTTAACAAGGCATAAATGAAAAAGAGCAGTTAACAAACTATGGAAATAAATGGGTGAATCTTGTGAAGAAGGTAGGCCCTTTCCTTCTCACAAGATTCCCCAGAAGAAGGAATTAAAATGAAATGCTCAGAACAAGCTTTTATTCATCTTTCAAAAGTAACATATTACAAAGGATTCACGTTCCTTCTCTTTTCAAAATAAACCTCCCGTAGTCTCTAATTGTGTCTAATGTTGATGTCTCCTCTTTCTTAAAGAGGAGACATATATTACCATTGATTACATTATAGAAATCCTATTTTTAATTCAATCTGATCTTCTATACTGAAATAGGACCTTTCTATTCTTCCATAGAAAAATGTTGTTACAATGGTTACGATAGTACTAGTTTCAAGGTGCAGTTGTTACAGCCAGTGTAACAGCTTCCTTACTTATCTTTCCTGTTGCTTTCGTGCCTAAAATACTGCTTCAAAATTGTAAATAATAGGATGTTTCAGCAACAGAATTTGCGTACTATGTTGATTGTTTTAGCAACGCAGTCTTCAGACAGTCATGATGGATTAACTTTAGTCTTCAAACAGCTTCAACAACGCGGTTCCAACAGTCATGATAAACTAACTGCAGTCTTCAAACTATTTTAGCAACTAAATATTTTCGATTAATGATTAAATATGAAAGTAATGTAAAATTACATGTAAAATAAGTGAAGAATATAGTAAAGAGAAGAATGTTATATACCTTTGGAAGAATGGATGAAAGTGATAATATAAGCTTTAAATATGGACTGGAAAAGAGTGGAATGATAGAAAAATGTATGGTCAAAATGGTACATTATGGGGTCATAACACTGATAGTAAGTGGATTTGTTTTCAAATGTTCAATAATTACATCATCTTCCTCCTCTTATTCTCCCAAATCTCTAATGGAGGCAACAAGGAGTGAATTAATAATAAAACCATTAGTGATATCATCCTCTGTTTCATCCATAAAGTATTGTGCTTTTCTAAGCATGAGAAGAGGTAGGGAAAGATCAGATTCAGGTGAAAATTTATCCCATCAGGGAATATTCAAATCCATATGAGGTTTTGTTGGGGGATAAAGATTTAGGTTCTGAGTGGCCTATCCATCTGAGATCACCATAGATCCAGACCTACATCTGATATATGCATCTGCAGTGGTTATCCATGGTCTTCCCAAGATTAAAGGATGAACCCCCAGATTGGATTTGGTTTGTAAAATGAGAAAGTAAGTTGGATAGTTCTAGGAGGCCACAGTGATAACCACATCTTCAATCATTCCTTCAGGTTTAACACGAGACCTATCTGCTAGTTCAAGCATTGTAGGTGTAGGTCTAAGTCCATGAAGTCCTAGGGAAATGAAGAGGTCTTTAGTCATGACATTAATAGTTTCCCTTAGATCAATCAAGGTATTGGTTATAGGATGATTTTCAATATGGACAGTCATTGTGGTGTTCCCTAGGTCATTATATTTGGTAAAAAAAGGCTGATCAATCATAAGATCGGACAATTTTCCCATGACATGGACAGTAGCAGGGTCTTTAGGTTTCCTCCTAGGTATTTTGATGCATAGATCCCTCATTGTTTTAGCATATATAAGCACTTATTTAAGATCTTGTAAAAATGGAATCCGTACATACAAATTTTTCCGCTCCTTGAGGAATTCAGATTCAGGTTGTAAGACCAGCCCAATTTCATTTAGTTTTTGAGGGTATGGGGGATTCTGAATGCTAAAAGCTGAGTCATCTACCACAGATGTACCATCCTTACCTGGATTAGATGTTGTAGGAACAACAGACCTTCTCGAGCTTCTTTTTACGGATGTAACAGCGGGTTTTTTATTAGTTGTGACATGTGTAACAACTGCCTCAGAATTGTCCATATCCTTCCTGGGTGATTCACTTTCTTCGATAATAATGGGAGTATGTTCATACCTGATTAATTTCCCTGATCGAAGTTGAACCACATTAGGTCCGATAGGAGTAATAAGATAACTCTGGAGGGTAACCGGAGCATCCATGCTCTGGGCTACCTTATTATCTGGATTGGGGTTAGGTTGCACAGGTAATTGGGGTCAGGCAGAAGGTGTAGGATTTTGAATAGAAGGAAGTTGTAGCTATTGCTATTGCATTGGTATTGGAGGGGGTACTAGACCTTGGCCATTTCCTTCATATTTCTGACCCCAAGGATTGGGTTGAGATGGAGGATATTACATTGGTTGAGGATATGGCCACTAGTTCCATGGTGAAGGAAATTGTGTTGAGGAAGGAGTATGATACTGCCATGGGTATTGCCGAATATTATAAACATTGTTCCAAGGATAAAAATAATAAATATATAAAGGAATACCTATAGGTCGTGGCTACCATGGTCTCTTTGATCCGATAAAATAAGAATATTGAACATCCTCACTTTATTCTTGAAGTACCGCCTTCAGTCTGGGCAACTCATGACACTAATTTGTAGAGTGCTCCAAATGACAGATTTTTCACAGGCTGACACTATTCAGTCCACATTCTCTTTCCAAATATTTCTTTTTACATCAGGGATAGAATATTTCTAAGTTTTCTTCAGCTTGTGCTTCTGCCTTATTTACTTGTACCGTAATGATCTAGGCAGAGAGAGTGTTCAAGAGGTCGGTTTTAAAATCCTCTAATAATTTCTCGATCTCTTCTCTAGTTACTCCTCCACTTGTGGACTTCTTTATTTGAAGTGAAGGGTCCCGAACTAACACTTTCCCCTTGACCAATCCTCTTGAGCTACACAGGCAAAGCTTCATTATTTCATCAAATGTTTCTTGTGATATGTCTCCCTTTCCTATTATGTTTAGATGTTCCAGACAATCATCTCTTAAATCTCTTAAGAATATTGGCTTTAGAATTTCTAGGTCTAAGTTACTAAACTTAGACCTCTATAGATTGTAGTGGAATCACTCCAGATAGTCTTCCAGGATTTACTCCTCCTTCTATGAAATTCTAAAAATTTCTTCCTTCAATTCCCTGGTTCGACAGTAGTCCTGATACTTAAAGAGGAAGGCATCTCTCATGTCATTCCATGTTCGAATTGTGCCAACACCCAATCTCATGAACCATATTAATGCTGATCCTTTCATAGTAGCAGGGAATACCTTCAGCTTCTAGGCATCTAAAGTATAGTCAAAACCTCTACACAGCACATCGAATTCAAACAGAAAGGTATCACGATCTTCAACAGCCATCCCTTGAAAGGATGGTAGGGATGATGAAGGGATGTTTTTCATAGGAGCCTCATCCCGTGTTACTACTATTGGGAATTGAAAAGCAACAGAGCTATCTGTTTTGACATTCTCATCCCCCATGGCTGATTCATCAGGATGGGATAACTAGCCTTGGAGTACACTGGATATTAACAAATACAAGGATCAGGCTGCTCCAGGATCAATTGTTTAATAGCACTACCAGTGTCCAATTTATGATCAACTGACCATTGTTCCTCAAGTCCCTAATGATCCTCACTAGTCTCTCTATGTCCTTCAATTCTCAATTCCTGATCAATAATTCTCCACTATTGTTTTGAATCCATAGTTTTGATATCATGAGTGGATATGTTGTTCGAAGCATGGTGAGGTCTAGACACGGAAGACACCGATGGTCCAAGCCTTGATATGGTAGTTTCTTTCTGTGTTCCTATATTCCTATTATCTCTGTATGACATGGATTGTTCCTTTTCTTCCCTTGAAATCATATCTCCAAAGAATTTTTTCCTTCCCAAATCTCCACTCTTCTTTTCCTTCTTTTGAACCATCTTTCTTGTATTCAGTGGAGTGGGGGGGTGTTTGTAGATGTTGATGATGTCCTACCATCACACATGGGCCCTATGCGTATCAATTCACCCTATAAGTGCTTCAGTTTCTACAACAGTGAGCCTTCCCAAGCTTGTTAGAGTGATGCACAGGTTCTTACCTCTCGTCTTACTGCCCCACGACTGTATAGCTGAAGGCACCCTAAAAACAACACCCAAAATTCAATTCCTAAGTCTCCTAGCAAGACATTGGTGAGCTCGCTCAAGCTTGTTAGAGCACTATGTAGGTTCTTACTTCTCGTCTTACTACCCGAAAATTTTGTTGCTGGAGACACTCTATGAAAATACATAGAAATTGTGCTTCTAAGAAATAACTCTGATTGATTGGATCGTCACTGCCATCCCCAGAAACGACGCCACAATGTTGGACTATATAAATCACTTATTAAATGACCGAATAGAACACATTTAACTATCAATCCAGGGATTTCTATTTATTCCAATGACAGTTGCATTGTCTGTGCCGATACACCAACCAGAAGTAATTTTAGAGAAAAGAAATCGTTGCTGAAGTAAATGTT
Organism: Pinus albicaulis; assembly: GCA_034641835.2. Lineage (NCBI taxonomy): Eukaryota > Viridiplantae > Streptophyta > Pinopsida > Pinales > Pinaceae > Pinus > Pinus albicaulis. The sequence continues at coordinate 511,465,750 of CM076576.1, forward strand.
GAAAATAAATCACTCATGCACAAATAAAATAATCTACAAGATCGAAATCATACTTCAATCGATCTGACTAGCTCGCCACACAATAATTACCTAGCTGGTGTCTCTATTATCATATGTATAACAACATATAAAGTATTGAAATCGAAGCAGATATATTCTCAGCTGAAAAACAACAAGAATACTTTATGGATACATAAACCGAAATACAATTACATACACAGAACTAATTTAATCACTACAATCCCTGGTAAGAAGGAGGTCCATTCCTCCCTGGCAGGGCGTAGGTAGAAAATGAACTTTAACAGAAACTAAATTGAATCACCCATGTAACAAAAATAATAGGATAATCTGTATTAATTTGAACACAATTAAAGAGCCAAAACAATGTTATTCTCCATCTCCTCTCGACCTCTAGGCCCGAGATCTATATAGTGGTTACATCATAAAATCCAGGGATAGATCATTTATGAGAATCTTATGGTTCTCATGCTGATATAAATAGAACACATAGTTACAACCACTTCCGAATAAATTTTTGACTATAAGATAAAAGATTACAATCGAAACCACTCATAGGTTTTTATCCCAATAATACAAAGCTAAACAAATCCTAAAACTATCGTAATGGAATCATAGCTGTAATGCAATGGCTAGAGGATAGATCAACAACAAATATTGACGAGATCAATCAACAGTACAACTGGATCAACATTTTTCCAATGTGTCTGTAACAACAGAGTGTAAAAGTAGTTTGTTGGCGGGTTTGTAACAGCAAGGTGTAACAACATCTCTTTGTTGTAACAACACCATCTGAACTGCTCCTATGAAATTCATGTTTGATATTTTTGATGATCCAAATGACATCTAAAAAGACAACATGAAGACGATTGATCTTCTCCAAAAAATCACCATCAATTAGTCATAAAAATGTATACTATATCATAATAATTGGTTAATTGGAAAAGTAACAAAAGCAAGGTGAAACAGCACAATTTAGGGTAAAAAGGTAGGAAAAATGGGTAAAGATACTCCCATTGGTTATGCTTATGAGGCAACATAAGGAAGATAAGTGTAGGAAAAATGTACAAAACTAGCACCCAACAGAGGTCATCTCCTTTAACATTTCCCATGTCGTGGAATTTAACCTTCATCGTTAACTGATTGTGCGATATCATATGCGATATGTGATATGCACATGGACCCCATCGACACATGCCACACTTCACCGCATCACAAATAAAAAAAATTACCAGGAGATGTCTTAAAATTAAATATAAAGATCATCGATTGTGATGTGCTCTTTGGTGCTCCACCTGATACGTGTCCACTTCACATCTTTCCAAAGTTATTTTGCAAAGTAATCTTAGTCGTTCATCTTCAAAATTGATCTTTGTGATTTAATCCTCGTCATCCATTTCCTTCCTTTGGATATCTTTCAAAGGCTCGTTGCCTTAGAATTTTCTCCTATTTCTTTGAAGGCCACTTCTCTACGTATTTTTTTCCTTTACACTATCCTTCTTGATCTTGTTCAATATCCAATAGTGCTAATATCTCCCGAGCTTATTCTTCTGGTTATTCATATAACCATTACATTGTCTCGAACCGAATATAGAACACCCTTGTATATTACTTATCTGAATCCAAAATTTGGATTTGTTTATCTTTCTCGGCCTGCACACAAGTTTATTTGCACTCTTCCTCTCCTGTTAGCTTCATTCATAGCTAATTAATTCCTAGACTGGAATCATATAGATTCTACCCAGCCATTAAGTCCTTTATCACTGAGAAGACTTAGTAATTCAATTATAATTCATTACAGGGAATTATTACATATACATCTAATTTTTTCCATTATGGATCACTCAGCGCATAACATAAATGACACAGTCGCAAGGAAAGTAGATTTCTTCATTAACAAATAAATGTATAGATACAATAAAAAAACCTACGTATAATATAGCTTTGGCTTGATACGCCTTTACATGGCCTTTTTCTCTTTAACAGAGGTCTCTTTGTCTCTCGGCTCTCGCCTCTATCTCTTGGCCTGATCTTCTTTGGTTAATTTGGCCCCTTTTTACTTCTAAAATTACAATTTAATTTATAGCACAATTCAAATCTTAGCCATCTCCTACAACTAACTCCTACATATCAACAACTAACTAAAATTTTGAGAAGACCATACTTAACTCTCCCTATGACTCATTTACTAATTTCTCAAGTGATCCCTCCATCTCAGGGATTTGTTACATAGTTCATTATGACTAACATTCATCTAGTTAGGACCCACTAACTCTATCCTTAGTTAGTAACTAAATACTTTTACACGGGATTTACAATGCCATTTTTAAAATAGTTCCTCCTTGGATAAATTTCAAGACCCTAAGGTCTGATTTATACTCAGAATTTTGACTTAGAGAAGATGCTCCGACATTAGACTACGCAGGTGAAAATAATCATGGTCTGCAAATAACGTGTGTTTAATATTTGTCCTCCTAGATCCCAAAGTTCATTTTTGAATCTGTTTTTGGTTGTTGTTGTTGTTGTTCTCCATTTATACATAGTTTATGTTGCATTGCCCCACTAGTTATGCTCTCACATTCTGCTATTGTCTTTCTCTTGGTGTTGTTGTTTTGCTTCCTAGCTATTGTCTTCTTCCGATACACCTTCATCATCAACCTTCTTATAATTTCAATCTCTATGCCTAGTTTATCTTCTAACTGGTACTCACTCTGTCAATTGTCTTAAAACTGATGTTTGTTATCTCATATTTGAATTTTTTGGATTATTACTACCACCCTTCCATCCTTACCCTCTTGCTACTTATGAACTTTCATCTCATCTCCAAACAACCTCTGTTAAATATCTTTGATAAAAACAGCATACTTAGATGCTTCCAGTAAACAGTTCAGCAATTTACTTTCTACCTGATTCCTTTCAAACACCTCATCACTATGTTGTTCACCAATTCCAGCATATATTTCTTCCTCTTCCTTCACAACCCTTAGTGATTTTCCTTCAACTCCTTGACTGAGATTGGTAGTCAGTTCAAATTCCTTCAGTTCTAAGATTGATACCTCTTTAGCATGAGACATGTCTACCTCACGTTTTCCCAATTTCAATTGTACATTCAGAATATTCATTCTTGTACTTGCTAATCTATCCTCCAAAAGACTTAAATCATGCTACAAATTTGTCATCTCACTTGGAAATTATTCTAAATATTCTATACAATCCTCATTATCTCCTTCTTTGCCACAAGTCCAATATCTTAGTGACATTACTTCTTCATTCTTCATTAGAATAAAATTCTGATCCTCTATCTTTGTGAAAACATTAGATATCTATCCAATAGTCTTCTCTTGGTCAATCAAATAAACCAATTCTTCCCTGTCCTCAACAATAACATGTTCCTTGATATGACACATAAATGTCTCATATTCCTTGGAGAAAATTCCTTCATGAATCAAGGAATTTGTGAACTCTTTCTGCTGCAATAACTCAACTTGATATTCATCTGAAAACAACAATCATCATACTTTTCTTGACAATTTTTAACTTCATTCAAGACAATTCAAAGAGGTCGATTCCCTTTAGCAACACCTACAAACACAATCAAATTATCAATCTCAGAATCAAAAGACCCAATGGTCTCATATCATGATCCAGTCACCAGATATTCCTCTTACTGTTCTAAGTCCTCTACATTACTAATAAAATATTCAATGGTATTATTATCATCCTCCTCAAGAACTTCAATTGGTTGCTTGATATCCTTCTCCACTTCTTCTTGATTTTGTTCATCATCGTTAGCCAAATTTCTTCCATTTTCAACTTTAGCACACAGAAAAGAAATACATCCTCTTAACTTCATATGATCTTCCATATGAGATCTAACTGTCTCAAAACTCAAATTATTCCTCTCCTCTTTTTCTTATTTGAAATCACCTCCAAACATACACAAACTATTAATTTCAAAATCATATAGCTCAGTTGCCTTAACTGATGTTTCATAAATCACTACTCCATATTTAAGTTCAAAAGATACTTGTTCATCTCCAGCAACTCTGTCTTATTGTAGCTCAACTCCTTTAAGCTTCTTTGTCCTCAATTCAACATCCATAATCCTCTTAAGCTTCCTCAGCTCCTATATTAACTACATATTCACCTTTTGTTCTCTCTTCTCCTGTAGCTTATGGCACTTCATTTTCTTTCTCATTCGGTAACCAAATATATGGTCTTCTTTAATTCTCTCAAACAACTTCATCAAAAAATTAAATTTCATTCTTATCTCAACCTTTTCTCTCTCATACTCTTCATCCATGACATCTTCTTTGACATCTCTCTTCACTTTTATTCTACTTTGGTATCTCTTAGTATCACTATGAGTAGTCATCTTCTCCTCTATCTCTATGAGTTCCTCATTCACTATGAGTTGTACTTAAGCCTCTTCAATAGCAATTCCTTCCTGCTACATTTTCCTCGCCAATATTTCCTTTGTACTTGGCCACTAGTCCCCTGTCTGGAAATTTCTTTGAGAATTCCTCTACTCCTTCTAGGCTTCAAATCATCTACACTTTTGAGAATGAAACTATCCTCTTGTATTTCAATCACAAATGAAATACTAGGTTTTGGCCACACTCTTCTTTCACTCAGAACCTCTTAACAACTTCCTTCATCATTGCTTCTTAAGGCTATGATCTTATTTTTAGGAGATACATAATTAGCTGCAACTATCAATCTTAAATCTTTATTTTATCCTGCAAAACTCAAATGAGAGTTAAGAAAAACAATACCTACATGATTTCACAAGCAGACTCCATCCACTCTTGACGCTCAAGTGAATATCCATTCTCCATAACAAAAAAACCATCACTGTGCTTTCGTTATGCTTCTGAAATATATTCTTAAGAGTATCACTTACTCCCATCTTCTGCTAAACATTACCTTTGTATGCCTATTTCTTGTTAGATTTAAAATCCAATCTCCTCTTTCTTTCGCAATAACACATGCATTCTCCTTCCATTTCATGCAGAATCTTATTATGTTCTTCTACCAAATGTCTTCTGCATATTTTAGCTCTTCAATCTTCATTTATAATAATATTTTTTCATTAACTTTCTCCAATACCACTTGATGCAGCCTAAAACTAAAATTTACATATTATCTAACATAATATCATGGACCTATGGGTTATGGTCCACATAAATACGAAAGAATTCAACAACGAGTCTCTTTACTGCAGCTTCAGCAATTTTTAACCAAATCTTTGTCAGAAATCCTTAACTCATCACTTTGATACCAAATTTTATGCACCCAAAAGGCTACTTAAACCCACATATGTAGAAACTTTAAACTGTCTGCCCATTCCCAGGTTTTAATACTTGTAAGAGAGTATTTTTCATTAATTATGCATGGAAGCTTAGTAATAAATGGTTCCGGTTCAAAAACTCAGATATACAAAATAATACACTTTAACTTTATGACATTGTCATCTCCTTTAACAGTTCCCATGTTGCAGATTTTAACCTCTATTGTTAACTAATTGTGCGATATCATATGCGCTATGTGATATGCACATGGATCCCACTGACATGTACCACTGTTCACCGCATCGGAAATAAAACAAATAACTGGGTGATGTCTTAAAATTAAATACTAAAATCATCGATTGCGATGTGCACTTTGGTGCTCCACCTGACACGTGTCCACTGCAAAACTTTCCAAAGTTATTTTGCAAATTAATATTGGTCGTTCATCTTCAAAACTGATCTTTGTGATTTACTTGCCATCTATTTCCTTCCTTTGGAGATCTTTCAAAGGCTCATTGCCTTAGTATTTTCTCCTATTTCTTTGACAGTCACTTCTATGCATCTATGTTTCCTTTATGTTATCCTTCTTCAACTTGTTTGATATCCAATAGTGCTAATCTCTACTGAGCTTATTCTTCAGGTTATTCGTATAACCATTAGATTTTCTCGAACCCAATACAAAATACCCTTTTGTATTACTTACCTGAATCCAAAATTTGGATTTGTTTCTCTTTCTCGGCCTGCACACAAGTTTATCTGCACTCTTCCTCTCCCGTTAGCTTCATTCATAGCTAATTATTTCCCAGACTAGAATCATATAGATTCTACCCATCCACTAAGTCCTTTATCACTGAGAAGACTTATTAATTTAATTAGAATTCATTACAGGGAATTATTACATAGACATATAATTTTTTCCATTATGGATCACTCAGCACATAATAGAAATTACACATCGTCGCAAGGAAATTTGATTTCTTCATTAACAAATAAATGTACAGATACAATAAAAAAACCTACATACAATCTAGCTTTGGCCTGAAGCACCTTTACATGGCCTTTTTCTCTTTAACAGAGGCCTCTCCATTTCTCGGCTCTCAGCTCTATCTCTTGGCTTGATATTCTTTAGTTAATTTGGCCTCTTTTTACTTTTAAGCTTAAAATTTAATTTATAACACAATTCAGAGCTTAGCCAGCTCATAAAACTAACTCCTACATATAAGCAACTAAATACAATTTTGATAAAACCATACTTAACTCTCCCTATGACTCATTTACTAATTTCTCGAGTGCTACCTCTATTGGGCCCAGATTAAGGTATGATTCTTACCCTGTAATTACTTCAAATTATGTTATAATTTTGGGGGAATCCCTCTTAATATTAGCAATAAAGAGAATAAAAGATTATGAAAATGAGAAAAAATAGACTAATGATGAAAAGGATGCATTTGTAATAGAAAATTGACTTCTCTTATCTCCACATGCAGGAAGGCAGAATGGTTGGACCAATAGGAAACAGAAGCCAACCAACAGACGCAAACATAAGAAATCCTGGTAACGCCCAGTGACCGGCAAAAGGTAGACAGACGAATTTGAGTCCAAGAACTTAAACGACAGCCACGCACAGTGGGCTATCATTTGGAAAATACTTTCACATTTTTGAAATCGCCTTTAAAAGGAAAAAGGATGGATGAGAAGGGGAGTCAGAGACAGGACATGAAATTCATTCTATAATAGACAAATCAAAATCAGTCTATCTAATTGTGTTTTTGTAACATCACTGGATGTGATATAGAGCTTTGAACAATAATATTTTGAAGTTTTTACTGCGCTAGGGCTTCTGGTGGTATGGCCCAACCTCTGGAAGTTCCACACAATCTTTCATACTCTGTGTAGTTGCAGAGCCAATGCTTAAGAATCTGATGCAGTTGTAAAGTATATTTCCATTCAATACAAATCCAGTTCTCTTTCTTCAGGATTTTTAGAAATTGCGTTCTTGAAGTAGGACAATCGCAATCGTATTTTCCAACTTATGGAAATACTTTATTACCAGTATATAGTTCCAATTATTTTAATTCCATTGCATTTGAATTACAGATTGTAGAATAAGTTGATTTCAATATTATTTGTCTTTATGAATTTCATTCTTCTTCTAGCATAACAAAGCATTCAACCATCGATCAATGTTGATTAATTAAGTCATAAAGAGAACTCCATTGCAAAATTACTTAATTAATTCTTGTACGATTTATTTAATTCGCTTTAGTCATACTGATGTTCCATTACTATTCAGCTTAGTTATCATGTTGTTCCATTACTGCTTTGCTAGTTATATTGTTGTTCCATTACAGCTTAGTTAGCTAGACTGCTGATTCAATTCGATTCCATTAATGTTTAGCTTAGTTAGACTGTTGTTCCGTTCAATTCCTTTCTTGTTCAATTTATTGTCGAATTCAATTTAATTTCTGCTTGATTTCTCTAGATTTATGTTTAGTTCAGTTAAATCGTTGTTTATTTCCATTAGATAGATGAAAAATCCTACTGCTCAATCTTACCTATCCAAGTCACCCCTCATAGGATAAGAAAGCTTAGGAAGTTAGCAAATTCTTCCTCATAAGTCACAAGGAACATCTGTTAGACGAAATGACTCACATATATTGTGCCAACACTCTTAGAATAAAAATAATTACCTTGGGTTGATAATTAAATTGGAAAGCACTAGAGTTGTTAGTAAAAAGTCACCTCTTTCAGCATCAACATTTTGGTGCCATTGCCGAGGAGAGTGTTAAGAGTCACCTCCTTTATTCATATTTCTCCATTGATGTGAAGAATTGGGTATTGAAAACGAGAGGTAAGAACATACGTACCAGCAAGCAACATGCTTTCCCTCTAGCCCACTCACCAACAAGTCGTACAAATAGTCGTAGGATAGGTGCTCTTGTTTTATGTCTAGGAAGAAAAAGATAGAAACAATCCGAAATAATTCACAAGCATCCTCACAATCCAAAGGACTAGTGATCCTTAGAATAACATCATATATAGAGGAAATCATTAGGAAAGTTGAATCTGAGACATCTATAGGACGCAGAACTATTTCCATTCAAAGTCCTAATGCACTCCCTCAGGCAACAGCCTCACCATCTGTAGCCTACACCAAGATTCACTGCAAGATAGAGGGGTATGAGAAAATCCCGCAGACTGCCATTGATATAGGCATTGACCCTTCAAAAGAGGGAGGCTCTTGCAACCTACAAGAAGGAGGGGGAGAAAATAGTGGAGGAATTCGCATAGAAATATTAGAACCTAAGTCCCCCAAAGAAGTGATAAAAAAAAAAGTACTTAGGATCCTAGATCAGGGAAGTGTTGTAAAACCCCCACCTCATTCACCTCCCAGGCCTATTAGAATCTCTCTTCCAGATCAAGAAGTTCCCAAATATTTCTGGAACCTATTTGATCAGATGGAAAATAATCAAAATCATAATTAGAGGCAAAAATCAACATTAGAATACCTTATTGTTGATCATGTTGCCAATGCCCCTATGGAAGCCATTCCCTTGAAAAACATCCCCAACTTTCATGGGTTAACCACAGAATATCCTGATGCATTCCTATTTTAATTTGATGTCTTATGCAGAGGATATGACTACACCACCGATCCCTAGAAGCTAAAACTATTTCCATCTACCTTAAAAGGAACTTCACTCTGCTGGTTCATGGGATTAGGAGGGGGAGCTATAAACAAATGGGACCAAATGAAGAATATTTTTCTTACCATATACCAAGACTATTGTCGAACTCGAGACCTAAGAGATGAAATATTTAACATGTCTGCAAAATACAATGAAACATTAGAAGAATACGTAGAAATATTTCAATACAATTTACAAATATCCCCATATACCACGCTATCCAAGGACATTTTAAAAGCCACGATGCTTAAAAGGATGAAGGAAGAATGGTTTGAGATGCTTAACATAATGGGGAAGGGATATATTTACTAGGAAGAATACAACGAGATTATTTCCTTATGCATTAGATGCTCCCGGGTAGCTCATGCAATAGACCTGTTGGGTGTGATTCTATGAAGAAGGATCTTAAGAAAACCGATGGAAATATGTTAGAAAATTTCAAAACTGACATCCTTGGTACTTTGACAACACAACTTTATGTTTTACAAGCCAAGCAAAAACAAGCTATAGAAAAACAAAATCTGGCCATCTTTTGCCCAAGATGTTAGAAGAGACACAGCTAGAGGGAGTGTCCTTTAGACATGGTTCAGACTTGTGCTATTTGAACTAAGGATCATACCATGGACCAGTGTCCTTCACTTCCCAGGCTGAAATCCATCTACAAGGAAGCAGAAGAAGAAATAGAGCCAGTATATTTAATGAATCAGTGTCGGCAATGTCAAACATGACTTGGCATACCACAAGACCTGCCTCAATACTTTTCATTGCCGCAGTTCAGCTACCAAAACCCTGCAACAACTTCACAGACTCAAAACCCCTTCCCAACATGGCCAAACCAATTGTTTTCTATGCCACCTTGGCCTATGCAAAATTCATCAGGGAGTAATTGGCAGAACTTCCCTTGCTCTTCCCCTTATTGGCAGAATGTCCTGTATCAAAACCAATGGCCAAACCCTCCTACTCAAAACACCAATTGGAATTGGCAGCAACCTATGGGAAAGGCCAATCTACCCATAAGAGTAGGAACCCAACAATTGCTAGCTCCCTACCCAATTCAACATAACCAACATCCTGTCATATGCCCTCAATTTCTAGCCCAACCCAATTCTAATCCCAATAACAGGCCGGTTCAACTAATTCAGATCATAGAAAATCCAAAACCCAATGCTGAATAGAAATAATCCAACGAATTGAGGTTAAGATCGGGACTTAGCATATTACCTATAGAGGCCACAACTCCACCTCAGTCCCAATTTGAAACCTCCACAGAGCCTAGCCTAATGAATATAACAGAAACAAGTAAATATAAGGAAGCAATTGATCAACAAAGACCTGAAGGACTTAGGGTGAATCCGCCTCCATTTCCTGAGATATTAAACCTACCCAGGCCTATAATCACTCCATATTTTGACATCTTGGGGGAATTAAGAAACCTTTTTGTAAAAATTCCTCTTCTCCAGGCCATCTAAGACATTCCCATCTATGAAAAGACAATCAAATAATTATGTGGAAAAAAAAAATTAAGAAGACAATGGTTGCACCCACCATTCATGTGGTAGGAACGCTATCTGAATTGTTGTTAGGTAGGGAATCACCTGTAAAATATGAAGACCCACGAAACCCCATTGTAACTGTGCAAATTTCTGGACACTCATTTCCAAACACATTGGTTGACTTGGGGGCAGCCATTAACATCTTAACTACAGGATCTTGTGAAAAAATTGGCATATCAGCTTTAGAACCTACGGCCACACTTCTGGAACTAGCCGAAAGATCTGTTATCAGACCGAAAGGTGTAGTGCTAGACATCATGGTCTCTGTGGACTCATGGGAATACCTAGTTTATTTTTTAGTCATTAATCCAAAAAAAAATATGGAAGGGAAACCATTGATTCTTGGGCGGCCTTGGCTGGCCACAGCAGATGCTTACATACGCTATCGAGGAGGTAGCATGACTATCACTAGAGGAGACTCTATAAAAAATATCATTATTTATTCGCTTACCAAACCAAGCCTACCCACGATAAAAATTCACAAACACCTAGATACATATTGGGAGCAAAACATCTATCCACCTCTGAAACTAGTAGAAGCTCTCAAATTCAAGGATCAAACTAAAGATGATGTGATTAATAACTTTATGAATCAGTCACCCAAACCTAAAAATCTGAATTTCCAAATGATGAAAACATTCCTCAAACATGAATATTAATAGGATCCTATGATGGACTTCGAGACTCAACATATCTACACAACCAATGTTAGTAACAACATACCTATTGAGATCGAGCCAGGAAAGGTTTTGAATATTAATGGCAGCTTGGATGACAACCAAAGCCAGAAACACATAAAAGTTCTCCAGAAGCACCAAGGTGCATTTGTATGGGACTACCAGGACATGAAGGGCTTGGACCCACAACTCTGCACGCACCACATCTATACTGATAGGGAAATGCACCGCGTTAGACAACCCCTATGAAGATTAAACCCGCATTTAAAAGAGATTGTAAAAGAGGAGCTGCAAAAATGGTTAGATGTAAATTTCATTTATCTTATTTTAAAAAGGAAATGGGTCTCCCCTTTGGTGGTCGTCCCTAAAAAGAATTAGAAGTGGATAATCTACATAGATTACAAATAATTAAATAAGGCAACAAAAAAATACCATTTCCCCCTTCCCTTAATTGACCAAATCCTTGACACATTGGCTGGGAAACGGTTCTTCTCTTTTCTTGACGGATTCAGTGGATATAATCAAATCCAAAAAGCTCTCGAATACCAAGATAAGACAACCTTTACCTACCTATGGGGCACTTTTTCTTACAGAGTTTTACTATTTGGATTATGTAATGCCCTAGCAACATTTCAGAGAGCCATAATTAGCATTTTTTCTGACTTAATAAATGAAGGACTTGAAATCTATATGGATGATTTCACCCTATGGGGAAGATTTTGATCAAGTTCTAGAAATACTAGAAAAAGTGTTAGAACAATGTATTGCTACTATACTATGTCTAAGCAACGAAAATTTCCACATGATGATGATTGAGGGGGTAATCCTAGATCACTACATTTCTGCAGCTAGAATACAGGTAGATCCGACTAAAATAGAGGTAATCCTTCTATTGGCCACACCTTGTACACAAACAGAGGTACGAAGTTTGCTGGGATATGCAGGATATTATTACAGATTTATAAAAAAAATATCGCAGATAGCTACACCTCTGTATGCATTGACTAGGAATGTTGAAAAATGTGACACAGCTTTTACAGACTTGAAGAGGCTGGTCTCAACAGCACCAATCCTGCGAGGTCCTAACTAGAAACTTCCCTTTCACATCTCTTTTGATGTATCTGATACAACAATAGGAGCAGTCCTTGGCCAAGAAGAAGACTGAAAGTCTTATGCTATTTATTATATCAACAAAAACCTTACTCCCACCAAATTAAATTATACAGTGACTGAAAAAGAATTCGCAGCTGTCATTTATGCTATCAATAAATTTAGGCACTATATAACTAGATATCAAGTGTTCTTGTATACTAACCACTCTGCTATTATATATTTATCTAATAAACCAATCACGTATGGGAGAATAACTCGTTGGCTAATGTTGCTGCAGGAATTCGACATAACTATCAAAGACCGTCCAGGGAAGGAAAACGTGGTCGTATACTTCCTGTCCAGAGTCCCCAAGACAGAAAACACACTAACAGTTGACAATCAATTCCCTGAGGAACACTTGTTTGCCGTAGTGGTCAAAACACCATGGTATGCAAATGTGACAAATTATCTGGCAGTGGGGAAGCTACCCAGACATTTAACGGTGAGAGAATGAAAATTGATTGTACAGTTCAGCACAAGATTCTCTTGGATTATAGGATACCTATTCCATACAGGGGCTGATATGCACATACGCAATGCATAAGGGAAGAGGAAACCTATGACATCTTATGAGCCTGTCACGATGAACCCTGTGGTGGCCACTTTGCAGAATGATGGACAGGGCATAAGGTGTTGCAATTAGGCTATTATTGGCCTACAATTTTCAAAGACGCAAATAAGTATGTCCAGGCCTGCGATATCTTCCAAATAATAGGTCACCCAGCCTAAGCTGATGAAATGTCACTACAAGCATAATTGGTGGGGGAACCATTTGAAGAATGGGCGTTAGAATTCACTAGGCCATTCAACCCACAATAAAACTAGAAAGCCCACATATTAGTTACCACAGATTATGTCACCAAATGGGTAGAAGCAGTGGCCTTGTAAAGATCCATGGAAGAATCAATAATTAATTTTCTCTTTGAGCTATTCTTACAATATAACTTGCCAAGGTAAGTGATAACCAATGGGGGGCGCAATTCACAGGCAATAAGATGACATCTACCTTAAGAAATCACCATATCATTCACAGAATTACATCTCCTTACCACCCAAAGGCTAATGGGCAAGTCAAAAGCACTAACAAAGTCCTAGAGGCAATCCTTACCAGGACAGTAATAGCACACCTCTGGGACTAGGCCACTAGACTACCAGAAGCCTTATGGGGTTATCGAACAACCTGGAGAAATACCACTGGATATTCACCATATCAACTAGTATTTGGGAGAGAACCTATCTTCCCTATTCAGTTCAAAATTAAAACTCTCAGAAAATCCTAGGAAGTGGGATTGGACTTAACAAAAGCTCAAGATAAAAGACTCCGGAAAATAAATGAACTGGACGAAATTCAACTAATTTCCCTGCAACGCACAATGATCATTCAACAACAACAAGCCAAGTGGCATGATAACCTAATAAAGAGGAAGGTATTTCAAAAAGGATATTGGGCACTCCTCTATGACTCCAGATACCAAGAGTTTCCAGGAAAACTACAAACAAGGTGGCTCAGTCCATATGAGATTCTGGAAGTACATAGCAATGGTACCCTTACCTTGACCACCATAGATCGGTCTGGTTCAATATTTAGAGTTATCAGGCACAGAGTATGCCTCTATCGCAAACCTCTCACGAAATAATATTTCTGCCAATGGGCATGAAACGATCCCACCATCCAAGTTGTGGTGCAAGGGGGTGACAACCCCACAAACTCAAGTACATGAGAGTTTTGATAGCATCACTTGTAAATAATGTATATAATTGTTTTGTCTTGTTGTACATTCTTCCCATTTGCAATTCATTTTCCTTGTAAGATTGTGTTTTTATTGATGTTCAATTCGAAAATAGTTGTTGTTCTATCTTTGAACGAATGTTGTTCAATTGAACATCCATCCATTTGCTGTTTTTTTTTCATTTGTGTTGTTTGATTCGCAGACAGCTACTGTTCAATATTTTAACGGTTGCTTTTCAGTAGAATTGAATAGTTGTTGGCTGTGTTTTTCTTTTTTCTGTTCAATTCATAGAAAACTGTCATTCAATCTCTAAACGGTTGTCGCTCAATGGAACAGCCATCTGCGGTGTTTTTATTTTTTGATGTTCAATTTGGGAACAGTTGTTGTTCAGTCTTTGAACGGCCGCTGATTCAACCAAAATTGAACAATCATTTTTATGTTTTTTTACTTTTTTGTTCAATTTGTAAACAACTGTTGTTCCATCTTTGAATGGCTATTGTTCAGTCGAACTGAACAACTGTTCGTTGGTGTTTTAATTTTTGTTTTTCAATTCTAGAATAACTGCTGTTCAATTTTTGAATGGCCACATTTCAACCAAATTGAACAGATTTTTGCTATGTTTTTATTTTTTCTGTTCAATTCGAGAATAGCTTCTATTCAATTTTTGAACGGCTGCGGTTCAACCAAATTGAACAGTTGTTTTCTCTGTTTTTAATTTTTTCATTCAATTCATGGAAAGCTGTTGTTCAGTCTTTGAACGGCTGCCGATTCAACCACAATTGAACAGTCGTTTCACATTTTCAAGTCCGTTGTTCAATTCTTGAACAACTTCTATTCACTTCTTGGATCACTGTTGTTCGGTTGAACTGAACAGTTATTCACTGCGGTGTTTTTATTTTTGTTGTTCAACTCGGGAAAAACTGATGCTCCATCTTTGAACGACTGTTGTTCATTCGAATTGAACAATTGTTTTTTGAGCATTTTTAATGCTGAGAAATCTTTGAACAACTACTCTTTGACAAACTTAAATAGCCATTCTTTCTGTAATTGAGTAACCTTGACTAGGGAAGAGAGAGGAAAAATGGTAAAATTACAAATATGATGACCCTTTGGCACTATAATTTTTAAAACAGGAAGCTGGCATTATGCACACATGAAATGAAAGGCTAAAGTCACCCACAGTTCAAATATGATATCAAACATTACAAGACCTTATGATGATATATCTTTTTGCACTATTCGAGTAATATGTCCCTACAACATAAAGAAATGGAACAAGGGGTATTAATGGTATTGGTTTTTTTTTTCACTTCTTTCACCATCCCTCACTCTTAAGGAGTCAATGAGCATCCCTCAAAAATCATTATTTGTTCATGCAAATATTAAAAGAGGATAGGGGGTCTCATTACGAGCCAACCTACCATGATCATAAGGGTTTAACAAGTGACATGCCCATTATGGCTACCACACCAAGGTAATGACCTTCTCATCTACTATAAGGTTAAGAGGTCTCATCATGAACCGACCTGATCACTCTGTTACAATTCTAGCGAATGGCATTGTGACTACCTGGCTACCACACCAGCAAAATGACCTCCTTATAGATCAAGATGTTACAATTCAAAAGGAAGTACTACATTTACATGCAAATCTTAAGAGAGGATAGGGGGCCTCATCACGAGCCAGCTTTCCATGTTCATAAGGGTGTAGCAAGTGACATGCCCATTATGGCCACCACACCAGGATATGTGCCTTCTTAATGACTTGAAGGACAAGAGGTCTCATCACGAGTCAACCTGATCACTTTGCTACAACTCTAGTGAGTGGCACCATGGTTATCTGGCCACCATACCAGCATGGTGATCTCTCCATAAAATTGGTAAAATAACTATTCATACATAAGTATCTTGGCTCATTTTTCAGGTTAAAATAGCAACTCTGTTGAGGCTATGAATGCCTGCTGGCAGTAGTGGATTTTCTTGTGGTATGAAAGTATGCTCCTTCAATAGCCAATTGCTTTTATATACCCCTTTTCTTCCATTTTTCAACCACAAGCTATTACAAAAATTAGTAATAATCATGACCTACCATAAGAATAACTAACAAAGATATGTTTACAAATTTTGAACTTCGAAATGACAATGCCAATAATTAGTCGACCCAGTCTTGCTTCCATCATAACTTTTCAGTCATGCAAGGACATCATATCACAATAATGGCTATGATATTTCCTCTCACTTTTCGGTCACTTCCTCATAAAGTACAATTATGAAAACTTCTAAATCTGACCTTTTTACTGCATATGTTAGTAATTACTCAACCGCCTGTTCCTGACACGCATATTATCGTTACCAAATTTTGGCATTCCCCTATCTGCATTCATAAGAGACCAAATCTCTCTTGTAATTGAGGGCATAGGCACCCCTTCTTCGAGGGAGGGGGTGTAATTGGCCTTAATTCAGCAAGCATGTAAAATCCCTGCAAAAATCTCATCAGATGCATTGATAAGACTAGAGGAACACTACAATTAAGGAATGAAGATTATCTACGCAGAGCCACAATCTCTTTTCTGCTTGCAGACAACATCCAGTCCAAAAAATAGAGACAAGAAGAAAAATAATCAGAGGAAAAGAGAATATCAGTTATGGGAGGAAATACCCTTCAAAGCGAGCCTGCAAACTTTCCAATTTCAGAGTCAGCGAGTGCCATCCTCCAGCGAGCTAGATGGATGACATATGTAAAAATATTACAAGGATTCAACATAATAATTGCAATTGAATTTTTGCAAAATCTGCAAAAAGGGAAAACCAGAGTTAAAGGCCGAACTATACCAGTTACAAAGGGAATTATCATGGAGGTCTCTGGAATACCAGTGCAAGGAGAATGTTTTGAAACCAACTCCAAAAGGAGAAGAAAAGAGATATCAATGCCTTAGAAGTAAGCCACTTCGAGGGGGAAACCTCCAATACATTACATGAATGAACAATTCTTGGATGATTCAAATTACGAAACCTCCTTTCTATATATAGGAGTCCATGGGCCCACAATGTAATCCTAGCCGACCTAACAATAATAATTTAAGGGCACAATAATAACAATATGGGGGTTACAAGGGTACAATAATAATAATAAGGGGGTTACACTAACAACAATAAGGGACTATAATAGTAATATAAGGACCTAGCATGTCCCTCTCCTTCCAAAAAGTGTTGTCCTCAACGCTTGAGTAGCTCGGGTTTCTTCTGTATAAAATTCTCATCCTCCCATGTAGAATATTTAGTGGGTAAGTTCTTCCACTTGATGAGATACTCTGAAATCACCGATTCCATACTCGTCAGTTCTTTCCCGTGACCACTTCAGGTTCCAATATGATTTTTCCTTCCTCATCAAGTTCTGGCAATATTGTTTGAACTGGAAGATTTTAACCTATAACCTTCTTTAAGCATGAAACATGGAAAACTGGATGTACTCGTGAAGAAGCAGGAAACTCCAATTTGTATGCCATAGTACCAATCTTTTGCAGCACCTTGTAAGGACCATAATACTTTGGCAATACTTTATTATCCTTCTTAGCTTGCTTGAGGGACACTTGTTTGTATGGTTGTAGCCATAAAAATACCCAGTCTCCTACATCAAAACTTCTCTCGCTATGATGTTGATCTGCCTAATGTTTCATTCGATTCTGTGCCAAATTTAGGTTGTCCTTTAAGAGTTGGAGAACTTCTTGTTGATTCTCGATTTGATCTTCCACTTCTTTAACCTTTGAATTTTCTCTTAAATATGATGTGATGGATGGTGGATGATATCCATAAAGTGCCATAAATGGTTTCATTTTTGCTGCAGTATGGAAGGAAGTGTTATACCACCATTCCACTAGAGGTAACCACTTGACCCATTATGTTTGTTTATCATATACAAAACAACGAAGATATCCTTCCAAACATTTATTTACTATCTTAGTTTGACCATCGGATTGAGGATGATAAGATTAGCTATAAGCTAATTGAGTACCCAAACAAGAAAATGATTCTATCCAAAAATTTCCAGTAAACATGGGATCTCTGTCGCTCATAATAACCCTTAGGTTTCCATGTAGATTTTTAATTGTGTCCATAAATGTAGTAGCAACTATACTTGCTTTAAATGGATGAGATAATTCACAAAAGTGTGCATACTTGGTAAGTCTATCAACTCCCACCATGATGACACTCTTTCCTTCGGAATTAGGTAAACCTGTGATAAAATCCATTGAAATCTCCTCCCAACGTTGACTTGGAATGGATAAAGGTTTTAGAAGACCCGGGGTCTTAATTGTCTGAAATTTATTCTGCTGGCAAACCAAATATTCCGCCAAAAAATTTTGAATATTAGATTTAAGGCCATCCCAAAAAAAAAAATTCTTCACCCTGTGGTAAATTTTTAAAAATCCTGAGTGTCCTCCTAAAGGAGAAGTGTGCAATTCCAAAAGAATATTTTATTTTAGTTGGGAATTCTTACAAAGATATAAGTGATCTTTGTACCATAAGGAATTATTTTTCCAACTAAATGTATTATATGTACTAGTATCTTGATGCAACTTTTGAATGAGTGTCCACACTTCTTCGTAATTCTTCCATTCATCTCTTGGTTCGGTTATCCAATCTGGTTGGATAATAGAAATGGCACAAAGCAATGCTTCCACCTCTTCATTATTTCTTGAGAGTGCATCTACAACAACATTTAGCTTCCATTTTTTGTATATTATTTCAAAGTCATAACCCAACATCTTTGTGACCCATTTTTTCTACTCTTATGAAGATAGTCTTTGTTCCAAAAAGTGTTTAAGACTATCACAATCAGTTTTTACCTTGAAGTGTCTTCCCATTAGGTAAGTTCTCAATTTCTTTAGTGCATGTAGTATTGATAACATTTCCTTCTCATAAATAGGCTTCTATAAATACTTTCCTTTGATTGGATGACTTTCGAAAGCTATGGGTCTTCCTTCTTGCATTAAAATAGCACCAATTCCATGTCCTGAGGCATCACATTGCACATTAAAGGTTTTTGTGAAGTCTGGCATAGCTAAGACTGGTGCTAGGTACATTGCCTCTTTAAGATGCTCAAAGGCCTTAGTTGCTTCAGGAGTCCATGAAAATGCATCTTTCTTCAATAATTTCGTTAGAGGTGCTGCTATTCTCCCATAATTCTTAACAAAATTTCTATAATACCCTATTAACCCAAGAAACCTCGCAACTGCTTTATGGTTGTGGGGACTTTCCATTCCTTAATGGATTTTGTTAGGGTCTACCTTAACACCTTCATGAGATACAATATGACCCAGATATTCCACCTCTTGTACTCCAAAGAAACATTTGGATGTTTTTGCATATAATTTTTTCTCCTACAATATTTTTAGCACCATGTCAACATGTTGAACATGATCCTTCCAAGACCTATTGTAGATTAGTATATCATCAAAAAATACTAGCACAAATTTTCTAAGAAAAGGTTTGAAAATGGGATTCATCAATCCTTGAAATGTAGAATTAAATTGATAAGGCCGAAAGGCATGAACAAAAATTGATATTGACCCTCATGAGTTCGAAATTTTATTTTCAGAATATCTGCAATCTTTGTTCTAATTTGATGATACCCTGAACAAAGATCCAAGTTGGTAAAATAAATTGCTCCATGTAATTCATCCAATAATTCATCAATCACAGGAATGGGAAATTTATCTTTAATGGTGAGCTTATTGAGCTCCCTATAATCTGGACACATGCGCCATGATCCATCCTTCTGAAATTGGATTTATAGTGTTGACTGATAACTTTGACTAGGTTGAATTATACCCACCTCTAACATTTCTGCAATCATATGTTCAATTTCGCTCTTTTGGACATAAGGATATCTATAAGGCTTGATGTTTGGAGGAAAAATTCCTAGAATCAAATGAATAGCATGATCATGATCATGAACAGGTGGAAGTCCTTTTGGAGTTTCAAAAACCTTGGAATGATTGTCCAATAACTTTTGGAGATTTGCAGAAATAGATGATTTTGATGTTAGAACCTCTAGTGAGCATAATTGTGAAATTATGCCTCGTTGTTCTTTCATTAGAATATTTTTCATGACATTAGAGCTTATTATCTTTCCTGGCTTCCCTGCAATACCCCGTAATTCGACTTCATTTCCTTCTGAAAAAATTTCAAGAAAAGTTCTTGAAAATCAGAAGCTACCGTCCCCAAAGATTGTAACCATTGTACTCCTAGTACAACATGAACACCTCCCATAGGAATGGAAAGAATTGAAATGTTCAATACATATTCCCTCATGGTAAGCTTGATATTATGGCATTTTCCAGAGCAATTTATATTTCCTCCATTTGCATCCATCACTTGACATTCTGGTGTTGGGTATAGGAAACAATTTAATTCCTTGGCTACCTTACAATGAATAAAATTATGGGTACTACCTTAATCAATCAAAACTATTACCTTTCTCTTCTTGATGTGTCCTTCTATCTTGAGAGTTTTAGGAGTGGTAATTCCTGCCAATGCATTACATGATATGGTCAGAATTATTTCTTCCTCTTCTTGGGTTGGTTCCTGGTCTATATCCTCTTCTTGTTCATTTTCTTCTTCCTCTTCACAATCTATGTAAAATAATTTCTTCTCAGCACACTTATGACCTTTAGTGTATTTTCTATCACAACTGTAGCAAAGCCCTATTTCTCTTTTTCTTCCAATTTTTATGGTGTCAACTTTGTACGTTGTGGAAATCTAGGAGTAGCAACACTTCCCTCTTTATAGAAGTGAGTGGTTGTTATAGCATCATTTCTCACCTTCATATGATTCATGATTGCTTTTATGGCTTTGGGCACCCATTCCTACAGACTTGGACAAATTCACTTAAAAACAGTGTAAAAATCCCCATACGCGATTATGCCCGTACTTTTCCACGTGTATACGCGAGTCCAGCTGCACTTTTCCGCGTATGCCATTAAAATGATTAAAAAATATATAATTATTCCCTATTTTCGGGCTCGGTTGATGGTTACTCAGGTAGTTCAACCACCCCAGCACGTGGCCAACTGTTTCCAACTGTTGAAACTACTTGGAGGGAGTATAAAAACCCCTCATGTGTATGGCCTAAGGGAGAGAGAGAATTTATTGATATTATACTCTGTTGGTATTCCCTATCCAAGTCTGATTCCCCGTGCCTCCTGCACTTTCCCAGTTCATTACAGGAAACCCTTGTTTCCTTGAGATGCTCATCTCCCTATATGTCATCTCGTATGCACCAGTTTGGAAGGAATCTTAGCGAGGCAAGGGCGGGATGGATCCGGACGACGGTCTGCTCGAAGATCGTGGAAGGATTCAGGTGATCTCTCCACTCGTTATTTCTGTACATGATATTTATAATACAGAAGTACCATCTTGTTCCCGAAATATACGTGTTAGTGTCTGCTTACATATATGAGAAAATTGTTATTTAAGCATTCATTATGATTTATTTGATGTTTTATATGAATTTCACTAACATTTAGAGTAGATATATGCTGTACAACCAGTTCTTCGTGCTTGTTTCTTCTTGTCTTTCAGGTTAAGAAGGAAGGATGGTTGCTGGGGGTTTGGACCCTGCGGGATCTGCTTCAACTGTAGGACCTACGGGTAACTTCCTCATTCTACTCTATTTAGTTTTTCTGAACATGCATGGTTGTGTGAGTCCTTCTTAAGTAGCATGCCCCTGCTCTGTGGAGGTTGTAACCCAACGAACCTCTAGGGTGATTTTCCCCAAAACAGAACTGGCGACTCCGCTGGGGATCACATTCTTGTGACTCCCCTGTTGGGTGGTTTCAGCTGTTTGATAGGTTGCCGACAGTTTTAACTTTCATTTGCAGTCCATTTTACTTTTTCTCAGTCAGTCTGAAGTCCTGGTTTCTTATCCAGGCTTGATCCTTTTGTTTTTTGATTATTTACCTTGATATACGCACTTTTTTCTGCACACAGTCACGTATACACGCAAGTTTGTCTAAAGGGAGTCGCGTATACGCGAGTTTCCTTTAGCACAGTCGCGTATGCACGCTTGTTGCTAAACTGTGAAGTAGCGTATACCTAGGCAGATTTTGAATTTTTGGGTTTCTTGAATTTTTGGTCCTTTCTGGCTGTGGAGACCTGTTCCTACAGTGTCTCTGTACTCTCTGGATTGTGAAGGAAGTGGTTTCTTGTCTTTTCTCTCTTTCGTTTGATTGAAAACTAGTCTTTTGGGCAAAGTGTTGTTTCTGGTGCTGGCACTTCTGGTTTGAGTACCAAGATTGCTTTTTGAGCATTCTTGGCTGTTCTGCTTTATCAGAACAGAGAGCTTCTGCTCATTTACTCGCTCCTATCTTTGTGTTGTGCTTCGCATTACGATTTTTGCTCGGTTCTTGATTGGTTTTCTTGAGTTCCATAGGCTAGGTCTTGTTGCAACTTTTGAAGAGTTTTTCTTGCTTCTTCGGAGTTTTTGTTTGCGACAAGTTTGCACTATTTTTCTAGGATGTCTGGCTGAGTTTTCTTATCTTCTTTTGTTCTTATTGATCTTGCTACGAGTTAGCCTTATAAGGTTTGGGAGCATTGTTGAAGTTTGTGCTTGAAATTCAGTCTTGTTTGGTTTGGATTTTGATAGTTGTGCTTGGTCTTTTCGAGCTCTTTCTTTATAAAACTAAAAAGCTCAAAAAAACATTTGCTTTGCTTTTTGTTTTTGCATTTCAAAGGCTTAAAAAACATTTTGTCTTGTTATTTTCTTTTTTTGTTGCATTTTTGTTTTCGTTTCGCCATATCTTTTGAAGCTTTTGTGAGGTTTCTACCTTTTGGTTTTTAGCTTGATTTTGGGGAGGAGTTGTCATTGATTGCTTCCTCTTGTTTTTAAATGTTTTTGGTGTCTTCATATTAAGAGTTCTTGATTTTGGGAGCTAGCTTTCTGGGCAACCAAAAAAGAGTTAAAACTGAAGGGGCTTTAGGGAAATTTCACTTTGCTTTAGGAGATTTTTTGCATCTTAGGATTTGCATGCTTGTAGTGATTTGCATTAGGTGCATTTCAGCATTTAGTCAGTTTCATAGTTTTTGTGAGTGTGAGTTTGCTATTTGAAAAGGAAAATACAATTTTTAGTCTCATAGAACCTGTATAGAGATTGATTTTCATCGAAAGACAATAACTACATTTGCATGTAGTTAGGTTTTTATTAATTTCTTTTGCATAAAAACACCATAAGTTTCATCTCCGCATCCTTGTGACTTAACATAACAGCCCATTAAAATAAGCGATATAATCTAAAATCAACTAGCAAGTTTTCTAAGTGTCATACACCAACTAGCTAGGTTGTAGGGCCTTGGATTAGGTGAGTGGAGAGTTAAATCTCCAAGGCTGCTAAAAAAAAACATAGAAGTTGATTAATTGAGCGAAATCCAACTCCGTTAGGTGGACCGGGAAAGCTCTCCTCTAGAGAGTCAAGCGCGAGGGGAAGTGAAGGCTGAGAAGAGGGATACCCCCTCTCCGATTGGCTGAATCTGACCTCAAGACCGTTCCGCCCGGCTTCTAATACGGATTGGTGCCCATAGTTGCCACTCCTAGGTTCCACACAGGTGACTGTGGGGGGGAATACCCATGGTACCTAAGGCAGACGTCGCATCACTTTCAGTAGTACTTCTGGGGGGTGCCCTTACGAAGCTTGGGTGCTTGAGCCGGAAAAGGTTGTCGTTAGGAGGTCGGCGTAACTGTTTCTGATACCTTCGCTAGTTGTTCTGGGCCCTCATCATCCCAGACTGCTTTCGGGAGGTCCTATATTTCGCTTTCCTGTATTTTGGTGTCCGGTCCTCATCACCCGGAGCGAAAATACTTGGAGGCTGTTTGCTTGACTGTATCTCAGGGATTTTTATTTTAGTGAGTGCTCTTTGCTCCTAGCTTGCCTAGCTTTTCACTTTTTTGAGTCTAATTTAAAAAATCTATAAAAGTGGCTGATCAAGCGCCTCGTCGGTCGAGGAGAATCCGGGGGTTATCTCCCGAGAGTCCAGAGCCTTCTTCGAGAAGGCGTAGGAGTGATTTAGCAGGTGGTTACCACCCTGTGGCGTCTGACGCAGTGGAGAGAGATCCTCCACAAAGGTCTAAAGGTTTCATAGCTGATTTTGGTGTCGGTCCCAAGAGGAGCGTTACGCTCACCTCGCGAGTTTTGTTTCCTCAGGAAGAAGATTTTCAAATCGAAGACGTACCCGAGCCTCCTGCTACAGGTCCATCTCCTCTTCCTCCTGATTATCCGTTCGTTGTTCAGTACATCGGACCTGAGTCGGAGAGACCGCCGGATCTTCCGTATCATTCTTATCTTTCGATGGCCACGACTGGGAACGCGGCTTCTACCGTGAGTGCTGCAAGCATTCAGACTCCTGCTTCTGTTGAAGCAGGGGGCACTATTGCTTCATCTTCGATTGCTTCTAGTGCTGCTGTGTTTGGCTCTGGTTTCACCCAGGCACATGCTTCTCATTCTGGTCCCTTTTGTTCAGGGATGCCCTCTAGTGGGAATCCCTCTTTTTCCTTTTCCGCTGCTTCAGCTAGATCTACGCCCATGTCTAACATGGCTAGTGGATCAGCTTCGTTTCAAGGGTTGCCCTTCGGAACTGGACACATCCCTAGTTTGAATCCTTCTTTAGGGTCCTTTCCATTTACTTCTCAGACCCAGAGTTTTAACCCTTGGTCTGGGGGGAAAAGTTCGACTACTTTTACAGGATGGAACCCTGTATTCACTACAGCAGGGGTAGGGAATCAGTTTTACGCAGGTCATCAATGGAATGCTTCTTTCCCTTCATCGAGTTCTTATCAGACCTTTTCTCCTCTGTCTAATTCCTGGAACCCCTATCAGGGGCTTTCCTCTTCATTCAATACTTCAGCAGGGGGAACTGGTCTGGGCTTTGGTAACTCGACGTGGGGAGGAGGTTCTTCTCCTTTTTCTACGAGTCCTTTTTGGAAACCTGGTGCCTCATCAAATCCAGGGTATTCTTTTCAGAATGTTTGGAATCCATCCCATCAAGGATGGAATCCTCAGGCTCCGCCTCGCTTACCTTTTATGGCAACGTTAAACTTGCCAGATTTGTCGAAGTTGACTAATGATCTAATTCGTTATAGTCCGGGGTGGCCTCCGGTCCCGACCAAACTTCCTTCAGACATTCCAAAGTTTGAAGGTACGAATGGAGAGGATCCGGCTGACCACATCACCGCTTTCCACTTATGGCGTTCTTCGAACTCCCCGATCGATGATTCGATTAGGTTGAGATTATTTCAACGCACCCTAACTGGAAATGTTGCCAAATGGTATATCGAGCTCACTAGGGGCAGTTTTTCTACATTTGGAGAACTGGCTGTCACATTTCTAAACCATTTTCAGTTGCCTGTCAGATATGAGGCTAGGAATGAACTCCTGGCTAATTTTAAGCAGGATGAGGCAACACACATTTCTAATCACATTCAGGAATGGAGGAGAAGGAAGAGGCTTATCAAAGCTCATATTCCAGGAGAATTCCTTCTTGAATGGTTTTTGAAATCTTTGCAGTCAGATATTTCAAAATATGTATCCCTATCTGGGGTATTTTCTGAGGAGCAGGCCATTTTTAGGGCCCAGCAGCTGGAACTGATCTATTCTCAGTCTGGGTTCCTTTATAAATATTTTCCCAATGCTCCTCGCTCCAAATTAGATTTGTCGAAAACTAAGCCTGGTCCGCATGGTGATGGGCTTATCAGATCGATCAATAGTGGTGGAGCCAGCCTGCTTTTTCAACTGCAGCAGTTGTCTTTACAATCTGCTCCTTCTAGTCAGGCTGTGCCTGCTGATTCATCACCTTCCCAGTCTTTGTCCATAAATGTTGTCCAAACTTCTGATCCCAAGGGAAATAAACAATCCGATGGGAAGAAGAAAGGACGAAATAACAAGAAGAAGGGAAAGAATGGGAAGGGCAATGCAAATAAAACCAACGAGCGTGTTGGTGAGGGTCAAAAGGAGAAAAAGAAAGTGAAGTTTCCATGCAAGCTTTGTGCTGGAGACCATCTCACACACCTTTGCCCTAAAATTCAGGATGCTCAGCGCTTGTTAAGCCAGCAGGGTTCTTCTAGTTCCCAGGATGTGTTAACAAACCCTTTCCCCCAAGGGCAGCAATTATTTGTTGGCGCGAACCAAAATCCTGGGGCTTCCTCTGGGGGCACCCAGGAAGGGGAAATTCCATCGAACATTTTTATGATGAGTGCTCACGCGGATATCGCTACGAGATCCCGTGATTATGGCAGAGAAGAGTCTTCGAAAGCTAAGGAAGTTCCTGATGCTACTGAGCCGCTTCACATTACGAAGCCTACTGTCGAGTCTATGCCTCGGTGCCCAAAGTTCCTTAAGCGACAACGATTAATAAAAATGCGAGGGTCGCCGTAACTTACTCTGGACAGAAGATCTCGCGCGTAGTCCTCAGGTTAAGGCCGCTTAGAGGTACTCCAAATTTTGTCTCTGGCTCAATACAGTTGCTTTGCTCACCGCTTATCAGCTATTGATCCGAAAATTCTCTTCGATTACTTGATATGACTAATTTTAAGAAGAGACTTCCTCATCACATGGCTTTTCATATTAAATCGTCAGATGATGTACATCTTTCGAACGGTTGTCATGAGGGTGCTTCTACTTGCGTGATGTCTCTCGCATGCTGGAAGACACTAGGATCTCCCAAAGTTGTTCCATCTAGCACTATTCTTACTGCATTCGATGGTCATTCTAATAGGCCCCATGGTATTGTCCCGGCTTTGCCCATCTGTGTTGGGGGCAAAACCGTTAACATAGAGGTTGAGGTAGTAGATGCAGCCTTGGACTACAACCTTCCGTTGGGGAGAAACTGGATATATGATATGGATGCCATTGCATCTTCACTATTTCGGATAGTATGTTTCCCCCACGAAGGGAGGATAGTTACAAAGGATCAACCGGACCGTCCTCCCCGTAGACCCGAATGCGTCTACTGACTCATCCGTTCCAAAGTTGGATAATACTAAGGCGCCTGTTGAGAATTTAGGGGTTGGAATGTATTCTTCCTTGATGGGTACTTTCGATATTCCTCCTCCTACGGTTCATATTAATGCAATTTCATCCT
The DNA here is from genome assembly GCA_034641835.2 of Pinus albicaulis. NCBI lineage: Eukaryota > Viridiplantae > Streptophyta > Pinopsida > Pinales > Pinaceae > Pinus > Pinus albicaulis. The sequence goes on from CM076576.1 coordinate 511,492,990, forward strand.
CCAAGGCTCCTCTTCGAAGAGAGTTCTTCAGAACTCATTATTTTTTGGACCCTTGGACCTTACCTTCCCCTACTGCCACATTAGCGGAAGGTCAAGTGGGTGGAATGGCATTTCCGATGTCTGCAAGTGAGATTGCTTATCAGTCTATTGTTGACTCTGCAGAATCCAGTCCAGCTCCTCTTTCACCGGAAGAGTTGGATGGAGATGTGGCTCCGGCTTGGACACTTAGTTCTTCTTCGGCCCAGGATTGCCTTGATACCACTCTTCCATCTGAAGAGGCCATCCTAGAAGCCATGACTGGTATAGATAGACCGTGGGATGATTTGCATCATCGGTCTTACTTCTTACCTGACTTGAGCGAAGTTGAAACAAGTTTTCCAAGTCCTCAGTCTCCTGGTCCTGTTCACCCAGTTTTGAACCCTTTGGCACCAACATAGGTTTATGTTGAAGGGAACATGGCTGTGATCTCTCCTACTATCCCGGTGAACATTTCCAGGGATCCCAATATTATCGAAAATGCCTTCATTGGAGCTGAATGTTCCCGTGAAGAGGTTAAAATTTACACCGAGCTCTTCAAAGAGTATAGGGATGTATTCACTTGGTCTTATGAGGAAATGCCTGGTATAGACCCATCTATTGTCGAGCATGAGATCAAGACGTATGAAAATTCTAAGCCGGTGAGGCAAAAACTTCGTCCGATCAATCCTAGGAAGGCAGTAGCTATCAAAGCTGAAGTTGAAAAGCTGCTTAAGGCGGGATTCATTTTCCCGGTTCCTCTGACTGAATGGGTTTCAAACCCCGTTCCCGTAGATAAAAAGCAAGGAACGATTCGAGTGTGCATCGATTTCAGAGATCTAAATAAAGCATGTCCTAAAGACAATTACCCCACACCATTTATCGATCAGATCATTGACGAGTGTGCCGGTAATGAGATTTTCTCCTTCGTGGACGGTTTCTCCGGATATAATCAAATTACTATCCGTCCTGAAGATCAACATAAGACTGTATTTATTTGTCCCTGGGGTACGTTTGCATACAAGAAGATGCCTTTTGGTCTTAACAATGCTGGGGCTACCTTTCAGCGGGCCATGTCATACGCCTTCCACGACATCAAAAATATTATCGAGGCATACTTAGATGATTTAGCTGCTCATTCTCGAAAGAGGATGGATCATCCTGGTCACCTTCGGCAAATATTTGAAAGATGTCATTTCTATAAGATTCGATTGAATCCGAACAAGTGCGTTTTCGCGGTTACATCCGGTCGGCTATTGGGATTCATTGTGTCTAGGGAAGGGATAAGGGTAGATCCCTTCAAGGTTGAGGCAATACTTTGGTTGCCTCCCCCGTCTTCAATCCGTCAGCTTCAAAGTCTCCAAGGGAAGTCTAATTTTCTTCGGAGGTTTATCGTCAACTATGCTAAGATTACAAAGGGATATATGAGACTGTTGAAGAAAGGAGTTCCTTTTTTTTGGGACGACTACGCTCAACACTCGTTCGATGCCTTGAAAAAGGCATTGACCTCTGCTCCTTTACTGAGTCCACTCGATTATAGCAGAGATTTTCTTTTGTATCTGGCTACAGCAGAATCTACCATTGGTATGGTTCTGGTTCAGGAGGATGATGCTCTTGCAGAGCATGTTATTTACTACCTTAGTCGAGGACTGGTAGGACCTGAACTTCGATACACTCCGATAGAAAAATTAGCCTTAGCAGCAGTTCATGCTGTGCAGCGACTTCGGCATTACATTATTCTTCGCAAAACTTATGTTTTGGCAGCTGCCAATCCATTTCAGTTTGTCCTCAGCAGGCGAGTGATTGGGGGCAAATATAATAGATGGATTGTGATTTTACAGGAATTTGATCTTGAGTTCATGTCTGCCAAATCCAAGAAATCATTAGTTTTCACGGAATTGATCTCCGAGTTGCCCTGTGGAGAGGAGATGATCTATGATGAGTCCTTTCCGGACGAACACTTGTTTCTTATCTCTCCACAGGATCCTTGGTATGGGGATATCATCGTGTATCTCCAGACTGCGAAGTTTCCCTCTACTTTTTCGAAAGATGAGCGTCGTAAACTGCGTCACTTGGCCAAGAATTATTTGATTATTGGTGATGCTTTGTACCGTCGAGGGGTTGATTCAATCCTAAGACACTGCTTAACTCTCGAAGAAGCTGAGGCTGTGCTCAATGATTCTCATAGTGGAGCTTGTGGGGGTCATTTATCTGGGCTTGCTACAGCCCAAAAGATTTTGCGTGCTGGATACTTTTGGCCCTCGATTTTCAAAGATTGTATTGAATCGGTCAAAAAGTGTCATCCATGTCAGGTTTATACTCGAAAAATGCGCGCTCATCCAGCTCCGCTTTTTCCAGTCGTTACTATCGGTCCCTTTACAAAGTGGGGTATTGATTATACTACTTGTAACTCGCCTTCGGCTAAAGGTCACAAGTACATTATTGTAGCAGTAGACTACTTTACGAAGTGGGTCGAGGCTATGCCTACTTTTGGGAATGATGGTGAGACTGCAGCTCTTTTCCTTTTCAATCAGGTTATCGCTCATTTTGGTATTCCTAGAGAGATTTTCACTGATCATGGCAGTCATTTTCAGAATAGTATGATGGCTGAGTTGGCTCTCAAATTGGGTTTCCGGCAGGAGCATTCATCTCCATATTATCCTCAAGCCAATGGGCAAGTGGAAGCCGTGAATAAATCCTTGAAGACAATTCTTCAAAGGACAATTGATAAAGCTAGATCCAACTCGCATATTATGCCATATCCTGCACTTTGGGCATACAGGACGTCAGTGAAAACTGCAACTGGCTTTACTCCGTTTCAACTAGTGCACGGAGTGGAATCCATATTTCCTATTGAATGCGAGATTCCTTCTCTTAAATTAGTTGTTGAACTTCTTCCTGACACTTCTAGTCTGGCAGAACGGCTTCTTCATCTGGAACATCTCGATGAGCAGCATCGGGATGCCGCCACGATGAATGAAGTGCATAAAAACCGAGTTAAAGTTCAGTATGATAAGGCGGTCAAGCCTAGGGTTTTTTTGGAGGGTGACCTTGTTCTGGTCTATGCCCAAGAAAAAGATGCCCTGGGGGCAGGAAAGTTTAAGTCTATGTGGTATGGCCCCTATATCGTTAAAAAAGTCCTTAAGAAGGGAGCATATACCTTGGTTGATTTCGAAGGGAACGAGTTGCCGGAGCCCCGAAATGGGCTCTATTTGAAGAAGTATTATGCCTAGGCTTCGGCCTGGCATGTTGCTTTTGTATATAGTAGGTTTTTGCTTTGTACATATCTGATTGATTTTCGATCTTTGATGAGTTGGTGATGTTTTTTATTTGCTTTGGCAGGTTGCGTTGGATGTCATGAGTCATTTTGGTTTTTCCAATGGTGCTAGTAGACACACCTGGAACTTAGCTTCCGTGGCTTGGGTGCTTCATTATCCATCCGGTCAGCTGTTAGTATCAAGAGGGGTCTGCATTGGTCCTGCTTCCAATAATATAGCAAAATACACTGCAGTTGTTCATCTACTCTCAGAGGCAATATCTTTGGGTGTTGATTCGTTGGTAGTTTTCTTGGACTCCTAGCTGGTGGTGTCGCAGTTGAACAACACTTATCGGGTACGAGATCCATTTTTATTACGATTGTTCTTGAGGGTACGTTTGTTAAAAAGGTCATTTCAATTTTTAACTTTCATTCATATTCCTCGAGCTGACAATTGGTTTGATGACTCATTAGCTAATCAAGCATTAGATTGGCATATTAATCATTCCATACAATAAATTTTTAATCATCAAAAACATCATACATTTGATACATTCATCATATCACATCAAATATCGCTGTATATATATCATCAGAGTGTTCAAAAACTTTACAAAATTTGGATCCATAAGGTCGTACAAAACTTGGGCTTATGCCCCCATCATGTTCAGTCTCAGAAAAGAATATACAGTCATCTAATACATAATATCTGTCTACTCTTGAGGTCCCTGCCCAGAAGTCGTGTTCATATAGAACGTGACTGTGGTGGCAACTTGACGTAATAATCTAACCCAGTCTCGGGGCACTCCTACCACCCGTCTCTGGATGGCTTCCGGCAGGTCCTCCAAAGCAGCCATAGGTATTTGGCAGGTTAGTCCCTCCAAATTCCTCTGCACGGCCTGGAGAGTCCTATCTGAATCCACAGTATCTGCTTCGCCCCTGCGGCACTTGTGGCGCGGGAGACCCTCAGGTCGAACTGGTCCAACATCTGAATCATGATCATTTTAAATTGTCAGTCATTATGAATCCAATCAAAAACATGTTTGTTTTTCATTTTTTCATACATATTTGAAAAAATCCAAAAAAAAAAATTATATAAGTCAAAAAAATTTTGCAAACTTACCGACTGTGCCCCATGCTATGCCTGGTGGAAGAACTAGATCTGGATCTCCACGAAAGTCCATCTCGGCATAGGGATAGTCGTCCACTGTGATGATTTGTTCTCCCCACCAAAGGAAGAACTCATCGTCCCATGTGGTCTGGGGTACTTCACTACCCCCCAATCTCTTCATCATGTCCACCCAACGGGCAATTCTTGGGTCCCGCAGGCTACTGATGGTAGAGATAACTCTGGGTCTCAATGCTGGTATCTTCTCAAAGAAGGATGTTGTCAAAATTGTACCGTAGCCAAAGTGTTTGGTTTTTTCTTGGCGGATTGAGGTCAACTGTTGCTTCATGTTCAGTAAAAGGGTTGTGCACCAATCATACACATGAGTCAAACATTCTATTGCTATGCTCATTTTCGTCCTGGACGCCTGATGTAAGGAGGCAGATCCTGCCACTCTGCCGATGGTGAAAAGGAGGATTTTCATGTGCAAATACCTCAAATCTTTAATAGCAATCTGAGTTCCAACCTTTTGGAACCCTCTACGCAATACACGTGGACATAGTCTTCCACGGTTAACCCTCCCAGGGGCTTCCCGTGCAAGTCTACTGGTTCTCCTCTCCGGGAGAGTCTAGTAATGAAATATATGTCTTCCACTTCAATGCGTATTGGCATCTGATCAATAATGAAGCAATCCTAATCTGGTTCCCAGTAATTCATGAGCATTTCTAGCAACCAAACATTGCTTTTCATATTTGGCATTTTGAAGAATTTGAACAATCCGCAATTCCAAAGGATATTTTGCGCTGCTTGATCTTGCATGACCTCTTGATCAATTGCGCTATGCTCACGTTCTCTCCATGAGATTGTCATCCTATCAAATTTCATTAAATCATGCATTAGCCACGCTTTTTTAGTTTCGGACCTGCGCATACGCGACTTTTTCTTTGCACAGTCGCATATATACGCGACTTGCCTGTTATGAACCCGCGTATGCGCAAGTCCGCATTTTTTAGCAAGGGTTTTAAAGGTAAAATTCACTTAATTTTAATTTCCAAACGGACAAAATGATTTGCAAGGATGATTGAGGAGCCTACCTGAAATTTCGGCGCGATTCGATGGTCGGTTGTTCCTGATTTGACGAAAGAAGTTTTTTTCTCCAGAGCACTTTTTTCCAAATCAGAAATGCAATAATGAACCAAATATGAGGTAATTTGTCTATTTATGGCTAAAAAGTTGAAAATTTTCGCAAAAATTCCTTATGCTTATTTTTTCGATCTATCTTAAGCTGCATAACCCGGATGCTTGGAAGTGCCCAGTTTGGTATATTTTCAAGTACATTTTGATGATTTTAAAATTTTTCCCGGTTTTTGATCCATGATTACCGAATCGTCACGGCAGGTATATGATCTTCACCGGCATATAGGTTAGGGAAATCACTTTCCGTTGCATCTTGTATACTAGCCTCCATACTGATCACTTGCCATAGGGTCGATCCCATTAGGTCATGAGTATTACACCCATTTCACTCGCCGATTATTTAATCATGACTTGATGGTAGAGCCTTCCTTTACATGGGCTTCCTAGTTAGTTCCTTGCTATCACTTGTTGCCCATGCTGTGTTTTATGTAGGCTCGGGAGTCCTCTTTAGTCCCGCCATGTTTTATGTGTTCAAGCTTTATTCTTCTTCTTCATCACTATCATTTTTCTGGCTTTTACCCTAGAGGCTCCCTGGTGTCGTTAAGTTGTATTACTGCATTGCATATTGGCTACTTGTTTATCCTGGCCTTTAGCCGGCTTCATTTGGACTCGATGTTTAAGCCAACTTTTGACCTTGACTCTTTGTACAAGTTAACCATTGCATGCACTTAGCTATCACGACTTGACACCTTTTTATCCATGGATGGAACGTTCCTCTAAGTATCGCTTACCAGTTTTCGCCACCTTGCATTGAGCATAGGATTGTTCCAATCCCAGGAACTAGTGCATCTGATTTTTTGATACTCGTTCTATCCATTGTACCATAGCATTCTTTTATTCTTTTTCAGGCTTATTATATGAAAAAGACAAAAAATCAAATAAAAAAAAAAAGAGCGGGAACGGGATGTATCTTCGTTATTTTGATGGCAGTACAGAGTCAGTTTGTCGCCCTTGAACAAAGCACATATACTTATATATATTTCCTTCATTTGGGATGGTTCTAGTTTTGACCTAGGTTCAGCCTTTGCCATGTTTCACTTGTCAGTTCTCCCCCGGTTGGTTATCTCTTCCAATCATATGGAGAGTTTGTTTTGCCTCCTGCAGGACAGACTTATACAGTGTCACCTTTTACTGCCATGGTCATCACAGAGTCGTGCTTTTGTTCAAGGGAAGTCTAGCCTGAGTCGGCCATTCTGCGGTGTCTCTTGACTCATTATTCAGTCGGCCTTCCCGGTCTTGTCAGTATCATGTTCTATCACATCAGATGTTTTGGTCTTCTGCTCGTGCTGGTTTGAGAAGGTTCCCATTGACTTCTTGCCGGCGGGTTTGTCTCTTATCGACTACGACACATTGCTCTGAGAGCAAGCCTAGAGCCGCACCTTGGGCCTATTTCCATCATTGATAGGTGACCTCGTGCTCAGCATTTGATCATCATCATGGGTCTTTGACTTAGTGGTTTCCCCTGTGTTCGACGTCAGCACACATTATCACACTTGGGATTCGTGCAGTACCTGGATTTCCATTTGACCCTATCGGTGGATTTCTCGCCTCTGTGTCAGTTTTCATTATTGGTTGGTTCAGAGGGTTTCTTCCGTGCGCTAGCTTCATCTTGTGCACGTCGGAAACGTACTTCGGTTTTGGTTCCATCACTCTCCTTCGTCCGATTCCTTCCAAATCTTGGCCTGCGGGTTACACTCGCGCTGGACCGATGTGGGATGCCTTAATGCCTTCCTTCCAGCAGATCTTTTCCCATCGACTCCGACTCATTGCTCTGGGAATAAGGTCTAGAGTCTTTTTGTCAGTACCTTAGGGTTTGCAGTCATCAGTGGCAGACTCTTCGCTGTCGACAGTGGGGATTCATCATTGCCTCCTGATTGGTAGATTCTTTCAAGTGTTCGACTTCAACTCATTCATTCGCACTTGTTAGATTGTACTGGGGCACCTTGACACTCATTTTCATTATTGGTGGGTTGTCTCGCGTTGGTTAACGGTATACATTATTGACAGGTAATCCAACGATTTCTCACATGGTCGACTTCAGCTCATTTATTCCCATTGTGTAGAATTGTGCCATAGTGATCGGTGAAGACCTCGGGTTGCATCAACATTTCTCGGTTCACTTTTGACAGTCCATTTAGTTTCTGCCAGTGATGCCGTCCACCCTTATATGTTGCAGTTCAGTACAGCAGCATCTTATATGTTGGCTCCCGAGTTGCGTGATTGTACCGTTTGTTCCACCTCTTATGATTCGGTACTTGGAGATTCAGTTACTTATTTGATCAGACATCCAGTTGCAGCATCTTTGATCAGCTTTCTATATGTGATACTTGGACATTGATTCAGACTTATACTTCCGGGCCATGCTCAGATGATTCATTGTGTACTTTCAGTTCAGTTATACTTGTATACATGTTGGATCTATTCAGTACTTTCTATATGATGTATTTTTGACCGAGCATGGGTATGCCCGCCTCAGCATGAGTTGACTCTCTGTTTTCTTTCATTGGTTTTTGGCAGGCTGAAATCTGGTGAAGTCCTCTCTTGTCCTTGCGAAGTTCTTTCTCTGTGCATAATACATTTCGGCCATCATGTACCCCTTCTGACCTCATATATTAGGGGGCATCTGTTATAGCATCATTTCTCACCTTCATATGATTCATGATTGCTTTTATGGCTTTGGGCACCCATTCCTACAGACTTGGACAAATTCACTTAAAAATAGTGTAAAAATCCCCATATGCGATTATGCCTGTACTTTTATGCGTGTATACGTGAGTCCAGCTGCACTTTTCCGCGTATGCCATTAAAATTATGAAAAAATATATAAAAATTCCCTATTTTCGGGCTGGGTTGATGGTTACTCAAGTAGTTCAACCACCCCAGCATGTGGCCAACTGTTTCCAACTATTGAAACTACTTGGAGGGAGTATAAAAACACCTCATGTGTATGGCCTAAGGGAGAGAGATAATTTATTGATATTATACTCTGTTGGTATTCCCTATCCAAGTCTGATTCCCCGTGCCTCCTACACTTTCCCAGTTCATTACAGGAAACCCTTGTTTTCTTGAGATGCTCATCTCCCTATATGTCATCTCGTATGCACCAGTTTGGAAGGAGTCTCAGCGAGGCAAGGGCGGGACGGATCAGGACGACGGTCTGCTTGAAGATCGTGGAAGGATTCAGGTGATCTCTCCACTTGTTACTTTTTTACATGCTATTTATAATACAGAAGTACCATCTTGTTCCTGAAATATATGTGTTAGTGTCTGCTTACATATATGTGAAAATTGTTATTTAAGCATTCATTATGGTTTATCTGATGTTTTATATGAATTTCACTAACATTTAGAGTAGATATATGTTGTACAACCAGTTCTTCGTGCTTGTTTCTTCTTGTCTTTCAGGTTAAGAAGGAAGGACGGTTGCTGGGGGTTTGGACCCTACAGGATCTGCTTCAACCGTAGGACCTACGGGTAACTTCCTCGATCTAATCTATTTAGTTTTTCTGAACATGCATGGTTGTGTGAGTCCTTCTTAAGTATCATGCCCGTGCTCTGTGGAGGTTGTAACCCAACGAACCTCCAGGGTTATTTTCCCCGAAACAGTGGTAGGCTTCCTTGTCGCCATAATTTTACATTCAATTTTTCTTGCCAACCTGAATGCCTTCGCCAATGAATCAAGTTCCAAAACATGAACTTCATGTTGGATGTTATCCTTTAAAGTACCTATGAAGAGATCAATCATGTGTTCCTATGGAATATCAGTTACCCTTATATTGTACTTTTGGAAGTCCTCAATGTGCTCCCCCATTAAACCCTTTTGTTGGAGATTTATCAATTGGATAAATAAGGCGTTGCTCTTTGTATCCTCATAATTTGCTATCATTTCTTCCATAAAAATTGACCAAGTGACAATTTTTTTACAGGAGCAAAGCCATCGATACCATAAAAATGTATTTTGTTCTAAATGTAAAATTGCAATGCATACCTTTTGTGTGTTTTGCACATTATGGAAATCAAAATATTGCTCCATATGTAGTATCCATGTTACAGCATCCTTTCCATCAAACTTCCTCATATCCATTTTTGGAATATGGTGGTTATTCCTGCCAACATTAGATTTTATGAAATCTCAATTAACATTTATTTTGTTCTCATCATGAGTTTCCTCTACTATCTTTTCAGCATTAGGAAAAATTTCTTGTATCAACTTTGTCAAACATTCCATTTCTTCTTTTAGATCATTCTTCATGTTTTCCATTTTCTCTTCCATGTCATCCATCTTAGATTCCATGCCAGCTTCCATGCCTTCTATCTTAGATTCCATGCCATCTATCTTAGATTCAATGCCATTATTCAAACCATCCATCTTAGATTCCATGCATTTCTTCAAACCATCCATCTTAGTTTCCATGCCTTTCTTCAAAATTTCCATGTCATTTTTTGTTTCTCTTTACGAGAGCGAAATTTGTTGCACTTGCTCTTGTAATTTTGATACGTCATGTTGCCATTCTTCATCTTCATGAGTCATAGTAGAGCTTTCTAAAGGCGTAATGGGTGTTGAACTATTTTTAGGGGCCATTTTAGAATCCAATACTGATATATATTCTACAATATGCCCTTGGAACTAATTCATGTTGATTCTTCAAACAAGACTTACGCAATTAAGAGAAAAAAAATACACACCTTTTACTTGCTTTTGAGGAGCTCGATATTTAAATTGGATCATATCTATAATTATGGATCCTCAATATCTAAAATTCCACCCTGTAGTAGCCGTCTGAAGCTTATTTCAGATGCCACAAGTCTGATCTGATTTGGATTCTTCAAGGAAAAGTTATGTCCAATCTCCCATAATGACCAAATTTTGGACTAGTTCAGTAGAGAAAATTTGTATGACTTGCCACGTGTCACTATTTCATCCTTTTCCTTTTAAATTGATAGAAAAAAAGCTATAGTCTATGTACTTGGGGCCACTTTTTACAGAATTCCAATCCGATGCTCAGAGAGAGAGATATGAATATTTTCCCACGATCACTTCTTTGAGATGAAATTCAGAAGCCTAAAAGGCCCTAACTTCCACAGATCATATCTCTGAAAATATTGAGAACCAATATATGCAATTTTGTGAAAATCCTCCTCAGGATTGCGGCTTTTCACTCTAAAAATTTCAGCTTTTGAACCTTTGTAGAACAAAATTTATTACGCAAATACCATGATGACCTGTTTAGGTTAAATTCAAGAGCTTTCAAAATGTCCTAATTTGCATAGATCATATCTCTGAAAATATTGTGAACCAAGCCTTGAAATTTTTCCACGATGTTCCTTAGGATTTTGGCTTCACACTCTAAAAATTTCAGATTTTAAACCTTCGTAGAAAAAAAATTATAGCGAAAATTCCATGATGACCTGTTTGGAGCAGCGAAACCCTAGAATCTCAAAGCTCTGATACCAAATGTTGTGAAACCAGCTCCAAAAGGAGAAGAAAAGAGATATCACCACCTTAGAATTAAGCCAATTCGAGGGGTCAACCTCCAATACATTACATGAATGAACAATTCTTGGATGATTCAAATTACAAAACCTCCTTTTTATATATAGGAGTCCATGGGGCCACAATGTAATCCTAGTGGGGCCATAATGTAATCCTAGCTGACCTAAGAATAATAATTTAACGACACAATAATAACAATATGGGGGTTACAAGGGTACAATAATAACAATAAAAGGGTTACACTAACACCAATAAGGAACTATACTAGTAATATAGGGACCTAACAGAGAAAGATGGGTATAAAATCATCTCCTCCTGAGAGAAGCAGGAGATTAACCTTGCCTCTTTACACCAGCCATGGTGGGAGTTGGCGGAATTCATCTAGAAGTTTATTACATGCGAAGGACGTCAGGATGTGGTAAAACCTTGACAGCTCGAACTTTTAGCTACACTTAAACACAAAATTTCAATTAATGTTCCTCCCTTTTTGAATTTCGTATTACATGATACTGTTGTTTAATTGAGGAAAGCCAAAAATATCCAAGCAGTGGTTAGTCACCAGGTGATAATAAAACTAATCATCATTCATGAGCTAGATAGGCAGTAGATAGCATGGGATAATTTCGTTAACCCTGAGGCACTTGAACCAGAAGTAAACCCTGATGGAACCGAAATTGAGCTCCCTAGGGTAAATCCATCAAGAAGAAAAAGGACCCGAACCTCAACGTCAGAGCCAAGCAGGAAAAAATGGTCCAAGACACCCCAAGGAGCCTCGAACCTCATGGGGGAATCATAACCATCCCATGCACCCTTGCAAGAATTCGAGGAGGAAATCGCCCGAGTCCTAGGACAAATAAGGACAAACTATGAATTGAGAAACCCATTGGAAGTAGGGGAGCAAGAGGAACTTTCTGATAAATCCACCACCCCCGGTAGCTCTAGTCACACTAACGTCCTACCTATCCAAGAGGAACAACGAGATGATGAGGCTCTGTCCCATATTGATAATTACGAAGTGTATAGTGATGGACAGACAGAGGAGAGATTTGAACCACGGGATTGTTTAGGTGACACTCTCCTTGTGGAGTAGAACACACACACAAAGACAACCCCTTTGTAACCAGGAGGTAGCACCGCTCATCCTAGTCAGGACCCTCACATTGAGGTAAATCTGAAGAAGTAATCAGAAACACCATTTTAAATGCTATCCCTAAAAAGGGGAATTCATCTCCCCTACCACCTGCTAAAATAAGGGCATGTGAAGATTCATATGAAAGGAGAAGTGAGAAACTAAGAAGGACCTACAAGAGATTGAATAAATTGGTAAAATATCTGAGAAAACAAGTGTAAAAATAAATAAAGGCCCAGAAGCCAAGGACAGAAACCTCTATTGCAGGAACTTAAATAGAACTAGTAAATACTGTCAAAAGAAAAATATAAACTGACTTAGCCGACACCATGGAAACTGGAATACAAACCAATTTGATAACGACTATTGAAACTAAAATACAGACCATCCTAGTAGACACCACTTAGGCTGAAGTGCAGACGGAATTGGTAAACACCATCGAAGCCTCCACCCAAACTGAGCAGAAGGTTATAGAGGAAAAGGGGACCCAAATAAAGGAAGCCCCTGCCTATGCCCATCTAGTAAAGAAAGTTGCCAACTAGAAATTATGAAATGAACTAGTGCAAGTGCGACATGAAATAACACAGTGTATAAAGGAGGTGGTGTCATTACAATAATATTAGGTGCTAAAAAATTTCATTGACCTCTCCACCACAGAAGATGAGACATTCACCCAGCTTAGAGGAGAGCAGGCAAAGGTTAAAGTGATACAGGAGCAGCTGGAGCAAGCTAAGAAGAAAATCTCTACAATTTTCTCTCTATATAATGATGCACTATCATGCAGAGCTCCGACAACCAACTATGCCTTGTTCCTAATAGAAAAATACTTACTCTTGAAATTTAAAGCTATCAGGGTAGGAAATGTTGGAATCGCGATTGTTGTTAGACCAAAACCTGAAGGCATTAGTATTCGCTATAACCGCTAGAGTTAGGATCCAAGAGAGGTGGTTATTCCATGTTGCGAAACATGGGGGGAATGTTGAACCAAATGTCCAGGAGGAAAACCCACTACTTTCAGGACCATGGAAGAATTTGTACAATGTTGGAACGATCAGGATGAGCAAGTCCAATGCCTCTTGTGTTATGTCCCTATATTACTAGTATAGTCCCATATTGTTGTTAGTGTAACCCCCTTATTGTTATTATTGTACCCCTTTAACCCCCATATTATTATTATTGTGCCCTTAAATTATTATTTTTAGGTTGGATAAGACTACATTGTGGCCACACTAGGATTACATAGTGGCCCCATGGACTCTTATATATATAAAGGAGGTTTTGTAATTTGGATAATCCAATAATTGTTCGTTCATGTAATGTATTGGAGGTTTACCCCTCGAATTCACTTATTTCTAAGGTGTTGATATCTTTCTTCTTCTATTTTTGGAGCCGGTTTCACACGTTTGGTTTCATAGCTTTGGATTCTAGGGATTCACTGCTCCAAACAGGTCATCGTGGAATTTTCGCTATTATTTTTTTTTCTATGAAGGTTCAGAAGCTGGAATTTTTAGAGTACGAAGCCAAAAGCTTGAGGAACATCTTCGCAAAATGGCATAGCTTGGTTCGCAAAATTTTCGGAGATATGATCTGTGGAAGTTATGGATTTTTGCAGGCTCCTAAATTTCACTTAAAACAGTCATCTCAGAATTTTCTCTATAACGTTTGTTCTACTAAGGTTCAAAAGATAAAAATTTTAGAGATCAAAGAAAAAATCCTGACGAACTTCAGTTAAACATTTTAGAGATTTTTTCGCAATATTTTCAGATATATGATTTGTGGAACTTAGGTCTTTTTTAGGCTCCTGAATTTCATCTCAAAGAGGTGATCGTGGGAAAATATTCATAACTCTCTCTCTGAGCATCAGATTGGAATTCTATAAAATGTGACTGGAATTACACGAACTGTAGTTTCTTGTCTATAAATTTTAGAGCCAAAGGAGCAAACAATGACATGTGGTAAGTCATACAAGTTTTCTCTACTGAACTAGTCCATAATTAGGTCATTGTGGGAGATTGGACATAAATTTGTCTTGAAGAATCCAAATCAGGTCAAACTTGTGGCATTCGAAAGAGAATTTAGAGAAAAAACTAAGTTCCAAATTTTAGATATTGAAGATTTGAAATCACAAAGAGAATTCAGTTCCAATATCGAGCTCCTAAAAAGCAAGAAAAAGGTGTGTATTTGGTTTTTAAAATTGCATAACGTTTGTTTGAAAAATTAGTTTGAAGTGATTCCAAGGGCCTATTGAGCATATATTTTAGTATTAGGTTCTAAAAATGCCTCCTAAAAATAATTCAACACCCATTAAGCCCTCAGAATACTCTTCTATGACTCATGAAGATGAAGAATTGCAACATGATCAATCAAAATTGCAAGAGCAAGTGCACCAAATTTCACTCTAACAAAGAGCAGCAAAAAATGAAATGGAAGTTTTAAAGAAAGGTGTGGAAGCAAATATGGATGCTTTGAAGAAAGGCGTGGAAGCTAAGATTGATGTCGTGGAATATAAGATGGAGGAAATGGAAGAAAAAATGAAATACAACATGGAAAACATGAATAATGATCTAAAAGAAGACATCGAAGGTTTGACAAAGTTGATACAAGAAATGATTCGTAATGGTGAAAAGATAGTAGAGGAAACTCATGATGAGAAAAAAATAAATGTTAATCATGATTTCATAAACTCTGATGTTGGATTGAAGAACCACCATATTCCAAAGATGGAAATGAGGAAGTTTGATGGAAAGGATCCTATAACATGGATACTACAGATGGAGTAATATTTTAATCTCAATAATGTGCAAAACACACAAAAGGTACACATTGCAACTTTACATTTAGAACAAAATACATTTGTATGGTATCGATGGATTTGTTCATGTAAAAAAATTATCACTTGGTCAATTTTTATGGAGGAAATGATAGCACATTATGAGGATACAAATAGAAATACTTTTTTAGCCAATTGATAAATCTCAAACAAAAGTGTTCAGTGGGGGACCACATTGAAGACTTCCAAAAATTGAATATAAGGGTACTGATATTCCAAAGGAACACAGCATTGATCTCTTCATAATTACTTTAAAGGATAACATCCAACATGAAGTTCGCGTTTTGGAACCTGATTCATTGGAGAAGGCATTCAGGTTGGCAAGAAAAATTGAATGTAAAATTATGGTGACAAGGAAGCCTAGCACTCACTTCTATAAAGATGGGAGTGTTGTTACTCCTAGATTTCCACAACCTACAAGGTTGACACCACAACAATTGGAAGAAAAGAGAGCAAAAGGCCTTAGCTATAGTTGTGATAGAAAATTCACTAAAGGTCATAAGTGTGTTGAGAAGAAATTATTTTACATAGATTGTGAAGAGGAAGAAGAAAATGAACAAGAATATTTAAAAGAAGAGGATATACATCAGGAACCATCCCTAGAAGAGGAAGAAATGAGACCAACCATATCCTATAATGCATTGGCAGGAATTACCACTCCTCAAACTCTCAAGATAGAAGGACATATCAAGAAGAAAAAGGTAATAGTGTTGATTGATTCAGGTAGTACCCATAATTTTATTCATTGTAAGGTAGCCAAGGAATTGAATTGTTTCCTATATCCGGTAGCAAAATGACAAGTAATGGTTGCAAATGGAGGAACTATAAATTGCTCTAGAAAATTCCATACTATCAAGCTAACCTGGGGGAATATGTATTGAATATTCCAATTCTTTCCATTCCTATGGGAGGTGCTGATGTTGTACTAGGAGTACAATGGCTACAATCTTTGGGGACAATAGCTTTTAATTTTCAAGAACTTTTCTTGAAATTTTTTTCAGAAGGAAAGAAAGTAGAATTACGGGGTATTGCATGAAATCTGTGAAAGATAATAAGCTCTAATTTCATGACAAATCTTCTAAATAAAGAACAACGAGGCGTAATTTCACAATTATGCTCACTATAAGTTCCAACATCAAAATCATCTATTTCTGCAGATCTCCAAAAAGTCTTGGACAATCATTCCAAGATGTTTGAAACTCCCAAAGGACTCCCACCTATTCGTGATCATGATCATGCTATTAATTTGATTCTAGGAAGTTTTCCTCCAAACATCAGGCCTTATAGATATCCTTATGTCCAAAAGAGCGAAATTTAATGTATGATTGGAGAAATGTTATAGGTGGGTATAATTCAACCTAGTCAAAGTTCTTTCTCTACTCATGTAGTATTGGTAAACAAGAAGGATGGATCATGGCATATGTGTCTGAATTATAGGAAGCTCAATAAGCTCACCATTAAAGATAAATTTCCCATTCCTGTGATTGATGAATTATTACATGAATTACATGGAGAAATTTATTTTACCAAGTTGGATCTTTGTTCAGGATATCATCAAATTAGAATGAAAACTGAAGATATTCTGAAAACAACATTTAGAACTCATGAGGGTCATTATGAATTTTTGGTCATGCCTTTTGGCCTTACCAATGCACCTTCTACGTTTCAAGGGTTGATGAATTCCATTTTCAAACCCTTCCTTAGAATATTTGTGCTAGTATTTTTTGATGATATACTAATCTAGAGCAAGTCTTGGAAGGACCATGTTCAACATGTTGACAAGGTGCTCAAACTATTGCAGGAGAAACAATTATATGCAAGAACATCCAAATTTTTATTTGGAGTACAAGAGGTGGAATATCTGGGTGATATTGTATCTCACGAGTGTGTTAAGGTAGACCCTAACAAAATTAAAGCCATTAAGGAATGGAAAGTCGCCACAACCATAAAGTAGTTGCGAGGATTTCTCAGGTTAACATGGTATTATCACAAGTTTGTTAAGAATTATTGGAGAATAGAAGCACCTATAAAAACATTATTGAAGAGAGATGCATTTTCATGGACTCCTGAAGCAACTAAGGCCTTTGAAAATATTAAAGAGGCAATTTTCCTAGCACCAGTCTTAGCTACACTAGACTTCACAAAAACCTTTCTTGTGAAATGTGATGCCTCAGGAAATGGAATTGGTGCTATCTTAATGCAAGAAGGAAGACCCATTTCTTTTTAAAGTTGTCTAATCAAAGGAAAGTATTTACATAAACCTATTTATGAGAAGGAAATGTTAGCAATACTACATGCACTAAAGAAATGGCGAACTTACCTAATGGGAAGACACTTCAAGGTAAAAACTAATCATGATAGTCTTAAACACTTTTTGGAACAAATAATATCTTCAGAAGAGTAGCAAAAATGGGTCACATAGATGTTTGGTTATGACTTTGAAATAATCTACAAAAAAAGGAAGCTAAATGTTGTTGCAGATGCACTCTCAAGAAAGAATGAAGAGGTGGAAGCATTGCTTTGTTCCATTTCTATTATCCAACTAGATTGGATAACCGAAGTAAGAGATTAATGGAAGAAGGATGAAGAAGAGTGGACACTCATTCAAAAGTTGCAGAAAGATCCTAGTACATCTAATACGTTTAGTTGGAAAAATGATTCCTTATGGTACAAATATCGATTATATCTTTGTAAGAATTCCCAACTAAAACAAAATATTCTTTTGGAATTTCACACTTCTCCTTTAGGAGGACACTCAGGATTTTTAAAAACTTACCATATGGTGAAGGAGAGGGGCATGTTAGTTCCCTATATTATTAGTATAGTACAAAGATCCTAGTATTTTGGGCCCAAATTAAGGTATGATTCTCACCCTGTAAGTACTTCAAATTATGTTATAATTTCAAGGGAATCCCTCTTCATATTAACAATAAAAAGAATTAAAGATTATGAAAATGAGAACGATTAGACTAATGATGGAAAGGATGCTTTTGTAATAGAAAATTG
This sequence comes from Pinus albicaulis, assembly GCA_034641835.2. NCBI lineage: Eukaryota > Viridiplantae > Streptophyta > Pinopsida > Pinales > Pinaceae > Pinus > Pinus albicaulis. The sequence continues at coordinate 511,511,025 of CM076576.1, forward strand.
ACATCTCTTATCTCCGCATGCAGGAAGGCAGAATGACTGGACCAATAGGAAACAGAAGCCAACCAACAGACACAAACATATGAAATCCTGGTAACGCCCCGCGGCTGGAAAAAGGTAGATAGACGAATTCAAGTCCAAGAACTCAAACAATAGCCATGCGCAACAGGTTGTATTTTGGAAAATACTTTCACATTTTTGAAATCACTTTTAAAAGGGTGAAGTAGTGATGAGAAGGGGAGTCGGAGATAGAACAGGAAATTCATTCTGTAATAAAAAAATCAGAAATAGTCTATCTAATTTTGTTTTTGTAACATCACTGCATGTAATATAGAGCTTTGAAAAATCACCTTTTGATTTTTTTACTACACTAGGGCTTCTGGTGGTCTGGGCCCAACCTCTGGAAGTTCCATGCAAGTTTTCATACTCTGTTTAGTTGTAGAACCAATGCTTAAGAATCTGATGCAGTTCTAAAGTATATTTGCATTAAATACAAATCCAGTTCTCTTTCTTTAGGATTGTTAGAAATTGCGTTCTTGAAGTAGGACAATCACAATCATATTTTCAGACTTACAACAATACTTTATTATCAGTAGATAGTTCCAATTCTTTTAATACCGTTGCATTTGAATTACAGATCATAGAATAACATTATTTCAATATTATCTGTCTTTATGAATTGCATTCTTCTTCTAGCATAACCAAGCGTTCAACCATTGATCAATATTGATTAATTAACTCATAAAGAGAACTTCATTGCAAAATTACTTAATTAATTGTTGTACGAATTATTTAATTCGCTTCAGTCATAGTGTTGTTCCATTATTGTTTAGCTTAGTTATCCTGCTCTTCCATTACTACTTAACTAATTATAATATTGTTCCATTACTACTTAGTTAGCTAGACTATTGATTCAATTTGACTCCATTACTGTTTAGCTTAGTTAGATTGTTGTTCCATTCAATTCCATTGTTGTTCAGTTTATTGTCAAATTCAAATTAATTTCTGCTTCATTTCTCTAGATTTCTATTCAGTTCAGTTAAACCGATGTTTAATTCCATTAGATAGATGCAAAATCCTACTGCTCAATCTTACCTATCCAAACCACCCCTCGTAGGATAAGCAAGCTCAGGAAGTTAGAAAATTCTTCCTCATAAGTGACAAGGAACATCTGTTAGACGAACTGACTCGCATATATTGTGCCAACACTCTTGGAATAAAAATACTTACCCCAGGTTGATAATTAAATGGGAAAGCACTAGAGTTTTCAGTAAAAAGTCACCTCTTTCAGCATCAACACCCTCCATCTCAGGAATTTGTTACATAGTTCATTATGACTAACATTCATCTAATTAGAACCCACTAACTCTATACTTACTCACTAACTAAATACTTTTCCATAGGATTTACAATGTCCTTTTTAAAATAGTTCCTCCTAGGATAAATGTCAAGACCCTAAGGTCTGATTTCTACTTGGAATTTTTACTTAGAGAAGATGCTCCTGCATCAGACTACCCAGGTGAAAATAATCATGGTCTGCCGATCATGTGTGTTTAATAGTTGTCCTCATAGATCCTAAAGTTAATTTTGTAATCTATCTTTGGTTGTTTTTGTTGTCCTCTAGGTCTACATACTTTATGTTGCATTGCCCCACTAGCTATGCTTTCACATTTTGATGTTGTCTTTCTCTTGTTGCTGTTGTTTTTCTCCCTAGCTATTGTCTTCTTCTGAGACACCTTCACCATCAACCTTCTTATAATTTCAATTTCCATTCCTAGTTTATCTTCTAACTGGTACTCACTCTGTCAATTGTATTCAAACTAATGTTTTTACCTTCTATTTGAAGTTGTTGGATTATTACTACCACCCTTCCATCGTTACCCTCTTGTTGGTTCTGAACTTTCGTCTCATATCCAAACAGCCTTTGTTCAATATCTTTGATAAAAACATCATACTTAGATGCTTCCACTAAACAGTTCAACAATTTACTTTCACTATGTTGTTCACCAATTCCATCATATCTTTCTTCCTCTTCCTTGACAACCCTTCGTGATTGTCCTGCAACTCCTGGACTGAGCCTGGTAGTCAATTCAGGTTGCTTCAGTTCTAAGATTGATTCCTCTTTCACATGAGACATGTCTACCTCACGTTTTCCCAATTTAAATTTTACATTCAGAATATTCATTCTCACACTTGCTAATCTATCCTCCAAAAGACTTAAATAATGCCACAAATCTATCATCTCACTTGGAACTTATTCTAAAAATTCTATACAATCCTCACTATCTCCTTCTTTGCCACAAGTTCAATATCTTGGTGACACTACTTCTTCATTCTTTACCAAAATAAAATTTTGATCCTCTATCTCTGTGAAAACTTTATATATAGGTCCAACAATATTCTCTTAGTCAATCATATAAACCAATTCTTCCTTGTCCTGAACAATAACATGTTCCTTGATATGAGACATAAATGTCTCATATTCCTTGGAGACACATCCTTCATGAAGCGAGGAATTTGTGAACTACTTCTACTATAATAACTCAACCTGATATTCATATAAAAGACAATAATCATTGTACTTCGCTTGAAAATTTTCAACTTCATTCAAGACAATTCCAAGAGGTTGATTTCCTTCTACAACACCTGGAAACACAGTCAAATTTTCAGTCTCGAAATCACAAGACACAATGGACTCATTTGATGATCTAGTCACCAAATATTTCTCTTACTATTCTAAGTCCTCTACATTTCTCATAAAATATTCAATGGTATTCTTATCAACCTCCTCAATCACTTCACTTGGTTGCTTGATATCCTTCTCCACTTCTTCTAGATTTTGGTCATCATCGTGAGCCAAACTTCCTCTGTTTTCAACTTTAACATGTTGAAAAGAAATACCTCCTCTTAACTTTGTATGACCTTCCATATGAGATATAACTGTCTCAAAACTCAAATTCTCCCTCTCTTCTTTCCCTTCTTTTACATCACCTGCAAACATACACAAACTATTAATTTCAAAATCATAAGGCTCACTTGCATTAACTGACGTTTCAGAAATCATTGCTCCATATTTAAGTTCAAAAGATACTTGTTCATCTCCAACAACTTTGTATTGTTGTATCTAAACTCCTTTAATATTCATTGTCCTCAATTCAACATCCATAATACTCTCAAGCTTCCTCAGCTCCTATATTGACTGCATATTCACCTTCTGTTCTCTCTTCTCTTGTAGCTTATGCCACTTCATTTTCTTTCTCATTCAGTAAACAAATCTCTGGTATTATTTACTTCTCTCAAACAACTTCATCAAAAAATTAAATTGCATTATTATCTCAACCTTTTCTCTCTCATATTCTTCATCCATTCCATCTACTTTGACATCTTTCCTCACTTTTATTCTACTATGTTCTCTCTTAGAACCTCTCCTATCAATATGAGTATTCATATTCTCCTTTATCTCTATGATTTCCTCACTCACTATGATTTGTACTTAATCCTCTTCAATAGCAAGTCCTCCCTACTACATTTACCTCACCAAGCTTTCCTCTGTACTTGGCCGCTAGTCCCATCTTTGGAAATTTTTTGAGAATTCCTCCGCTCCTTCTAGGCTTCAAATCATCTACAGTTTTGAGAACAATACTGTCCTCTTGTATTTCAATCGCAAATGAAATACTAGGTTTTGGCTACACTATTATTTCACTCAGAAACTCTTAACATCTTCCTTCATCACTTATTCTTAAGGCGATGATCTTATTTCTCGGAGATACATCATTAGCTACAACTATCAATCTTCAATATTTATTTTATCTTGCAAAAATAAAATCAGACATAAACAAAATATTAATTGCATGACTTCACAAGCAGACTCCATCCACTCTTGACGTTTAAGTGAATCTCCATTCTCGACAAGAAAACAACCATCACTTTGCTTTCTTTATGCTTCTGCAATATCTTCCTAAAAGTATCACTCACTCCCATCTTCTACCATACATTACCTTTGTATGCCTACTTATTATCGGATTTAAAATATGATCTCCTCTTTCTTCCACAACCACACTTGCATTCTCCTTCCATTTCATGGAGAATCTTATTATGTTCTACTACCAAATGTCTTCTACATAGTTTACCTCTACAATCTTCATTTATAATATTTTTTTCATTAACTTGCTCTGATACCACTTGATGTAGCCTAAAACTAAAATTTACATATTATCTAACATAATATCATGGACCTGTGGGTTATGGTCCACATAAATACGAAATCATTCAATATCAGGTCTCTTTACCGTAGCTTCAGCAATTTTTAACCAAATATCTATCGTAAATCCTTAACTCATCACTCTAATACCAAATTTGATGCACCTAAAAGACTGCTTAAACCCACATATGCAGAAACTTTAACCTATCTGCCCATTCCCAGGTGTTAATACTCATAAGAGAGTATTTTTCTTCAATTATGCGTGGAAGCTTAGTAATAAATGGTTCTAGGTAAAAAACTAAGATATACCAAATAATACACTTTACCTTTATGACACGGTCATCTCCTTTAACATTTCCCATGTCTCAGAATTTAACCTTTTTCGTTAAGTAATTGTGCCATATCATATATTTTATGTGATATGCACATGGATACCACCGACATGTGCTACTCTTCACTGCATCGCAAACAAAACAACTTACCAGGTTATGTCTTAAACTTAAATACTGAAATCATCGATTACGATGTCTACTCCGCCTGACATGTGTCCACTTCATAGCTTTCCAAAATTACTTTGTGAAGTTATCTTAGTCGTTCATCTTCAAAAATGATCTTTGTGATTTACTTCTCACCATCCATTTCCTTCCTTTGGAAATATTTCAATGGTTTGTTTCTTCAGTCTTCTCTCTTGTTTCTTTGACTGCCACTGCTCTATGTCTCTGTTCCCTTTACGCTATCCTTCTAGAGCTTGTTTGGTATTCAGTAGCGCTAATCTCTCCTGAGCTTGTTCTTCTGATTATTTCTATAACCATTACATGGTCTTGAACCAAATATAGAACACCCTTCTATATCACTCCTCTAAATACAAAATTTGGATTTGTTTCTCTTTCTAAGCCTGCACACAGCTTTATCTACACCCTTTTTCTCCTGTTATCTTCATTTCCAGCTAATTAATTCCCAGACTGGAATCATATAGATTCTACCTAGCCACTAAGTCCTTGATCACTCAGAAGACTTATTCATTTAATTAGAATTCATTATAGGGAATTATTACACTGACATCAATTTTTTTCCATTATAGATCACTCCATGCATAACAGAAATGACAAACAATCACAAGGAAATTTGATTTCTTCATTAAGAAATAAATGTACATATACAATAACAAAACTTGCTTAGAATCTAGCTTTGGCCTGATGCGCCTTTACATGGAATTTTTCTCTTTAATAGAGTCCTCTCTGTTTCTCTGCTCTTCCCTCTATCTCTTGGCGTGATCTTCTTTGGTTAATTTGGCCTCTTTTTACTTCTAAGATTACAATTTAATTTATACCACAATTCAGAGCTTATCCAGCTCCTAAAACTAACTCCTACACATTAGCAACTAACTACAATTTTTATAAAACCATACTTAACTCTTCGTATGAATTATTTACTAATTTCTTGATTCATCCCTCCATCTCAGGGATTTGTTAGATAGTTCATTATGAAAAACATTCATGTAGTTAGAAACCACTTGTTAGGTCCCTATATTACTAGTATAGTCCCTCGTTGTTGTTATTGTAACCCCGTTATTGTTATTATTGTACCCCTGTAACCCCCATATTGTTATTATTGTGCCCTTAAATTATTATTGTTAGATCGGCTAGGATTACATTGGGCCCCACTAGGATTAAATTATGGCCCCATGGACTCCTATATATATAAAGGAGGTTTTTTAATTTGTATCATGTAAGAATTGTTCATTCATGTAATGTATTGGAGGTTACCCCCTTGAAGTGGCTTATTTCTAAGGTGTTGATATCTCTTTTCTTCTATTTTTTGGAGCTAGTTTCACAACATTTGGTATCAGAGCTTGGGATTCTAGGGTTTCACTACTACAAATAGATCATCATGGAATTTTAGCTATAAATTTTTTTCTACTAAGGTTCAGAAGCTGAAATGTTTAGAGTGTGAAGCTGAAATCTGAAAGAACATCGTCACAAAATTTCAAAGCTTGGTTCGCAATATTTTCAGAGATATGATCTATGGAAGTTAGGTCTTTTTTCAGGCTCCTGAATTTCACTTAAAAAGGTCATCGCAGGATTTGCACTATAACGTTTTTTCTACGAAGGTTCAGAAGTTGAAACTTTTAGAGCGCAAAGTCGAAATCTCGAGGAACAACATCACAAAAGTTCAAATCTTGGTTCCCAATATTTTTTGAGATATGATCTGTGGAAGTTAGGTCTTTTTCAGGCTCCCAAATTTCATCTCAAAGAGGTGATTGTGGGAAAAGCTTCATAACGCTCTCTCTGAGCATCGGATTGGAATTCTCTAAAAAGTGGCTGGAGGTACTTTGATTTTAGTTTATGTCTATAAATTTCAGAGTCAAAGGAGCAAACAGTGACACGTGGCAAGTCGTACAAGTTCGCTCTACTGAACCAGTCGATAATTAGGTCATTATGGGAGATTGGACATAACCTTTCCTTGAGGAACCGAAATCAAGTTAGACCTGTGGCATTGGAAAGAAGCTTTAGAGGAAAAATATAAGGCTGAATTTCAGATATTGAGGATATGTAATTATATAGATAAGTCAATTTCAATATCTAGGTCCTCAAAAGCAAGTAAAAGGTTTGTATTTTTTTTTTTTCCCGAATTGCATAAGTCTTGATTGAAGAATCAAGTTGAATTGATTCCAAGGGCATATTATAGAATAGATATTAGTATTGGATTCTCAAATGGCCCCTAAAAATAATTGAACACCCATCAAGGCTTTAGAAGGCTCTACTATGAGTCATGAATATGAAGAATGGCAACATGACATATCAAAATTACAAGAGCAAGTGCAACAAATTTTGCTCTCACAAAGAGAAACAAAAAATGACATGAAATTTTTAGAGAAAGGCATGGAAAATAAGATGGATGGTTTGAATAAATGCGTGGAATATAAGATGGATGGTTTGAAGAATGGAAAGGAAGCTAAGACATATGGCATGGAATCTAAGATGGATGACATGGAAGCTAAGATGTTAAACATGAAGAATGATCTAAAATCAGAAATAGAAGGTTTGACAAAGTTGATACAAGAAATGTTTCCTAATGGTGAAAATATAGTAGAGGGAACTCATGATGAGAACAAAATAAATGTTAATCGTGATTTCATAAACTCTAATATTGGAGGGAAGAACCACCATATTCCAAAAATGGATATGGGGAAGTTTAATGGAAAGGATCTTGTAACATGGATACTATAGATGGAGCAATATTTTGATCTCAATAATGTGCAAAACACACAAAAGGTACACATTGCAACTTTAAATTTAGAACAAAATACATTTCTATGGTATCGATGGCTTTGCTCCCGTAAAAAACGTTTTGATGTACATCGCAGCGAGAGAAGTTTTGATGTAGGAGACTGGGTATTTTTACGACTACAACCATACAAACAAATGTCCCTCAAGCAAGCTAGGAAGGATAATAAATTATCGCCAAAGTACTATTGTCCTGACAAGGTGTTGCAAAAGATTGGTACGATGGCATACAAATTGGAGCTTCCTGCTTCTTCACGAGTGCATCCAATTTTCCATGTTTCATGCTTAAAGAAGGTTATAGGTGAAAATATTACAGTTCAAACAATATTGCCAGAACTTGATGAGGAAGGAAAAATCATATTGGAATCTAAAGAGGTAACGGAAACAAGAACTCGATAGCTACAGAATCAATCAATTTCAGAGTGTCTCATCAAGTGGAAGAACTTATCCACTGAAGATTCTACATGGGAGGATACAAATTTTATACAGAAGCACCCAGAGCTACTCAAGCGTTGAGGACAACACTTTTTTGAAGGATAGGGGCATTTTAGTTCCCTATATTACTAGTATAGTCCCTTATTGTTGTTATTCTAACCGCCTTATTGTTATTATTGTACCCCTGTAACCCCCATATTGTTATTATTGTGCCCTTAAATTATTATTTTTAGGTTGGCTAGGATTACATTAGGCCCCACTAGGATTACATTATGGCCCCATGGACTCCTATATATAGAAAGGAGGTTTTGTAATTTGTATCATCCAAGAATTTCTCATTCATGTAATGTATTGGAGGTTTCCCCCTCGAAGTGGCTTATTTCTAAGGCGTTGATATATCTTTTCTTCTATTTTTGGAGCTGGTTTCACAACACCACTAACTCTATGATTATTCGCTAACTAAATACTTTTATATGATATTTACAATGTCCTTTTTACAATAAATCCTCCGTGGATAAATTTCAATACCCTAAGGTCTAATTTCAAATTGGACCTTTGACTTAGATCAAATGCTCCTGCATCAGAATCCCCAAGTGAAAATAATCATGATCTCCAGATCATGTGTCTCTAATAGTTGTCTTCCTGGATCCCAAAATTAATTTTGTAATCTATCCTTGGTTGTTGTTGTTGTTGTTCGTTTCTCTTCTCTAGGTCTCCATAATTTATGTTGCATTGCACAGCTAGTTGTGCTCTCACATTCTCCTACTATCTTTATCTTGATGTTGCTTCTTCTTCCTATCTATTGTCTTCTTCTAAGACACCTTCACCATTAACCTTCTTATTCTTTCAATCTCCATTCCCAATTTATCTTCTAACTCGTACTCACTCTACCAATTGTCTTCAACTATTGTTTTTTATCTTCTCTTTGAAGTTGTTGGATTCATACTACCACCCTTACATCCATACCCTCTTGTTGCTTCTGAAATTTCATCTCATCTCCAAAAAACCTTTGTTCAATATCTTTGATAAAAACACCAAACTCATATGCTTCCAATAAACAGTTCATAAATTCATGTTCTACATTATTCCTTTCAAACACCTCATCACTATGTTGTTCATCAATTCAAGCATATCTTTCTTCCTCTTCCTTGAGAACCCTCTGTGACTGTCCTTCAACTCCATGAATAATCCTGGTAGTCAGTTCATCTTCCTTCAGTTATAAGACTGATTCCTCTTTAGCATGAGACATGCCTGCCTCACCTTTTCCCAATTTCAATTGTACATTCAAAATATTCATTCTCTGACTTGCTATTCTATCCTACAAAAGACTTAACTCATGCCACAAATCTCTCTTCTCATCGGGAACTTCTTCTAGAAATTATATACAATCCTCACTATCTCCTTCTTTGTCACAAGTCCAATTTCTTGGTGACACTACTTCATTCTTCATGAGAATAAATTTTTTATCCTTTATCTTTATGATAGCTTTAGATATATGTCCAACAATATTCTCTTCGTCAATCAGATAAACCAATTCTTCCATGTCCTCAACAATAACAGGTTCCTTCAAATGAGACATAAATGTCTCATCTTCCTTAGATATACTTCCTTCATTAAGCAAGGAATTTATGAACTCCTTCTGCTACAATAACTCAACTTGATATTAATCTAAATGACAATCATCATCGTAATTTTTTGACAATTTTCAACTTCATTCAAGAAAATTACAGGAGATGGATTTCCTTCTGCAACACCTGCAAACACAGTCAAATTATCAATCTAAAAATCACAAGACCCAATGGTCTCATTTGATGATCTAGTCACCAAATCTTCCTCTTGTTGTTCTAAGTCCTCTACATGAATCAGAAAATCTTCAATGGTATTCTTATCAACCTCTTCAAGCACTTCACTTGGTTTCTTGGTATCCTTCTCCACTTATGCTTTCTTTTGGTCATCTTCCTGAGCCAAACTTCCTCTGTTTTCAACTTTAGCATGTTGAAAAGCAATACCTCCTCTTAATTGTGTATGATCTTCCATATGAGATCTAACTATCTCAAAACTCAAAATTTCCCTCTCTTCATTGTCTTATTTGACATCACCTGCAAACATACACAAATTATTAATTTCAAAATCATAAGGCTCAATTTCCTTAATTGATGTTTCATATATCACCGCTCCATATTTAAGTTCAAAAGAAACGTTTTCATCTCTAACAACTTTGTCTTGTTGTAGCTCAACTCCTTCAAGCTTCTCTATCCTCAATTCAACATCAATAATCTACTCAAGCTCCCTCAACTCCTCTATTAACTTCATATTCACCTGTTTTTATCTCTTCTCTTGTACCTTATGCGACTTTATTTTATTTCTCATTCTGTAACGAAATATTTGGTCTTCTTCACTTCTCATAAAAAACTTCGTCAACTAATTAAATTTCATTCTTATCTCAGCCTTTTCTCTCTCATACTCTTCATCCATGCCATCTACTTGGAAATTTTTCTTCACTTTTCTTCTACTGTGGTCTCTCTTAGAACCTCTTCTATCACTATTAGTAGTCATTTTCTCCTCTATCTCTATGAGTTCCTCACTCACTATGAGATTTACTTAAGCCTCTCCAATAACAAGTCCTCACTGCTACATTTACCTCACCAAGCTTTCCTCTGTACTTGGCCACTAGTCCCCTCTCTAGAAATTTCTTTGAGCATTGCTCTGCTCCTTGTAGGCTTCAACTCAGCTGCACTTTGGAGAACACAATTACCCTCTTGTATTTAAATCACAAATGAAATACTAGGTTTTGGGAACACAATTCTTTCACTGAGAAACTCTTACCAACTTCCTTAATCATTTCCTCTTAAGGCTATGATATTATTTTTCTGAGATACTTCATTAGGTGCAACTATGAATCTTCAATCTGTCTCTTATCCTACAAAACTCAAATCAGAGTTAAACAAAACAATACCTACATGAATTCACAATCAGTCTCCATCAACTCTTTATATTCAAGTGAATCTCCATTCTCCACAAGAAAACAACCATCACTATGCTCCTTATTCTTTTTCAATCGCTTCTTAAGAGTATCACTTACCCCAATATTTTGCCACACATTACCTATGTATTCCTACTACTTGTGAGATTTAAAATATGTTCTCCTCTTTCTTTCGCAATCACACTTTCATTCTCCTTTCATTTCACGGAGAATCTTATTATGTTCTGCTACCAAATGTATTTTGCATTGTTTAGCTCTGCAATATTCATTTATAATAACGTTTTTTCATTAACTTGTTCTGGTACCACTTGATGTAGCTTCAAAATAAAATTTACATATTATCTAATATAATATCGTGGACCTATGGGTTATGGCCCACATACATACGGAAGAATTTAATAACGTGTCTCTTTACCGCAACTTCAACAATTTTTAACCAAATCTTTGTCAGTAATCCTTAAATCATCACTTTGATACCAAATTTGATGCAGCCAAAAGGCCTTTTAAACCCACATAAGCAGATTCTTTAAACTGTCCGCTCTTTCCCAGGTGCTAATACTCGTAAAAGAGTATTTTTCTTTAATTATGTGCAGAAGCTTAGTACTAAGTGGTTCCAGTTCAAAACATCAGATATACCTGATACTACACTTTACCTTTATGACGCGGTCATCTCCTTCAACATTTCCCATGTTGCAGACTTTAACCTCCGTCGTTAAATAACTGTGCCATATCATATATGATATGCGATATGCAGCTGGATTGCACTGACATGTGCTAATCTTCATTTTATCACAAATAAAACAACTTACTGGGTGATGTCTTAAACTTAAATACTAAAATCTCCAATTGTGATGTCCACTTGGCTGCTCTCCCTGACACGTGTCCACTTCACAACTTTCCAAACTTACTTTGCGAAGTAATCTTAACCATTTGTATTCAAAACTAATCTTTGCGGTTTACTCCTTGCTATCCATTTCCTTCCTTTGGAAATATTTCAATGGCTCTCTACCTTAGTCATTTCTCCTATTCTTTGACCACCACTGCTCTACGTCTCCATTTCATTTATGATATCCTTCCAGAGCTTGTTCCTTATTCAATAGCGTTGATATATCCTGATATTGTTCTTCTGGTTATTCGTATAACCATTACACTGTCTCAAATTGAATACTGAACACCCTTTTGTATTTCTTCTCTGAATCCAAAATTTTCATTTTTTTGTCTTTCTCGGCCTGCACACAGGTTTATCTGCACTCTTCCACTCCCGGTAGCTTCATTCACAACTAATTAATTCCTAGACTGGAATCTTATAGATTCTACCCGGCCACTAAGTCCTTTATCACTGAGAATAATTATTCATTCAATTAGAATTCATTATAGGGAATTATTACACATACATAAAATTTGCTCCATTATTGATCACTTAGTGCATAACATAAATGAAACACAATCGTAAGGAAATTTGATTTCTTCATTAAAAAATAAATGAACAGATACAATAACAAAACCTTCTTACAATCTAACTTTGGCCTAATGTGCCTTTACATGGCCTTTTTCTCTTTAACAGAGTCCTCTCTGTCTCTCGCCTCTCGCCTCTATCTCTTGGTCTAATCTTCTTTGGTTAATTTGGACTCTTTTTACTTCTAAGGTTATAATTTAATTTATAACACAATTCAAATATTATCCATATAATACAACTAACTCCTACATACCAACAACTAAATACAAATTTTATAAAACCATACTTAACTCTCCCTATGACTCAGTTACTAATTTCTTGAGTCATCCCTCCATCTTAGGGATCTGTTACATAGTTCATTATGACTAACATTCATCTAGTTAGAATCCACTAACTCTATGCTTATGCACTAACTAAATAACTTTACATAGGATTTACAATGTCATTTTTGCAATAGTTCCTTCTTGGATAAAGTTCAAGACTCTAAGCTATGATTTCTACTTGGAACTTTGACTTAGAGCAGATGCTCCTACATCATGATGTTGTTATTTCATGTATTTCAATACCATGTTGATATATCGGGTAAAGTGATTATATGATGTTCTATACATACAATATTTTCCTAGCTTGTGTTGTCTTACTTTGCATGTTCTAATTTTGGAAATCAGAGCTAGGATTGGAGAGTTCAAGCTAAAAAAGGCGCAAAGCATGCAATGAATTCTAGGTAGGCTTCATATTGTCATATTTTTCCTTTAAGGAATTTTTTTTCCCTTGTCTCTCTATTGTTCTAGGTTATACCACCAGACGTAGGGGAGATACTTTCATATGTAGTCATAAATCTTGAATAACATGTGCATAGGGAAGACATGAAGGCCCACTTTTCCACCCGTTCGACCCTTCATGTTGTGACGGTGTACCCTTGTTTATTTTTCCCCCTTTCTTGAGCGCATGAGTACATAATGAATCCATGAATGACCATGAATGTCTCCTTCATGCTCTGAAAGTGCACCCTCCTAGTTTGCATACCTATTTCCTCTTTCATGGAAGTTATTTTATGTTTTCATTCATATATTTTCATGTTCTATCATCTATGATGAATCTTTGAATGTGATTTACAATTGCTACATAGTTAGTTCATTTTAAGCTAATACTATCACTATGAGTATGTTTCACCAAGCAGGTGATCATGCTTCAAGTGCCACCTCTCTGTACTCATCTATTGGATGCATTTTTCCTTGCAAAATTACCTCAAAAGATCTTTCAAAAGTAAGTGCTGATGAACTTCTAGAATTTAGAAGGCCCAATTTTCCCATACACACACATTTTCAATGCTTTATTGATAAAGTTACATAGGTCACTTGGAGAGAGGTTTCCTAGAGACTTATAATATTCTCATGCATATATCAATATGAAGAAGCCCATGATGCAGATGATAACATGTGAATTCTTGGTCATGCCATGTGTGGTAGTAATTAAATGTATCAATACACATATCGATGATTCTCACATTGTGATATGTAGTAAGAGTGGCAATAAAATTGCCACCTATTATGTTAAAGGCATGCAAACATATTATAAGATTCTCATTCCCACTAAATATTCAAGCAACAACTTCACAAAATAGGTAACCCTTGACACTACTAATGTTATAAAAACATGTTGTCGAGAGCTTTATAAGATCCACCATCACCCATCAATAGGTTATTCGAAAAATATTCTCATAGATGTTTATCAGTACTTAATATCTATGTATTTTTGGTAATATGGGATTATTGAGGTGTTCTAAGAGAATTGGATATACATGATAAAATAGCAGTTACCCGTGGAAGAGTTCTTGATTGGGTGGATATCATATAATTTGAATTGTAGTGTCAAGTGGGGTAGGCAGAAGCATCTTTACGAGCGAACCAAGCACCATAATTATACATGCCTACATTTCTCTTAGACATAATATTTTCATATCATGTGTTTATGGGAGTGAATTAGAATTGGAATCCTATTGAAAAAATTTTGATCTACTTACACTGTAGAGTGTTATCAGTGATGAGGTTCAAAGGAGTATATGGAAATTTATTTGAACACTTCCTTCCAGCAATATGTCAAATGAATTTTGAGATTGGTGCGCCTTATTGTTACACGACATTTTGTCACCGTCCCTGCAATCCCCTTCCCGCACATTGAAGGACCATTTATGTGACTAATAAGAAGTGTCATGCCTTGCAAATACCATTGTTGCATCCCTTACCATGAAGAAAACATTCCTTCCATTGGAAATTCCCTGAGGAGACCTTCAGAAACACATGTTTTTGGGTTGGCGCTGGTAGACAATTATGCCCTCGTGGAAATGAGGAAGATTAACACTGGGCCCCATACCAGTTGGCGCTCTATCCCAGTGAGCTACCTGTGCCAATATTTTTTTGGTTCAATGTTTTTTAAATATAGAGGCGAAGTTTCCATGCTAAAAAATTCATGGGCGAGTCAGCCTGGGTGGTTCGACTGAATAACCACGAACACCCTCCTTTGGCCTCTTTTTTCTACCTTTTGGGGAAACCTCCCAAAGGATAAGGCCTCCCTTCCACCATTGTAGGGATCCCAACCTCCTCTTCTATCTCTATAAATAAATATATCTCCCACTGATACACTAGCTGAAAAATTATAGCTGAATGGCTGAAGAGAATTGCTGAAAATCTTTCTAGCGAGATAGAGAAGAGAAAGATACCATTATCGAGAAAGAGCTTAGGCTTGTGCCCTCGCCTCGTCCCAATTCCCCGATGATCCTTCGAGACGCGCTTCGAATGAACCTACTGAAGGAGGCTGCGACATCAATGTTCCAGTTGTAATCTCTTTCTGCTATTTATATATACATGACTATTGCTTGGTTCCCATCTTGTGTTAATATGGTTTATTTTATGCAATATGTTCAATATTCCTTGACTGATTAGCTAGTTATGAATGCAATCGATGTCTTATATGTTGCGCTTGTCTGTTGATCTTGGTGTAGGTATCCAAGTACCATTCTTAAAGAACCGTGGCTTGTCGGGACAGAGATCAAGAGGCCGCCACCACTACAGTTGCGAAAATCGCATTGGACTCCAGGTAGGACGATCTATCCCAACCTATTTCATTTGTTAACTAGGAACCTACACATTAGCTTGTTCCATTGTTGCTATACCCACTCTAGGGCTAGAGGGATCATCTCTATTTGAAGAAAGGATTTACCTACAAAACAATTTGACGACTCCGCTGGGGATCAGTGTGAGTTTGTCGTCTCATTGCTCATTAGGAATTTTCCTTGTCAAGTCAACTTCAGTCGTTTGATTTCTTATCTGTCTTTTTTGGCTTGCTTGATTGTTTGGAATCTTCTTATTTAGCTCCAAAGTGTCAAGATTGACCTTTTCTCACTGTATTTTCCATTGTCCGATAGTTTTCTGGCTTGGCGCGAGTATGCTTTGAACATTCATGCCAATTGGTGCTTGTTTCTTTTGTTTCAGTAGCGCCAACCCTTGTTTGGCATGGATTACCACCTCACATTCGCGCTGAATCCTGTAGGATTTGGTTTGACCTTCTTGCTAAGTTTTTAATCAGTTGTGCTTGACTTTGGATTATTTCTTTGATTTGCAATAGGTCTTTTGGAATTGTCTTGACTGTTGTAGGCTTGCTCTTCTCATTTGTTTGTCTATTCTCTCATCGGTGTAGTTCATAGCCCTAGGGTATCTAGGTGTCTCTTGCTCATTGAGCCTTCTGATTGAAGTTCAAGTCTTTTTGATTTTTTTCAATTCGATTCCGTGATTGGTTGTGTTAGTATTTATTGATCCTTTGATTTGTTGGTTTGTTGAATGATCGCTTCAGTTTTTGTTTGAATCTCCATGTTTTCATTTCGAGCATAGACCACATTGCTCATTTGGGTCATTTTGAAATCTTTCTATTTGTTTGAAAGAGTGCATCATCGGTTTGAGTGTGTTTTTATGTCTGTATTTCTTTCGAATTATTCCTTTCAGATCTCTACATTTACAGTGCTCAAAACTAGTGTTGGCTTTGATTTTTAATGTAATTAGTGCATCGTGTGCTTCGTTCATTCAAAAACAAAAAAAAAATCATTCTTTTTTTTGCATCAGAAATGAAAAGTTCTTTTTCATAAATAGCGCTTGATGAACTAGGAAAGAGTTTTTCATTTTTCATTTGCTTGTGTTAGATGCATTAGTGGATTTCTTTCTATGATGTCATTGTTTTCTACTTTCTGAAATATCTCTATCCTTCTGTTAGTTAGCATTCATCGAATGGAAAATGGTGTTATTTTCCATATAGCATGCATTTAGGAAATTAGAGATCAAATTCGGTAGGGCCTTGAAATTAAAACATTAATTAAAGATCAACTTTAAAACCAATTCAATCAATCTAAGGAAGCATTGGAACCTAACACAAACATTTTTAGAGGTCTAGGCTAGTGACGTGTTCCAGCGTCGTTAAACCTAGTAGTTTTTGTTCACCACCTGGCTTTAGATAGAACTAGTACGGACTTGTGCTCCCGGTACCATCACATAAATAAAGGATGACCCTCATAGGTTCAAATCCTTTATCCATAGGAAGCCAAGTCTGTCGCCCTGTAACCGTAATACACCAAAAACAACACTCAAGGAGACTCCTTGTACATATGTTAAGTCCTTGGTCATTTCTCTTTCATTTGATCATGAAGGTGTATATGGGAGTTCATGGAAACTTGGTACACCCTCTTGCTTAGATTACCTGAGTAGTCATTTCTATCTTTTCATGACTCCTTAAAAAGTGAAGAGATAATCGAGCACTTTTCCTTTCACACTCGTTTAAAATCGAAAGTGACTAGAGTCATCTTTTGTCTATTTCTCGACTCTTAAAACATGACATAGCAAAGTTTGGTTTCAATGTCGTAAAATTAATTACCCACGATCACATGCTAGTTAAAAGTTTTCTACTTGGCTTGTTTTGTAGTTCCTTAGAGTTTGATCTTGAAGTATTGAATAAGCTATCTATTTTTCTTTCCCGTGTTGAAATATTATCGCAGTGGAAGAAACACCAATTTCATCGTCTTCTTCACTGCCTCCTTGTGGTAGTTCTTTTCCTGATGTTTCTTTCGAAACCCCTCAATCCACTAGGTCTGCTGAGTTCTCATAGCCTATCCTCCCGACTATCTTTCCTCTCACTACCCGACCTCCTCCTGAAGAGTCGATTGAGCTCAATTGGCCACCTCAGGGTTCTTGTTATGGTTTTGGGAGTGAGCAAGAGTTCCCTCCTCTTACTTCAGGATCACCATTTTTAGTCGTTTCTTTAACTCCGAGTCCTCGTCATCTTTTTGATGATCTTATGACTTTGTTAGACATGGATTCTTCCAATCCCGTCAGCAGTGAAGAACTACCTATTTCTACAAGGGAATATCAACTTTTCCCAGAAGATCTCCCACGTATTTATAGTCAACCTTATCCTCAATCGGTGTCACTCCCACGCAGTTATAAAACTTTCAATAAAATTATTTCTAGTGTTGTGTCCATAGCACAATCCAGTACCTCGACTCCTCTAAGGAGTTCAGTCCTTCCTTCATTAGGAATGTCGCCTTCTACACCTATCTCATCGGTCACTATTACATCTGTCCCGGTCCAACTCACCATTTGTGTGGCTTCATCTGCACTAATTGTTACAACTCGATCATCAGGATATTTTCACACTCGTAGGAATATTTTTCTTAATCCCACCTGGCCTGTCATGCCCCCCATGAGTAGATCAAAATCTTGTGTGGTCAAAGCCACGCCTTCTTCTATTATGACTACAGTTTATACTTCTATCCTTGGCAACCTTACTTTCAATGAGTATCTGTTGGTTGTTCAGCAGCAGAAGTCTTAAGGTTCTCAGCAGCCCCAAGCTCCCGTCAATCCTCCCCATCATTATGATGTCTACGGTAACCTCATTTATTTTCCCCTTATCGATCCTAATTAGATTGTTTATCTTCCTCTGGCTAATCCCTATTGGATTGTTTCTCATCGAGGGCCTTTGATACAAGGACAACCCTCAGGTCTACAAGGACAACCCTTATAGGGTCAACCTTCGTTCCAACAACCTTACGGTCCTTCCAGTCAACCTCAATTTCAACCAAGAGTATCTTATGTTCTTTGGGGGAAATACATCCACCACAAGGACAACCTTTTATGCAACAAAAACAACCTTACATTCTGCAAGGCCAAGCTATTGTACAACAAGGGAAACCCTACGGTCCTGCTTCAGGTCAACCTAGCTATTAGGGGCAACCTGGTCCATCACTACCATCAAGCCAACCTCTTCCACAAGGGAAACTCGGTGGCTCTTAGTATCTAGGCCAACCTGCTCTGTAGTGACAGCCTCCCCAACCTCAGTAGCTGATTCAAACTGCTCAAACCACTCAATAGCTGATTCAACCTGTTCAACCTACTCAGCAGCTGGTTCAACCTATTCAACCAGCTGAAAAACCCATTCAACCTACTCAGTAGGTACCAAATGCTCAAGCTCAACGCCCTACTTACCCTCCTCAAGCTCAATATCAGGCGATATGTAGTGTGCCCCAAGGTTTTACTTATTACCCTCAAAATCAATCCCAGATGGTGTATAATCCACCTTAAAGCAATGCTTACATTCCACAACAGAATCCATATGTTGCTTAGCAAGGACCCCAATGATATGCTCAAAATCAGTATCCCAGTCCTCAACCCTAGTATGGCCAGACCTATCTGGCTTATAACCCCTATGG
Source organism: Pinus albicaulis (assembly GCA_034641835.2). Taxonomy (NCBI): domain Eukaryota; kingdom Viridiplantae; phylum Streptophyta; class Pinopsida; order Pinales; family Pinaceae; genus Pinus; species Pinus albicaulis. The sequence goes on from CM076576.1 coordinate 511,530,132, forward strand.
ACAGAATCCTCTGGGACAAAAAATATGGGGGCAGAATGTCTCCCAGCCTGGGTGGAATGTTAACACTGTTCCTTATCAACAACCTCCAATGCCTTTTAATCCTCAATTTTTGTTTCTCACTACGTTGGAACAGCCTGATGTGTCCAAATTGAAAATGATCCAATTATTCATAATCCATATTGGCCTCCAGGTCCAACCAAAATTCTTGGCGATTGTCCTAAGTTTGAGGGCAAGTTCGGAGAAGAAAACCAAGCACACGTTACGACATACCATATTTGGTGTTCCTCTAACTCTTGGGTTGATGATTCCATCCGACTCCATCTTTTCCAATGGACTCTTACTAGTGCCGCTGCAAAGTGGTACATTGAATTATCTTGTGGCATCTTTCAAAATTTCAACTCTTTAGCCATGGTCTTTCTTATGCATTTTCAGTTACCGATTCAGTATGAGACTAGGACGCACCTCCTCACATCCTTGAAATAGGACCGACCTACTCATATCTTAGATCATATTCATAAATGGAGGCACCTTCATCGCTTGATCAAGTTTGATATTTATGATCAGATTCTAATTGATTGGTTCACCACCTCATTTTTCAATCAAATTGCTAAAGACATAGCTAAGGGGGCATGTGTAATTGAAGAACAGGCCATTTCTCGTGCCCAATACCTTGATCTTGTGTACTTCAATTCTGGCACATTGTATGATATCTTTCTTGATGCTCCTAGAACTGGAAATTATAAAGCACTAGCAATGCCATCCGTCGACAGTATCATCGGTTCCATGTTTCAGACTTCTCAAAAGTCTTTTCCTTCGAATCCTGGGAAGCAAAAATCTAATCCTTCCAAAAATACTGCTTCTCAGCTTGCTTCGAATTCTGGTAAAACCACAGAAGTCAATGTCGTTCAGGCTAATCCAGCGAATAAAAATTCCAAGGGAAAAAATAAGGGTAAATTTAAGGCCAAAGCGGATACCCTGGAACAGGATTCTTAGAAGTATCGTGTTGATGATGGTTCACAGTGTTAGACGAAGTATCCTTGTTTGATTTGTGATGAAGAGCACTACACCAAGGACTATGCTCGATGGACCGAAGTGAGTAGATTTCTCAAACACACCCAAGGAACTACGGTTGTTCTCAAAGAACCTTTTCCATCACAACAAACCCAGATGGTAGAGAAACCTTAGTCATCTACCCCATTTGGCTCTCAGGTCTTCATGATGAATAGTTATGCATCATTTTTTATCGCTACCCGGTTGAAATATTATACCAAATCGCATCAAGCAGTGGGGAAAGCGATTGCTAATGGTCCTCCTCCTCCACCTGCTTCTAGCCCTCTTCAGATTGAAAGGCCCAGTACTAAGCCCAGTGTATGGCCACCTTCCAAAGGTGTACTTTGTAAGTCTTCTTATAATACCAACGCCCGTGCTACTCAAAATTACAATATTTTTGAGGATTTTCCTCAGGCGCCATCTACAATGTCTACATTAGAAGTACTTTAGAGTTGTTCATCTCAAGCGAAGGATTTGTTATTTGTTATCAGTGGGGTTGATCCTGCTGATTCAAGCCTTATCACTTTCGAATTTGAAAATTTCATCCCATGTCTCTCGCACTAGCTTGTGCTCATCATAAAAGTTGGCATTAATGGACTGAATATCCATCGAGAAGTTGTGGATGAGGGTGCGTCTACGTGCGTCATGACATCTCCCTACTGGAAAGCCATTGGTTCTCTGACTTTGAATTCATCGCCAAATTCTCTTGAAGCATTTGATGGAAGGGAATCTAAACCTCTTGGTGTTCTTTCTAGTCTACCAATTACTATGGAAGGGAAGATGGTCAATGTCGAGGTTGAAGTAGTTGATGCCAAGCTCAATTATAATCTTCTACTTGGTCATAGTTGGACTCATGCCATGTCGTGCATTCCATCCACTCTCTTTCGTGTTTTGAAATTTCTGCACGAAGGAGAGATCATTACTATTGATCAGTTGTCATTCTTCACTTCTTCTTCTGAGAACAACGTTCTGTATGTGGATCAAATTCCTACCCCCTACGAGAGCATAGGGTCGGGTCTCCTCAAAGATCCTACTCTCATGGGTATTTTTCCTCTTCCTCCACACAACTCTTTTCATATTAATATGATTTCCTAGTCTGATGACCCATGGATCATTCCTTAACCTGAGAAGATCAATTATTTTGTAGACTCGATGCCCTTAAGTCTGATCGAGATTGACTATTGTGAACTTATTTCGGCTCCGGAGCCTCCGCCTCTTGATCATGGTCCTTTGGGAATGTCTCTTTACACTTATTCTCAATCCCCTTGGCTTGATGATTTGGATTCGCCCGATCCCTTGAAAGAGATATTTCCCTCTGATGAAGCCATCATGGAAACTATGTCTCTCGAGGATCCTCTGTGGGATGATAGTCATCATCGTTTCTTGTTCATGCCTGGCCTCAGGTCCATGTCTACATGTCTTGAGAGGTTTGCATCTCAGGTTCCTTCTCCTCTGCTCCAAACACCTATTCTGACACACAAAGATTTTACGGAGGGTAACTTGAGTAATATCACACAAACGATGCCTATCAACATTTCCGTTAAACTGAGAATTGTCGAGAACATCCATATCCTGGTCACTTGTTCTTCAGATGAATTTCAGGTTTATACTAGCCTTTTCTGTGAGTTCCAAAACATATTTGCATGGTCTTATGAAGATATGCCCGGCATTGATCCCAATATAGTGGTGCATGAGATTCCTAACTATCCTGGTGCAAAGCCTATTCCCTGACGTCTTCGTCCTGTGCACCCTAGAAAGGCTATTTCCATTAGGAGTGAAGTTTAAAAACTTCCCAAAGATCGTTTTATCTATCTGATTCCCTTGACATAACGGATGTCCAAGATTGTCCTTGTAGACCAGAAATGGGGTACCATTTGGGTCTGTGTTAACTATTGTGACATAAACTGCACCTATCCTAAGCATAATTATACTACTCCCTTTATTGATCAAATCATTGATGACTATGTGGGTAGTGATATTTTTTCCCTTATGGATGACCTTTTTGGCTACAACCAGATTAAAATTCTCCCGACCGATCAACATAAGACTGTCTTCATCTGTCCCTAGGGTACTTTCACGTACAAAAATCTCCCTTTCGGCTTAAAAAATTCCGGGGCTACATTTCAGAGAGCGATGTCATATGATTTTCACAATATTAAGAATGTTGTTCAGCCTTATCTGGATGACTTTCCAGCTCATTCAGCTAAGCGTAAGTTCCACTCTTACCATCTTTGTCATATTTTTCTTCGTTGTCAAAGCTATAACATCCAGCTAAATCCGCATAAGTGCATCTTCTGCATCGATTCTGGTAGACTTTTAAGGTTTATCATTTCCAAATATGTGATTCGTGTTGATTCGCTCAAAGTTGAGGCTATCATTAATATCCCCTCTCCATCCTCATTACATCAGCTACAGAGTTTGTAGGGGAATGCTAATTTTTTGCGTCATTTTATACCTAACTATACTAAGCTGGCTAAAGGATTCAGATGATTAATAAAGCATGCCATCCGATTCCTTTGGGATGAGATCACCCACAAGTCTTTCAATGGACTGAAGTCGTTGCTTGTCAAAGATCCTCTGTTGCGTCGTCTGAATTATCATCATGATTTTTCCCTCTATTTAGCCACCACTTTCAACACGATTTCCATGGTTTTGGTACAAGACGATGACGACGGTGACGAGAATTTTATTTAATCTCTATCTCTTAACCTTATCGATACTAAAATGCACTATGCACATGTCGAGAAGTTGGCGTTAGCTGTGGTTCATGCAATTCAACGTTTTCGTCATTAAATTTTGTTCCATACTGTGACTGTGATTTTTTACTGTGATTTCTGACTTTGAAGAGTTTGATTTTTAATTTGCTACTCCCAAGTCAAAGAAATCATTATTATTTTCCAATCTAATCTTCTCCCTCCCCTCCAACTCCGCTCCGTCTGGTTATGAGGAATGCATTCGGGACGATACACTTTTTCTGATTAGCACCCTTGATCCTTGGTATGGTGATATCATCGTATATCTTCAGACTTCTACCTTCAAATTTGAGTTGATGAAGGATTCTCATCGACGCATTCGTCATCAATCGCAACCTTATTGTATGGTTGGAGATACACTCTACCGCATCAGAGTTGATTCCATTCTCTGCTGGTGTTTGACTCTTGAGGCTGAGAAAGCCTTAAATGACTATCAAAGTGGCATCTGTGGCGGTCACATGTATGGTTATGCTATTGCATAGAAAATTCTTTGTGTTGGGTATTTCTTGCCCACCATCTTCAAGAAATACATTTTCATTGTCCGTAAATGCCATGATTTCTAGATATATCAGCGCAAGATGTGTGTGTCGCTTTCACATCTCCACCCTATCATTCCATTGGTCCCTTTGCGAAGTGGGGCATCGATTTTATGACGTGTAACCCTCACTTGGCTAGGGGGCATGCTTATATCATCGTAGTCATTGACTACTTCACCAAATGGGTCAAAGCAATGCCTACACTCACGGCTCATGGTAAGACAACAACTCAGTTCATATTCAATCACATCATTTCTAGGTTTGGTGTCCCTCAATCCATCGTTACTAATCATTTTCCCCATTTTCGGCATCATATGGTGGCAGATTTGACCTCCAAGTTGGATCTGCTTCACGATAGCTCAACACCGTACTATCCTCAGGTCAATGGCCAGGTTGAAGCCGTAAATAAAGTTATTTTCACCATTCTTTAATATACGATTGGGACGCATAAATCAAACTTGCATCTCATGTTATTTTTGTCTCTTTGTTTGTACCAAACCTAAGTTAAGGATGCGACTGGATCCACTCCATTTCAGCTTGTTTACAGTCTGGAAGCTACCCTTCTGATTGAGTCTAAAATACATTCGCTCAAGTTGGCCATTTAATTGCTGCCAAAAACTTCACTAGAAGAAGAGCGTCTTCTCTACTTAAAAAGGCTAGATTAAACTCGCTACTTTGTTACTTTTGTTATTGAAGCATAGAAGAAGCAGGTCAAAGCTCATTTTGACCAGTCGGTTTTCCTTCACTCCTTCATAGAAGGAGACCTCGTCCTCTTGTATGACCAAGCTCATGATAAGTTTGGGGCAGGTAAATTTCAACCCATGTGGCATGGGCCCTACATTGTTAAATGTGTGTTACGGAATAGGGCCTATGAGCTTATTGTATGAAGGTCATCCTTTGGATCAGCCTAGAAATGGGTTATATCTTAAAAAATATTATGCATGAGTCATTCATGCATGTTTTTTGTACATAGGTGTTCTTTTCATTTTTTTACATTTTTTGGCTTGGTGTGCTTTGCGACTGTTTTCCTGCTTATTGGGTTATTGTTTATTGTGCAGATGTCTATTACTCATGCTTGTTTTGCGGATGGTTCTTTCCGTAGTACCCAGAACTTGTCCTTGGAAGCTTAGATGATTTATGATCCTTCTGGTGAGTTGATAGATCTTCAAGGTATCTGTCTAGGACGAACTACAAAAAAAATCGTTGAGTATAGTGTTATTATTGAACTATTAGCCAAGGCAATTACCCTTGGCATTCATGCATTGGTTGTAATTATAGACTCACAGCTTGTCGTTCTTCAACTTAATGGAAATTATTCAGTTAGAAACCCTCACATATTAATATTCTATTTATGTGTTCATTTTCTGGAAATACATTTTGATTACATTACATATAAACATATTCCTAGGTGAATGAATGCATTAACTCATATAGTGGCTAACATTGTATTAGATAGACATTTGCATAATTTGTAAAAATAATCATCACATGAAAAATATCCATATAGGAAAATAGATGTATGTATATCTGTGTGTGTGTGTGTGTGTGTGTGTGTGTGTGTGTTTGTGTGTGTGTATATATATATATCAAATGTTTTCATCGGTGTGCATCATATGCTCAAAAAATATGTGTATTTCAGTTACATCCCGAGACATATGTCTCTCAAAATATGTGGAAATAGAACCTAAGTGTCTACTTGGCATGACGCTCATGATAGCATGTCACCAACCGTACGAGCCGCCTCAGCAAGCGATGAACTTAGTTTGACACCCCTATAGTGTGTCTCTGATATGCATGAGGAACATCGTCAAATTGTGCATAGTCTGGAATCCCACAGGAGATTCCCTCCATGTTGCGTACAATTTCCTCTTCCTCGCCTCCCTCACCATTAGGGGCAACACCAAAGTCACAAGGAACTCTCTGTGCTATAGGGGAAATACTTGCAAGTCTCTCTGGGCCAACATCTGCAAACACATGGATTTAATGTTAGAACATGCATAACACAATTTTTTTTATAAAACTCATGAAAATGAAAAAATGAGTCTTACGAAGTAATTCATCCCAATCCTCTCCTTCTGGGAGTGGGAGATCTGCATCACCAGTGAAATCTGTGCCAGAGTAGGGCGAGTCCTCCACGAAAATTAGTTTTCAGCAGAGCCAATCAAATAACTCGAGTCTTTAGGACATCTGTTGACTACCCCCTGACCTTGGCATTAGAGTTTCCCAACGGGCCATCCATGGCTCCTGTGTTGGTGGTGTCAAGACTATCACCTCTTAACGCTGAAAAAATGTTAGTCGTTCTAGACAAACTACTTCAGTTTTTCTTTCTTACACTTTGTCAGTTGATGCTTCATGTTGATCGTCACTGCCTCTGCCCAGTTGTAGAGGGTCAGTGTCAAAAAATATATAGAAAAAAGTAGTTGTGCCTTTGTGGCCTTGTGCGGTGCCTGAAATCCCGTAGCTCATGTGATGGTGTGTAGCACTACCTTTAGTGCCAAATTCGGGATAGTCTGGATATTCACTTTCCTACTTCCTGACCCTTTCGATGCCCCTCGACATACCCTGTCAATCACCATGCTCATGTTCTCCATGGTGGGCTAGGTGTCGATGAGGACTGGTACTGGCCACCTTCGCGATGTCTGGTTATGAAATAAATCTCTGAAAATTCATTCTCGAGTTCCTGATCATGAATAATGAATTTTTCTTCATCCTCATCCCAGATACTAATTAAGTATTGCAGCAGCTCTGGTTGAGCTCTAAGACATGGTGCCATTAATAATTTCTTGAGCCCACAATCTCTAAGAGCTTCCATGCATATTTCATTGTCTCTTGCAAGTTTGTCTTCTGCACTGTGTTCTTGTTCTTTCCATTCGATCACCATTTTTCTGCTTCACACCTGCAAACACATTTATAGGCATATCATTAGCCGAATTCAAAGCTTCTGATTTTTATAATTGGACCTATTTTCTCGCATTTTTAAGCTAAAATGGTTTCCTTGGCTGGCGCGACTATTTTAGAAACAATTGTGTCAATGGGCACACCCCAGTTTAGAATTTTGGGCAATTGGCACGAGTCCGTGCACAATATTTGCACTAACCACCGTGCCCTATTTTTTTCAATTACCCCCATAGACTTCCAAATTTTGGGTTGCACGTAATAAAAGTATAATAAAAATACAAGGAATGATGTTAGCTCTTACCTGGAACTGACGGATTCAAGATTGGTTCGCCGGATTGCCTGTTATCGCCGCCGCAAAGTCACAGTGTAAAAAGGTTAACTATTGCTCCACAAGAGGTAAAAGTGAAAAGTAACTATTTTTTACCATTTTTTGCATTTTATAACTTTTCAAAACCCTAATTAGGTTTTAAGACGTATTTTTTGATTATTTCACTATGTTATTTCAAGAAATGGGTGTTACATGTGTCTCTTGTACATCGATAGGTTTTTAACAGTGATGAAGTAACGAGTTGTATTTTATACTTTTTTGGACTTGGTAAAAACACAAAAAATTCACTAATGGAGTCATTTTTCAGCTCTTTTTTGACTCTCTAAAACTGAAAATATTGTCAAGACTCTTGTCATTTTGAACTCATTAAATGGATGCAAAACGATATCTACCCAGTATACATTTACCCCTTTTTCAGGTTGGGATATATTATTTACGAGAAAGGAATACCTTATCCTATCGCAACTAAAAGGTTCTCTCAGATATCATTTTCTACCTTTTCAGATCTAAGGGACTCTGTACGAAAAGGGACCTGCTGGAGTTTTCTTTTCTGCTTCTTTTCAAACTCTCTAAACATGAAAAGATGTCGAGTTCTTCCTTTGTGAGACTTGTTAAACTCTGATGACATCGGAAATCATCACCATGACATACTCGAGTTCCTCCTTCCTAGCACTCGTAAAATGTACTAGGATGGATTTTCCTGAAGGAAAAACTTACATTACAAGCATATTCTATCCCCTTCAAACTTGTTTTTCAAAAATAATTGGGGTACTCGCCATAAATGGTAGGGGAAAATGGAACCAATTTTCAGTTGTGTTGGGAGTATGTCGCTCTTGAACATGCCACTCATCTGCATTCTGTTGAGTTGGGACATATCATTTCATCGTTTTTTCCTGCATTGGTTTGGGCAATATATTTTGACCTCTCATCTTCTCTTTGCCACATCATCATGACCTTAGATCCCTTGATGTCAAATACTGCCAAATCCAAAGTCGTGTCACTGATATCTTCAAGAGAAGTTTTAATTTACATTTTTCAACCTTCCTCTGATCCTCTGTTCGATCTTGATTCACTATCATCATGCTCCTTTGTCTCGTGTCGATGATGTGGGAAACATTATGGCCCTCCTTCGACCGGGTAAGTTCCTGTTGACTTCAACTCATTATCCAGGAAGTTGATCTAGAGACTCCCTTCTAGTATCTTGGAGCTTGCATGCCTCAATGGTAGGTTCTTTGCATTCGATGACAGTTCCACATTATTGGCCTTTGATAGAGTGATTCTACGAGTGTTTGATGCCATATCAATTTTCACATTCCATGGATTTTACCTATTTTACCTTGTGAGCCATTGTCATTATTGGTGGTTTCTCTCATGCCTGTTAACAACTTTCATCGTTGGCTGGTAATCAGGTGACTTTCTTGCATGTTCAAATTCATCTTACATACTCACATGCTTGAATTTGTATTGGTTCGGGTCGAGACGAATCGCAAGATCCTGGGTTTTGTCTGATAAGATCTAGGCTACGGATATTGTGGTTTATCATGATTATTGCATGACTCTTTTTATTGGATGGTTGCAACCATACTTGAGTTTATTTTTTGATCCTTACTGTTGGATGGTTGCGTCCATACCTTGTATCTCAGTTTTTATGTACTCTATTATGGATGGCTATTCCCATGCCACATGTTCATGTATCTGAGATATCAGTTTTATTTTTACTTAAAGGTCTTCTGACAGTTGTGTTGGGTTCGAACCCGTTCTCATAAATCATTTGACCCCTCCCTCTCTCTCGGACCTCATGCTTTAGGGGGCATGTGTTACACAACATTTTGTCACCATACCTACAATCCCCATCCCGCACATTGGAGGACCATTTTTGTGACTAATAAGAAGTGTCATGCCTTTAAAATTCCATCATTGCATCCCTTACCATGCGGACAACATTCCTTCTGTTGACAATTCCTTGATCAGACCATCAGAAACACATGTTTTTGGGTTAGCACTATTAGACCGCTATGACCTCGCGCCAATGAGGAAGATTAACACTGGCCCCCACACCCGTTGGCGCTCTTTCCTAGTGAGCTACCTGCGCCAAGATGTTTTTGGAATGTTTTTTAAATATAGAGGTGAAGTTTCCATGCTAACAACCTTGTGGGTGAGTCAGCTTGGGTGGTTCAACTGAATAACCATGAACACCCTCCTTAATAAAATATGTTTTAATTTATTATATTGTGTTCTCCACTTTCACTGTGAAATGTAACACCATTGAGTAAATTTAGGGATGATCAAATATTATAATGAAGAGACATGAAATTTATTAATATGATATAAAAAATTAATCCAAACATCACATTCAAATGCACTATTAAAAATTTCGTTAAAATGAATATTGTTATAATATGTGCCGACTTTTGATGAATAATGAATTTTAAAAAATCACAATAATTGCACTGTCACAGTTCAATGTTTCTAAAAAATACAAAATGAACATCGGTGTGTGTCAGTTACTTTACATTGGTGCATTTATATGATACAGTGCACCAGTGTGTTTCTACGACCTATGGGCACCACAAAAATACCAATACCAATTATAACTCTCATTAAATTTGTGTGATACTTCACACTGGCGCATTTATGTGAGACTATGCACTAGTGTGTTTTTATGACCTATGGGCACCGCACAAATACCAATACAAATTAGAACAATCGTTGTGTTTTTCTGATATTGCACAGCGACGCGTTTCAATAAGACAACGAACCAATGCGTTGATATGACCTATGGGAACCGCACAAATCCCAATAATAATTAGAATGGGCTCATGTGTTTTATCACCTATAGTCCACCCGATACAGTTTTAGACCTTTATGACCTGGTGCATGCACCTTCGACCACCCCGAGTCAACTGTCTAGATGGCACGCAATAGTGCATTGACAACTTTGTATCGCACCAATAGAAAAAACATCCGTAATAACCTCTGCCCACGTAGGTTTTTTAGTTTTGTTGAAATTTCGTTAAAATCTCCACCAAAACCTCAGTTACCAAAAACAGATGTTGTAGAATTTTTTTTTTGACAATTTTGGCCCATTTTATAACACTAAAAGCCTCCTTTATAACCTCCGATAGAGGGTCTTTTCCTTTTATTGAATGTGGCTATGGCTAATCATAATGGTCATGTACTTATATGGAACTCTTTTGTCTCCATTTTTAAGGATAAGTAGAATAAGGCTTTGCATCCAAAGCTGAGGCAAGCTATAAGTTACAAGCAATTAAGAAGCTTTTGAAGATGAGGAATGAGGATAGATCTTCCCATTTTAAAGATCTCAACTTGGTATCCTTCAATATCTTTAGCTTTCCCATTAACAAGATTATTAATACTAGACTCAATGTCATCCAAAGAGAATACAACCTCCTTAATTGGAGTGATTAAGGTGGTGCCCATAGTGTCCAAAGAGTCATACAACTTCTTAATATAGTTGTTCGAGTTTTCTAAGGGGATATAATGATTATCTTTGGTTTTACAGACACGAACATTTCATCGACATTTTTTGGGTGTGACTTTAGAAAGATGGAGAATATAATATTGTTTTTTATTAATATACCAGCACAAATCCATCTAAAACATGAATCTAACATGAGCCGAGAGGGATCAAATTTCTTTTGTTGCAAACTTATTTTAGAGTGCAAAAAACAATGTGTAATTTTTTACTATTTAAATTACATTTTTTAATGTTATAAAGATTACATAACATGTGTATCAAGCCATTTTATATTAATTCAAGTTAAAATATTTTATTCATAATTCACATTGGATGTTTTATCATTGTAAAGTTATATTATTTAAGATAGACATTGAAATATTGAATTTATTACTTGAAGACTTAAAGTGAAATATCAATAACTGAGCTAATTGTTTTGTTAATATATTTCTAATTATTTATCTATATGGTTATTTAATTTTTTATTTTTGTTTGGCAGACATGAACGAAAATTATTTTATTATTTTTTTGAGGACATGACATACTTACACATGTCCCTCATACTGGATTGTAAAATGAGCCTCTCAGTTCAATGACCATGTCTTCCTCTTGATGAGATTTTTCTATATATCGATATTCTAAAGATTAATGACTTCATTACGAGAATCTATGATCTCTTTCCTAGAAATTTTAAAATCTTTTCCATACCATGAATTGGAAGTTCTATTAGTATTCTTAAAAGAAGTCGCATTAGAGAACTTTCTAATGGTATTGGAAAGGATAGTAGTGAAATAGTAATAAACTTTATCAATGTTATAATTATAAGTCATGGAGCCTAAATCCCTCTAAATCCTTTAAGAAGAGGTCAAATTTACTTCTATTGAAGTGAATGTGTCTTTTATTTTCACTCCTTTATTGCATGTTGGTCGTATGTATAAAAATATTGAGGGATAGAAATAAAGGTCTATGTTCAGAGTCAGGATTGAATCCATTAAGTAGCTCAAAGTTTGTAAGACGATTGAGGATGAAGGTGTCAGAGAGGATATAATATATGACACTGCTACCCAGTCCATGAAAACATGTCATCTGACCAGAGAGGGGCCACTTTTTAATACCTTTACAAATGATTAGGTTTTGGGATCTGCAAAATTTGAGGAGCTTGGTGGAAAATAAGTTCTCGATAACATCTTCAGAATTTCTCTTGAATATATTAGCTAAGTTACTATCTTCATAAAGCCACAAGGGGTCGGGGTTAGAGTTGTCACTTAACGTAAGGGCTTGGTTAGTAGCAATTCTAGCATTAAAGTCTCCCAACAAAAGAATATTACCTTCATTCCTCAGGCTGAAGATGTATTTTTGTATAGTATTGAAAGGAAAATATTTTTCTAGGTTGTTCTTCTTATAGGATATAGAGTTGATAGGAGCGAAATAGAAAATTGCAAGAAAGATCTTATTTATGGAAAAATCAAAGATTTCGATCCAAATGTATTTATTTAAGGGGTCTATTTTATGAAGTCGGATGTGAGAGGAAACAACATTTCTTATATAGTAGGCTATACCACCAAAACCCTCCAGAAGGATTTCTTATTCCAAACATTCCAAAGAGTGAAACCGTCAAGGTGAGAGACCCTAGATTCATCATGCTCCCAAGTTTCAACTAAAATAATAAGGTTAATATCGCTCGGGATCCAACTTAACATAGGACCTTTACACCATCGAAAGCCACAACAGTTCTAGAAGAGGATCAAGAGTGTTGTAAGTCCCTATTTATCACTCGTGCTTGAGACTTTATCTATAATAATAGCTTTCATATTCCTAATGATTTCCCACTTCCCTGCCTTTCTTGCCTCCTTGACCTTTTGGACATATTCTCTATGTTCAACTTGGCCTTCTAGAATGAGATCTTCATTTATAAAGATTCTTGTTCTTTTTAGGCTTGGGGATTTCTTGAGTATATCCAATTTATGTTCACGAAAACTGACCTTGACACATATGAGTCTGTGTTGATGCTCAATTATATTTTCGACCGTTATTGCTTTCGTGAGATAATGTTTTTCAATTTGACATTTTGTGTTTAATTGTTCTTTAACTATTTCTAATGTGTTTTCATTATTATGTTCTTCTATACCCGCAATATAAGATTTAAGGCTCGTTTGTGGCAGCCGGTACAATTAGTTTATTAATTTACTCTTTGATGGGTTTAATATCTAAATTATTTTGTGTGATTTAGGGTTGAGTTATTGTGTAGTTGTTCTTTTCTATTTTCATTTTCTCTTTTCAAGGTGTCATTTTCGTCAACCATTGCTTCTTTACTATGTTATGTTTCTTGAATTTTACCTTTCATTTCTTGGATTTCAATTTAGAGTAGGATTATTTTATTCTCTAAAGGTTTGTGGTTGTTGTGAGGCCTTGAAGTTAGTTCTAGTTTGAAATGGTTTTATTTTTCTTCTCTTAGTCTTTCTAAAGATTCAATCTCTTCGTTTTTCTAGAGAATCATTTTACTCATAGAGACTCTCTAAGGTAATTTTACTTCACGTGCATTTGCTGCTAGACGGGGGCTTAGAAATATCAGGGGAAGTATTCATAATGTAAAAAAAAAAAACTTATTAAGAAGAGAGTAGGTTAGAATGTGTACACCTATAAAATAGAATCAATGCGAGATTGTCACCTCACCATAGCATGGCCAACACCATAGATATATATCCACACTGCATCATGGAGAATATGAAAACACACTGCAAAGTATATCCAAGACCGTAGAGTATATTTACGTGCCCCAAATTTTCTGTGGACTTCGTTCTCCAACCTCAGTTTTCCCCTTCCAATCGATTCCGTTCAGGTTATACCATATGGAGTAATAGCTACGCAGAAGCCGAGCTAGTTTCCTTTTTTGGGGGCTGTCACTCAGCCATATCCATCGTGCACATCACTCACAAGGATTTTGTTTGAAAAAAATGAGATACATGAGTCGGTTCGATGTATTAGATACTATGAGGCTCTTAGGAGTTTTGAATAGGTTTCTCTCATAGATATATGGAATTAAATCTTTCTTTTGTTTAGTTATTGCTTCCACTGTGCCGTGCTCCCAACGAGGATTTTTATAGTCTATGTCGCTTTGTTATGTTACTAAATTATGTATTTAGTTTTCATTTTAGCACAGTTGTGCATTGTTCATATTTTGTAACCCTTATGGCTAGGATGTATATTGAATACAGTTACTACTATTCGCACATTATGTTAGTTTTAAAACTATAGAGATATTTGGTATATTTCAGCTAGAGATGTCCCTCATTCTCATACTTTATATTCTATGTTTTGTTTATATGATGGAGGTTCGAATCCAGCCGTGGAAGTGTTTCAGTTGAAAACTCTATGTGTATTTCACCAGGATATATATATGTAGATAGATATCGTTTTCTGTTATGTTTTTCCATACATGTATTTTCTCCTTATAGTTACTCCGGCAGTGTCTTTATAATGGCTTTTTTTTAAATGTTTGTAGTTATTTGACCAGAAAACCTTGAACTCAGCCCTACAACAGAGGGGCTCAGTCATAAAATTATGATTCTTTTTTCTTCTTTATTATCATTAAATGGCAGAAGCTGCCTGCATAACGACTTATCCATTGTCAAAACAAAAAGGAAAACTAGGTGTCGTTTTATCAGATTAAAGATGCCTTACTCTTCTGCGATTATACTGATCCCTTTAATATGTTTTTCACTTGTCGCAGTGCTCTCCGAAGCTGAAGATGTCCAAAAACATGCAGAAGGTAGTGTTTAACATTGGTGTATATTTACAGAAAAATTTGGTAGTTCGCAAATAAATTCAATAGCTTTTTAAACTGTAGGTGAAGCTGAAGTTCATTCAATGCTTGAACCCGTAAAGTTACATGACGAGTTGAAGTCGGAGAAGAGCGTGGACGTTCCCATGCTTACTGCTTATTGTACTCAATGGGACCAGTCAGGATGTGCTGATCCAGGTTGCTGCGATAACTGGCACGGTTTGACGTCTTGCTGCCTTTCGTGCAATTACTGTTAAGCGTAATCATGTTTAACGGAACTGCTCTTAGAAATTCTCATTTTCTTTCATGTTATTACGATGAACAGTCGCGGTGAGAGAGAACTATGAGAAAAGATCCCCATATTATTAGTTGGTCAATAGCCTACTAATTATTATTGCTACATATAATATAATAGTTTTAAAATGTTTTAGTCAATAGTCACTTATCAGTTTTATGTAATTTTCTAGACAATATAGGTGGTCGTCATCTAGGTGGTCAATAGCCTACTTATTGTTATCGTTACGCATAATATATTATCAGTTTAAAATGGTTTAGTCACTTATTAGTTTTATGTAGTTTTGTATACAATATACGTGGTTTTCATCTACTTCAGATCATTGGTGAAATTTCCATTCAATATTCGAATTACACAAATATTTTAAGGATGGCATTGAAAATTTCAACACTATGATATTAATGATGGGATTGAAAATTTAGCAGTCTTGTTACAGTGCAAGTATTATTACTCTGCAAATAAGTAATAAAATAAAATTGTTATATATAGTGAATGTATTATTACTTTGTAAATTATTGAATGGTTAGTACATTTATATTTTATATGATATAAATTATATTTTTAAATTTATAAATAAATTTTATTATTGAAAAAATAATAATAAAGGTATATCAAAATAATTGGTAATAAAATGTAACAGATAATTTAAAAAATATTCTAAATGTCAAAATAATTATTTTTGGCTGGTCTCGTAATATTTTTATTTTTATACATAGTTTTATAGGGTTTTCAATCAAAGTTTTATAGCATTCTCAATAATATGGCAATTCTATTAAGGTATTTCAATAGCATTTATTATGTGTGGTTTTTTGATAACTATGCAATTAAATAAATTCAACTAGCATTTGAGTAAATGTTGATGGGTTCATTCTTAAGACATGTCAATAAATTTAATTAGCATTTCAGTAAATGAGTAAATGTTGATGGGTTAATGTTTGAGACATTTCTTGATCCAAAACTCATTAATAATTCCATCTATCTAACATAGAAAAATAAATTAAATGATTAACTATGTTTATTTCTCTCATTTGTACATTTTATTTTTATATATGGAATGTCTCTAAACTTTTGGCCTATTGCACCTATATTTATCTATTAATATTGCAATTCTATTAAAGTACATTCTTAACATTTGTTATAAACAATTAAATATATCCGAGAAAAACTTTTTCCATATTGTGTCTAAGCAAAGAGCATAATTTTATTTTGAAGTATGACAACTTTGTCCTCATTGCAGCTAACCAAATATCGTAATTGAAAAGTGTTTATGAGAAATATATACTAACATAAAAATACTGTTTAAAAATTGACTATAAAAGTCATTAATCTTGATATACAAGCATTATGTTTAACTGAAATTTCATATGACATGGAATATAGAAATGTGAATATATTTATTAATGTGGGTAAATAATATTATAAAATCATTTTTTATTTAAAAATATTGAATTATATTTTAAATATTTGACATCATAAAATTTAAGTTTTTTTATATTTTATTTCTTTTTTAAATATGTTAATAAGTAAATATTTCTTTATAAAAATGTAAAATTTTAAATTGATCTTGTGGATAAAAAGAATTTACATTTCTCTTTGAATTCAATGTTATATAAGTTAAATAGTTAGAAAATATAGATATCATGACAAGCATCCAATTTAAAATAGACTTCATAGATTACTATGTGGATTATGTTGCTCACATAGCTTTGTTCCCCAAATGAATGTAGAGTGTATTTTAGTAATTTCTAATGACTTACCATTCTTTTAAGATATTTGATGCTTCTTCTCAAACTCATCTTTATTTAAATATATATTTGTTATAATATTAAGAAAAAAATAATAGACCATGTTTCAAAAAAATTCTTTTTAAATACACTTTCTTATTAAAAAAAAATTAGAAAGGTTAAAAAAATAAAATCAATAACTATTATAATAATGAATTTTTAATTTTTAAAATATTTTCTTAATTTTATTTCAAAAGTTTTATTTATAAAGTTATTAATTTTCAATTCTTAAAATATTTTCTTAATTTTATTTAAAAAGTTTTATTTCTAAAGTTATTAATTTTCAATATTTTGCAAGCTTTGTTGGATTTTTTAATTCATATATAAATTTTATAGTTAATAAATATTACAATAATTAGTTATTAATTTTTAGAATCTTGTGCACATTTCTTTCTTAATTTAATTTTGTTAATTTTTTATTTATTTATACATAGTGCTTATAATTAATATTTTTTTTGATAATTAGATATTAGTTCTTAGATTTTTAGAATCTTGTGCGTGTTTCTTTCCTAATTTTGTTAATTTTTTACTTATTTATACATAGTGCTTATAATTAATAATTATTTTGATAATTAGGTATTAGTTTTTAGATTCTTGTGAGCATTTTTTTTCTTAGTTTTATTAAAATAGTTTTATTGATATATAATTTTTAGGATATGGTCAACAATTTTCTTTCCTAGCTTTTTTCAATTTTTTTTATGTACAGTTTTTAAAGTTAAAAAATATTATGATAATTAGTTATTATACCTTCTACAAGCACGGTGTATACCACAATGCACAATTATAATTAACAAAATACCTTAATTTATTAGTTAGTAAAAATGTATAATTAAATTATTCAAAATCTACAATAAAGTATATTCCTATTGAACATAATATCTTATATTACATATAAAAAGTAAGTTATTTTTAAAATCAAACATATAACTAAATACTTTTAAAATCGTACAAGAGAAAAATCTATTAATCATACATTAGAAAAATTAATGTATTATAATTCTAAACACAATAGCACACCACATACCACTCTACTATGCATAACTATAACTCTAGATAATAAATCCTTTGTTAAATTACAACCAATTATATTTACCATGCATATAAAATTATAGGATGATTTTGATGTGTAACTCTCTCAAAATGTGTGAATTTGGATGTAACAAATTTCCAATGCTTTTCCACTTTTCAGATTAAAAATTAAATTAAATTATTCAATAAAATTCTTTTCCTTTGGTTAAACTTGTATTTTATGGCTAAATATGCTAGTTCGGGTTTGTAATATAAAATCTCGATATCAAATGAAATGTTGTAATTTTTTATATTAAAATAATATTGCATAAAAATGTATAGATGTGACAGTCAATTATCTACAAATTTACTCACTATAAAAAAAAAATTATATTGAACAGATATTTCAACCTTGGACTATGACATTATTACCATAATTACAGGTTTTATCAATACATACAGCTGGATATGTTAATTGCATACTTGTACTTATGATATGAAGCTGTCACGACTGGATCTACGTTTCAAGTCTTTATGATGTCACAATCATTTACAACGCTTTAATAATGTGTACCCAATGAGTTATCATTTTGGTCTTAGCATCATTTGTGAATGTAAACCCTTATGAACTTTTGCGTACATATCATTTGGATTAACAATTCCTTCATTACGCCTATGATTTTTGGTGTTCGACTGAATCTTTGGCACGTTGTGTCAGTTCAATCGTCTTGCACGTGACATCCTACACATCGTTGATCTAGATTTAATCCAATGGTGGATAAGTTCTAGGGATCGATAATGACCTCGGGCAATAACTGATTTCCCCATTCATTGTTTCTCCCGACTGATGGCTCCGGAACGTCTCTGCTAGGGTTTGAAACCGGCTTCAACAAAACTATGGCGGCCGGCGGTGAAATGGTGTCTACCAATGATGTCAGGTACTCGGCATTTATCTTAAGCTCTCTGGTAGATCTACACAGACATTCCCCTTGTTTTTCCCTTCTTCTTTTTTTTATTCTCGCAGAAGGTGAGGAGTTAAGAACAGTTTCAGTTTTCTTATTTCGTTGCAAACCTTGTTGAAATTGCCGTCAAGAGCAGCTGGTGTTCCTGGGTTTTTACTTCTTCCTGAGATCTACAGGTATATTTTCTCTCGTTTTTCCCTTGTTTTATTTATGGCTATGGAGGCGGGTTAAAACCCCTTGTTCTTCGTACTCTTTTTAACGAAAATCTTCGATTCTGTTACAGGTATTACCCACTTCCTCCTTTTCATCAAGGTTTCTTGGTTTCCTCATGGATTCTGGTTGCAGAGAAGGTTTAACCCTCGCTTCTACAAACAGGTACCCTGTCATTGACGGTTTTGGGGTTCCATAGCTCTTTTCCTGGTTGGAACATTTGTTATTTGTAATAGCTGTTGGGACGGCTAGGGTTTTAAGAACCTATAGCCTTGTTACACAGTCTTAAACTATTTAATTGTTTAAATTGTTGAGTGTAACCAGGGTTTACGACTACCTGCTGGATAGCCACATTATGCTAGTCAATCTTTGAGAGAATTCCCTTAGTTTAAAAGGGTTTCCATTTCAAATGTAATGTGTATATTTCTCAATTGCAGACTGGCTGGGGTCATTATCCTCTGTGCCCTTCTCTGGTTATAAGACTAAGTAATTGCTCTAGACAGCTTGGGGTTTTGCAACTATTCCTCTGTTTATTTTTTCGTTATATAAGTAAATTTAGCTGAAGGCTTGTGAGATATGTTTTTCTGTGATAAACTATGTCTATCTTTGCTTTTGTTTCCTTTTTCCGGCACTCATAAACGACATGCTAAGTTTTGAATATGTAGTTTCTCCATCGCAATAGATCCTATGGGTGTATGCACTATGCAATGAAATTTTGTGGGTATTTTCTCAGCTTTTCCATTGAATGGCGACCCTTCCGGGCTTTTATTTGCTATGTTTTCTGTAATGTCTATTATGGAGTTATAGGCTACTATGCTTACAAGGGTTTCTCGAATTTTTCAGGCTGTAAATTCTTCTTAGTTGCTGCAAAGTTTCCTCAGATATTCTCATCTCATCTTTCTGTAAAAATCTGAGTTAAACTACGTTCCTGTTTTTTTTCCTTTTTTTATCTTTTTTTTTCAAAAGAAAGAATACTACAGGTGTCTGGATCACCAATTTCGTCCGAGTTTATCATAGATAGGAGGGCGAACTATCCAGAAGACTGAGCTATTCAGGCATTTGGATTAACATCCCTCCTGAGTTTACATCTCCTGTTTCCTTATTATTATGGTTAACTTCTGCATTATTATCTCAGGAAAAGGAAATACTATGACATAGTTATTCACCTATCAGATCAATACTTAACAATCTTTACCTCATACTTCCATCTAACCATTCTTGATCAAAGAGTCTAAATCTTCGTTATATATATTTTTTTTTTCAACTACTTTTCACAGAACCAGATTTCCTAGAATGCATCTGCTGTGATTCACCAAAATGTCTAATTAAAGAAAAGAAAAAAGAAACAATAATTACCACTGCATTTACACCAGAGATAATCTAATTAAATACATGCAACCTTAACTGCAATAGGCATAATCATTCTTTTTCAAGAAACAAGAATTCTAATTGCATTTACTCATCTGAGTTCAAATCCAACTGCTGGTACTCGTTGCCTCCCTTCCACGAGCTGGGGCAATTACATCCCACAGCTCTCCCCCGAGCTTCAAGCCTGGGTCTTGTTGAACACGAAGTTCTGGAGGAGAAATTTTGGGACAATCCGGTCCAACTCTCCAACTCCAATGAAAAACAGAATTTCTGGGGAGAACTCGGGACAATCCGGTCCAATTCTCCAACCAGGAGGTCAGTTTGTTCTGAAAAATCTTTTTCCAGTATAACAGAGTTCCTTCCTTCCTCACCGAACCCCCAACTCTCCTTGGAATTCCTTATTTATTCCAGAGTTTCTTTCTGGGTAACTGTGGAACTGTTTTTCTTTTCAACTAACTCCAGATCTGATTTAATTTTTACCATCACTTTTTACTCATGAAATTAATTTCACCAGAATTTTTTTTTATCCAATATCAAAATTTGATTTTTGTTCAACTATTCTAATTGAAATAAAACAGCAGTCATAATTAATCCTTAATTAATAAAATTCTAACCATTTGTCTCAGCTAAGACGATGGTTACAATAGACTAGTTAAACTAAATAAGTTTTTTTCTTTCAATGATTTTATTTTTAATTTAATTTTTTTTATTATGGCAATGAATATAATGAGTATAAAAGTATCTGTACAAAACTAAATATTATGTATATAAAAAAATATTAAAGTGCATATATAATAGTAATGGAATAAACTTGAGGAGATGTCAATGCTGAAAGGGAAGTTGTTATGGAGTGGAGGTTTACACTAGACAAAAGTAATCAGTGATACTAGTTTAGAGACTGACAATTATGTTATGGCACGTGGGAAGATTCATGAGTGAGATATAGGCGTAGAGTGGAGATTACATTGGAATAAGTGATTAGGAAATATTTTTTTGGGAGATTACATTGGAATAAGTGATTAGGAAATATATTTTTTGGGAGATTACATTGGAATAGACAATATTTTTTCTGGTAAATTTTATTTGCACTAGCTCCAAGGGTTATATAATGTTGTAGATAAATATGAAATTTTAGTAGAGGCTTATCATTTGGATGTAATTGAAACCCATAATGAGTCATCAATGGTAAAGACACAGTATAAGGAGGGATTTCTTTTTCCACCGTATTTTATGATAACTTGGGATCTACCATGTATAAGTTAATAGGGTTTGGTTTCATTTAAAAAATTTCTCTTTCATATTTCTCTAAAAAACATGGTTTCTAAGAAATAGATGGAGGTTTAACATATTCCTACCCACATAACAAACTTTGTCTTCATGTTTCTATTTGCAGAGGAAGGTCTCGGGTGGTTTATTAGTATCCTTCTTGTCCATACGAATGGTTTTTTTGGGTTACATAATGTTGTACATAAGTATGAAATTTCAATAGAGGCTTATCATTTGGATGTAACATGTAATTGAAATCCGTAGTTTTCAATATAGGCTTATTATTTAGATGTAACATGTAATTGAAACCTGTAGTGAGTCATCAGTGGTAAATATATAGTATAAGGAAGGATTTATTTTTCCACAGTAGTTTATGATAACTTGGGATCTACCGGGGACAATTTAATAGGGTTTGGTCTCATTTAAGAATTTTCTCTTTCATATTTCTCTGAAAAACATGGTTTGTAAGAAATAGATGGAGGTTTTACATATTCCTAACCACATAAAAAACTTTTTCTTCATGTTTCTATTTGTAGACGAGGGTCTCAAGTGATTTATTAATATCCTTATTGTCCATACGAATGGTTTTTTCTAAAAATAAATTCAAATGTGACCATGGAAAGGGCTAGGCATACATGAAAATATCATGTATTTGAGGAACCATGCTATTTGAGGTGTACTAATATTGGTGATAGTTCGAGTGTAGAACAATATTTCTTTTATCTTTTCCTCTCCCCTAGAGGTAATCGTATTGGTCTGTTTTCTATTTTTAATAAGTCCCTTTTCTATAGAAGGAATAGGTAATTCTTTTGGAAGGTGATTGATGATTTATTTATAGTTGGAAGATGACCTAAAACAAATGGCATCCCCTCTCCAGAATCAGACAATATCATTATTGCTACTATAAAAGTAGAGGTTTATCATCAACGCCTTTCTGTGGGGACTATTGTTGTATCGAACTTCTAAGGAAAATAACATGACCATACGATCTGATTGATGAGAATTACAAATTTTAATTTGTTGTAATTATTCAATTATGTAACTCTAGGTTTTTCTAGATTTTGTGTCATTGAGATTAGGAGTTAGGATAGGTTCGTAAAGTTGAGAAAATAATTATAAACTTCCTCCAAATACCTATGAAAAGGTTTCATCCTCCAAATAAATAGCCATGTCATTGCTTGTAAAGCCAGGCTTTGGAGTGTGATTTAATATAATGAAATGTTTTTTCTTTTAGTTCTCAGTTTTAGAACGTTGCATCAATTTTGGTATTAGAGCCCTAATCAAAGCTACTAAGGTAGTTTTCGATGACATCCTTCAGGTCACGGTTAAGACAATTTTGAACCCAGAATAATTTAAAGTAACTCTAAAGAGGCTACAGTTGTACGCCCCCAAAAAATTGTGATTTATAGATGGTAAGAAAAGTGTATTGAAGAGTCTTCACCTATTTTTTTTGGTTAAATTTTCTTTCTCATTTAAATTCAAAAACATATAGATTTTAGTTTCTTTTTTATTTTTCTTTATGTACTCCACGGCCTCAACGTCTTCGTCAGAGGGATAAGAGAAATAATTTATAATTGTAGAGCACAGGTGTATGTGGCTGTGTGCTCTCACATTTGAACTTCCATTAGTTTTCGATGGATCTTAGGTGGCCTAAGTAAACTGAGGGGGTGTTGTCTCATCTTCGAGTGGGACGCTAATCGTGCTCCGCCATTGTGGTTGCTAAACTACGTACGAGCATATATATTAATTGTTGAAAAATTTTCCAATCCGGTCACGAGGAACTATGTTAATACAATGGTAGTGGGTGTAATGCAGTTGCAGTGCCTGCAGAACTGGATATCTCATAACCAAAACAGGTAAATTTTTGGGAAGAAGCCGAGGTAGCAGAGAAACACTACCTTGCAAGCATGGTAAACTATTTAATTTTGCAAATTGAATTTTATTTCGCGTTAAATTCTATAGGTTGTGGTTGGTATAATAAGTGGATATGTGAGAAGTTAGTCGAATATATATAGTGTGATTAATATATATGGTGTGAATATATATGGTCATATATGGTGTTGTTGGTTGAATATAGTCTGATTTTATTTTCAAGAAGTCATAAAATTCTATAATAGAAGGGACATATTCCAAATTAATAAAACATATAACATGGTTATATTGGAATTTGAGAGGGATATTTTAAATAAAATATTTTTGTAAAAAGAAGAGTTTATTTTGATCTAGACTTTATTTCAGTTAATATGGAGCATAGAGTTAGAGGGGCTAGAGGAGCTAGATAAGTTAGAATTAGTCGAGGAAGACCAACGAAAAAATAGGTCTTACTCAATGAAGTGAGACATATTCGAACAATATTAGATGCATTAGAGACAACACGCCAAAGAGATGTCGACATTGGTGATATCAGTGAAACAGTGGAAAGCTTGGAAGAAGAAGCTAAAGAAGAGAAAGTGGTCAAGATGTTTGCATGAATAATTACCAAGCCAAGATTAGACCTGCCTATGTATGAAAGAAATTTAAATCTTGAAGAATTGATCAACTGGATTGGCACCATGGATAAATATTGTGACTAAGAAAATGTAACTGACAAGAAGAACGATAAGTTCGCAGTGACCAGACTAAAGGGACATGATGCACTATGGTGGGATAGCATGCAAGTTGAACATATAAATATAAGCAAAGGAAATATCACTAGTTGGGATCGAATGGTATCCAAGCTCAAAGGTAAATTTATTTCTCGATATTATTGGTTGAATATCTTTCGAAAGATGCAAAATCTAAAGTAGAAATTTATTTCTGTAAAAGAATATACAAATGAGTTTTATAGATTAAGTATAAGATCTGGTCATATGGAAGCAGATGAAGAAAAAATTTCTAGATATATTAATGGCCTGATATTTGAAATACAAGATGAATTGAGTGTTTTGTCTCTAAAAAATCTTGAAGAAGCTTACCAGATAGCCCTAAATATTGAAGAGAAATTGGCAAGAAATCATAGTCAAAGAGGAAGAGGACAAAGCACTATAAGAAGAAGAGGACCATCCAATCGAGGACAATCAAGCAAAGGATATTCAAGTGGACTATTTCCCATTCAAACAAAAGAAGGAAATGGTTCACAACAGGAAAATCATCAAGAGGAGATTTCAGATGAAAAATACCATATAAAAGCCATATAGGTTGATCTTTTGTGGTAATATTTTATACATGTAAAAAAATTGGTCATAAATCTAATGAATTTCTAGCAATATTTTCTAATCAAAAAAGCACACATATAGCACAAATTGATACAGAAAGTATACAATCCTCTTACACATGAAAATGCACCTCAAACTGGTTAATCTTTGATGATGAAAAGAACTTTAGTAAATATTGTTGAAGAAGAAAAGTAACCCACAAAAAGAAAATCGTTGTTCAAAACTATCTGTAAATCAGGAGGAAAATGTTGTAAAATCATTATTGATAGTGGGAGTACTAATAATTTCGTATCCACAAAAAGGGTAGAAAAGCTGAATTTAAAAAAAAATAAGCATCCTTCTCCATAAAAAGTTTCATGGTTGTAAATAGGACATGAGATACCAGTTAATGAACAATGCAAATTGGAGTTTGAAATAGGATGCTATAAGGATAAAGTTCTTTGTGATGTTATGCCTATGGATGTGTGTCATATTTTTCTTAGAATATAATGGCAATATACAGAAAATAGATACATGATGGAAGGAAAAACACCTACACTTTTGAAAAGGATGGAGAAAAGTATGTATTTTTTCCTTTGAAGAACGAAAAATCACCAGAAGAAGACAAGTCCAAGGTAATATTACTTTGTGGGAAAGAATTTCTTCAAGAAATCAAGCATGAGGAGATAAATTTTCCATTTTTTGGTAAGGGAAAGCTTGTCCTCACAACCACAAATTTGAATCATCTTCCAAAGGAAATAAAAAATATGTTGAATGAATTTATTGATATTGTAGTGGATGACTTCCATAATGAGTTTCTCCCAATTAGAATTATAAAACATCATATTGATCTCATTCCAGGTCCTTGCCTTCCAAACAAAGCAATGTAAAGAATGACTCCGAAGGAGAATGAATATATTAAAAATAAAGTGAATGAATTGTTGGATAAAAGTCTCATTCAAGAAAGTTTAAGTTTGTGTGTTGTTCCAAGAGTGTTATATACAAATAAGGATGGAAAATGGATAATGTACACATATTCTCGAACAATCAAAAAAATCAAAAGGAGGTACATGTTTCCATTACCCCATATTTATGATCTTATAGATTGTCTAAGTGGTGATGTATATTTTTATAAAATAGATTTAAAAAGTGAATATCATCAAATTAGAATCAGAGAAGATGATGAATGGAAAACAAAATTAATAATTAATAATCATTTATATGAATGGTTGGTAGTGCCCTTCAGACTTACCAATTCTCCCAACAACGTTATGAGACTAATGAATGAAGTCTTAAAAGAATTCATTGGAAAAAAAATTATAGTTTACCTTGATGAAATATTAATGTATAATCAATCAAAATAAGAGCACCTACGACATCTTAAGGTGGTTTTGAAGAAGCTACAACAGGAACAATTGCTAATGAATTTAAATAAATTTAGTTTCATTAGAAAAAAAACTATTGTACTTGAGGTTTTTAATTTCAATGGAAGGCTTAAAGATGGATCAAGAGAAAGTGAAAGCCATAATCAAGTGGCCAACTCCAAGAAGAATTTTAGAGAAAATAATTTTTCATGGATTGGAAATTTTTTACAGGAAATTTATCAAAACTTTCGGTACAATATGTGCTCCAATTGTAGAAACTATTAAAGAGAAATATCAACCATTCCATTGGACAGAAGCAAATAATAAAATATTCGAATCACTAAAGAAAAAGATCACAGGAAAACCTATTTTAGCACTATCAAATTTCAATAATTTTTTTTAGGTTGGGACCAGTGCCAATGGAACTGCAATAGGATTTGTCTTAAGTCAATAAGGAAAATGAATTGTCTACTACAGTGAAAAAATTAATGAGGCCAAGGAAAACTATACTTATTATGAGTTCATCCTCTACACAGATAATCATGCTTTGTAGTATATCAACAATAAAACAAAATTGAGTCAAATACATGTTAAATGGATTGAATTCTTACAAAATTTCACATTTTTCATCAAGCATAAAAGCGGACAATCAAACAAAGGAGAACATCCATTAAGTAGAATCAATTTACTTTTTCAAGAATTCAAAGTAAGTGTCTTAGGATTTGATGACCTGAAAGAAATGTATAAAGATGATCCATATTTAAAATAAGATTATGAAGCTTGTGAAAATCTAGTAAGTATAGAAAGAACACCATGGTTAGAATACATGATACGACAGTGACTTATGCTCAAATGAATACATTTATGCATTCCAAGATGATCGATGAGGGAAAATTTATTGTAAGAAAAACATAGTGGAGGTTTAGTAGGTGATTTTGGGAAGCATAACACTCTAGTGCAGTTACACGCATTTTATTATTGGCCTCACATGAAAACAGATGTAAGAATATTTATTGAAAGATGCAAAATATTTCAATATGAAAAAGGAAGAAGTTGGAACACTAGACTCGCTCAATCTTACCAATACGAAATCGACCATGGGACTCTATAAGAATGGATGTTGTACAAGTATTACCCAAAACATAAAAAGGACGTGACTCAATATTTGTTGCTATTGACAGATTTTAAAAAATGACACACTTTATAGCTTGTAGAAGCACAAATGATTCTACTAACATAGAAAATGTGGTCTCTAAAGACATAGTTAGATTGGATAGATTACCTACAAGTATTGTTTCTGACATAGACACTATGTTTGTGGGTAATTTTGGGAAAAATATATGGAAAACGTTGGGAGCAAATCTCATTTTCAGCTTATCCTATCATCCCTAGACTGATGGTCAGAAAAAAGTGATAAATACAAGCCTTGGAAATATCTTGAGGATTTTGGTAGGTGAACATCCAAAACAATTAGATCATATATTTACTCAGGTATAATTTTCATATAACGATTCAACCAATAGAAGCATTGGATTGAGTCCATTTCAAATTGTTTATGGGATGAATTTAAGAGGAATTTATGAGTCAAGAAACATGGGAAAAAAAATTATGAAGTGCATATGGTGACTTTTTTGCAGCAAGTATGGAGGAAATACAGGACACAGTCAAGCAAAAAATACAAGAAAGTAATAAAAATTCTAAACGAAGAGAATATTCCAAAAGAAGATAACTGGAATTTAATGTTGGAGATATGGTTATGGCACATCTTCATAAATAAATATTTCCTAAAGAGGAATATAATAAGTTACAATTAAAAAAGATAGGAACATGGAAAATTTTGAGGAAATTTTCCTCGAATTCTTATGAAATATAACTACCCAATGTTTTTTACATTTCAACAATATTTAATTTTTTGTATCTATACCCCTTTAAGGAACCAATGAATGATCCTACATATGCACCTGCTAGTGACAAATTTCACTGGGAGAAACAACTACCTTCAGCACCAATAAAAAAAATTGAATCAATTATATATCATGTAGGTTTTAAACTTGTACATAAATTATCTGCAAACGAATCTTAAAAATAGAAAATAAACAATAGTGAGAGAATAAAACATAAAACATATATACACAGATATTTTCCCCTTGATCCCAAATTGGGACTACTAGTTTTATTTTTCATTATCTTCCTTTTAGTGTTCCAACCCATATATATACATTCTGAAGTATTCATAAAACCCAATCCATTACCCATGGATTAGAACATAACCGTAGTTCCCATGACTGAATCTACAAAATAACAGGTGCTGAAAACCATCATGCCCCAAAACCACGGGAAAACCATGGGCGGCTCCGCTCACCGAAAAATAGGGTCCAAAAAATCATAGAAATAATATAACACATACCCAACATTCTCCCACTTGCATTTTTATTTTCGCATGGGGGCACAAAAGAGCTTAGTCATTAGTCAACCTTGCAACACCCATTATCTCTCTACACCAAGAAAACTTCTAAGTGCTCAAAGACTTCATCAATGCATCTGCAACACTCTTCAAAGTGTCCAGCTTTACCAGCAACACCCTTTTATCCTCAACCATATCTCTCACAATGTGATAATGAACATCAATGTGCTTTGTACTTTAATGATAAGCAGGGTTCTTAGCTAAGAAAATTTCACATTAGCTATTTAAGTCTATCCTTATAGCTCACAGTACCAACCCCATACTTGAACTCAAAATCTGCAACCAATCTGCTTCCTTGCTTGCATAAGTGGCTACCATGTATTCTGCCTATGTAGTTGAAAGAGACACTACAGACTATCTTTTACTAATCCAGCTAACCACACCTACAAATAGGCTAAACACATACCCACTTGTAGATATTATTTCATCTAGATCTCCAGCCTAGACTTCATCAACAAAACCACGGATGTCCAATAATCTGTCCAATCCTGTTCTTCTGTAGTAAGACAAACCATAATTACTAGTGCCACACAAATATATGAAAACCCGCTTCACTGTCATCCAATGCTCGTTCCCTGGTTTTGACATAAACGTACTCAATACTCCCACTCCATCTACAATGTCTAGTCTAGTACAAACCATTTCATACATCAGGCTACCCACTGGACTTGCATATGGAACACGGGACATATCCTCCTCCACTTCTTATGTCTTGGGACATTGATCAACATATAGATTTACACCTATAGGAATAGGAACCTTCACTAGATTACTATCCTGCATATTCAACCTCTGCAATATTGCGTCGACATAGGTCCTTTGGTTTAACTATAACTTCCTCTTTTCTCAATCTTTCTTAATTTCCCTACCCAAAATATATATTGTAGCACCAATATCATTCATATTGAATTTCGAGAACAATTGGGTCTTCAAATCCTGGATAATTTATTTTTTATTTCCAATCGACAACATATCATCCAATTAAATGACACAGTCACCAATTAATGTAAAATACACACAGTGTCCTCTTTGCTTTTGGTTAATGCAGGTCCCCATATATAGGTATCAAATTTCTAATATCACATCCTTGGTGACTGTTTTAGCCCATGCGTACGAGTTATTTCTTACTCTTCACCGCGAATCCTTAAGGTTACTTCATGTAGATCTCCTCTTCCAGATCCCCATGAAGAAATGATGTCTTCACATCCATCTAATCTACCTCAAATTCGAATTTAGAAACAACAAATAAAAGTAATCTAAGAGAAGTAACCTTGGAAACATGAGAAAAAATATCACTAGAATCAATTCTCGATACCTCGGAATAAAATTTTTCTACCAATAGAGATTTGTATTTATCCACCTTGCCTTCTACATTAATCTTATTCTTAAACACCCAATTCTCCCAATGGGATTCCTTCCAGCCGACAACTCCATGAGATCCCATGCCTCATTTTTCTGTAAGGATGTCATTTCATCAACCATGGCCTCCTTTTAGATTTTTCCATCCTTTGAATCCACTTCCTCCCTGACAATTATAGGATCATCATGAGTGATAGTTACAGCAATATTTGAAAAAAAAGTAGACGGATTATACCTTTATGGCTTCCTTCTTTCCTGAACTGATATTATTAGAGCTGGAGTTTGTGGCCCTTCCTCTTCTAAATCTTGTTTTGTTGTAGAGTCTGATTCATCCTCGTTTAGCTCAAACTCTATCTTCTCAGGTTCCTTTGGTAGGTATTCATGTTTAACAACATCTTTCACCTGTCTAAACACCACATATTGGTTGTACACAACCTTCCCTATTTCTGGGTTCCAAATCTTGTAACCTTTTAAACCATCCTTATACCCAATAAATATGCACCTTTCAGATCTATCATCCAACTTGGTCCTTTTCTCCTTTGGAACATGTGCATATGCATCACATCAAAATACCTTCAAATGTGAAAGAGAGTGTTTCTTACCAGTCCATACCTCATGTGGAGTCTTATCCTCCAACGCTTATGAAGGTGACATGTTAACGAGGTAACATGCATTCTCCACTGCCCTTGTCTATAATTCTTGTCATAACGCGGTGCCACTAAGCATTCTTCCTTCATTTTCCATCAGTGTTCTGTTCATTATTTCTGCAACACCATTTTTCTAAGGTGTGTATGGATTAGTCTTCTTTCGTGCTATACCACACTTCTTATAGAATTCATAAAATATATTCTTACAGAACTCTCCACCATTATCTGTCCTCACCACCTTTATCTTCTTCTCTGTCTCGTTTTCACCGGAGCCTTACATTCTTTAAATGTTTCATAGACTACAGATTCCTTCCTCAAGAAATATATCCATGTATTCTTTGAGAAGTCATCTATGAATGAAACATAGTACTCAGACTTTCCCAGTGAAATATAATGTTTTTATGAGACCATTTACTCCGACAAGAAAGCTGATACAATTTCATCAAAATCCAAGGTATTTGTACTGCTACCTATTGCAATAATTGGATTGTCCCATGAATCTAGTAGAGAACACAAAAAACTAATGCACTTATCTTCATCTAAGATTTTAATATCAACAGATGACAACTGACTTACCACATTATTGAAGGCATTTAGATGCTCTATCACCAAGTCTCCATCCTTCATCCTCAGGTTATACATCATTTTCCATTGGAACAATTTATTCACCAGAGACTTAGATTGGTACAAATTCCCCATATTGTCCCATAAAGTCTTCATCGTAGCTTCCCCAGATACATTCAACAACACCGAATCTAAGACACACAACCATATTGTGTTCTTTGCCTTCTACTCCAACTTCTTCGAGTCTTCATGTGGCATTGTCGTTGGTTTAGTACCTGGATCTACCGCGATCCACTGATCTTTACCCATGAGCAGATCCTCCATCTTGAGCTTCCACAACTCAAAAATCTTAGCATTAAATTTTTCGATATCTATCTTTCCGCTTCTCGCCATCTTATTTCACTACAAGAATCAATCCCATAGATCTCCCATTGAACATGGTATACTACAGGCCCAAGAAAAAAACCCCTTAGCAGAAAAGGCATCCCCTTGAAGGCGAAAAAACTCTGATACCAAATGTAAATTTTAACCTTGTACATAAATTATTTGCAAAGGAATCTTAAAAATATAAAATAAACAATAGTGAGAAAATAAAACATAAACTAGATATACACAGAGATTTTCCCCTAGATCCCAAATTAGTACTTCCAGCTTTATTTTTTATTATCTTCCTTCTAGTGTTACAACACATCTATATACATATCGAAACATTCATAAACCCCAATCCATTAACCCTGGATTAGAACATAACCGTAGCTCCCTTGACTGGATCTACAAAATAATAGTGGTTGGAAACCATCATGCCCAAAAACCATGTGCAATCCAATCCACAAAACCATGGGCAGGTCCGCCCACTGAAAAATAGGGTCCAAATTTTTTTCCTGAGGCACTGCCCCAGACCACGCGCAAGGCAGATACCCAACCCTCGTGAACCCCCGAACGGGGGGGGGCTTCTTCCCCCCTGCTGCACCCTGTGCAACGTATAGTGGCGGTAGGTAGGGGTGGCTTCCACACCCCATTTTGGGTTTGTGACTAATCATGGTAATAATTTAATACATACCCAATAGATCAAAGGGTGGTGGAAAATATCAGAAATAAAGAGTATTTTCAATACTTGGTGAAATCGAAGAATCAACCAGTTGACGATGCTACTTGGATGACAACAAAAAAGATTTGGAAATATGGTACCAGTATCAAATAACTTCAAAAGAAAAAGATATGAATGTATCTTTTCTTCCCCTATACTATGATGCATGAGCATCACAAATTTTAATTTTTTGTAATTAATTAATTATAGAAATATAGATTTTTCTATATTTTGTCAGTCATTCTAGAGTTAATTAAGAGATTAGGAAGTTATGATAGGTTCCTAAAGTTGAGGGGAAAATTATCAACTTCCTCCAAATATCTAGGAAGAAGTTTCTCAGAGATTTGAGAGTTTTCTTCCATCATAAATAAATATCCATGTAATTGTTTGTAAGGCAAAGCTTTGAGTGTGATTTAATTTAATGAAATATATTTTTTTGTGTTCAATTTTAGAATGTTGCACCATGATCCCATACATCTATTTGGACTTTGATGACTATAGACAATCGAAGGAAAACACTAGGACAAAAATACATGCTCAACCATCTAAATAAGCAAAACATGTGAAATTTTCCACAGAAATTAAAAAAAATGGTATTTGGTGAAGATATATATTAATATAGGGTGGATAGTATGCAAAATATAACACTAATAAGGCAATGGGAATTTAAAAATATGGAGGGGGGAAATGAAAAATTCAGTGGAAAAAACATGGTCATTTCTCTTAACATATAGACATAGACCCAAATTTAGTGTGATATTAATTGATGGTTTGGGATCCATTTCTTGTACGAGGAAGATGTCATTCAAAATTTCAAGATGCCATGCATTATCAACAGGGTTTCCTTAAATCTTTTTTGTTGGTTCGTAGGATTCAATCCGCTAATGTTGACCCAAAATAAAAGGCTCGTATGGGTTAGGTACCCAATATTATCCATGGAATTATGGACACATAAGGCATTTTAAGTCATCGGTAACACTATTGGTAGGATTATGTTTCTGGATAGGGAAAATATGGCGGCTCTAGATAAAAGAGTTGCATGGATTTTAGTGGAAATAAATTTCTCTAGTGGGATTTTGGATGAAATGGACCTTTAATGGGGTCAATCCTCTTTTTATCTACATATTGACAACGGGGGCATATATTTTATATGTTTTGTATACCACAATATGGGAAATTTTTTCTCAAAATTTCCTCAGATACATTTTAATTGTGGGGACAAATTCTACTAGCTAGATGATAAAAATAAAGCATGGAATATGCGACATCGTTCTTCCAGTGGAGGTACTACACCGATTTGAGCTTCACAATAAAACAATTACTCAGGTATCTCGAATAGCTTTGAATCCCTCCCTTTTTCTCCCTCTACCCTTGTAACTCTTACTAATTGTGATTATGCATGTACTTGGAAATGTGATTTAGTCATTCAATGATCCTCCCGACATTTTATGAATCCCAATAATTTCTCTAGTTTGATTTTAAAATCCTTTATTTTAAATGCATTACTAGATGGAGATGAGCATAAATAGATACAATATGCCCCCAAATTGATCTGTATTTAGAACAGGACCATCAACTGTCCCCACCCATAGCCTCTCATATGCCCATAATGAATAATGCAGTCACATCCCTCCTTCCTCCCCTTGAAACTCGTTATGTAGTGACTTCGAATTTCAGCACAAAAACTATCTGAATGGATCTCATTCCCTTTAAAATCCATAAGAAAACAGAGTCTCTGACTAACCTATTCATTAACCCTCGATCTCCCATGAATTTTTCCGTCAAAAGGCGAAGAAAAAGAAGGGGTAAATCTAAAAACGACCATGACTCTGGTGCATATAAAGCATTAAACATTTTGGATGATATGATCCTACATGATGTTACCATCAATTCTTCTTCATAAACTGAAGCACTTATAGGGGATGTGCCCATTTCCAGGGATGCAACATGAAAATTATTTCATTGAGTCTTAGAGGGTTGGGTGATCCCTTAGAAAGGAATTTTTATTTTTTTTTATTCAAAATTCTTTCATTATATTTTCAACCAAATATACAATACAAATATCATCACAAAATTGACCAGTCTCTCATTCCGACTAGAACTTTTGAGCTGGGGGATGGGAAGCACCAAAAAATAAAACTTACATGCATTATTTCTGAAAGGATTTCTAGGCTTAGGATAGCTATAATAAGAAAAAAGAAGCCATATATGATAGCTACATATCAAAGGGGCAGATGTGGGGGAAATACAAGAGGAGAAAAAAAAAAAAATCTAACTCGATCATGCATGTGGAAGTCTATATGTTCCACCCTCTCCTCCAAGCTATGAAGGTGGTCATTAATGCAATGATGATGGTGCCAGAGGCTACCTACCTATTTCAAAATTTCATTCTTGCTATACTTGATGTGATTGAAGTAAGCCAAAATCTCATTTATGTATTCACACCTGTGGTCCGTGAGGATGTCCATATTGATTTGAATATCACAAAGTTGTTAAATAAGAGATTTCATTGTGACCGGAGCAGCCATATTACCAGGTAAGTGAGCTAGAGAAAGGGTCTCTCTATCCCGAGATTCTCGGCTACCCAAGTTATTCGAATAATTTCTAAGACCTTGCATAGGATTCCTTCCCTTAACTTGTTTCCCACTCCCATGGCAAGGGAGACCTCACTACTAGGGCATGGATAAGGGGACAAAACCAATTGAATCAACCAAATTAGTATAGTAGAACACCAGTAAAAACCACCATAATTTCTAGAAATAGTAAAGCACCCCGAGGGAGGGCACTGCATCAGATCACACACTGCTCCACTACCAAAGTAATACCAATAATTCGTTGACCAAACAAGATGATTGAGGGTAAAACACGAAAAAAAATACCCTAAATTCCATCCACTACCAATGAACCAAAAACAATTGAACAAGGAGAAACACCTAGTATTCTCCCCAGTCGCCCTAAAGTTGTACTCACACAAAACAACGCTTAGGTGAAGGCAGTAAGAGCCTGCAATGTAGCACTAGGTAGAAAAAGTGTAGGTCATGAAACCAAGAAATGAAACTAAAAAATCCATAAGGCTTACCCCTCTCAAGTATGTGTAGCCTTGGAGAGAGGATTTTGTTGAGTGCAAGCCAAAGCCAGACCAAGATTTTGAGCCATGCCATATCAATGAATGTTCGCATGCTCGGGTCCTAATGACAGAGAATTCAATCTACTCAAAACCACAAAACAACACGTTGAATCTCCACAGTGCCTCTCAGCTAAGACTGAGACCCTAGGGAGCCACCATGGTTGAATATGCTCAAAACTTGCTTGCAAAAATTCATCACCCGATGTTTTGAAATGGACTGATCCCCAAAATTATCTACAAATTTAGCCACAGAGATGGTTGGATTCTCCTTCATGTTGGTGTAGTAATTAACCATATTATGCATGGTATGAAATTCAGTGATCACGTGGAGTCAGTGGCCCGAGGCTCGTGCAAAGGACACTTGTACCATCGATTGGTCACCCCCATCAGGGATAAAAAATGCTTTCTTTAAAAAAAATTATAAAGTTATATAAACATGATGTAATTATGATAGAATATATCATTATCAAGGGGGGGAAAGCTCATATTTATTTCTTAAATCTATTCCCGAACTGGTTGATTGTTTCCACATACTCATTAGGATTATCAGGAATGATGATTTTAATGTCCCATCCTCACATGATTAAATTTAATGCATATAATGTTTTGTAGGAATACCGTTTTCCATTTTTTTTATATGGTTTGAAACAACGTATGCACATTCTAAATATCTATGATTCCTTAAAAGATAAAAAAATACTTTGAAAAAGGGATCACTCATTATGGCGGGGGTTATAAATTTGATTTTCATGGGGGAAGAGTTATGGTGACTAAATAGTAGATTGGATCCCATGGATGATTATTTTATAGACATACTCTCAAAAAATAATCTTGTGGACATATCCCCTAGACCTATGGCTCTCAGTTACAAGAATAGTAGGGCACACCCTATTAACATACCTAAAAGACTCGATTGATTCTCTTACACAATAAATTGATTAATATTATTGGGTTTGCGAGCTCCAAACTATCTTGAGTGATTATATTATACCACTCTCCCATTATCCTTCAAATGTGAGAGGAGAATATTTCATCTTGAATCCATTTTAAATTTAACCAAACATGGATGGACAGTAAGTATCTATGCAAACTTACCATAAAAACATGGTCTACATATTCGGGGGATCCCAAACATACAACTATGGAGACCATGGTAACAAAATAGAAACATCTAAAATATGTAGTTAGAACTTGGATAGAGATAAAAAAGAAACAACAAAGGTAGTAGTTTTAGGTGATTGAAATGGAAATGGCTAGACTTATTGACCCCAAATCAACATATTTTTTTATAGTAGGAGGATAAGTAGAGGTTTATGTAGCTTTAATCCTGGAAGAGGGACATTCTAGATAAATAGGAACATGAATGGCACCTTAAAAATATAGGGATATGGATTAAATATTGTGATAAGAATACGAGATATTTCCAAAATTTTGCTACACAAAAAACAAAGAAAAATAGAGTTTGGTAAATTAAGGATGATGAGGGAAATAAGGCTACAAACATTAGGTACATTCAACAACTATTAATGCAACATTATGAAATTTTCTATTAGGCAAGGGACGACACTGAAATTGAAAATCAGTTGACTTTTTTAGGGTATTATCCATAATTTTTCTCAGAAGAAGAGGATAGGATGGTGGGTTTTGTGATATTATTTGAGGAGCTACACAAAGTCATAAAATATTTCACAAAATACAAATTCACTGGTCCAGATGGATGGAAATTTTAATTTTTATTCATTTCTTCTACATCATGGGGAAAGATATGTTAAAAATTGTGGAAGAATTGAGGATATCAAAGAAAGTTTCAAGTGATGTTATTGCAACATTTCTTGGTTTGTATTAGCACTCTATAATTTAGGGGATTGGAAAGAGTAATCTATAAAGAAAAACATCAAACCACTTTGGATTCCATGACCTAGCCTTCCTAGACTCAGAGAGGGTTCTCTCTGTTCTTTGTGATTTATGATTTAGCTTAATGAATATAAGTTTTGATATTAGGATAGTTATAGGAATGAGGGTTATTTGTTTCATTGATTGGGTGGTTTGGCAGCAGGGCTGCATGGAATATTCCATTGGCCTATGGAGTCAAAGGCTAGAATGGCACATCAATATCAAGACCATCACAGGGAAAGCTACTTGTGCTTGATGGATCTTAAGAGAAGTATGAATTATGAATTGAAAGAAAAAGTGAGGTTCAGTAGTGACTAAATATAAATTAAGAATTCTTTAATCATACTTTAGTAGAAAACATTCATATTGTAAATGCAGACAGAATTCAGGTGCTCCGACAGCAAATATTAATCTAAAATTTCTTATTTACAATTAGTTTGACAAATGCACAGTAGAGAAAACAATAGAAACATTTAAAACAGAGAAGTATCACATCACCATTTTTACATAGCTCTAGAATCATGTAAACAATCTTTTATTATTGATGTCCAGCTCCAAAATTACAGTGCTCCAATATAGTATTTCTTACGATGCAGGGACTAACAATATCCAAATCTTCATAATGAAAATTCTAGTAGTATTTAATTAAAAAATAAGTTGATGTCCCTAATATACTTTGGAAATCTTCATTAATTACAAACAAACTAAATTTAGACATGCGTGGCCATGCAAGGCACGAATAATGAAAATCTCAGACAAATACCGCCTATAGAATTAATTATGGTAACTCCTCAATAATGCAAAGACTAGGCGGCTCTTTGTAAATCCAAAAAAATTGATTTGGAGGCGATTGATATAGTTTCGAAGAGCAAATGATGGGTGGCATATGACATCTAGATCTTATTTTGGGCCTTCACTGCTAGATCATTAAAGAGGATGTGATGCTGACACTGCTAATCACTCGATGGTTGTGCTGATGTATCTATTGTGCCTTTTTCAATTGTGCAACATACACAACCTATTACACTCATTTTTTTTGGAATCCTCATGCATATGACCCGTTTTTATACTTTGTACACCTCTGTGTACTTGATAAAAGTGGTCCTAGTGGGGAAAACATGCTTTAGCTCATATTGAACAAAGATGTCATTACTCAAGAGGTTCCAAAAAATTTCCCTGGTCATTTTTCCTTTGATGTTGGTGAATTTGGTGATATCCTTAGTTTTTCCTTTGATTTTGGTTATATAATCTCCGCTTTGGATCAACTTGTTATTAATTACATATAGTTAGGGCAAGCCTTTTGCCACCAAAGTTTCAATCCTGTTCAGGAATCTGCTGATGGCCAAGTCCAACTAATTGCCTCAATAAATTCCTCTTAGTAAGGACCTATATCACTTCTGATATGGCTTGTGTTCTATCTTATACTTTTATTTCTTCAAGATCATAACTGGTTTTTGAGTTTTGGAATTATATGATTTTAGGGGCTGTAATCGGAACGTTTCCTAATTCTTGATTTACTCTTTCAATAGCCACTACACATTTTTCCACCAGCTCCTTCTATCCAAAAATGATGTGGATGG
This sequence comes from Pinus albicaulis, assembly GCA_034641835.2. Classification (NCBI taxonomy): domain Eukaryota; kingdom Viridiplantae; phylum Streptophyta; class Pinopsida; order Pinales; family Pinaceae; genus Pinus; species Pinus albicaulis. The sequence continues at coordinate 511,569,107 of CM076576.1, forward strand.
TGTGCCAAATTTCCTCCAATATATTTATGATATTTTCCCAACTTATCAACTTCATTGGGCCCAAAATGTTGTTGTCTACAAAGTCTTTCTCTTCCTTCTCCAATCTCTCAATCTGCATTTTTTTTATATCATGGGTAGTTTCAGACCTAGTTTTTTAATCTTTTAGGATACCAATTTGTGCTTCCAATATCTAGATCTCTTGTGACTACAGATTCATACTCTCCATGGCCTTTGACATCTGGTTTTTCCCACTAGATGTTCCAGCAGTTGTGGGAACAACTGATGGGATTGTTGAAATTGGGACAACTTATACTAGGATGAGTGCAACTCGAGCTGCTTCTTCTTTTTCCTTCAATAGATTCTCCATCTCGTTTTCCATCTGTTTGATTTGGGCAAACTGTTCCACAAATAACTTCAATAGCTCTACCTTTTGTAACTCATCTTCCTCAATGTCTTTGGCCGAGGGGTCTTCTCTTGCTAGCATCTTGAGTTGTTTCCTGAGGGCTACTATGTGAGCATTCTACTTCATCAAGACCTCCCCCACAGCTTAAAAATTGGTTGGGTCATGACCCATATTCACTATTAAATCCTTTAAAGAATTTATCCTTGTGTCTTTATCCATGGCAGAAATCTTATCCATCTTGATTTTTGACTAAGAATTGGATAAGGATACCTGTAGCTTTGACAAAATCATAGCAGTACTGGTCAAGGTGGAGGTCACCATCTCTCCAATCTGCTTGTGTAATTCCATTTGTTTGATTGGATGCATGTCAAAATCGTCAAATTCGAATGATGTTTTCTTATAATATCTTGCTCCTTGGTGTTTTGGGACCCATGCTTCTAGAAATTTCATTTGCATCCTTCTCTTCTCAATGTCAAAAGTAGACTGTAGCCTGCTTTGTGAACTTGGGGCCTGATTCCAAAATTGGCTGTAAGTTTTAGTCTTCAGTACCTCATGTATCATTTTTATTTCCTTGAATGTGTCATAAACTGATTTTTCATGGCCTTCTATACCAATTCTAGAAGTAGATGTCTACAAGGTCTACTGTTACAAAGGAATTATGGTTGTAGATGTAGGGGAGGCCATTATTTGACCACCCACTTGAGATGTCCCGGGGGTGTCTGCAATATGAAACACTATTTTCTGCCCTGATTATTCTCCTTGTTCAATCTCCATATGAAATCGAGCCCTCTTCCTATATCTTATTTTAATTCCTTACTAGAGGTGTCAGTCACCGAAGGTGACTGATCCTATATTGGCCTTTCTCTTCTTATCTCTTTCTCTTACCAATTCCCCTTGTCTTCTCTTCCTTCCTTGTGGTGTTGGGGTCTACACACTTGGATTGGAGAAAAATTATTCTTCCTCTTCTTGGAGGGTATTAGTCCCCCATTTTGTTTGATTTTCATATTTCTCAATTGAAGGCCTGTGTGTGTGAGCATAGGGTGTGGACTTGATTTCCAACCTTTTCCTAGAGATAACCTTTGTAGGGTTAGAATACCAACAGAAAATCTGTCTCAAGCACATCTCTTTCAGTATCTTTTCTACCTCCTCTCTTGTTGATATACTGTTACAGATGAAAGGCCCAATTTGTGTCTTGATTTTGAACTGAATCTTCTTCTTTGTAGAGACAAAGTGGAGCTCATCTGCATGTATCATTTGCCTTATGTATTCTAGTGAGAAGACCCTGATGGAGGGGAACTTTGGAAATTTCTAGGGGGCTATATCACTTCTATATACTCTAATTTCTGTGTAATTTTGGTATTGATGCCAATCTACTATCTTCACTTATTCTGTTAGATGCATGGTCTTCCTGATTTCTTCATTTATCCTGGGTTGTGCTGCATTTCTAAGTGTGCTGATGGCTAGGTGGAAAAACAAATCCACGAAATCCTTGTATGTATAATCCCTCTGATCTTTTAATACTAGGGTGGTCCAAAACCTGGTAGATAGAGGCTCATTATCTTCATTTACTTTGGTCATCTGAAATTGAAACCTTATAGACTGCAAATGGACAAACATATATACAAAAATAGAGGAATATTTGAAAACCTCCTCTGTATCAAACATTAAAAAATGTTCATGAATTTCCTCTACAAGAAACTGAGCATAGTTTAAAAGGATTATGGGTTTTGCACCTAGGGAAAGAATCGAAAAAAAAACTAACACAGCTTCATCTACCCACTGATCAGTCTAATAACCTAATAAATAAGATAAAACACACACAATGTACTTGGTCCTATCCGAAAAGGTAGATGAGGGATAAGCAGAGTTTTTTATCGGCATTGGGGTATCAGGGTCCAAAGAAAGTTGCAAAGATTTGGTTGTGCTGGCAAGGTCAATACTCTGATGACATTCTCCAAGGGCTTCATATGAGAAAGGAACCACTTTTTCAGGGGTGCGGGCCTCCATCATCTACTGGATGGATTGGCCATTGATGACAAACAATATTTCTCATGTTGGGGTGACTATGGTCCTTTGATTCATATCATAACAACTTCGGTACTTCCTAATGAACTATGGGAAACTATAGGTTGTTTGTAAGATGTAAAGAGGTAACTAGGTCTCCCATAAGCTAAGTTCATCGGCTACATCGAGAAATTGGTCCTCAAACCAGAAGTAGACATAAAATAAATTAGAATTTTGCTATGTCTCATAAATTTTGTAGACCATAGGATTAAAAGGCTATTGATCTAGCTTTGGAGGCATTTTCGTCAATGATTATTCTTTCACAATCTTGTAATGGAGAAAGGGATAATAGATAAGGGAGCCAAGAAACAGAAATGATTATGGGTGAGAATTGGGGAAGGGATATGATAGCATGTGATGGTAACTAGGATTAACAGTCTAAAGGAGCCTTGTAATTTGGTTTCGTAGAGTGCTGAAAAATCTTATTTGAAATTAACTCTTTCTTCAGTGGTACCTGCAAATTCTATTTCCGTATTAGTTTCACAAAAAATACAGACTGAAATCTTTATTTATGTTGGCATTTGGCCTTTAAAATAGTGATGTAGAGGGGTGGGGGTGGCATGGGTGCTTTGGATAATGGCCCAATCCTTTATGGCAAAAAGATTTTCTGAACGGGAGGGGATGTGATTTAAGCGGATAGCCAAAGAAAACGTGGTGAAAATAGTACATGCAATGGTAGCAAGCCACAGTGGTTTGGAGAATGGTACAAAGGTCTTTCTAGAGGGAGTTATGAGTGGTAAATGGTATTGGAGAAGGGCGTGGGGGGGGGGAGGGGGGAGGTGCAGAGTAATCTTGGGCCTGACACATAGTCAAACTAGCAATATGGGATACCACCGATTTCAGACCCCTGCCCCCTTGTGTTAACATTCGGCGGATATGGGGAGTCTGAAATACATTTTAGGACATATGATGCGTGAAGGTGAGCGGAGATGGTGGGAAGTAGAGGGGATTTTAACATAGACGTGACGTGTCAAGGAAGGTGGGTCCACCCACAGCTCGCAAATCGCAGTTTTTCTTATATATCGCGGGATGCAAGCTTCAAACTTTGTAATTTGTGATCCATGCTCAGGTCCCACTGCATTGCATATTGCATTTCGGCAGTTTAAAAAATTTACCTTTGCATCTTATCTTATAAGATTTGTGACATGTGATTGCGATTGGGTCCCACTGCATCACATATCACACTTCAGCGTTGCACAACTTTTATGTTGTAATCCATTTTCCTCCTCTAATGTGCTTTAACACAAAAAATTTCCTGCCTGTGGATTCAAAATACTTTGCAATGTGCCTTTGAAACCACATGGCGTCTAGTCCTCCATCACATTTTGAAACTTTTGACTTTTAACCATAAACGTAACCCGTGACATATGTGATGTGCAATGGGCAGGTCAGGCCACATCATCTGCCACATCAACCCACATCACACTTTGGCGATCATAACTCTTGTCTCCACACTTATTCTTTAAATATTGCGATTTTCTATTTGCGACTGGGTCCCCCCCGCATCGCATATCACACTTCGACACTTTTAACATTTCCCTCCCATGGTAATCCTTTAAAACATGCGATGTAAGATTACGATCACATCACATTGTGAAAAAAATAAAGTTACGAGCACTTACAGGTAAGTTATAAATGGTGCGAAGTGTGCCATGCAATGCGCTTAATGTGGGAAAGTGCGAAAAAGGTGAAAGGTAGGGAAGATGAAAAAAATGAAGGTTTTGCATGTGGATTTGGTAATATATGGTGGTTGGGGGGTCCCACTTCATCGGAAATAACATTTTGAAAGGTTTAAAGAATAAGGCAATTGAAGGATTTGCAATTTGGTTGATGCGAAAAGCGATTTGGGTGTATGATAATGAAATAGAAGGGAAATAACTTAGGGAAAATGAAAATGGGTCGAGAAACTATGAAGGGGAAATGTAAGGGAATGCATGGAAATATATGGCCATATATGAGCGGGGAATGAAAATTGAATAAAGGGAAATGAAGTGAGATAGAAGTGTGGTGGGTGAAAGAAATGGAATGAGGGCAGGATGAAGTTTGATCACCATCACCCCTCAAAGAAACACTCTCTTTCTTCTTTTCTAAAAATAAATGATAGCCATGGAATATCATTTTAATTTATTGAAAAATATAAGAAATAATCAGTCACCTGGTAATACTTTGTCTGATAGTGGCTCCAAATGGGGATGGTTTCTCCATTAGGAGTTGTCAAGAACACCGTAGACTAGTGGCTTGATCCATTGGTTTGATCCCAAACCTGCAACTTGACCTACTACAACTTCTGTGGCTGCAACCTTCAAGCTAAACCCAACGCTTTCCGTAAACTGAGGTCTGAAACAAACTTGATCCTCAAACTGAAAAGAAACCTGAAATGGAAAACTAGAAACAAGCTCAAAGTACTGAGAGATCACTTGCCCACCTACCTACCCTTTCTCTGATTCTAATAATTTTTCTTCATTTTGGGGTGCATTTAGACTTGCATACCCTGACATCATTTTTTTCTTTTGAGTTACTAACCTACCACCTATCTGTTGTTTCTCTCATTGGTTCAGATTAGGTTGTTGAACCAATTTCATTTAATACCTACCTACTGATAATCCAAGATTAAATGGTTTTGCAAATATTCATTTTCTAACCTATCAGTAGAAAATTCAAAATTGTAAAAACATGCTTACACTATATGGGTGCACAAAATGCGTTTCAAATAGTAGTGGCACTTTGTTTTTCAACACTTTCAAAAAATATATATATGTATGTATACTTTATTTTTATTTATTTTTAGCATATGAGAGTAGGCTTATGGCCTTCACCTCAGGCTTCAACCTTGTCTAATGGATTATTGAAAATTGTAAGGCTATTGTATTTATAATTATGAAAATTATAATCTGAGTTTTTAACAAATATAATGTCTTAGAATTCCGTCATTAACAGGACCTCCAAACAGTTATGATCCATCCATCTCTTGCAATAAAAATGCATTATCCCCTCTGAAAGAATGAACAATGTATGGGCCTTTCCACAAGTTGTCAAACTTGCCATGCTTACTTGTGTCCTCTCTTCTTGAATCCCATTTCAGCATTTTATCTCCAATATTGAAATCATTTTCTTTTGTCCTTTTATAAAAAATCTTCTTCATATTCTCTTGCACAACCTGAGTTCTATTATACACCTCTTCTCTGGACTTCTGCAACTGACATTAGGGGAATTTTGAGGTCTAAAATGGGCCTCCTAAGGAAATTATAAAGTAATAGTGGAAATAATAAAATAAGATTTGATTACATTATCAAATTTTAGAGGGAAAAAAGAAACAACTACTTTTTCAACTCATATTTTCAACTTATCTCCCAAATTTCAAGTAGGAGTACTCGTTGGATGCAAAATTTAATTCCTCATCCAAGGAGTACCCATGTTGCATACTTTTGATGGATCCTCCTACATGAAAAAGGAGAAATACATGAAAATGTGATCGAAATCACGTTTTTTCATGTATTTCTCTTTTTTTCGTGTAGCAGTGTTCATCAAAAGTATGCAACATGGGTACTCCTTGGATGAGGAATTAAATTTTGCATATAATGAGCACTCCTACTCAAAATCTGAATAAAAATTGTGGGAGATAAGTTGAAAATATGATTTGAAAAAGAAGTTTTATTATTTTATTAATTTTTAATCTTTTTACCCTTTTACTTAAAAAAGGGTGAATCATCCCACATGGTTGACATCATCATCTTGAATCCTACTGGTTCTTATGGATTTTATATTTTTTGTACATTTTTCTTAGGAGGTCCATTTTAGACCTCAAAATTCCCCTAATGATTGTATGCCTTATTCTTCTTTGCACATTATTTTCTTTAGTCTGCGATTATTGAATGAGCTTCATGGCTAGCACTCCTAGGGATGTTGGGAAAATTGTGTCCATTCCATAGAATAGTTGTTATGGTGACACACCAATTCAATTTTTGGTTGTCAGATTGTCAGCCCACAATGCATGTACTAGTTTGTTATGCCAAGATTTCTTATTATCTTCCGAAAACCTTTTGATGATATTGACTAGGCTCATGTTGGAGGACTCAACTAATCCATTACCTTGAGGGTAGTAACCTATTGAATGCCCCAAAGAAATGTGACATTTGTGGAAAAAATATATCATCTTATTGGACTTAGAATCAACAGCATTATCTGTAATGATTTTCCTAAGACAACAAAATCTAGACAGGATGTTGGCTTCAAGAAATTTGATAATCACTGAGTGAGTATTAATTTTGGAAGGGATGGCCTCTATCCATTTGTTAAAATAGTCTGTAGTAGTGAGGATCCATTTATGTTGGCCAGAGGCGGAAGGGTGGATTTCTCTAATGAATTCTAAACCTCATTTCTAGAAAGGAGCTTCAATAGAGATAGGTTGTAAAGGCAGAGGCAACAACTTTCTTTTTCCCTCAAAGATTTGGAATTTATGATAGGTGGCTACCATTTTGTGGGTGTTTTGGAAAAGGGTAGGCCAATAAAAACCAGCTCTAAGGATCTTATTAGCAGTGGTTCTCCAGTAGATATGACCTCCACAATCCCTTTTATAGAATTCTTTTGTAACCCTATCTACGTCTTCTTGAAGAAAACATTTAAGTAGTATGGACAAACCAAGACGAGCATTTAAATAAAATAGAATATATAGTATATCTGTGTAGCAGGGATAATTTACGAATGCTTCCTCAATAGGTGGAGTTGCCATCTCCTCTTATTCGTCCAGCAAATGATTCATGTTAATGTCTAGTGCTTGAAACTTTATTTTAGCCATCAACTTGGCTAATCCTTTTCCCTTAATTAGTTTGGTGGGCATGATCTCTAAATCATACTCCAAGATGACAACAATCCACTTACCTCTTTTTCCATTAGGATCCTATGTTAGGATGTCTTTGACAATTATATTGGGCACGAATGCAATGATGTGTGAATGCAGAATATAAACTCTAAAGTCCTTTAGTCCTTTGATGAAGGAAAAATCCTTCTTCTCCATGATATTGTACTTCAAATGTGCATCTCTTAAAACTTGGTTGAAAATTTCTATGTGCTGCTTTTCTTCCATCCTTATTTTTGTGCAGCAACACAGCAGCAATCGTGTGCACTGATGCAAAGGAGAAAATAATGAAATCCTTGTTGAAATCAGGGTTGATGAGAACCAGTGTTGTAGTGAGTTCCAGATTTACAGGGTAAAAGAACTACTTAGCATCTCTGGTCCACATGACTCTTAAATATTTTTTACACATGTTGATGACATTCCACGGGAGTTCAACAAGTTTTGGTATAAACCTCCTCAAAAAATTTATCTTTCCAATGAATAATTGCAGTTCCTTGATGTTTTTGGGATGGTTGATTCGTAGAATGCCCTTAATCCTGCTGGGGTCAAACTTGATCCCTTCCTCAGATATGATTGGGCCTAGAATATTTCCTTCTTCAAGACTAGATAATTTTTTCTTAGGGTTCAAAGATAGACCGAATCTTCTCCATTTTTCAAAAAAAATTCTCAAATTGGCGAAATGTTCTTCATCAGTTTTTGAATATACTGTAATATCATCAATATATATCATAATTAAAAGACCAATTTCTTCTGAAAAAGTAATATACATTTCTCTTTGAAAATTGGCACCAGCATTTACTAATACGAAGGGTGTTTTTACATACATGAAGGTTCCCCAAGAATTAGTAAATGATGTCTTGTCTTGATCATCTAGATGAACCAGCACTTGATTTTATCCTGAAAAGCTATCTAGAAAAGAGATTATTTTGGAGCCCACTACCTCTTATAATATGTGCTCCATCTTTGGTAAATGGTAGTTGTCCTTAAGAGATGCCATGTTCAGATTTCTGAAGTCAATGCAAAGCATGATCTCACCTATCTTCTTTCTTATCGGTACAAGATTGGAAACACACTCAGAGTATCTGATTGGGACTATTATCTTGGAATAATACATATTCTTGATCTCCTTCTCCACTAAAGGCATTTGGATAGGATTTATCCTGTGCAGTTTCTACTTGAAAGGCTTCTGGTTATCCTTGAGTGGAATTTTGTGCTGGATAATATCTGGATCATAAGCTTTCAGGTCTTCATAACTCGAGGAAAACACATCAATAAATTCTTTGAATAGAGCGGTGTATTTATATTTCATGGCTATTGGCAGTATTTTTTACAACTTTACCATATTGGGCTCCTTCTCACTGCTTGGATTGCATTCTTTGATACTTGCTTCTATAGATTCCATTTTGGTTTTCTTAGCCACATCATTGAAATCAAATAGTTCCTCTAGAGGGACAAGTCATTTAGGCAAAGTGTTGTCTCTAAATTCCAGTACTTCAAATTCTTCCTTTTCTATAGCTTCACCTACCTTTGTCTTATGCTTATCTTCATTTCATGAAAATTTAACATTAGAATTGTGAGGGGGTTCCTCCCTACCCATTTGCTCTTTGGTGGAACAGTCTTCTTCACAGTCCAGGTCCAAATTGGTATCTTCAAACACTCCCTTACTTTGTGGAAATTATCAATTTTTTTCTCATCTTCAAAGACTTGCCAATATATCATATTGTCAGGGACTGTTGGGTGTTGTTTAACCTGCAATGTACACTATTTGTTGGGATGAGTTAATTGAAAAGTGTTGGCTAAGAATGCTAACCCATTAGCCAGGATATTTTGATTCCTTGGAACTGAAACAAGGTCATATTCTTCAAATGTTTTCAGGATGTCAAGAGAATCATTCATGTATGCTCTCAACCTTAGATTTCTGGCTGAATATTATCCCATGATTTGTTTAATGACTAGCTCAGAATCGCCATGGACAAAGATTCATTTGGCTCCTAGTTTCTTCAATAGTTGCCTCATACTCTGCTATATTATAGGTACACTGAAAATTTAGCTTGTAGGAATGCCTCGAGCCAGCTTTGACACAAGAACCATCAAAACTCATATTCCAGAAAGGTTCATTTTCAGACCTATGTTGCACAATCGCCACTTGGTTTGATTGTTCTCTCTTATGGTCTTATTCTTCTCTAGCCACTTGTTCATTAATATTTACATCATTTTAAAGAATAAATGAATCAAGGTTAGAATGGACAGAGTAAAGGGGGTAGTTATGAGGGTTCTCTTAACTGCTTACAATGTATTTCATTAGAGTCTCTCTATACAATCTCCTTTATTGGCCAAAAACTAGTACATGATAAAATAATACATAATTCATGTCCAATTGGAGTGTGCCTCAAATCTTGGCTCCCCATGTACATCATAAAATAATAGCATATTTAGGAGGGATATCAAGCACTACTATTTCCATCACTAGACTCTTGGCCGATATCTGGGCTAATGTAATACAAACATGTTTGATGAGGCCAAGGCATTTAGCTTTGTTTGATTCAAATGAGTGCATATTTTTGTAGGGTCTAGTTATCTCCAGGCCAAGTTTCTCCATAATTTCCTTTGGCATGAGATCATGAGATGCACCTGAGTCTATCATGGTGTTATGGAGAATTTAATCATCAATATTCAAACTGAGATAAAATGGGGGAACACTGCCCTCCTAGAATTTACCCTATACTTCTGACCCAAACAAAAGCTCAGGTTTGTCATCATTTAGATTGACATTATCAGTGATTTCTCCTATGTTCAACACTTTTAGGACTTGGGACCTATATACATCTTGGTTCACCAATTTAGTGAGAGGGACAAAGATTTTTATTCTTGCAACTTCATTCTCAATGTTCAATGGTGTTTGTGTTTTTTGCATATTTGGATCATTCTTCTCAAGCACTATTTTAGCAACAATTTTAAATTTTTGACTTGAATTAGGGATATTAGCTAGAAAAATTTTGCTATGGCTAACTCTGGTCTACTAATTCTTCTTTCTAGATCATTATTTCCGGTTATTTTTGTAATTTTCTTTGAACTCTCTGTTGTTTTCTTGGGATAAACTTCAAGGGAATTTGTAGCAGAGTTTTTATAATTATTTCTCTTGGGAATATATGAATTCTTCTTGCTTCATAGGTTGTATTGTCTATGCACCTCCATGATGGAATTCTTGAATCCTTGTTTATAATATTCAAACTCTTCAAATTCCACTTTAGTTTGAGTTGAAGAAAATAAATCTTTTTCTTATACGGTGAGGAAAACAATATATTCATTATTAATTCCCATAAAATTAATTTGATTTTGTTCTAGTTCCTCAACCACCACCTCATCTTCATCAACATATTTTTCTTGGAATGGAGGCCTAATTTGCTAGTCAGCTCCTCTCTATTCTCTCTGTCTTATTTGAGGGGGGTTTCTTTTAAAGTTTTGGTTTCTATTTTGAGGAGCTCGCTAATTTTTCCTAGGGGAAGTTATCTATTTCAAGTTGAACCTTTAAATCATTTTCTCCATGGTTCTCACCAGACTATCAATCTCAACATCAGATGTGGAGGCTGCGGGCTCTTCCCTAATAGTAATTCTCTTCTCACTTCTCATTCTAACCCTTTTTTCAATTAATTTTTCTTACACACTTACTGCACCCCTCCACATATCTTCCAATGTGGCTGGATGTTTTTCTATCAACTGATAAGCCATCTCTGGGTCAAAACCATCTGAAAATTTCATTCGGGCTAAGCCTTGTGGAGGTTTCATGTGAGGAGGGAGGGAATTTTATATATTGTTGAATCTAGTGCATTAATCTTGGACACTCTATCCAACATTTCTCTTGATATTTTCATATTCTGAAAATTTTTGGAGAGGATTTTTCTTAACCTCCCATTTATTTATGAACAACTGGTGAAGGGCGGGGAGGTCATGGACACTGTTAGGGGTCAAGCCTTTGAACCATTTTTTTAATTCTCTCCCTAAAATTTGAGAAAACATTCTCATTTGGATAGTTTCATCATCTATCTCTTGGTAGTCAAAAGCATCATTCATTTTGTCCACATTTTGTTGAGAAATTTCAAGACTAGTTCCATCAAAATGTGGGATTTTGGATTGATAATCTTGTGGCATAGGCACCATAGGTTGTGGTAGAACTAAATGAGCATACCAAGTTTCCATGATTGGTGGTGGGGGAACCCAAGTGGGGTTGATAAGAGGAGGGTTGACCAAGAGAGGTGGAGGGTTAAATGGAGGAAGGCAGACAGTGGATGTATGAGTGGAGGTTTGTGCACCCTAGTTGGAAAGTTTCAAGGTGAGGGTAGGAGCTACAGATATAGTTAGGCAATCTGACTAAGGATGAGAATACTTGGAACTAACAAAAGGAGCTACTGCAGTTAGAGAAAAAAATTCTATAGGATGCTGAAGATAGGCATCCTCAATAGCTGAGGTGATTTCTATTACCAAACCATGAAGAGAGTCGAAGTGTTGAAGAAGCTGAAAATCAGTTTGATTGGATGTAGAGGCTTCCCCAAATGGACTTTGTTGTAAGATGCATGGATCAAAAACTGCCTGGTCTATTAAATTCTGAGATTTTGTTCTAAACAAGCTTTGCTCAAAGTGTAAGTCGAACTAGATATATTGCAAGGTTGCAAGGTTTTCAGGGAGGCAACTTGCTTTGTGAAGAGGGCTACTAATAGTTGGATTCTCAGATCTGGGATTTTTTTTGAGGATATTCTCTAGATTTTTAACTATTGTAGGGGGATTGGGGTCAGGATAGGATCTGGTACAGATTCTTCTGGAAGCCAGAATTTAGACTCAAGGAACAAGTATCTTGAATATTTTTACAAAAACAAATCTGTAGTAGTTACTTAAAACACACATCATTTCGAATGGGGTTTATGAGTCCTCATGAAATATAAATTTTATCAATAAATTCCCAGTATGGTCACCATTATGTTAGAACTCTATAATTTAGGAGATTGGCAAGAAAAAATTATTAATCACAACATCTGACCGCTTTAGATTCTAGGACCTAGCCTTCCAAGACTCGGAGAGGTCTCTCTCTGTTCTTTATGATTTATGATTTAGTTTAATGATTATAAGTGCTAATATTAGGCTAGTTATAGGAAATAGGGTTGATTGTTTGATTTATTGGGTGGTTGGACAACAGGGCTGCATGGCCTATTCCATTGGGCTATGGATTCAAAGGCTAGAATGGAACATCAACATCAAGAGCATCATAGGGAAATCTAATTTTGCTAGATGGATATTAAGAGTAGTATGAGGTAATAGGTGAAGGAAAAAGTGATATTTAATAGTGAATAAAGATAAGTTAAGAATTACTTAAGTAGAATTCAGAAGAAAACATTCAGATTGTAAATGCAGACACAATTAAGGTGCTTTGATATAAAATATTAATCTAAAACTTCTAATTTACAATTAGATGAACAGATACATAGTAGGGAAAACAATGGAAATATTTAAAACAAAGAAATATCACATCAACATTTTGACACAAATCAAAAATCCTGTAAACGGTCTTTGATTATTGATGTCCAACTCCAAAATAACAGTACTCCCATATATTAGTTCTCATCACGCGGGGGCTAACAATATCCAACCCTTCATAATGAGAATTCTAGCAGTATTTAACTAACAATTAAGTCGATTGCCCTAATCTACTTTGCGAAACTTCATTAATTACAAGAAAACTGAATTTAGACAAGTTAATCCATGGAATGCCCAAATAAAGAAAATCTCTACCAAACACTGGCTATAGAATTAATTCTGGTAACTCTTAAAGAATTCAAAGACTCAGGTGGTTCTTCATAAATCCAAAAAAAATGATTTGGAGGTGGTTGATATAGTTGCAAAGAGGAAACGATGGGTGGAATCTGACATCTGGCTCTTATTTTGGGCTATCACTGATGGATCATTAAATAGGATGTGATTTTGGCACCGCTAATCACCCAATGGTTGTGTTGATGTATCTACCATGCATTTTTCAATCATGGAACATACACAACCTATTCCGCTCCTTTTTTTTGGATCCTCGTGCCTATGACCCGTCGATATACTTCGTACACCTCTGTGTACTTGCTAAAAGTGGGTCTAGTGGGGAAAACATGCTTTAGCTCATGTTGAATAAAGATGCCATTGCTCAAGAGGTTCCAGAAAATTTTCCCAGTAATTTCCTTTGGTTCTGGGTAATTTTGTGATACCCTTAGATGTTTCTTTGAGTTTGGTTATATAATCTCCCCTTCGGATCAGCTTGTTATTAATTACATATAGTGAGGGTAAGCCTTTTGCCACCATGGGTTCAATCTTGTTCAGGAATCTGTTGATAGGGAAGCCCAACTCATGACACTTCCCTTCTAATTACCTCACTAAATTCCTCTTAGTAAGTACCATTTTCCCTTTTGATATGGTTGTTTTTTTGTCTTGTACATCCAGTTCTTCAAGCTCATAGCTTGTTTTTGAGTTCAGGAATTATATGATTTTAGGGGCTGTGATTGGCATGTTTCCTAATTCCTGATTTGTGATTTCAGTGGCCAGTACACATTTGTCCACCAAGTCTTTCTGTTCAAAAATTATGTGGATGGAGTGCCAAATTTCTTCCATTTCCTTTATGATACTGTCCTAAATTATGAACTTCATTTGGCCCAAAATTTTGATGTCTGCAAATTCTTTCTCTACCTTCTCCAATCTCTCAATATTCTTTTTGGCTATATCATGGGCAGTTTCAGACTTGGCCTTTTAATATTTTAAGATACCAATTTCTACTTCCAATCTCTGGATCTCTTATCAGTTCAAAGTCATACTTTCCATGGCCTTTGAGAGTTGATTTGTCCCACTAGATGTTCCAGTAGTTGTGGGAAAAACTGATGGGAATGTTTTTATGGGGATAACTTCTACTGGGATGAGTGCCACTCGAGCTACTTCTTATTTTTTCTTCAGTAGTCTCTCCATATCTTCTTCCATCTGTTTTATTTGGGCATATTGTTCCACAACTAACTTCAATTTCTCTGCCTTTTATCACTCATCTTCCTCAATGTCTTTGGCTGAGGGGTCTTATGTTGCTGGCATATTGAGTTGTTTCCTGAGGGCTGCTATGTCAGCATTATTATTCTTGAAGAACTCCTCCATAGCTTTAATATTGGTTGGGTCATGACCCATATTCACTATTAACTCCTCTAAAGACTTGATCCTTGAGTATTTATCCATGGTATATATCTTATCCATCTTCTTTTGTGACTGAGCATTGGATAAGGATGCCTGCAACTTTGACAAGCTCATAGCAATAATTGTCAAGGTAGAGGCAACCATCTCTCTGGTCTTATTTTGTAATTCCATTTGGTCAATCAGATGAATGTCCTTGGCATTAAATTCGATTGATGCCTTCCTGTAATCTCTATCTCCTTGGGGTTGTGGGACCAACGCTTCTAGAAACTCCATCTGCATCCTTCTCTTCTCATTGTCAAAAGCAGACAGTAGACTGCTTTGTGAACTTGGGGTCTTCTTCCAGAATTGGTTGTAAGTTATAGTCTCCAGTACTGCATTTCTAAATCTTGTTTCCTTTAATGTGGCATAAGCAGATTCTTCCTGGCCTTCTATGGTAGCTCTGGAAGTAGATGTCTATAAGGCCTACTATTACAGAGTCATTTTGGCTGTATATGTAGTAGAGGCCATCATTTGACCACCCATTGGAGATGTCCCAGAGTTTTCTGTAATATGAACCATTATTTGTTTCCCTGATTCTCCTCTGTGGTCAATCTCCATATGAACTCGGACTCTCTTAGTATATGTTATTTTGAATTCCTTACTATAGGTATCAGTCACCAAATGTGAATGATCCTCTCTTGACCTTTTTATCCTTATCTCTTTCTCTTTCTCTTTCCCCTTGTCTTCTCTTCCTTCTACATTCTTCCTTCCTTGTGGTGTTGGGGTTTGGACGCCTGGAGTGGAGAATAGTTGTTTTTCCTCTTCTTGGAGGATATTAGTCACCCATTCTGTTTGATTGGCGTATTTCTCAAATGAAGGCCTCTGTGTGTGAAGATAGGGTGTGGACTTGATTTCCACCCTTTTCCTGGAGATAACCCCTGCAGGGTCATAAAACCAAGAGAAACTATGGCTAAAGCCCATCTCTTTCAGTATCTCTTCCACCTCCTCTATTGCTTCTCTATTGTTACAGATGAAAGGCCCAATTTGTGTCTTGATTTTGAACTGAGCATTCTTCTCTGCAGAGACTAAGTGAAGGTCATCTGCATGTATCATTTTCCTTATGTATTATACTGGAAAGACCCTCATGGAGAGGAAATTTTTCAATTTTTACGGGGCTAGCTCACTTCCATAGACTCTAATATCTATGTAATTTTGCTATAAATACCAATCTGTTGTCTTCACTTTCTCTGTTAGGTGCATGGTCTTCCTAATTTCTTCATTTATCCTGGGATTTGTTGCATTGCTGAGTGTGATGATGGCTGGGTGGACAAAAAAATCCACGAAATACTTGTATGTATAATCCCTCTGATCTTTTAATAGCAGGGTGGTCCAAAACCTGGCAGATAGAGGCTCATTATCTTCATTTAATTTGGTCATATGAAATTAAAACCTTCTAGAATGGAAATGGACAAACACTTTGTCAACAATGTTAAAATCATTTTCCTTGGTCCTTTTATCAAACAACTTCTTGATGTTTTCTTGTACTTGTTTTGTTGTGTTATATACTTCTTCTCTGGTTTGTTACAACTGGATGGTCTGGTTTATTCATCTTTGCATGTCATTTTCTTGAGACTGGGCTTCTTGAATTAGCTTCATCACTTGCACTCCTAAACTTGTTGGAAAAATTGCATCTTCTCCATAGACTATTTGATAGGGGGACATCCCAATTGATTTTTTACTTGTTAATCTATCTTCCCGTAGTGCATGTACTAGATTGTTGTGCAATGATTTCTTTTTTTCTTCAAGCAAATTTTTTATGATGTTTACCAAACTTTTTTTTAGGATTATTCCAACCCATTACCTTGAGGATAATAAGCTATAGAATGTCCCAAAGTAATCTGATATTTGTGGCAAAATTCAACCATTTTCTTGGATCTAAAAGCAGGAGCATTGTCAGTGATAATCTTTCTAGGACAGCCAGATCTAGAAAAAATGTGGTTTTCAAGGAATTTGATGATGATAGAGTCTGTGGCAGTTCTAGAAGGGATGGCCTCTATACATTTGGTAAAGTAGTCAGTTGGAGTGAGGATCCATTTGTGTTGGGTTTGTGTTGGATAGAGGAGACAGGATGAATTTCTCCAATAAAATCTAGGCTCCTTTTCTGAAAAGGAGCTTCAACAGAAATATTATGTAAAGGTAATGGCAACAACTTTCTTTTGCCTTCAAATATTTGGCACTTATGACAGGAAATTACCATTTTATGGATGTCTTGAAAGAGGCTGGGCCAATAGTAACCAGCTCTAAGGATTTTGTTAATAGTGATTTTCCAATAGAGGTGGCCTACACATTCTCCTTCATGAAACTCATGCTTGATCTTATCTACATCATCCTCTGGAAAAAAATTAAGCAATATACCACTAGCATTTTTCCAATATAAAATTTTATCTATAATGCATAAGTTTACAACCTTTAATTTTAAGAATCTAGCCTTTTTTTTAGACAAACCAAGAGGAAGATTTAGATTGAAAAGCACATACCAAATACCAGCATACCAATATTTATTCAGAAATGTTTCTTCAATGGGTGGAGTTGCCAACTCCTCTTGTTTATCTAAGGCATTAATCATGTTCATGTCCAATACCTGAAAGTTTGTTTCAGCCATGAGTTTGGCCAGTGATTGACCTTTGATTAGCTTAGTGGGTTTGATTTCTAAATCATATTCTAATATAAAACAAATCCACTTACCTCTTTTTCCATCAGGATCTTGCGTTAGTATGTATTTTACCACTAAGTGAGGCAGAAATGCAACGATGTGTGAGTGAAAAATGTAAACTTTGAAATCTTTTAATGCTTTGATTAAGGAAAAAGCCTATTTTTCCATGATTTTGTATTTTAGAGGTGCATCTCTTAATGCCTTGCTGAAAAATGCAATGGGCTGCTCTTGTCCTTGTATGTTTTTCTATAGTAGGACAACAACAACTATATGTTTCGATGCAAAGGAGAAGATGAAGAAATATTTTTTAAAATCAAGGCTAATTAGAACTGGTGTTTGGGTAAGTGATTTTTTTACCAGTTCAAAGGATTTCTTAGCTTCTATGTCCAATTGACTCATATTTATCTTTTCAGCATGTTTGTAATGTTTCTTAGGAGTTCTGCAAGGTTTGGTATGAACCTTCTTAAGAAATTTATCTTTCCAATGAAAGATTGTAGCTCTTTGATACTTCAAGGATGATTTATTTGGAATATTCCTTCAATCCTTTTTGGGTCAATCTTGATCCCTTCTTCAGATATAATATGGCCTATTTTTTTTTTTCTTGGAGGCAAAACCAAGTTTTCTTGGGATTCAAAGACAAACCATACTTTCTACAGTTTTCAAAGACTTTCCTTAAGTGAGTTAAGTGTTCCTCATCTGTTTTTTAGTAGACTGTGGTGTCAGCAAGGTATATCACAATGAGGTAACCTACTTCTTTTGAGAAAGCAATGTCCATGGCTCTTTGGAAGGTGGCACCAGCATTCATTAACCCAAAAGGCATTTTAACATACATGAAGGTTCCCCAGGGTGTAGTGAAACTTGTCTTGTGCTGATCATCTGGGTGTACCAACACCTCGTTGTATCCTAAAAACCAATCTAGCAAAGAAATTATTTTAGAACCTACTACCCTTTGTAAGATGTGATCCGTTTTTGGTAAAGGTTAGTTATCCTTTAATGAGGCTTTGTTTAAATTTTTGAAGTCTATGCATAGCATAATTTCTCCTATTTTCTTCCTCACTGATACCAGATTTGAAACTTGTTCTAAATATCTCAGAGGGACTATTATTTCAGCATCATATATTTTCTTGATTTCTTTCTCAACAAGTGGTAGTTGCATAGGGTTTATTCTGCGCAATTTTTGTTTAAAGGGCTTTTGGTTTTCTTTGATAGGGATCTTATGTTGAATGATCTCTGTATCATATGACTTTAAATATTCATAACTCCAGGAAAAAACACTAGTAAATTCTTTGAAAAGCTCAAGCTATTTCTGTTTTACATGAGCTGGCAGTATTTTGGATAGTTTTATCATTTTGGGTTTTTGTTCACTCCCTATATTGCATTCTTCTATTTCAAATTTTGTGGGTTCCATATTTGGCTTCCTAGCAACTTCATTAAAGTAAAAAAATTCCTCTAGAGGGACCAATCCCTTTGGCAAGATATCAGTATTAGACTGCAACACTTCAAAGTCGTCTTTTGTTGGATTAGTTCACAGCTCTGTTTTAGGTGTGTTTTCTTTTGTTAAAATATTTATATCAGCAGTATCACGAGGTTCTACTTTGTAAGTATGTTCCTCAGTAGGGCAGTCTTATTCATAATCTGATTCTGAATTTGGCACTTCAAACTCATTTCTGGACTGTATGAACTCCTCAATTTGTTTATCTCCTTCAAAAACTTGCCATTATTTTATGTTATCAAGAACTGCTAGTCTATATTTGACTTGAACTGTGTACTGTTTTCTTTGATAAGGTTTTTGACATGTGCTGGCTACAAATGCTAGACCATTGGCAAGGATGTTTCGGTTTCTAGGGACAAAGGTAATCTCATATTATGAAAAAAAATTCAAGAGGTCAATGACATCATCCCTATATGCTTTTAGTCTAGGATGCTTGGTTGTGTATTCTCCCTTAATCTGCTTAATTACTAGCTCAGAATCTACATGGAGAGTCATCCTTCTAGCTCCTAATTTCTTCAGTAATTTCAGTCCTAGGAGGAATGCCTCATACTCAGCTATGTTATTTATGAATTGAAAATTTAGCCTGTATGTGTGACCTTTTGCATGATTTTTCTCTACGTTATGTACCCATATGCCTGCTCGTAAACTAGTTTTGCTACAAGAACCATCAAAACTCATACCCTAAAAAGGTTCAATTTCAGATTTATCCTTATGTTGAGTATGGTCCCCATTACGTTGTTCACAGTGGCTGCCACTATGTTGGTCATTGTCTTGTTTATCATGTTCAAATCTATGTTCTCCATTATGTTTTTTGTTATATTCTATTTGGGAAAACTGTTTTGGTTTTTCTCCCTCCTCTTCCCTTTCCTCTTCAATTATTTTCTTATTTTTTTCCACTTTTTCACTAAGGTTTTCATCATTGTAAAGGATAAATAAATCAAGGTATGTATGGATGGAATAAATAGGAGAGTTATCTAGCTTTTCTTGACTACTAACGATGTATTTCATGTGAGTTTCCCTATATAGTCTTCTTGGTTGACTAAAGATAGGGATGGTAGCATAAGTCATGTCCATTTGGAGGGTGCCTTGGATTTTAGCACCCCATGATCTTGAAAGAAGCATGCCATATTTTGGAGGTATATCAGACACTAAAATATCCATTACTAAGCTCTTCGCTGGTATGTGTGCTAGATTGAAACATAAATCTTCGATTACGCCTAGAGATTAACTCTACTGGAATCAAAAGAGTATAAATATTTGTATGATCTAGTTATTTCAAGGCCTAATATTTCCATTACTACTTTTGGCATAAGGTTGTGAGAAGCTCCTGAGTCTAGCATGGCATTGTGCAAAATTTTATCATGGATGTTTAAATTGACATAAAATGGAGGAACACCTCCCTCTTGAAATTTCCCTTCTACTTCTAGTCCAAACAGAAGTCCAGGTTTTCCATCATTTAAATTAAAAGAATCTACATTTTCTCCTATGTTTAAAGCTTTCAAAAGTTGAGATCTATTTACATCTTTAGTGACTAGTTCAGTAAAAGGAATAGATATTTTAATCTTGGAAATTTCATTCTCGATACTAAAAGGTGTTTGAGTTTTTGAAATGTTCAAATAAGCCTTTTCAAGCACTGTTTTTCCATCAATTTTAGCTTTCTAGTTTTTATTATGAAACTTAGTTAAAACATTTTTATCAAGGGCATTAATTGTGTTTCTAGCATTACTTTGGTCACCATTATGTTTAGGACTAGGTTGGTTTTTTTTATTATGTTTCTATCAAAACTTTCAACCACTATGTTTTAAATTTCTGCTATCTTCCTTGGAATGTTCTTAGGGGTCTTCCTAGTAGAAATTTCAGAGGTTTTTCTTTTGGGAGTGTCTTGGTTTTTCCTGCTTCTGAGGTCATATTGTCTATGTACTTCCATGATGGAATTTTCAAAGCCTTGTTTGTAGTCTTCAGATTCTAGGCTTTCTTCCTCATATTGATTTGGGGAAAACATGTCTTGTTCTTCCTTACTGAGGAAAACAGTGTCCTCATTATTCACTCCCATTAGGTTTATGTGGTTTTCCTCTACCTCTTCAATCACTCCCTCATCCTCACCTGCATAATTTTCTTGGAAAGGAGGTCTCATTGTCTTATTTGAGGAGGGTTTCTTCTGAAAATTTTGTTTTGGTTCTGATTTTGATTTCTGTTTTGAGGATTTGTTTGGTCTTCTCTAGAGTAAGCTCTCTCATTTACATTCATCCTCTCCATCATCCTTTCCATGGTTTTTACTAAGTTATCAATCTTTGTGTCAGATGTGGAGGGTAAAACTTCTTCCCTATATGTGACTCTTTTTTCATTTTTCATTCTAGCTCTCTTAGCAATCATATTGGCTTCTACACTTACTTCTACCCTTTGCATGTCTTCTAATGAGAGGGGTTCTCTTTCTCTTAATTGATAAGGCATCTCTAGGTCAAATCCATCAGGTAATTTCATGAGATCTAGACCTTGTGGGGGTTTCGTGTGTATAGGGAGGGCATTATATACACTATTGAACCTAGTACAATATTCTTGGACACCCTCTCCAACATTCCTTTTAATGTTTTCATACTTTGATAAGATTTGCAGAGGGTTCTTATTGACTTCCCATTTGTTTAAGAATAGTTGATGAAAAGCAGGGAGGACATCTATATTATTAGGGGTTAAGCCTTTGAAACATTTTCTTGCTTCTCCCCATAAAATTTGAGCAAACAATCTTAGTTTAACAGTTTCATCATCTATTTCTTGTCTGTCACAGTAGTCATTAATTATGTCCACGTGTTTTTGAGCAGTAGTAGAACCACTTGCATCATATAAATAAATATTGGACTGAGAGTCCTGTGGTAAAACAACTAAAGGTTGTGGTAGGACTAGTGGAGCATACCATGTTGCCATGATATGTGGTTGGAGAAACAATGGAGGGTTAACAAGTGGAGGGTTTACAAGAGGAGGTACAAGGTTAAATGGAGGAAGGTGAACAATGGGGGATGAGGCTAGTACATATAACAGAGTTCTGCTGTAAGGTTGATGGATATAAAACTATCTGGGTTATCCAACTCTAATATCTAGTCCTAGAAAACATGTGTTCTAGGGGTGAATTGAATAGCATATTCTACAATTCTTTAAGGTTTTTACGTAGGGAACTTGCTTCGTGGATAGGTCTACTAATAGTTGGAATTTTAGATCTAGGAGAATTCCTAAAGATTCTTTCAGGGTTTTCAACTATTGTAGGAGGATTTGGGTCAGGATGAGCTCTAGTACAAATTCCTCTAGAAGCCGAAATTTTGGACCCACCAGAGACGTTGAAGTTTATGAAGTTCTTTAAGAACAAACCAATCTACAAGGAAAAACATAATCCACAAAGTTTTCTTGACTGGGTTCTTGTTATGTTTTTATGATAAAATAAGTTTCTCACTGGATTTTATGGAAAACCAGTGGAGTCACCAGGCCTACTGAATACAAGTGGAGTCACCAAGTGGAGGATTTTTACTTGTTCCATGGTTGGATTTTGTCCACCATCAGCAACCAGGTACCATTATTGGCTAACACTTGATTCATCTAAGTTAGAATGAGGTTTTCTGAGTTTTGAGGTTATTCAAATTGTTTATTACTCAGTATTCCCTAGTATGGTTGCCACTATGTTGGCTCCCTGTGATTTTCAATATTGGAAAGAATAAACACTGTAGGGGACACATCATAACCACTTTGGAATCCTATGACCTAGCCTTCCTGGACTTAGAGAGGGATCTCTCTATGTAGTTGTTTAAAGATGATATGTATTTATGATTTTGTTTTTATGATATTAGGCTAGTTATGAAGTTCTAAGGACTTGTTTGTTTTGGTTGATTAATTAATAGGTGATCAGTGGTGTGATTAATTGAAGGAGTGTTTCAGCTGAATAGATAGACCATGAGAAAACATTAATCCATTGGGAAATGCAATCATAAATAGATTTAATTTTTCATCAACTCTGTAAGGGTTTTAATAGGGCAAGCTAACTATACCAAGTAGATGGCTTAAAGTAGATGTGATGTGAAATAACAATAAGTTGTGAAGGCAGCAAAACTAAAAGTCATTTAAAAATATTTTAATTCTACTTCAACAAGAAAAGACTTTTACGTAACTTTTTGAGGAAAACCAAAGGACAGGGCATACCATAGACTTCTTTGGCCAGACTTTAATAAGAAAACCTTGAATACAATAATCCAACAATCCTATAATTTCTATGAGACAAAGAAAACATTTAAGATAACAATTAGTGCAGCTAAAGAGCAAGCTAAACCTATCTTCTTTAACTAAACACTCTAAAGATATTCAAAGCAACAATTTGAGGCAAACCAGAGGATATGTCATGTCATAAACTTCCCTAGTTTAGACTCTACTAAGTATACTTCAAAGAAATGGCCTAAAAACAATGTTTCAAGCTACACTAAAGGACAAGGTCTACCATAGACTTCTTTGTCTTGACTCTACTAAATTATTTCTAAGGCAACAAGCTAGATGGAACCAGAGAGCAATTAAGAATTCTCCAATCAAACCTTGTAGAGGAAAACATTAAGATAAAGAATTTAGACAGAAATGGGGTGTTAAGATAACATATCCTACTCTAAAATTTAGATTCTTTTATCAGAGAAATAATGGACAGAATGGAAAATAGAAGGAAAACATTGAAAAAGAAGGAAAAATTCACCATTAACATAGCTCAAGAATTCTGTGATTATTCTTGTATTATTGATTTTCAAGCCAATTACATACTCCAGTACAATAGATCTCTGCAATTCTGAGCTTTCTCAAGTCCAACCTAGCAGTCCTTAGCTAGCTTAGCAACAACAATTAGGGAATTAACCACCAACTAACCAACACTAAAAATGAATAATACATGTAGCATTTATCTACAAAATGAGGAGGTGATCCTAAGCTAGGATTTCAGATGTCATTTATTACAGATTTAATGAGATTTTTGACCTTTGAGGCCATGAAAGTCCCAAGCTAAAATATTTGATAGTGATTCTCCGAAATAATAACTCCTAACTTCACTTTTGAGCTAATTTTGGGGAATATTTGACTTTAAATCCTTTTTCAATGACTTTTACAATAATTTTTTTGTAGATGAGAGATATCTCTGACTGTATGTAATAACTGTTTGATGTTTATTGAAAGAAAACATGCTCTAGGTGGAAAAATGTACTTCTGAAGTAGTAAATGCCTTAGGTTGAGTCATTCGAGTCTGTCTCGGTGTAGATCTGCCTTTGTTTATCCTTTGAAACTTTGTTCTAGGCCTTTTAACTTGGATCTATCCTTTAACTATCTATTTTACTATATTTTCCTTTAACTCTACCTTTATCTCTGATTGTGCTTCTTAATCCTTGATTTTAACCTTTAATCCCTTCAATATTTGCTTCATGGCTAATATTTTTTATTGGTACTTTGATCTATGACTAGCCCTTTAATATTCACTGTTGCGGTCTTCAACTATTTTTTTTCCTGCGCCTTTCTCTGTTTATGTTTTCTATGTAGGGGGTATTGTTCTGCTGCTGGAGGGTTTAAATGACCATTGATGATCATGATTCATCAGTGAATTTTATCACTTTAACAGTTCTGGTGCTTTTAAAATAAACAAACCTCTGGATCGTCACCCAGAATATTCATTGAAACGTTTTTGGACCCTTAGAATGTTTTTTTCCGCATTCCTGCCATTAAACCTACACATAAAACAAATAAGTTAAATTTAAAATGTGCATGGGGGCCTTTCTACGTTTGTTTGGGGTTTTTTTTGTTTTAGAGCATTGGATAGGTGGGGAATAGTGGATCGGGGATGAGTTCCATAGGCGAAAACCATCAGGAAGTTTGAATGGAGGTGACAGTATTTAGATTTTGGTGCAAAGGAAAAAGTGGTTTTCGGGAGTGGGGAGGTGGTTTTCGCACAAACGAGGAGGTGGTAATGGTTTTGAGGAATCAGGTGCAATTCCATACACAGAATGACGCGTGGTGAATGGGACCAGCGTGAATATCGTCAATATCAGATGCTTTAAAATCATTAACCCCGACGCATATAGATTTGTGAAGAAGGTTGTGGGCCGTTGGATCTCAGGGAATGAGATCAACAGTGGTCGGGCATTGGGGAGAGTCGGGAAGATGAAGAGGTGGGGTCCGGGTGCCATATGACATGCCAAGTGTCTTTTTCATGTAGCGTAGGAGTTTAAAACACATGTGGGGTTATGGTTATATGGGTGTGAGGGAGTGTGGGTATTATAGCGGGAGGGGATTAAAACCTTAAAGACTTGGGTTTTTATTTAACAACAGACTTTTAAATATAAAACAAAATGGTCCCGATAGGTTTAATATTTGAATTAAAACAATGTAAAAGAGGATATTTTACGTTGTTTTGGTGAGATAAGGGAAAGGGACGAAATTGAGGGCTTTTATGGGGTTTTTCAAGAAATAAAGTGGAGAAAAATGAGAGAATGAAACTGATGATAGGTAATAAGGTCGAAAATGAGAGGAAAAGCCCATGATGAGTCTGTTTAGGAGCAGGAAGGTGATTTGAGAAGGAATATATGAAATATAGTGAAAAAGGTTTATTGAGGATAATGAAGGAAGTGAGATTTCTAAGATAGCTGATAGGCAAGGAATGCTATCTTTGGCTGCTTGTAGAGAATCCATAGTCACCTAGTGAAACTGTAGAATACAGGAGAATAGTAGGGTCAACTGCCCATAACCTCCATTCTTCTAGGAAAACCTTTTCTAATTTTTCCAAAAATGATACAACACTACCAAAACCTTAAAAATAGGGTAACTTTCTTATGTCTTAGGAGATTCATCAGAAATTTTTAGTGATCTTGAGATAGCGTAACGTAGAAACATCATGTAACAGATTCTGCGAATTCTCCATCTCCCCATTCGAATATGAGAAACATGAGTTGTCCTTTCCCTGGTTGAGAATTCCATCAACCATAGGGTTAATCCAATCCTCATCCCAAACAATCATCTTGTAGATATGATTGACATCATCTTGTTCGTGCACTGGTTCTATATATATTTCTCCTTCTACTGGATCTAAAGGTGCAATTATACATGTACCTTCATTTTCAAATATCACGCTTCTATGCTTCAAGTTTATAATACCTCCCATATTGATGGCCCAATCCAGCACTAGTAGCATAGGGTAAGGGTCCACATCATATAAAATTTGTATTACCTCAAAATATACACGTACGTTTACTCCAACAATATCTACCAGAACTTGTGGAAGCCTTCGAAGTGGAATGATCTTCTAATGATTAGCCATGCGTAGCTAAATGGTGGACCATTAAATCTTGGGTTCACCCATATTTTTCTAGGTCTGCATAGGTAGAATTTTTGCGTAAGACCCTAATAAAACATGACCTATTCCATCTCATATTCTCCTATTTCCATGGTCATGCACATATCTCGACCAATTCTCTTATTGTTCTTATAAATCTTATTCACAACGTTAGTTTTGGTTTGGGGAAATTCTTTATCTGCGTAGTTATCTATCAGGGCATGAATATTATCTACTACTTTTTGCTTGCGCAGTAACTTAATGTAGGATTGCAAAAAAGGGTTTGACTTCATAATTATCCTTTTCTTCCACAATTTTCTTGGATGTGGACACACTTGCAACAACAGATTCCTTCGTAGCTTCAATAAAAGTCCCTTTTTCGTTATGAAGGTTGAGCCATTTATTCTTTTAAAAGGCCTTCCTGATCAATGTCTCTACATCATCCATTTTTCCCTCATCTCCTCTGGTAGTAGCGTCACTGCGTATCATTATGTTTACACTTGGATCATCATCGTGCGACTCAACTTTAACCATTTGTATATTCTGCGTAGATGGTTGCTGTTGCTTTTCCTGCGTTCTAGCAATTAAAATACGAAAATCTTCAATAACATGATCAAATTGTCTGCAATACGTACAATACTATCATGCAGGGTTCAGACGGTCACACGCATAATGTCCAGTGTCTCAATAGTTATAGAAAATCAATTATTCCCATCCACGACCTACATCTCCACCTCTCCCTCCTTCCCTTCCTCTTGCCGATGATCATTCCCATATAGAGGGAAATTCCAGTGAAGGTGGGTCAGCTTGCACCCTATAGATATTAGCATTGTCCATCATTAGGTGAAATGTATGATAGTGGTGTTCATCGTGGACAACTTAAGAGAAAATTCTTCACCACTACTGCTTTATTTTAGGCACATAGCTTTCCAATCAAGGGCAATGGCTTGTGTCATGTCGGCCAGGTACGTTATAATCAGTGCACCATAGTTGGCTAGAACCACTACGTTCCACAACATCCCTAGGTGGTAGTGGGCTTGGTCCTCCTACCTACATATAATCAGAGAATAAATTTCACTGAAATTTTGTGTGGCGAGAACCCTTACAACATAAAATCCATATTTGTGTGCCAACTTCCTTTCCCCTACCTCTGCGTAGGTTCTGAATCTCCAAATGCATTTCCTCCAACTAAATTTGGATTTGCAAGATGCAAAAATTATTAGTCCATGACACAAGTTCTAACTTCCTAGAAACTTCTAGGGCTTCAGCCTGAGAGTCATTTTTTTTTTATTCATAGGCCCATGAAGATGTGGCAAGAGCATGACTAAACCATTTCTTATGGTGCTTATCATCGTAGATAATTCCTCCCTCAATGATAATGTGCTTCAGCCACTGATTCGACTCCCAAATAGATTCAATTTTCTCTTGTCTGATGTATTTCGACTCTGTCACACACTGCGAGTAAGACTTCGACTTTCTAAATTGTTTCTTCAAATATTCCTCTATCTCAGGAATAGTTTGGTCAGCGTGTTGAGTCAGATATGCCATAATCGATTCTAATGCACGAGCTTTAAATTCCATAGCTAGCTACGCTCTCTTAACAACATCAATTTTAAAATTCTGCGCAGTCCATATTGCATTTGCAGCAAACCAAAACCTCTCCATGTCCTCATCCCCCACACCCTTGATGGTGGGTAGCTTCATGATCATAGCCATATAATCCCCTCGTGATGTAGGAGGTGAAGTAGGAGATGGCTTACCTTTGTGCAAGTTCGATTGTGGAGTAGGTGTAGGACTACCTTTGGTGTGTGTAGCCTCACCACTCTCTCTATCAGGTCAATTTCTCCTAGGGTTTTATATAGATATGTCCCCTCTCTGGTTAACCTGATAGTATTTTCCGCTACGCTTAGTGCTTTCCAGCTTGTTAGGGGTCATTCACTCAAGCGGACTACAAAAAACACCCTTTTCACACATTAGCATCTTAATCAATAATGACAGGGAGCATATGAATTTACCTCTCAATCCCTTGTAGAACCTTTTTTGAGCCTCAAAATATGACACAAACTGATCTACTACAAACTCTATTACAAACCCTCCCAAAATGTTGTCTACCCAATGATATATAGTCTGGATAATAGAATTATCAATATGTTCCAACTGTTGGATCAATTTAGTCATCCACTGACTGACCTTATCATCCTTACAACAGGTTTGGAATTTAGCTAATCTTGATGACCACTCCTGCAATTTTTATGCAAATGTCACAAAGAAAATCTTGTGAACCTCTGGGAAGATATACTTATTTTTCCAATATTTAGTATAAAAATTCTTACTTCTGTTTTCCTCCATGGAAAATAATTGATTTTTCTTCTCAAACCAGTCTTCTAACTCAGGCTTTGAGGGTTGCAGCATCACCCAATTTTTGTCTCAAAGTGATCTTGGTCCCGGCAATAGAGCCATTTTTTGGCTTGAGGGGTCCTGACCTAGGTTCAAAGTTAAGTTTAACCAACAAAAACCTTTTACTACTAGCCCTTTCGATAGTGAATGATGAGGAGTTCATGAATTTTCCTCAAAATTGAAAGTGATCGAAATTTTACTGAGCCTGAGTGATCGGGTAGATGTCATCCTTCTGATTCTGGAGCCATGAATGGTAAAAAAAATGATGCCATATGAGGGAGATATCATGTTCTGATCGATATCCCAAACAGCTAAAATTTTGTGAGAGGTTTCACTGGGATGCCAAGTCAACATGCAGGTACAGTCAGCAAAAATGAGAATATTCCTAAGAATATTCCCTTTTCTAAACCAATGATGTTTCGACATGTGGCACATTCAGGGTTGTCGGATTTGGTTGTACATTTTTTTTTTATGGTTCAATAAATGGGTGACATGTGGCCAGCCCTAAGGCTGCCATGTGTCCCTTGTACGGTTTACCAAAATTTTGGTTGGGTTCGGAGGGGTCGACCCTGTGACCTCTAACATGCCTACAAAGTCTTCAACCATCTCTGCTATAACATGTGACTTAAAAATCTATGGTCAATGATAGGTTTTAAAGTTTCATAACTTGATATGAGGGGGTTTCAGACTGTCGGTGGTCCCAACCCACTGGCAGCCCCATGGAGCTATCACATGGAAAATGCAACAAACCATTGTTAACGTAACCTCTCGTAGATTGCTTGCCCATGACATTACAATTCACCATCAGCTTGTTCATATGAGATCTCTGTGTAGTTAGAACCTTCCCAGCAACTGTCATAACTCTGACATTTATCGCAACGTTCAAGCCTTGTCACATGACTACGAGCATCGTGGTCAGGCGCCAGGATTAAGCCGATGGTTGGGGAAAACTACACAACCAACTCCAATCAAACGAAAAACCCACCATGTTTTCGGCATAGGGTTCCACCACGAAATTTAATGCAACAGGGGATTCGGGGGTTAGCATGTGGCCACCCCGACCCCTTAACAGTTAATGTAAATGGTTTGCGCTGGCAGGATTTTAGAGTGCCACTAAATTTCGGGAAAAATGAAATTTTTAACTACAGATAAGTGCAGTTCTCCACATTTAGTGGAATATTTCTAGGGGATATTGGGTAAAAGCTTAGCTAGGTAAAGTTTCGACCAATTTTTGTCAAACAAGAGTCTACCTAGACTAATTTGAGCATTCAGGAGCCATTGGTGCAGAGAAAACAAATATTGGAGGCTTGTGAACACATGTATTTGCAATTTTGATCATAATGAAAAGATGAACATGCCATTGGGAGCTGGACTAGCAGATGTAGCCCAAGAGGGGTGAACTGCTTCATCATGCCTGTTGTGTAAATATTATTTGTGATGTTATTTCTATGTTATACACTATTTTTCAGTGTTATTTAGGCTTATTTACATGCTTAAAACACACAATTTCATCTATTTTTCATTGTTAAATTCCTCAAACCTTAAGCAAAAAAATGGAGACAAATATGTACATGTTTTTCGTCTGTAAAAATACTGAGAGGGGGGGTGAATCAGTATTTAGGGCTGAACAGTTTTTCTTTTCTTTCTCTTAAAACCATATGTTACAGTACTGCATCCAACATGTATGTCCAGATATTTTATTATGTCTTTACTTAGAGCATTGCATCAGATAAGCATTAAGCATGAACAGAAATAACAGAACAAACCATCAAACATAAACAACACATATGAACACCAGGATTTAAGGTGGAAACCCAATTCGGGAGAAAACCACTATTGCTGTAATCTCAGTCTTCAATATTTATTATAGATAAAACTTCTTACAATATATGCTGGTGCAGACTTATACCAGCACGCAGGCACCCACCTGCAGAATTTTACAACTTTCTTTCATTTACCAGCCTCTCCTGGAAGGGAGCTACTACCCCCTGCTCTCGTTTACTAGCCTCTCCTGGAAGGGAGCTACTATCCCCTGCTCTCTTTTACCAGCTACCACTGAAAGGGAGCTACAACCCCCTCACTGAAGGCTTAGACCCTCAACACCACTGTGGACTAGGTTTCATCAATTTTCATACTGGATCCACCAGTTTCCACATGACATACCTTGCAGGCCACCAGATTTATTCATTCAGTACACTCACACCAGTTCTTCATGATTTCGTCCGTCGTTCAAAACCAGAGATTCATCATCGTTAGATCATTCTATCCATGGGTGCTTCGTAGTTTCAGATTTATCAGTTAAGAACAGATCTCGCCCATACAGATATTCCTTGGAGAAATTTTTCGTTCACAACCCTTACAATGCGCCACTCCTTCTCTATTTTTCTTCTCCTTATATAGTTTTTCCTTTATTAAAACCATGAGTCAAAACCACGAACTGCTAATGGTATTCCTCTGTCAGTATTCCTTTTAGTTTATCCCACGGGGCTTTTGATCTCTTTTTAATTTATTTATCAATTTTAAAGAAATTGACAAATAAATATATTTACAACTTTTGAATTCCCAAGCCTTATATCTAAAGTTTAACCCTTCGGACTTTATAGAAATATCCAACGCTTCCAAGTAAATTAATCTTACAATAAACCTTTGACCTCGGGCCCACATATATAGTCAATAGCCAATCCAATATGCGCACGGTACCATAAGTAAATTTCATGCAAGTCCAGCGTCTGATCACCGTTAGATTAGCAAGCTTCCCGATCAACGACGTATATTCATATCGCTCGACCTCCGATGCCGAACGTTAACGTACGATGGCCCACCGTACCTGTGTTAATCTTCGCGTACCTTCAACAAATGATGACTGTCCGATGACCCCTTCCCAGATCAACGGCACTCAACGGTACCATAAGTAAATTTCACGCAAGTCCAGCGTCCGATCACCGTTAGATTAGCAAGCTTCCCGATCAACGACGTATATTCATATCGCTCGACCTTCGATGCCGAACGTTAACATGCGATGGCCCACCGTACCTGTGTTAATCTTCACTCACCTTCAAAAAATGATGACCGTCCGATGACCCCTTCCCAGATCAACGGCGCTCAACGATATCGCTGGGCATCCTGGGTCAAACTATAACGCGTGATGAAAAGTGGTTTTGTGAAGTCGTACAAGGACATGTGTCGAGCACTCTGTGGAATCGCTCCCAACCTCTTGAATAATTCTTTCCCGTCAAGAGCGGTGCGATAAAAACTGGAAGCTGCTGTTACTATTCCTATCGCAAGGTTCCACCTTCTTCGCTCAAGGTTCCACTCCCCCTGCTCGATTATTGTAAATTGACTAATTTGTGTCAAAAATTTTCATGAAGACTTCCATTAGTTAATGCAGTGAACGGATCAATTAACATTGCAGGGGCTTCATTCCTTATTTACTGTGACATCGCTTGCACTCTTCATCAATAGATTAACCCATCATTTTGTTTATTGAGGCTTGACACCAGTTCGATGCAATCTGCGTAACAGGGATCATATCCATAATATATAACACAAGAAATTCACACCAGATTCCCTTTGCAACCTTAAATTCATTCTTGATTTGTGGTTCTGCCTCTTCATGCTCCATTCTGGTTCCACAAGCACCAATGTACAGTTGCCATACCATGTTTTATTGTTCTAGATCATACCCTAAGAATCCAAACAGGAAATTTTCCAACATATCTCCCCTTTTACGCCTCGACTTCCCTTCTTCCTACTATGTCTCTGCTTGTCTTTGCTCCTTGACCGATACTTCCTCTGTTCTTTTGATCAGATGCTCCTTTGTAGCCAAGGCCTTTGCCATCAATGACAATATTCCAACAATCTCCCCCTTTGGCATTGATGGCAATATTCTTCATCCACAATACTCTTCCTCTATTTTTCTTATAGAAGCCCTACTTTGCTTTTCCTCCCCCTTTGACATTAATGGAAAAGGGTTGATCGAGATCCTTTGTACCAACAATACCATGCTCCCCCTGAGATCATGCTACATATTCAAACACAGTATTTGATGAGATAACAGAAATGACTTATACAATGAGATCAAACTACAACAAATAATTAGTATGCCAACAAAGCATTCTTTTCACATGACCAATGCTCCCCCTTAGCCTGTGCATTTAGAGATGCCCAATAGCACCTGCTTTGATTTAATCTTTTTTTATTTAAGTGAACTGGTCTCTTGCACTTGGTAGAGACTATACGATTTGTCTGAGACCAAGCCTTCACACGGGTAGAGGTTTGGTAAATATATCAGCAACTTGTTCTTTGGAGGAAACATACTCCAATTTCACCTTTTGTTCCAGCACTTGTTCACGTAAGAAGTGATATTTGATGGGAATATGCTTGGTCTTGGAATGCATAACAGGATTCTTTGAGATACTGATGGCACTGGTATTATCACACATAATGGAGATAGGAGGTGAGCA
The DNA here is from genome assembly GCA_034641835.2 of Pinus albicaulis. Lineage (NCBI taxonomy): Eukaryota > Viridiplantae > Streptophyta > Pinopsida > Pinales > Pinaceae > Pinus > Pinus albicaulis. Next base: position 511,602,000 of record CM076576.1, read on the forward strand.
TTTGATTTGAAAGTCTTGTAGGGTTTGCATCATCCAGAGAAGTTGAGTGCAACATGATGCTGCAGCCACATATTCTTCTTCTGCTGTAGATAAGGCAATAGAGATTTGCTTCTTGCTAAACCAAGATACTAACCGGGGCCCCATATAGAATGCACCACCACTAGTGCTTTTCCGATCATCAACACTTCCAGCCCAATCTGCATCAGTGTATGCATGAAGAGTAAGATCGACACGAAGATTGGATACCCATAGTCCAAAATCTTATTGAGCTCCTTGTAGATATTTGAATATTACTTTCCATGACATGAAGGTGAAACTCTTTGAGTTGACAGAAATGTCCAAAATCTGACTGCATGCATAATGTTTGGTCTTGTCCCAGTGAGATAAATTAGACTTCCTATCATAGATTTGTATTCTGGTTGATTCACCGTGGGGGAATCATCATTAGAATTGAGATTACATCTGGTTATCATTGGTGTACTTACAGGTTTGTAATCTTCCATGCCATACTTCTTGTTGCTTGGTCTTTTTCTTTGATAAGAAAATGCCATCTAAATGTGTTTCACTTTACTGAAATCCAGAAGATGTTAGTCCCCCCAGTAAAGACATTTCAAATTCTTGCTACATATCGGAAGAAAAAAAATTTCGACTCTGGTATATTTCATTACATCCAAAAATGATATCGTCAACATATAAAACCACAATCAATAGTTTGTCATTTTGAGTTTTTGTGTATAAGTTGCTATCAACAGACCCTTCTGAAAATCCTTTTTGATGAAGATATTTGTCAAGACGATAGTACCATGCTCTTGGAGCTTGTTTGAGACCATATAGAGCCCTTTTAAGTCTACACACAATTTTTTCATCATTTCTCAAAATGAATCCTTCTGGTTGTTCTATATAAACTTCTTCTTCTAGATCACCATTGAGAAAGGCAGATTTAACATCCATTTGATAAACTTTTATTTGTTGGAAGCTTGAAAAAGCAAGAAACATTCTTATGGCTTCATGTACGCTACGAACGAAGGTTTCTTCAAAGTCTATACCTTCTTTTTGAGCATTCCCCTTGCAAACAAGTCTAGCTTTATTTCTTATAACATCCCCATTCTCATTTAACTTGTTTTTGAATATCCATTTAGTTCCAATGGCATTTTTGTCATGAGGCCTTGGTACTAACTCCCAAGTGTGATTCTTTTCAATTTGATCAAGCTCTTCATTCATAGCTTGAATCCAACATTCATCTTTTCTAGCTTGACTGACACTGTGAGGTTCAACCATGGACAGAAATGCCAGATTGCTAGAAGATCCCACAAGAGTCCTTCTTGTTTGTACACCTGATTCCTTTTCTCCCAAAATTTGAGATTTTGGATGATTCTTTTGAACATATCTAGATGGAGCTTTTTCAGATAAATCATCTTCGGGTTCTTCATTGGGTTCACTGTATATATTATCCTTATTTGATGTAGAAGGATATGTTTCATCATCATCTTCATTTGTTGTTTGCTTTTCTTCTTTTGGAGCTGCAGGAGACTCATCAATAACAACATCAATACATTCAACAATCTTCCAAAGTCTTTTATTGTAACATTTATATGCCCTACTCCTAGAGGAGTAACCAAGAAATATTCCTTCATCTGCTCTGGGTTCAAACCTGCCAAGTTTTTCATCATTATTCTTGATAAAGCATTTGCTTCCAAAATTTTTAAAATGCTTTATAGTGGGAGGATTACCATACCAAAGTTCATATGGAGTTTTATCACTATTTACACGAACATGTGCCTTGTTGAGAATGTTCTTGTTGCTTGTGTATTGCTTCTCCCCAAATGTCGGTGCAGAATCCTTGATCATAGCTCTAGCCATTTGTTGAACTATTCATTGTTCTTTTGTAACACCATTTTATTTGTGGGTGCCACATTCTGAGAAAATTGTCTTTTTATGCCATGTTGTTCACAAAATTCAAAGAAATTCAACGGTATATTCTCCTCCTCGATCAGATCTGAGACACTTGATTTTTAGATCTAATTCATTCTCAACTAGTGCTTTGAAGATGTGAAATTTCTCAAATGCTTCATCTTTGTGTTTAAGCAGCCCAATCCAACACATTCTAGAAAATTCATCAATGAATAAGATATAGTATTCTTCACCACGCGATGACTTTTTTTTCATAGGTCCACATATGTCAGTATGGATAAGTTCAAGAGGCTTACTTGATGATCCTTCCTTGGCATTAAATTGTACTCTGGTTTGCTTACCGAATTGACAGGATTTACATATGATATTTTTAGGTAGAAAAATATTGGGAAGATCACGAACATCTTTGAGTCTGCTTGATTTGTTGATTTGAGAGAAGCTCAGATGCCCCAATATTCTATGCCATAGCCAATTTTCTGAAGATTTACTCAAATAGGATTGTTCTTTGCAGTTCTTCAATATATATAGGTTGTTTGGAGTTCTTTTCCCGTTTATAATTGCTTTACCTGTATCAAGATCACATACCACACATTCTTTTGAACTAAAGACAACTTCAGTTCCTTGATCACACATTTGACTTACACTTAACAGGTTATGCTTTAATCCATCCACATACATGAATTCATTAGCTTTCACATTTTCTTTTAGAAAAACAGACCCTTTTCCTTTAATGACCGCAGGAGTATCATTTCCAAAAGTAACCTTCTTTTCCTTTTCTAGAGCATTATATGCAAGAAGTTTGTCTTTATCCCTTTGTCATGTGTCTTTAGCATCACTTCATCAGCCTTTTCATTGTGGTTTTCTTCATCATACACCAAATAACGCTACTTTAATTTTCAACTTTGTAATTCCTTCTTTTTCCATACTTTGGAGCTTGAAGGAGCATGTTCTTTTGGCTGAACTTTGCTCCTGCATTCAGATTCTTCATGGCCAAAGTTATTGCAATAAGCACATTCAACTTCATTTTGAAGAGGAGAAAAGTTGTTATAAGTATTCTTCCTTGTTTCAATATCAATCCTTTTATTTATTTCTTCTCTTTTCATGATGGTTTTATATGCAACACATTGAACAACTTTATGACCAAAATTGTGACATGAGAAACATTGTCCATTGAAGAAGAAATTTTTGCGATCATAAAATCTTCTACATGAATTTACCTGTTGATTGGTGTTTCTTTGAAAGATATTCCTGTTAGTGTTATTTGAATTGAGATGATCATGTTTTACCTGTAAGGATTCTTTATTCCCTTGCTGAGTGGCAACATGTTGTAAACCAGCTGTAACTGCTTTTAGATAATTTGGTGATGAAGCTTGAGAAGATTCTCCGATATATCCAAGACCTGTCTTTATAAGAGGAGAATGTTGTACCTTGATAATCTCGTCTAAGGTTTCATATCCTTTAGCAAATCTAAGATTCAGAGTCTTTACTTTCTCAAGTTGTTTTCTTAGAATTACTACTTCACATTCTAATTTCTCATTGTGTTTCTCTTTTTCTTCAAGCTGATTTCTCGGAGTTTCTATGGTTATTTTACTCTCTTCTAAGCAGATTTTGAGTTTATTGTTTTCATCAAGAAAATCACTGTCTTCTAGAGCATCCACAAAGGTATCCTTTTCTTCTCTAGATTCTTTTTCAAATTCCATTAGAAGTCTAAGATCTTGTTCACATTCTTCCTCACTATCAGATAACCCGTCACTGTCTTCATGAGTATAGTAACTCTTTCTAGTGCTAAAACGATTCTTATTCCTTTTTGCTACTTCCTTCCCTTTTTTGTGTGTTTCTTTATAAGGACACTTAGAAGCATAATGACCAACTCTTCCACAATCAAAACATTTGAAAGGAAGCTTACCTCTGAACTGTCCTGTGCCAAGTTGAATTTTCTTTACAAAGTCTATCTCATCTTCTTCTGAGATATATCCTGATCCTTCTGTTTTTTGTACTTCCTTCCCTTTTGTAGAAGTTCTAAATACTTCTTCTTTGACTTCAGATGGTCCTCCTCTTCTCATTTCATATGTAGTTAATATGCCATGAAGTTTCACCACAGTAAGATTTTGAAGATCCTTCTTTTCTTCAAGAGCAGAGACTTTTGACTCAAATTTCGTCATTAGTGATCTTAGGACTTTCTCAACCAAAGTAGATTCGGTTATTGTTTCTCCCAGATTTCTCATATGATTTACAATATCATCAAGATGTAAAAAGAAATTGGCAATGCTCTCCTCATTATCTATTTTTAGATTCTCATATTGAATTCTAAGAGTTTGGAGTTTAGCACTTTTTACCTTTGCATCACCTTCATAACTTAGAATAATTTTGTCCCATATTGTCTTTGTTGTATTCAGCTGCATGAATTTGACAAATTTTGATTCAGTTAGACTTCCCAATAGAGCATTGATCGCCTTTGCATTTGTTTCATAATTCTTTCTTTCCATCGGATCTGTTGGCACTGCATCTAGATATTGATATCCTCCTTCAACAATTTCCCATGCCTCTACTCCCAGAGACTGAAGATAGGATCTCATCCTTGTTTTCTATAAGATTAAATTGTTTCCATTAAAGAGTGGAGGCCTGATAGATGCTGTTCCATATTGATTGCTCATCTTGCTTGATATTCCTTCTAGCGGCTAAGTTTTTTCAGAAGGACCTGCTCTGATACCAATTGTTGGGAAAAAGACTAAGAGGGGGGGTTAATCAGTATTTAGGGCTGAACAATTTTTCTTTTCTTTCTCTTAAAACCATATGTTACAGTACTGCATCCAACATGTATGTCCAGATATCTTATTATGTCTTTACTCAGAGCATTGCATCAGATAAGCATTAAGCATGAACAGAAATAACAGAACAAACCATCAAAAATAAACAACACATATGAACACCAGGATTTAAGGTGGAAACCCAATTCGGGAGAAAACCACCACTGCTATAATCTCAGTGTTCAATATTTATTATAGAGAAAACTTCTTACAATATATGTTGGTGCAGACTTATACCAGCACGTAGGCACCCACCTGTAGAATGCTACAACCTTCTCTCATTTACCAGCCTCTCCTGGAAGGGAGCTACTACCCCCTGCTCTCATTTACCAGCCTCTCCTGGAAGGGAGCTACTACCCCTTGCTCTCGTTTACCAGCTACCACTGGAAGGGAGCTACAACCCCCTCACTGAAGGCTTAGACCCTCAGCACCACTGTGGACCACGTTTCATCAATTTTCATACTGGATCCACCAGTTTCCACATGAAATACCTTGCAGGCCACCAGATTTATTCATTCAATACACTCACACCAGTTCTTCATGATTTAATCCATCGTTCAAAACCAGAGATTCATCATCGTCAGATCATTCTATCCATGGGTGCTTCGTAGTTTCAGATTTATCAGTTAAGAATAGAGCTCGCCCATACAGATATTCCTTGGAGAAAATTTTCGTTCACAACCCTTACAATGTGCCACTCGTTCTCTATTTTTCTTCTCCTTATATAGTTTTTCCTTTATTAAAACCATGAGTCAAAACCACGAACCTCTAATGGTATTCCTTTGTCAGTATTCCTTTTAGTTTATCCCATGGGGCTTTTGATCTCTTTTTAATTTATTTATCAATTTTAAAGAAATTGACAAATAAATATATTTACAACTTTTGAATTCCCAAGCCTTATATCTAAATTTTAACCCTTCGGACTTTATAGAAATATCCAACGCTTCCAAGTAAATTAATCTTACGATAAACCTTTGACCCCGGGCCCACATATATAGTCAATAGCCAATCCAATACGTGCACTGTACCATAAGTAAATTTCGCACAAGTGCAGTGTCCGATCACCGTTAGATTAGAAGGCTTCCATATCAACGGCGTATATTCATATCGCTCGACCTCCAATGCCGAACGTTAACGTGCGATGACCCACCGTACCTGTGTTAATCTTCATGCACCTTCAACAAATGATGACCGTCCGATGACCCCTTCCCATATCAACGGCACTCAATGATATCGCTGGGTGTCCTGGGTCGAACTATAACGTACGATGAAAAGTGGTTTTGTGAAGTCGTACAGGGACGCGTGTTGAGCACTATGTGGAATCTCTCCCATCCTCTTGAATACCGCTTGCTCGTCGAGAGTGGTGCGATAAAAACTGGAAACCTCCGTTACTGTTCCTCTCGCAAGGTTCTGCCTTCTTCGCTCAAGGTTCCACTCCCCCTGCTCAATTATTGTAAATTGACTAATTTGTATCACAATTCTTCATGAAGACTTCCATTAGTTAATGCGGTGAACGGATCGATTAACACTGCAGGGGCTTCATTCCTTATTTACTGTGACATCGCTTGCCCTCTTTATCAACAGATTAACCCATCATTTTTTTTATTGAGGCTTGACACCAGTTCGATGCAATATTCGTAACAGGGATCATATCCATAATATATAACACAAGAAATTCACACCATATTCCCTTTGCGACCTTAAATTCATTCTTGATTCGTGGTTCCGCCTCTTCATGCTCCATTTTGGTTCCACAAGCACCAATGTACAGTTGCCATACCATGTTTTATTGTTCCAGATCATACCCTAGGAATCCGAACATGCAATTTTCCAACATATCTCCTCTTTTATGCCTCAACTTCCCTTATTCCTACTCTATATCTTCTTGTCTCTACTCCTTGACCGATACTTCCTCTGTTCCTCTGATCAGATGCTCCTTTGTAGCCAAGGCCTTTGCCATCAATGACAATATTCCAACATTTTGTAACTGAAAAGACACTTAGCACAACAAACTAATACAATCCTTTTAGATCAGGTTAGTATTGGAGCTATATTTTATTATTTGGTGTTGTTGTGTGAAAATGTTTGTTTAATTGTTTTCAAGTGTTGACATGCTTACTAGGCTCAAGCTTAAGAGAGGAGAAGGAAAATTAGTGGAAGAAAGAGGGTCTCAAAGTGAGCCACAAAAAAGGACGGAAATATTGCTACATTCTCCACCGCCTATTTCACCTCCAAAAGAAGTAGAAACAACATTAAGCATGCCTCTAGAGGTATAATAAATCCATGAAGAGATGGATCCCAAAGAAGAGGAAAGAGTGTCCAGGGAAGCATTCCTTGACATGACTCAGATGGTGAGAATCCTCTTTCAGGAAAGAAATGAGAGACTAGAAGGAGAAGGATCCAAATCTCACAAGGAAGGAAAGGGATCATCAAGAGGTCAAAATGATGAAGATAAATAAAAGAAGGGAAATGGAGGAAATGGAGGAAGTGGAAAATGATGATCCTCAACCTCATCATCATCATCCTCTACTTCATCTTCAGTACATCAGCCACACAAGATAAAGAACACTGGTAAAATTCCTTTTCTAAAAATTCATTTTAAGTTTGAATTGTGAATGTTTAAAGGTGAATTCAATGCATAAAATCTTGATAATTGGATTAGGAAATTGGAGGTCTATGTGAGAATTCAGAACCTTCATGATGATGAAACCAAAATCCAACTAGCTTCATTGAGAATGAAAGGTGCAGCACTTTTTTTGTGCGAAGCCAAGACAAAGGAGGAGATAAAGAAGCATGGTAAGATTATCCTATGAAGGAATAATTTCATTACTACAATAAAACAATAGTTTTATCCATTAGCTCATATGTAGAAATCCATAATGAACTAGAAAAATTTTAGACAATTGAAATGACAGAATGTGCAATAATACACCCAAGAATTTAGGAGAAGAGCTCTCTTATTAGGGGTATATTTTCAGAGCCAAGATACTTTATTCAAGTACATAGGAGGCTTACATAGATACATAATACATACTGCTCTCATGTTTAACCCCACAAGTCTAGATGAATTTTGTGTTCATGGCACACATATAGAAGCTAGAGGGAAAAACATTACTAATGAGGGTAGGAAGAAACATTTAAAGGGGAAAAGAAAGAGAAGACCTCAAAAGGTAAGGGAAAAAATAAGGAATATATCAAGAAAGAGGGAGAAAAGGTGGTCTGTAAACACTGTTTAAGGGAAGGGCATGATGAGAATCATTATTGGAAATTACATCCTGAAAAGAGGCCCAAACATCAAAACAAAAAAGGGAAATAGAAAACTGCAACTACAACTCAACATGATTTATGAGAGGATTCAGGGGATGAATCTAAAATTATAGCCATGAGATTGAAGAACATGAAGGGGAAAGAAATTGAAACTAAACCCAGTACTATTACATCAAACTGACACATACAAGCTTCAAATGAAGAAGAGAGAATTGAACTGTTTCATGTGAGGGTCATATCCAAACATACCAAGAATGACACATTGTTTGAGAGTGGGTCACAAGAAAACTTAATATCTGAATACTTGGTCAAGAAACTTAATCTTGAGACCATTCCACATCCAAAACCATATCCACTTCGGTAGATTTTTAAGGATGCAAATTTATAGGTTTTAAAGAAGTGCATATTGTGGTTTGCAATAACTGCACATTTTGTTGACACAGTTGAATTATATGTGGTTCCTTGATATTAGAGGTATTACATTGGGCAGCCCTTACTTGTATGACAGGAAATAAATCTTCCATCACCATCAGAACAAATACAATTTATTCAAATATGGAAAGGAGTACATTGTTAGAGCACATCGCAAGAAGACAAATATTGTTATGGTAAATGTTGGATAGGTAAAGAGGATGGTGAATTCAAGTAAGAATTTTTTTCTTCTAATAATTAAGACTAAAGTAGATGTTAATCATGATTCATTTTAGGATTGTGAACCTAAGTTAAAATCATATTTTTATTATGTATTTGATGCACATCATGAGATGTTTCAGGAGCCAACAGGATTACCTCCAAAAAGGGAGATTCAACATGAGATTCAGTTGCAGCAAGATTTTCCTCTTCCAAACATCGACATGTATTGCATGTCAATAATGGAGAATGTTTAAATAAAGAGGAAATTTGAGGAAATGTTGGACAAGGGACTCATAAGGCCAACCACTTCTCCATGCGGTTCACCCATAGTCTTGATTCCAAAGAAAGATGCGACTTGGCACATGTGTGTAGACTTAAGAGATTTGAAGAAGATAACTGTAAAGAATCGATACACACTCCCAACGATAGATTATTTTCTTGATCAACTGAAAGAAGATTTTTTTTTCACTAAGTTAGATTTATGAAGTGGATATCATCAGGTAATAATTGCATAAATTGATATATGGAAGACTACATTCAAAACCAAACAAGGACTCTTTGAGTGGTTGGTTATGCCATTTTGTTTGTGTAATTCATCGACACCTTTCATGCATGTTATGGATAATGTGTTTCATCCATTTCTTAATGACCTTGTGATTGCGTATTTAGATGACATACTGATTTTTAGAAAAACAAGAGAATAACATGTCTTGCGTGTCAAAAGGGTGCTTGATGTTTTGAAGGAAGAGAAATTATTTCTTAATATGTCAAAGTGTGAGTTTGGAAAGAATTATTTAGTTTATTTGGGACACATTGTAGGAGGAGGTGAGTTTAGAATTGATACTTCCAAAGTGGAAGCCATTGTGAATTGGGCCACTCCAAAAATAGTAACCGAGGTAAGAAGTTTCTTAGGCATAACTCAATATTGGATAATGTTTTTTGCTAACTTTTCTACCATAGAATCTCCTATGCATCCAGTGACAAGTGTGAGGAAAGGCTTCCAATGGGGAGGAAAACATCAGCAAGCTTTTGAAGCTCTAAAAGACAAGATTGGTTCAGCTAAAGTCCTTTCATTATCGAATTTGAGACAACCATTCGAGATACAAACCGATGCTAGTGATTATGCCATGGGCGCAGTACTTTGAGAGCATGGTAAGCCTATCAATTTTCATTCTGAAACATTCAATGGTGCTATAACTACTTATCCTACATATGAAAAAGAGTTTTATGTGTTGGTACAAAGCATCAGGAAGTGGCAACACTACTTGATGGGTAAAGAGACAATTTTACATACCGATCACCAACCATTACAGTACTTGCAGTCGCAAACAAAATTGTAACAATCCCGACATTTTAGGTGAATGGATTTCTTTCAACAATTTCATTTGTCTATAAGGTACAAGAAAGGTATTTTCAATAAACTTGCTAATATGCTTCCAAGGCCAATCATAAGTACATTCTATTGTACATGAGAGTTACATAGAACAATATGCACATGATATATGCACATGATGTTGATTTTCAAGATGTGTATGCTAGTTTGAGTGAAGGGAATCAAGGTGAGGAAAATGATTATCACATGCATAGAAATTTGTTGTTTCATTTGGGCAAGCTGTGTATACCACAAGGAGAGAGGCTAAGTGTTATGAGAGGGGCTCATTCATCTCTTATTTTTGGACACTTCGGGGTACGAAAAACAGTGGCACATCTACAGAGGTATTGGTATTGGACTCTCATGATAGATAGTGTTTCACATTTTATAGAAGGTTGTTCTATGTGTGCAACAAGCAAGCCTAGCAATAGGAAGCTTGGGTTGTACATGCCACTATTGGTACCATCAAGGCCATGGGATAATGTCTCCATAGATATTTTTGGAGATATACCTATCTCAAGAAAAAAACAAGATTATATTTATGTAGTTGTGGATAGATTCAGTAAAATGTGTATAAATATGCAATGTAAGGAAACCATTAATACCAAAAAAAATGTTGCACTTTATTTTCAACATGTATGGGTTCATTATGGATCTCCAACTTCTATCGTTAGTGACAACGATTCTAGGTTCATTGGGAATTTTTGGTCCAATCTTTGGAAGATGATGGACACAAAGTTGAAAAAGAGTACAAATTTTCATCCGCAAACTGAAGGCCAAACCGAGATGGTGAATAGAACCATTGTGCATCTATTGAGAGGATATTGCAACAAACATCCCAAGCTACGGGATGAAAAACTACATTACATTCAACACGCTTACAACCGAGCAAAGCACACTTCTACAAATATTTAATCTTTTCAAGCATGCCTTGGGTATTTTCTGAAATCGCCATTAGACTTCATCTTTGAGAAGGATGTTGCAATTGATGGGCATAGTGATATTGACAAGGCTAGAAATTTCATTGAGAAAATTTAAATTATTCATCAACAAGTTCAAGAACAGCTTGAGAAGAGTCAAAGAAAATACAGGGAGAGGCATGGCAAACATAGAGTTGATTAGAAGTTTCAAGAAGGATATGACATATGGTTGCACAGAAGCAAAGAAAGGATGTAAGGAGAAGGTAAAAAGCTCAAGCCCATTCACTATGGTCCATTAAATATCATCAAAAAAGTTGGTAACAATGCATTTCAACTTGACTTGCCTTCATATATGCAAATGTATTAAGTTGTTAATGTTGAAAATTTACATTTGTATGAGCCACCTTTGATCAATGATCAAGGAAGTGATGTTCAATTACCTTTTGTTGAATATTTCTCGCTAGAATTTCTAGATGAGCTCATAGAGGATACCATTATTGATAAGAAAATGAGAAAATCTAAGAGGGGAAATGTTGACTACCTTCGAGTTAGGCTCAAAGGCAGTAAGCCAAGCAAGGCAAAGTTGATGGAAGTTGGAAATGTGAGGGAGTTGTACCCTCACCTACTGAATAGGTAAATAAATTATTTTGGGGTCTAAAAGCTTCCCAATGGGGAGGTGTGATTAGGAGTTCATGATTTTTTCTCAAAATTTAATGTGATCGAAACTGTACCAAACCTGAGCGAATGGGTATATCTTGTCATTCTTATTTTGGTGCCATGAACGGTTCGGAAAATTGATGTTGTATGAGGGAGATATCGCATTCTGATTGATTTCCCAAAAAACTAAAATTTTGTGACAAGGTTGACTAGGATACCCAGTTAGCATGTAGGTATAGTCAACGAAACAATAATATTCCTAAGAATATTCCTTTTTCTAAACCAATGGTGTTTCGGCATGTGGCAAATTGAGGGTCATCGGATTTATTTGTACGTTTGTTTTTATGGTCCAATGAATGGGTGACACGTGGCTATCCCTGAGGCTGCCATGTGTCCCCTGTACGGTTTACCAAAATTTTGATTGGGTCCAGGGGATTTGACCCTGTAACCTCCGGTGCGCCCGCAGAGTCTTCGACCATATCTGTTATAACATGTGACTTAACAATCTATGGTCACCAGCGGGTTTTAATATTTCATAACTTGAGATGTGGGGGTTGGGGACTGTCGGCGGCCCCACGAAGCTATCACATGGAAAATTAAATAAAATATTGTTAACTTAACTTCTGGAGGATTTCTTTCCCATCACATTAAAATTTACCATTAGCCTGTTCATATGCGATCTCTGTGTGGTTAGGACCTTCCTGCCAATGGTCATAACTCTGACATTTATCGCAAAATTCAAACCTTTGCACATGACTACAAGCATCATGGTCAGGCGTGATGGTTAAGCTGACGGTTGGGGAAAAAACTGCAACAAACTCCAGTCAAACGAAAAACTCACTGTGGTTTTTGCATGGGGTTTCGCCCCGAAATTTAATGTAATCGGGGTTTCAGGGGTTGACATGTGGCCACCCAAACCACTTAACAATTAACTTAAATGGTTTGTGTTGGCAAGATTTTGGAGCACCACTAAATTTCGGGAAAGATGTTATTTCTAACTGCGGATAAGTGCAGTCCCCACATTTAGTGGAGGATTTCTAGGGGATATTGGGAAAAATCTTAGCCAGGTAAATTTTCAACCAAATTGGGTGAAACAAGAGTCTACCTAGACTAATTTGAGCATTATGGAGCCATTGGTGCAAAGAAAACAACCATTGGAGGCTTGTAAATACATGTGTTTGAAATTTTTAGCATAATGAAAAGATGGACATGCCATTGGGAGTTGGACTAGCAGATGTAGCCCAGGAGGGCTGAACTGTTTCATCATGCCTGCTGTGTAAATCTTATGTGTGATGTTATTTATTTGTTATACATTGTTGTTCAGTGTTATTTAGGCTTTTATACATGATTAAAACTCACAATTTGATCTATGTTTCATGGTTAAATTCCTCAAACCTTAAGAAAAAAATGGATACAAATATGTACATGTTTTGTAACTGAAAAGACACTTAGCATAGAAAACTAATATAGTCCTTTCAGATCACTGGCCTACTTGCGCAAGTCAAAGTCTCACCCGAAGTAGTATGGGGGGGTGCCAGAACCAGGTTTCGACACCCTAAGAGAGAATTAAATAATGTGGGTGCCTTTAAGTATTATAACACTAGTGGTCTGACCTCCGCTACAGAAACCCTAACTAGAAAACCTAACTCAGCGGATATAGGTTATTTTAAGTAGGTTATCCTATGCACACCTCTATGAGGCTCCATAGTCCCTTTAATTTTCTCAATACATAATATTCAAGTTCAAAAATGACAGATTCATGCATATAACATTCATATAAATTAGAAGACAGTTATGAAAACAATCCAAAATCAGATAACGCCATAAATAGAAATAACATACAAAAAAAAATCATAAAGGATAACACAGATGAATTTGGTACTCAGATTTATCCCAAAACATTCCTTTCTTGATTCACAGTTCATATCATCCTTACAATACTTCCATTCTACATCTCCACATAGCCAGCGGGGTCCACACACAACTGGACTAAGGTCTCCCCGCACAAAGCCAACAGGAGTCTTCAAAACCCAAAAAAATTTGATTTTAGCTTACACCATCATAACAAAACTCACATCAGACTTCTTCTTCTATCTACTATGACTCGATATACACTTCTATTTATATCGTTAGCCTGCTCTCCTCTAAATTCCGCAAACTATGGTTTGTGGCCCTTAGTTTCTATGCGTTTCCCATTACAACTCATGAGGGGGATTTGACCCACCCCAAAGCCCCTTGAATTGCGTGCAAAACTTACAACTTACAAAAATAATAGCAATTTCAGTCCTAAGAGACCCAACTCCAACACCAACTTAACCCACTCCTCTATATATTTACAACCTTCCATATTCAATGGGTTTTATTTTGGAGAGTGATTCTAACCTTATGATGTTGTTATGAAAGACACAATTTAATGCATTTAGTGTGATTAGACGTGCATTTTGTGATAAGGAAAGGACAAGTCAACTTGGAGGAGCTTTTCTACAAGATCAACACCTATTTTAGGTTGTAACTTACTCCATTTATTTTAATGAAAATAGTTCTATGTTTTCTTATATATGATGTTGTTATTTCATGTATTTCAATAACATTTTGAACTGTTGAATAAAGTGATTAAATGATGTTGCATAGATCCCATAGTTTCTTGGCTTCTATTTTCTAGCTGTGTAGGTTCTAATTTTGGCAATTGAATAATTTAAGCTAAATAAGGACTGAAGAATGCGATATATTCTAGGTTGCCTTCATCCTGCCATATGTTTACTTTAAGAAAAAAATTGGGTTCCTTTTCTCTCTATTGTTCTAGGTTAGACCACCAGACCTATGAGAGATACTTTTTTCCCCAGTCATAAATCTCACATAAAAAATTGACTCGATTCCACCTTCAGTTGATCATGCATTTCCCGAAGACAGTGAATTCCATACCACTTATGTTCTTATCGGTTATTCAAATTCAAATTAGTTGGGGGGGGGGGGAATCCTCCCATTCCTATGTCACAAGGGAATTGTTCTCGCATTCCCATGGCACAAGGGGGAAATTGTCTTGTTCCAGCAACACCCCCTCCAAGTATTATGGTCACTTCCTTTAATTATATTCTACTGGAAGGATAGCATCTTCCTCCCTACATCCACTTCCAGGTCATATTACAATATTATAATATGGTTTTACCTAGAATAACCGTAGATGAAAGTGCATTTGTTAGTATTTTTTCCTCAACTACTTGGCAAGCTTTAATTTCTATGTAGCTTGTTCCTTCTACCCAAAATCTAATGGGTTTTACCAGAGGAACCAATCAACCAATAGGGGTCCTTCCTAAGTTTCTTATTACTATGGGAGGAAATACTATCTATATCAATTTGATGGTATTATAATGCCACTTGGATTTTAATTTACTCATTGGACCTGACTATGTTTATGTCATGGGATATCCTATCTCTTCACTCCTTCGTGTGATGTGTTTTCCACATGAAGGAAGAATCATGACCATTGAATAACTTTTTTTCATTGGTCATAATTTCATTTCTAGTAAAAAATAATCCCTAAATGGTCCTTATATTCATTTAGTATCTCCAACACCAAAGATTGATTATGTGGCAATTTGTTCCATGCCCACATTTACTGATGATTTAGTTGATGATATCGCATCATGAATTGGGGGCATTGGAGCCTGATATTTATAATAGAGCCCTTTATTTGTATCCATTCCATGTTTTTGTTCTCCCATATAATGAAAACCTCTTGGAAGCCATGAAATTTTGCAGATCATTATGAAGGTTCTTGGAGCAGATTCCCTTGTCGTGTGTCAAACTCGTTAAAAAATGAGACAAGGCCCCCCAGTAGAATTCATCTTGTTGTGTCAAGCTCGTTAAAAAAAGAAACAAGGTCCTACAAGAATATTTATTTTACTGTGTCATCCTCCTTAAAAAAGGAAAGAGATATATGTCCATTTTGAGTATTTGATTAGATCTCATAAATTTTAAGTCTAGACTTTCACTTGGTGTCGTAAATGAACCTTCATTCCACCACCTGTTAGCAACCAATAGTCTACTTAGGTGAATCAAATTAATCTTGGGGGGTATGTACCTCGAATTCGGTAATTATGCATGGAACATGCAAACTTATTTCAAGCATAGTTTTCCTCTCTTTCAATCTTGTGTAAAAATGAAACTGATTTCAAGAATAGTTTCCACTATTTCAAGCTTCTGTAAAAATCAAACCGTTTTAACCCTACCTTTTGTGATTTCCATTTTTATTAGCATGTTTTTGCTATATGAGCCTTGGTTTTCTCATTTCATCATCACCGTCTTCTTGGCTGATCATACCCTTTCACTTGGTTGTTTTACCTTTACCTAAGGAACTACTACAATGAGTTGTCTTATTAGCCAACCAACTCACATTTACCTATTTTGAGTAGTTCCATCATGATTGAAACTAGTTTCTACCATTTATACCACTCATTCCTTTGGGAGGAGTCCTCTTTGATCTATTTTTCAGACTCCCAAAACATGAAAATATTGTCAATCACTTTTCTTTTCAAACTCTTTAAAGTAAATGAAAAGATGTATAATCAGTATAAGTTTAACACTTTTCCATGCTGAGATAGACTATTTATGAAAAAGGAATACCTTAGTTGAACATGGCTAAGAGTTTCTCTTGAGAATTTTTTTCTTCCTTTTTGGACTCACACGAATATCTACGAAAAGGAACATTTGGAGTTTTCCTTTTCGCCTTTTTTTCAAATTGTATAAACATGAAAAAGATGTTGAGTTTTTCCTTTTCTAGACCCATTAAAACATCAAACATCAAGTACTTTTTGAACATGGTAAGGTTGAACCTGTCCTTCTCAG
This sequence comes from Pinus albicaulis, assembly GCA_034641835.2. Lineage (NCBI taxonomy): Eukaryota > Viridiplantae > Streptophyta > Pinopsida > Pinales > Pinaceae > Pinus > Pinus albicaulis. The sequence continues at coordinate 511,618,412 of CM076576.1, forward strand.
GGTTCATTAAATATACTTTGATGGATTCATCTAAAGGGTGAACATACAAATAAATCATATGTTATCCTCCTCAAGTTTGTTAAAAAATAAAGAGGTACTGACCAGTATGGTCGGGGAAATTTAGAAAACAAGGTACTCCATTTTCTAATGGAATCGAGTCGTTGTTGAAAATGCCACTCTTCCGCTTAATATTCGTGGGTACATGGGTTGGGTAATTTTATTGTATTTTAGTTCATAATACCTTGTCACAGCCTCCATTTTGGTTTTGGGTCAGTTCTCCGAACTCCATTTAGTGTTGACGGTGTGTTCAAGAGAATTCATTCAACTGATATTCAATGCAATACTCTTAATCCTTTATTCCATGTTTATCTTTCCTGATCCATTTCTATATCAGTATTATTTATTCTCATTCATGATACTTATTTTGTGTAATTTATGGGAGATACATCAAGGCCCTCCTGTGATGGGTCATTTCTTGTTGACAACAACACATTATCTAGGAATTTAACTTAGAAATAACCCTCTAGTACCATGGCACTTGCAAACATTAATGAAAATTTTCCTCACTCTTAGTGACATGTTTACATCATTGGCCTTCTACTGTAAGAATCTATGTGGTGTTCGACATTAGTTTATTTATTCAAATTTTATGGATTGTACTATAGAACCTTGAGATCCATTAACTTCATTGGTGGTTTCTCTCGTGTCTGTTAAATAATTACATCATCGACCGATAATCAGATGGTGTCTACCATGTTTGACCTCAACACATTGATTCACATGGTTAGACTTATATGTTGGTTTGGCCATGTGAACAAGATAAAATATTCCAAATCTATTTTCATCCATCTGGACTGTGATTCCTTGAGATATACAGAGATCACAATGTATGATGTCCATGATCATAAAGATAGTAATCTAGTCATGGGTCCACTAGTTGTCCTCTATGGATGTGTATTTTAATAATTTTACATGTGAGGTTATCTTACATGATGAGTATCGGTATGCCTCCACCAAAAAAATATGTAATTTTACAAATCTATTGTAACAGATGAATCTCGTCAATTGTTCTTGATCCCGACTTGTCACAAGGTAAAGCAATTCAGTCATCAGTCATCATTTATAACTTTTCTCTTTAGGAGGGAATATGTTATAGGCCATTTTTTCATCTAGTCAATTGGAATACTAATGGGATTAATCAACATCATTTTCCCCCTTGTCATCATCATTTCACAAAAACCTTATCATTCATCTTTTATTCCCTAAAATTTCTTCCTAAAACTGCATCGTCTAGTCTAGTTTTCAGACCAATGCTCCTTGGCCTCTTGTTGGACTATGTTCACCTACAGGTTGCTCCACTATGACCTACATTGATCACCTAAATTTTTCTCCCATTTTCATCTGTCTTGGTTGTAGAAATTTAGGAAAAATAAAGAGAATCATGAAGCCTCAATTTCTAGAAGCTTCTAGGATATATTATAACCATTTACCTTGGATAAAAATCTCAAAGCCTATCCTATCCTAGCTTAGAGTTTCCATCCCTTATCCTTAGTTTTCATCCTCCAAAAAATAGTGGATATGAATCCCTAGATTGTTAAAATTATAATAACTCACAACTTACCCCACTCCTTTATATATTTACAACATTCCATATGAAAGCAGTTTGTTTTTGGAGAGTGATTCTATCGTAATGATATTTGTGTGAGAGACATCATTTCATTCATTTAGGGTAATTGGAGGTGCAATTTGCTACAAATAAAGGAAAAGTCAACTTGGAGGAGATTTTCTACAAGATCAACACCTATTTTTGGTTGTAACTCACTCCATTGCTATTAATGCAAAGAGTTATTTTTTTTCCTATATATGATGTTGTTAATTCATGTATTTAAATACCATGTTTATTTATTGAGTAAAGTGAATATATGATGTTCCATAGATACTATATTTTCCTCGCATTAGGGGAATTTTTAGGTCTAAAATGGACCTCCTAAGGAAATTATAAAATAATAGTGTAAATAATAAAATAAGATAATATTACATCATCGAATTCTAGAGGGAAAAAAGAAAACGTTATTTTTTCAACTCATATTTTAAACTTATCTCCCTATGGGTTTATTGAAGTTTCATGTGAAAAAACTCGTTTTATGCATAATTTGATTCCTCGTCCAACGAGTACCCATGTTGCATAGTTTCAATGGATTATGCTACATGAAAAATATGATTTCAATCATGTTTTTTCATGTATTTCTCATTTTTCATGTAGGAGGGTCCATCGAAAGTATGTAACATTGGAATTCCTTGAATGAGGAATTAAATTTTTCATCCAATGAGTACCCCACTCGAAATTTGAGTAAAACCTTAGGGATATAATTTGAAAATACAATTTGAAAAAATAGTTTTATTATTTTATTATTTTTTTATATTTTTAATTTTTTACTCCAAATATGGTGAATCATCCCCCATGGTTGATATCATCATATTGAATTCTATTGGTTCTTATAAAGTTTATTTTGATTGTACATTTTTCTTAGGAGGCCCAATTTACACCTCAAAATTTCTCTAATGCTTATGTTGTCTGACTGTGGAGCTTTTAATTTTGGAAAACAAGGTTAGGATTCGAGAATTCAATCTACAGAGTGAGAGAATCATGCAACGAATTCTAGGTAGGATTAATCTTGTCATATATTTTATTTAAGGAAAAATATGTTTTCCTTGTCTCTCTGTTGTTCTAGGTTATACCACAAGACCTAGGGGAGATACTTACTTATGGAGTCATAAATCCCGCATAACAGGTGCATAGGGAAGACATGCAGGCCCACTTTTCCACATGTTCAACTCTTCACAGTGCGACAATGTGCCCTTTTTTATTTCTTCCCCTTTCTTGAGCACGTGAGTGCATAATGAAGCCACAAATGACCATGCATGTCCCCTTCGTGCTTTGAAAGTGCACCCTCCTAATTTGCATGCTTATTTCCTCTTACATGCAAGTTATTTTATGTTTTCATTCATAGTTTGTCATGTTCTATAATCTATGGTGACTCATTGAACGTGACTTAGAATTCCTAAACAATGAGCTAGTTTTAAGCTAATACCGTTACTATGTGTGTCTTTACACAAACACATTCTCGTGCTATAAGTGCCACCCCTTTGTACTAATCTATTGGAGGCATGTCACCTCAAAAAGGTATCTCCAAAGTACTTTCAAAATCAAGTGTTGAAGAAATTTTAGAATTTACAAGGCACAATGTTCCCATAGACGCATATTCTCAGTGATTCATTGATAAAGGTACACAGGTCACTTGGAGAAAAATAAATAACACATTCATTAAGGAGAGGTTTCCTAGAGAATTGGAATATTTTCATGCATATATCAATATGACGAAGCCCGCGATGCACACATGTTTATTCTCTCTCATGCCATGTGCGGAAGTAATTAAATGGATCAATACACATATGGATGATTCTCAAATTGTGATATGTAATGGGAGTGGTAGTCAATTTTCCACCGAATTTGTTGAAGGCATGAAAAAATAATATAAGATGCTCAATCACTATGAATATGAAAAAAAAAATCACAAAATGGGAAACCCTTGACACTACTGATGTTATCAAAACATGGTGTCGAGAGCTTGCCAAGATCCATCATCACCCATCAATAGCTTATCCGAAAAATATTATCATAGATGTTTATCAATACCTAATAGCTATGTATTTTCTATTATATGGTATTAATAACTTTGAGGTGTTCCAAGAGAACTGGATATAAATTCTCAGTATACTAGTTACCCATGGAATAGTTTTTAACTGGGTCGATATCTTATAATTTTAGTTGCAATATCAGGTGGGGACGGCATAAGAATCTTTACCAATGAACTAAGAAGCATAATTATATATTCCTACATTCCTCTTAGAAATAATATTTGCATAGCATGTGTTTATAGGAGTGAATTACGATTGGACTCCTATAGAAAAGTACCCAGTCTACTTACACTATAGAGTGTTATGATATACAATATTCCTAGGCATATATGACAAGTTAGTTGAACAATTCTTTGCAAAAATATTTCAAATAAATTTTGATATTGGTGCTCCTTGTATGACTGATTAGATAAAAGAGTCATTTCAACGTATCGTAGAATAGTTTGCAGCTTCAAAAGTGTACATAAATCAGGTGCTTTGGTTTTAATTTATAACCTAACCTTATTCCCTAATATGTGACTGAGAAAGTGGTCATGTAAGAAGCTACAAATTAGTTGGAAAAGGGAATATCACAAATTATTTAGATGAGCAAGAAATCCCCTTAGCCTATCTTCCCATTAAGGATCAGATTGTATGAATTGAAGATTCAAAGACTATGACAATAGAGATACAGGAGCTTGACAACGTACACTTCGCTACTAAATATTTCCATCGATATAAGCCAAGGTGAATTTTCAGGAAACATTATGAACAGATCTGTCACAATATGAGGTACTCACTTATTTCCACAATAGAAGATGAGAAGATAAATAATTAGTATGATTCCAACATGAATACGCATCCACTATTGGAGGCATGTTCAGACCATCATACACTGGCTAAATATTTTCAAGAGTAGGAGGAGGAGAGAACACCTCAAGTAAGAAAAATAATTTCCAAGAAAAGGATTAGATATTCCTCGACGAGTGAGAGAAAAAATAAATGGAAGGTCAATCCCTTAAAATCGGGATTTATTCAAGTAGAGTAGGAGAGAAGATAAATAAAATATGAGGAGAGTAAGAGTTAAAAGGATGCTTTGCGTGGACAGAAACAAGAAGAAGAAGAAGAGAGTAGGAGGATAAAATATGAGCAGCAGAGGCAGTCCCAGGAGAAGGAATATGCACAAATATTGGAAGAAGAAAACATGACTCGGGAGCTGTAAGAGGAGCATTCAGAAGAAGAGTATTCCATCAAGACAATAGAGCAAGATCCATGTACTCTAAGAGAGCATCCTAGGATAGGGGGGCATCTTCCGTTTGGAGAGATGGTGAGCATACCTCCACCACTAGACCGAATCATGGATGTATCCAGTGTAATGTTTGATCAACTTAAGAAGAATATCATACAACAAAGGAGCATGTGCTTCCCATAGGATCCTGAGAATCTAGTCTTAGTTTCTAAAGAGAGGTTCATCACTGCCAAAAATAGAATACATACAAGGGCGATCATGGCAGAAAATATTGCATTTGCTACAATGACACATGATGTTGGCATATGTTGTCCTTGATGGCAACATACTTGATGAATTTGATGGTAACCTACTTGATGAAATAATATTGTTGGCAATATGATGCAGAGTGTTGTCCTTGATGGCAACCTACTTGACAAAGTTGATGACAACCTTCTTGATGAGTTAAAGGGGAGATTATTGGCAATGTGTTACAATGTGTTGACTTTGATGGAACCTACTTAATGAAGTTGTTTGTGATGGAAATTGAATTTATGAGTTGTTAATAATGTAAATCTAATGTATCTACAGATCAGTTCAGAAGCAGCAGAAGAAAGGAATTCAGAAAGTGCCAGAATAATGATAAATAAGTTATGCTACAAAGCATACGCGGGTTTGTTAAGGAGAAGTAGCATATGCACGCGAAAAAGTACATGCCAAGTCGCGTATTCCCTATTGCGCTCCAAATTTATAATACCAAGGGGTGTTATCATGGTATTGACCCATTGTATTGAGCACTGGAATATCTATTTGATCCCGTCCAGGAATACCATTAGTAGTTGAGTGGTTTTGACTCATGGTATTGACAAAGGCTAAATCTATATAAGGAGAAGAAGATCATGGTGCAAGGGGGTGCGTGTGTAAGGGTTGTGAATGAATAAATCTCTCTAAGGAATATCTACATGGATGAACTCTGTTCTTCATTTATAGATTTGAATCTATGATGCACCTATGAAGAAAGTGATGAAGAAGGATCTCTAGATCTGAAATGTATATGTATTTTCTAGATCTTTTTATGGAAGGTTTAGATCTGAGATGAGGCGAAATACTTTCTGAAGTAAAAGATGAAATCTGTGTTGCTTATCTGATCTGAAGAGCTGCAAAGTCCTAAAAATTTACAGATGTATACGTAGGTTCGCTTCAGCAAAAGCGCGTGTATACGCGGGTCTGCCTAAGGAAAAGGGCGTATGGGAAGATAGAGTTTTCTGAAGAATGCACAGAAGTATACCCAGGTTGGTGTCCATGAAAGCGCGTACATACATAGGTTCAGTGAAGTAAAAGTGCGTATTGAATCTAGGCTTTGCTGAAGTAAGTGGAATGAAATGTCTGATCTGTTCTGTTGTTTTACTGCTATCTGTCAGTAATGTATTCATACAGATCTGGGTTTTTTGAATGTTGAATATGCTGTTGATTATGTTAATTGAAGATCAAGTTTTTGGGTGATTGGTTGATGATTCAATGAATGAATTGATGGGATTATAAGTTTCAGTTTGATGTATGATGAGCTTAAATGTATGGAGTGTGTCCAGTCTGAAAATCTAATGAAAAGTGGCCTACAAGGTATGTTATGTGGAAGCTGTTGGATCGAGTTTGAAAATTGATGAAATGTGGTCCAGAATGGTGCTAAGGGTCGAAGCCTTCAGTGAGGGGGTTGTAGCTCCCTTCCAGTGGTAGCTGGTAAACGAGTGCAGGGGGTAGTAGCTCCCTTCTAGGAGAGGCTGGTAAACGAGAGCAGGGGGTCGTAGCTCCCTTCTAGGAGAGGCTGGTAAACGAGAGCAGGGGGTTGTAGCTCCCTTCCAGGAGAGGCTGGTAAACAAGAGAAGTTTGTAGCCTTCTGTAGTTGGGTGCCTCCGTGCTGGTATGAGTCTGCACCAGTACATGGTTGTACGATGTTTTCTTTATAATAAAATATTGAAGACTGAGACGATGGCAGCGATGGTTTTCTCCAGAATTGGGTTTCCACCTTAAATCCCGGTATTCATGTGTGTTGCTTATGTGTGATGATTTATTCTATTCTTACTGCAGATGTTTACTGTTTACTAAACATCTAATGAATGAATGATGCAATGATCTAAGAAAATAATTATCAGCATAAACAGATCTCTGTTAATACGCGAGTTTTATTAATGATATCCGCGTGTATATGTGAGTTGGCTTCAGTAAAGTAGCGTATGGGTTTTAGAGAAAGGAAAATTAAAAATTTTATCAGTTAGATCGAAATACTGATTCACCCCCCCCCCCTCTTAGTACTTTTCCCAACAATTGGTATCAAAGCGGGTCCTTCTGCAGAAGCTTGATCGCTTGAAGGAGATTCGTCACAATGGGAAGTCAGGAAGGAGTACTTTCTCTAAGGCCACCTTTATTCAATGGAGGTAATCTGTTATTCTGGAAGATACGAACAAAAGCATATTTGCAAAGTCTTGGTGCAGAAGTATGGGCAATCGTGGAAGAAGGTTATCGGTATCCGACAACTATTCCTACTGATCCAGCAGAAAGGAAGAAATATGAAATCAATGCCAAAGAAGTCAATGTTTTATTAGGAAGCCTGTCTGAATCAGAATTTGTTTAAGTGATGCATCTAAATTCAGCAAAAGAAATATGGGACAAAATCATTCTAAGCTATGAAGAAGATACAAAGGTAAAAAGCGCCAAACTCCAAACTCTCAGAATTGAATATGGATGCATAGTGATGAGAGTATTGCCAGTTTCTTTTTACATCTAGATGATATTGTAAATCGTATGAGAAGTTTGGGTGAAACCATAACTGATACTACTCTGGTTGAAAAAATCTTAAGATCTTTGACTTCAAAATTTGAGTCAAAAGTATCTGCTATTGAAGAAAGGCAAGATCTACAAACTCTTACTGTTGTTCAACTAGATGGTATTATAACTTCATTTGAAATGAGAAAAGAAGCTCCCTCTCAAATCAGAGAAGTTTCCTTTAAGGCATGTGCAAAAGGAAAAGAAAAGGAAGTTGTCAAGGAATCAAGTTACATATCAGAAGAAGAAGAAGAAAATTTTGTGAGAAGACTCCAACCAGGTACTGGAAGATTCAAAGGTAAGCTTCCCTTCAAGTGTTTTAACTATGGAAGATTTGGTCATTATGCTGCTAAATTTCCTTATAAAGAAAACCACGATAAAGGGAAACAATTTGAAAAGGGAAAGAGCTATTATACAAATGAAGATAATGATGAAATATCAAATGAGGATGAAGAATATTCTGACCAAGATATGATAGTGCTCATGGCAAGGAAGAAAAAGAAGAAGGCTACTCAAAGAAAGGAGATATCTCAGAAAACATGTGCAGCAGAAAATGAAGAAGATAAAACAGGCATTGAATGTTGTTCTTGTGATTCACTTTCTTGTGCAAGCAATGGTAAAGATAGTGAAAGTAATCTTATGGATCTAGAAGAAGCTCTCAAGATTAAATTTGAAGATCAACAAAGATCATTTAAAGAGAGAGAAGTTATCTATAATGAGATGATCTCTCAAATGAAAGGACAGATAGAAATACTGAATGGTCAGATAGACAAGTATCAAAGGTTGTAAAATTATGCAACCAATCAAAATAAAATACTTGAAGCAGAAATCATCGATCTAAATGAAGATCCGGAAAAATAAAATAAGAAGAATGAAGAACTTGAAGCAGAAATCATCTCTCTAAAAGAAGATCTTGAAGCATCAAATAAGAAGAATGAAGAACTTATACAATCATTTGAAAAAGAAGGACGAGAAGTAGAAATCATCTCGCTCAAAACAGATCTGGAAAAATCAAATAAGAAGAATGAAGAACTTCTACAAATTTTTTAAGAACAAGAAAATGGGTTGAAAGAAGAGATTTTAAAACTGAATGATCAAGTAGAAGAAGGAAGAAGAGTTGAAGAAAGTATGAAGAAGCAATGCCAAAAATTGGAGGTTGAGGTAAACATTCTAAAAGGTAAATTAGAAGAGAAGGATAAACTCTTGAGGTTTCAAGATAGTACTAAGATTATGGATAATATTCTTAGTATTCAAAGGTCTCCTTCTGTTAAATTTGGTCTTGGCTTTCATGAAAATATTAAAGGAGAATCTAGCTCACAAGGAAGTGTTAAAGATTCAAAGGACATCAATGCAAAATCTGAAGTGTTGAAATAAACAAAAGATCAAAAGAAATCATTCCCTCCTATGATAAATAATTTTGAATGCTTTAAATGTCATAATTATGGGCATATTGCAGCAAATTGCAGAAGCAGAATGTTGCAGTCACATACAAATAGATTCTACACAGAAAGGTACTCTAGTTTCTTCAAGGGATATTGTTTTTCATGCAGCAAGTATGGTCATAAAGCAGCTGATTGCAATAGAAGAAAGAATAGAAAAACACATTATGATCCTTATGCTTACTTTTCTGGTCACATAAGATGTTATTCTTGTAACAAGTATGGACATGTTGAAAAATAATGCGGGATGAATAGATCTGAGAAATTGGATAATTTTCAGCACACAATAAGAAGCTTCAAGCAAAGCTAGAAAAGGAAGGAGGATCGGTCAGAAACGTAGGGAATATTGACCCTACTGCAGTCATCCACTTCTAAAGCTTACTTCTCATAATGACTGCAGGAGTAATGTGAGATACATTATAGGGATTAGTAATGTATCATCACAGGGGGAGCAATGTATGATGATTCCCATGGTTGGTTTGGTAATTCTAGTTATGTTTATTTATGACAGTGCATCTGATGTGAAGAAGACAGGTACAGGTGGTACAAATTCAGGGGGAGATGAAGTTGTGGAAATTTTCAGTGTTTCACTTTCCATACGTGGGTTTAGTGAACTAAAGCCGCATATACACATGAGTTCTGCTGGAGACAGTCGCGTATGCTTTCTAATAAGAAAAATAGTAAGATAGCTAAAGATCAGGAGCACAAGTTCAGGGGGAGAATCAATCTAACAGCTAATGTTTTCATTGTTGCCATTGTATCTGATTATTCCTTAGCTCTTGCTCAAAATGATGATGACAGGATACATGGTTTCTTATGATGAGATTATGGATGAGCCCTGTTTGCTTTTTGCTGAAGAATATCTTTTGTTTCACACATGGATAAGTTGGAAGTCTTATGATTCAAAAATAATAATAGATCATGCAGAGTTTGTTGCTATGGTTGAGACCTTTTTCCTACACATATTACATCATGATGAATCTTGAAGATCTTGGTGATTTTAGATCACATGGATGATTGCTTGACACATATTGTCTATTGAAGAAGTTGTTCTGATATGATAATACCTCTTGGAAAGAATATGTTGATGCTGCAAAAATTCTGAAGGCTTGGTTACTAATGTGCTTGTGATACAACTGTTGGATGATACTTGAAAACACAACTACATTGTCCTATCTATCTTCTCTCAGATATTCCGGGGAAGCATTCAAATATCTCAGACAGAAACTGGGAGTAGTCTCTGCTAAACAGAAGATCAAAACTGCTTAAATTCAGATAATTAAATGGGATACGTGGATTTCCTGAAGGATAGTCGCGTATATACGCGAGTTCATACACAGAAAATCGTGTATGGGTATTTTCTGACAAAATTCTTCTGGGTCAGCATTCTTTCAGCACAACTGCTGTATTGTTTGGTATCTTTGGTGGTGTTCCAGTTTTCATAATTTTGGTTCATTATCTGATATTTTTGATGAAGACGCCTTGACGATTTTCTATTGAAAGTGTTCAGGATGCACAAGCTAAGGGGGAGCATTGGTCATATGGAAAGGATGCATTGGATGCATAGTTTCAGGGGGAGCATTAGCCTTGCTGATTGTAATGCATTGTTGGCATTATGATGATTCTGAAATATGATCTCTCTTGAGGTCTTTCTGATATTGGTCATAAAAATTCATATTTGTATTTTGATGAGAAGGTCATGTTGAGACCTATGATGTAAAATTTTAATATTCAGTTATGTAAGGACTTGCTCAAATTTGTAAACCCACTTGGTTGGGTACTTGAGTCACATATGTAAATCCACTTGGTTGGATCATTGATGTAAGTATGAGTCTTTGATGATAGGAAAGGTCATAGAGTCATGTACTTCATTGAAAAAATATGTTTGAGGATTCAGCATGAACTCAGGGGGAGCATGGTAACTTCAATGAACATCAGATCTACAGAGCTCTTCTTTCTACATGAGGAGAAATTTTTTTTTTTGGTTTTCATCCACCCTTTGCCCTTGATGTCAAAGGGGGAGAGTAACATGCTGTTTGAATAAGGGGAGAGCATCATGGTGTTTGCATAATGGTTATATTCAATGTATCTATATGTTGTGATGATCAAACACCATCATGGTTGCCATCAAGTCCAAAGGGGGAGATTGTTGGCATATGTTGTCCTTGATGGCAACCTACTTGATGAAGTTGATGGTAACCTACTTGATGAAATAAGATTGTTGTCAATATGATGCAGAGTGTTGTCCTTGATGGCAACCTACTTGAAAAAGTTGATGACAACCTTCTTGATGAGTTAAAGGGGAGATTATTCGCAATGTGATACAATGTGTTGAATTTGATGGAACCTGCTTAATGAAGTTGTTCGTGATGGCAACTGACTTGATGAGTTGTTAATAATGTAAATCTGATGTATCTACATATCAGTTCAGAAGCAACAGAAGAAAGGAATTCATAAAGTGCCGGAATAATGATAAATAAGTTATGCTACAAAGCATATGCGAGTTTGTTAAGGAGAAGTAGCGTATGCACGCAAAAAAGTACGTGCCAAGTCGCGTATGCCCTATTGCGCTCCAAATTTAGAATAACAAGGGGTTTTATCATGGTATTGACCCATTGTATTGAGTGCTGGAATATCTATTTGATCTCGTCTAGGAATACCATTAGTATTTGAGTGGTTTTGACTCAAGGTATTGACAAAGGCTAAATCTATATAAGGAGAAGAAGATCAGGGTGTAAGGGGGTGCGTGTGTAAGGGTTGTGAATGAATAAATCTCTCTAAGGAATATCTTCATGGATGAACTCTATTCTTGATTGATAGATTTGAATCTATGATGCACCTATGAAGAAAATGATGAAGAAGGATCTCTAGATCTGAAATGTATATGTATTTTATAGATCTTTTTATGGAAGGTTTAGATCTAAGATGAGGTGAAATACTTTCTAAAGTAAAGGATGAAATCTAGGTTGCCTATCTGATCTGAAGAGCTGCACAGTCCTAAAAAGTTATAGATGTATACGCAAGTTCACTTCAGCAAAAGCACGTGTATACGCGGGTCTGTCTAAGGAAAAGCGTGTATGGGAAGATAGAGTTTTTTGAAGAATGCACAGAAGTATATGCAGGTTCATGTGCATGAAAGCGCGTACATACGCAGGTTCAGTGAAGTAAAAGCGCGTATGGAATCTAGGGTTTGCTGAAGTAAGTGGAATGAAATGTCTGATCTTTTCTGCTGTTTTACTTCTATCTGTCAATAATGTATTCATATAGATCTAGGTTGTTTGAATGCTGAATATGCCGCTGATTATGTTAATTAAAGATCAAGTTTTTGGGTGATTGGTTGATGATTCAATGAATAAATTAATGGGGTTATAAGTTTCAGTTTGATGTATGATGAGCTTAAATGTATGGAGTGGGTCCAGTCTGAAAATCTGATGAAAAGTGGCCTACAAGGTATGTTCTGTGGAAGCTATTGGATCGAGTTTGAAAATTGATGAAACGTGGTCCACAATGGTGCTGAGGGTCGAAGCCTTCAGTGAGGGGGTTGTAGCTCCCTTCTAGTGGAAGCTGGTAAACGAGTGCAGGGGGTAGTAGCTCCCTTCCAGGAGAGGCTGGTAAACGAGAGCAGGGGGTCGTAGCTCCCTTCCAGGAGAGGCTAGTAAACGAGAGCAGGGGGTTGTAGCTCCCTTCCAGGAGAGGCTGGTAAACAAGAGAAGGTTGTAGCCTTCTGTAGGTGGGTACCTGCATGCTGGTATGAGTTTGTGCTAGTACATGGTTGTACAACATTTTCTTTATAATAAAATATTGAAGACTGAGATGACGACAGCGGTGGTTTTCTCCCGAATTGGGTTTCCACCTTAGGTCTTGGTGTTCATGTGTGTTGCTTATGTGTGATGATTTATTCTGTTCTTACTGCACATGTTTACTATTTACTAAACATCTAATGAATGAATGATGCAATGATATAAGCAAATAATTATCAACATAAAGAGATCTCTATTAATACGTGAGTTTTATTAATGATATCCACGTGTATACGCGAGTTGACTTCAGTAAAGTAGCGTATGGGTTTTAGAGAAAGGAAAAGTAAAATGTTTATCAGTTAGCTCGAAATACTGATTCACCCCCCCTCTCAGTATTTTTCCCAACACATGATAACTATGAATACTTTTTTAATGAGAATTAGAGGTTGAGAAGATAGCTTGTTGTGTCAAACCAATAGGTAGAACATCTTGTAGCAGAGAAACAATGAGTATCACCAAAAAAATTCAATGTCATAGAATGTCATTCATTCATGCAAGAAGAGTTTTGTCCAATGGAGGATACTCTGGGACAAATATATCATGAGATGATACTAATATAGCAGGTCATGGCTCCTCTTGTTGGCATTTAGAGGAATTCACATGAAGTGGTGAAACTCGTGAAGATTAAAAACTGATTAGTTGATTAGATGTAGGAGTGGGTTGCAAAATATCTAGATTCCCTGTAGCATTTAGAAAGGAAGGATAAGGTCTCTGCTGAAATAGACATAGTTTAGTTGAGACTCCACCTACATAGTTACTAGATTCTGGGAGCACAATAAGTTGGCACTATGTCCTCCTACTACTGATTGCATAATGGGTTTGAATATCTAAAAAAGAAGCACATGATGCACACCATAATATATATTGAAGTAATTAGAGGCATGGAGGTTAGCTTCCAAGAGATCAAAGAATATATTTAACAAATCATGCAAACGGATAGAGAATTATGGCTTGGAGATAACCAAAGAAATTATTCAACAATATGCCTTTGCACCAGTCAAATCACACATGATTCTCCCATGTATTGGGAATAATGTATATTGAAGCTGCAATAACATACTAACGAAGGCGTTGGAGGTGAATATGAACTACAAAATAGACTTTTCACTTTGGGTCAAAGCCATCGTAAAGGAGTTCCGAGCATGGGTGACTTACATTACAAGTGAAATCCATGAAAAAGAAAATGATTTATATATGTGATGAGTTTTTTCCCATAATCATTTTTGCCTTATCAATACACCATCTCATTTGTAAATTGTCATATGTAATAAATGTTATGAAATGAATTCTATGGGACACATGTGGTATATAAAAGCCACATATTGAAATGTAGAGTCATGTAGTGAATATGATAATTCATAGGAGTTGAAGAGTCATGAGGAAGCTCCTAGGTCATTGTATTTTTGATAACTAGCTCCCTATAACTCAAGAAAAATGAATTTTTGGGACGTGACTTTTCAAAGGCTTTAGATTCTAGAGGTATTTCCTTAACTTCTCTCATAAGACAAAGGAGATAGATAATTATTTGGGGAAGCAAGTTTTGCCTTCATTTTACACTACTGGATACAATGCTTAATCCCTCTAACAATGTACTTGGGATCTAACACTTTTAATCAAAATCTCAATGAGCCAACATTCCTTCATACATGTATCATAGATGTAGTTGGACTATTCTACTTATGTTTATGGTATATGTTTCTTTGTTCACTTACTAAGTTAATGAAATAATTTTTTTCTTAGTTATGGATATTATTGAATGAATGCTATTATGTTTTAAAAATTTTGTTTTACAATGCGGACTAATTTGCAACTACTCGAAAAGCCTCTCTCTCTATCCCCGAGTCCCCCTTTCGAATAGTACTTCTATTTTTGTAATAGGTGGCTTGTTTCCCTCAGCATCCATGAAATTTCCCCTCATTGACCTTACATTAGATGTCTCAAAAAACTCACATTATTTCTACCCTAAAGTAGTGAGTTTTATCTTCACTTGGTTGGTAGCCAAGAAATATATTTGAATCATTCCAACGGTGGGATGACCATATAACTCGATGGGAATCCTACACCTTACCGTGTGAGGTATAATTGGGCCTACAAATTAGGGAGATCCTATTAAAATATTGGAGGCATACAACACCATAAACATTTTTGGTGCTAGAAGGAGAACCAGATGAAAATTTGAGCCTACGAAGTCTGTTTGAGTCTCTTTCCTTCAATGGCTTCATCCTAAATCAAAATCCTAAAGTGTTTCACTAAATATTTAAACCTTTCGATCCGTGCATACTTTCTTCGTGACTTGTCATGATTTAAATTTGATGATTAGGTTACAAAAAAACTCATTTATTATGTTTTTGAATTTGTCCAATTCTTCTTCTCAAATGGGATTTTTTCAGAAGAAATTAATGCGCAATTGTTTACCCTTAGTTTAGATGGTCATTAAATGAAATTTTACTACCCTCTACCCAATTCTTCTATAACATATTTCAGGAATTTACTTTAGGAACTTCATGTATTTTTTGAGAAGTATGAAATTCAATACATTCTTAATGAAATTTATCAACTCATAATGGAACTAAATGAATCTCTTCAAAATTTGATTGATTGATTCTTTCCTATTTGTTATGATTTCCCAGACAAGGATCTGGATTGGTAGTTCTTAGATTAAAATTTTTGTTTCTTAGTCTGAATGTCAAGGAAATTTTTTGAATCTGATTTCCCATGCCCTCTCGATCCAAAATAATTTTGAAATCCTCAGGAAGAACCAGACATGATTTTTTTTCCATATGCACCTCCCTTTGATGTTTCATGTTTTTAACCTCAATCGAACATTAAATCGGAAGATAAATTCATTGATGAAGAACTAATTTTCCTTTCATATCTTTCCCCCTATGGTGATTCATTTGATCTTATAAATCAACCATTTTCTAATCTTGCTATTTGTCCAGTCAATATTCCACTCATTGAGAAAGATGAACCCCTGAATGATCATGACCCAAATTGTTTTCTTATTTTCAAATTATACAATAATTATTGTTCAAGTAATATAGATGAATCTTTATTCTTGCACGGAGATTTGGATTTGCAGCAATTGCAAATGGAATCTGAGGTAGTTACCTATGAATTCCTTTCAGAAATATATGCATTTGATCAGGGAAATTATATGCTTATTGTCTAAGGTTAATGAAGTAATATTGAAAATATATCTTCTTCTGAATCTCATGATTTTATGAATAAATCTTGTTTTGATAAGCAGTTGACTATGTTTCCTATGATTGATTATTAATTTTTTCAAGATCCAAATTCAAGTCATGTGAGTAGGAAACTTCAACATATTTTGATGGTTATGTCAAGTTCCTATCACTTTGATGATATCTGTGATATTGGTGAGTTCATGATTTTTTTACAAAATTTTATCATTCATGTCACCACATGGTATTTTGACTCTCTCTTGAGGGATGATATTTTAATACATGTAAATGTTTTAAACCCCCAACGGAGGATATTTAATTTGACTATTGGTATTGCAGTGATAAATCCCATCCCAAGCATATCTCTAATCTGTAATGTAGGAACAAATAAGGATCTTAACAAATCTTTTCAATAATCCATTGAATAATCCCACTTGAATGAAATCTTAGATTATGGTCCTATTGATGGATTTTATTATGACATGGATATTTATTTTTTTATTCTTTCTTATGTATCTTTCTAGAAATATTGTTTCCATGATCCCATTGTTGACTCAATAGAAGATTCTTATAAGTCCATACTCATGTCACATGGATCATACTTGTGTGTTTTTTGATAAAAAGTGTATTGTCACGGGAAAAATAATTTTTGATGTTGTGGATTCTATCGTGTGGTAGAGGAGTCGAGAGAAATACACCATAGTAGTTGCACTTCGTGTGCTTGAAATTTTATGCATATGTTTAAACGGTTTCTTTTCTTCATTCCACTGCCTTTTGTTTTGTTCCTTCACAATCACACCTTACAATATCAAGGTCGGGAGAAGCTTTTGTGGCTACATTAGAAATTTCACTTTCCATGACATAACCCTCTATTGTGTAGGTTAGGATAGGATAGGTTGCATGTAGATAGATGCATTTAATTCTTGTTTTGTATTCTCATCTCTCATGTTTCATTTTTATTCTTTCATTTCTCTTTGTATTTTGATAAAGTAGGTGATCTAGATTTATGCAGGAACACAACAAAATACATATATAACCATCAATAAAAAAATGCAATGTAAATAAAACTTCATTTCATTAATATCAAACAACTGAAATTTTCTTGCAGACAGAATGGAAATAAACTAGCTAGGGCGTTGGAAGCTTATCTCTGAGTAGAGATGTGGCGGCTACAGGCCTCTGAACTGAGTTAAAATGAGAGGTTCGACGGCCTATTTATTATTTAGAAACAATGGAAAACCGTAAAATTCCAAAAACCTAACCCTAGGAGATGAAACGCCAAAACTATGGGCCTCGTTTGGGTAAATTGGTGTTTCAACTTCTCAGGGACGTAAATTTGGCATACTATCTCTGTTTGACGGACATGATACATCGTTAGAAAGATATATCTGAGGAATACAACTGTTGCTGTGAATATAAATTCCAAAATGGAATCATATTAGCTAGAAAAATGATGCCCAAAAAACGTCAGTTAGGGCCTCAAAACAGCTTCGTAAGTTTAGGACTCAAAAAACTGCTAAAAATAGTAAGTTGTGATGAAACTAAAAAAATTAAAGAGACAATGGTGGGGCCCTAAGTGGAATAGGCGGGTGGCCAAAAATATCCACCTCGATCATTCCTCCCCCCCTTAGGAAGAAAGGGTCCCCATTACGTTGAGTTCCTCCATGAGATGAGGAAACTTCTATTGAACTTGGTCCTTGGTGAACCACCTGCCTTGGTGCAAGATTTGGCCAACTTTGAAAACCCGATACAATTGGATCTTCTATTGGCGAGTATTATTGATTTTCATGTCCATGATATAATATGTGGTCATCTATTCCATGCAATCTAGGTTTAACTCTTTTGGTTTGAGTTCTTCTGCAATGTTAGACGTGTCTAGTGGAGGTGGGAAGTAGGGACAAAGGCAGTCTACATTGAATATTGGGTGCAGACCAAGGAATGGTGGAATACTAAGCTTGAAGACATTTTTCCCTACAACCTTGGTGATGGTGTACAACCCATATCGAAGCAAGCGAAGCTTGCAGTGGGGTCCAGTGAGGTGCTCCTTCTGCAAATGTAGCCACACTTTTTCACCCACCTCGAAGTTGTGTGCCACTCGATGTTGATCATGTTGTTGCTTGTACTTAGCATTGGCTCTGTCCAATATGTCATGAATCTGTTGGAAGATGTGATGAATGCAGTTGATTAAGTTGTTCTCTTTGTCAGCTTTATACTAGACATGAGGCAAATTTGCCTGAGTAGCCGTCAATGGCATGGCTATGTCAATGGGACATAGTGGATGGAATCCCAAGCCCACCTGAAAGGGGTTGTGGTCGGTTCAACTATGGAGAGTTTGGTTATAACTGTGTTGTACATAGTGGAGGCTCCATCCCATGTGCATGGATGCTTTTAATTGTACATGGACAGAATGTGTAAAATCATCATGTTGATGACCTCTGTCTGGCCATCAGTTTGGGATGGAAAGTTGTGGACTTGGTGAGCTTGGTGTCCAACATTGACCAGAGGATGAACCAAAATGTGCTGAGGAACCTACTGTCATGATTTGATATGATAGACTATGGGATCCCAAACTGCACCCACACTCATTCAAAGAAGAGTTTAGTAGTGGCTTTTGCTGTGATATTCTTCTTGCAAGCTGCCATAATGGACATCTTTGAGAATCTGTCGATGACCATGAAAACACAGTCGTTTCCATGCTTAGTATAAGGAATTCTTGACATGTAATCCATGGATATGGATTCCCAAGGTCGACTAGGGGTAAGTAGTGGAGTATAGATCCCTTTCTTCTTAATGGTCGGTTTGGCAATGGCACAAGCAGTGCAGGATCTGATGTACTTCTTGACATCCTGTCGAAGGTTCGGACAATAGAAATACTTTTGCAGTAATGCCACTATTTTCTCAACCCCAAAATGCCTAGAGACTTGATTTTAGTGTGCTTCCCATATCATCTTGGCACACAAGATTGAAGGAACACAAAGGTGTCCCAGGTGACATAACATTGCATCTTGGAGGTGAAAATTTGGAACTTGTGTACCCCCCAAGAGTGCCTTGTATCTGTGGCTGAATTCTGTATTGCTCTTGTAGAGAAGCAGCCAATTAGAAGTCTCATGCCCACAATAGTTGAGAATAGTGGTTATGGCCATGATCAGTGGTTGACTAAGGAAGTCTGCAACATTATTGGTGCTACCCTTATTGTCCGTGATGTTCAAATGAAATTGTTATGGATATGTGGACCACTTATAATGGTGATCATTCTGCAACTTCCCTTTTTTCTGTATGATCTACAGGGGTCAGTGGCCTATGTGGATGATTGTCTCCTTCCCCAAAATGTAATGCTTCCATTGTCGACAATCCTAAACAATGGAATACATCTCTTTGTCATAAGTGGGATACTTTCAAACTGTGTCGGACAATTTCTCACTATGATATGCCATTGGATGCCCCTGTTGAGTAAGAAATTCCCCAATAGCATACTTAGAGGCATCTGTCTCAATCTAAAATGATTGTTGCAAGTCTGGTAATGTGAGCACTGGGGCAGAACAGAGGCAATGTTTCAATTCTACGAACGCCTTCCGTTGAGATTCTGACCAAAATAATTTTTCCTTCACTCCTCCCTTGGTGACTTGACTCAAGGTCCAAGTGATATGCGAGAATCCCAAAACGAGCCTCTGGTAGAAATTAGCAATACCCAATTGTCTGCGAAGCTCTATTAAGGTGGTTGGGGCTGGCCAATCTCGAATGACTTGGATCTTGGTTGGATCCACATTCACCCCCCTTTCATCAATAATGTATCCCAGATATTGAACTTGGGTCATGCCAAAAGTGTACTTCTCCAAATTGGCACACAACTTGTGTTTCCATAGTGTTTGGAGGACTTCTCGGATGTGGTGGAGGTGCTCTTCCCAAGTCTGGCTGAAGATCATAATTTCATCCAAGTACACCAGTACAAATGAGTTCGTGAATGGATGCAATATGTCATCCATCAACCTCATGAAGGTTGCAATAGCATTTGTCAGCCTGAAAGGCATGATGAGCCATTCTAAAAGGCCCTCCTTGGCTTTGAAGGAAGTCTTCCACACATCAAAGGGTTCGATTGGTATCTGGTGATACCTAGACTTAAAGTTGATCTTGCTGAAATATTTTTCCCCTTTGAGTTGGTCCAGAAGGTCATCAATCCGTTGGATCGGGTACTGATTCTGCACAGTGACATTGTTCAACACTCGATAGTCAATACAGAGTCTCCAAGTCCCATCCTTCTTCTGTAACAACACAATCGAGCTCTCACAAGGCGATGACCTTGGCCGGATGTGACCTTTCTGTAGCAGCTCCTGAATCGGCCTCTTGATTTCATCATTCTCGAGAACACAACGCCTATAGATTGGTCCATTGGGTAGCGGCACACTTGGGGTCAGGTCAATGGGGTTCTTGACCTAACAGTGCAGAGGCACCCATGTGGGTGAGGTGAAGATGTCCCTGTACTCCTCCCCAAACTTTTTCATTTGTTGCTGTCGTGCAGAGGAGCCATGTTCAGAGGTCATGGCCATAGTTTTCTTCTTTACCTAGGGGAAATCATCTTGAAAAAAAATTTCCTGGTTTGGGAAATGAGCTTACTGCATTGTTTTTCAGTAACCAAAGAGATAGTGGGAGACGGTAGTACCTATGGTATCTTGTAAAACTTATTTCCCAAAGTAAAAGTAACAAAATGAGGTCGGGACTCATACACAGCATGTCACTTCCACAAGTATGGTTGGCCTAATAATACATCATAAACATCAATAGGAGCAATGTCACACAATACCTCATCCGTAAAGGGCTTGATGCTATAGGGAAGGAGACACTGCTGGCTGACGCAGAGATCTCGTCTTTGGTGAAGCCACTCGATGGTGTATGGTTGTGGATGTGTTGTGGTTGTAAAGCCCAACTTCTTCATGACATCTTCTAAAATGAGGTTCTTTTATCTCCCATTGTCGACAATGAACTATAGTAGGGAACCCTTTACCCACATCTGGGAGTGAAAGAGATGCTTTGACTCCTCTGGATCTTATGGTTCCTCCTTCTGGATCTTCGCAGTGGAAACAATGGTGTTGGGCTCTGCATCAATAATCTTCTTCCCTTTTTCATTCTCCTTGTCAAGTTCTGATTTAGAGTCAGAGCATGCATCTAATTCATAAGCCCTCATCTCAGCAACTAGCGACTTATTGGCTCGACACTTACTTTTGTTGTGAGTGGAGCTCTTATGGAACTCACACCACTTTCTCGTGTCCTTTTTTGGCTTCACGGTGTTGTTCTTTTCTTGGCTTTGTAAGGCTGTCTTGGGGCACCATGCCTTGTATTTTTCCTTTTTCTGCGGTTTGGGGGCACCTTTCCTTTGATTTTTATTCGTAGATCCAAAGTCTCGCTTCTTCTGTTTTAATTTATGCTCAATATTGGCAGCATACTAGTATGACGTACCAAGCGAGGAGATGTCAAGGAACTCAATTTCCTCCTGAATGTATTTGTGTAGAAAACTGCGATACTTTAGCACCAAATGTCTCTCTGAATCTTTGTACACAACTTTGTGCACAGGGTATGGAATAGATTCGTCAGCTCATGCACATCTTGATCCCTTTGTTGCCGCATCGTGGTCCATTGTATGTACTTGTCCTCATATCTCACCACGGGGTAGTATTGTTCCTTGATGGAATCTTGGAAATAATTCCAAGTGGGTATGGCTAAAAACAGAGGAAGTTTTGTCTCATCCTTTTTCTCATAGTAGGTTTCCCACTAGTCCTTGACATGGGGGTTAGCTTTGAGGAGTGCAAAAATAGTATTCTCCCGGTTGGAAAAGTCATGAACCGAGAAATATCCTTATAATATATTCAACCATCTATCTATGAAATATGAATCTATTTGACCTTAAAATATGCGAATGTCAAATTTTTCTTGCACCTTAAAGGGATCCGTGCCTCCAGAGTGGCTGTTGGATGCATATGCGCCATTGGTGGGCAATATTTGAAGGATCTGGGAATAGTTATCCATCATCGCATCCCTTTGTTTTTCGAGGGCCGCCTCAAGAAATATTTTGATAGGATCTCCTACTCCATCTTTCTTTTCTTCTCCCATGGGCATCCGTTGGGGTTTGGCAGGCTGATCTTGCAAAGGTTCCACCAGATCGAGCCCTAACTCCTTATACCCCGACCTCGTTGGGGACATGAAAAGAAGGATTGAGAAAAAGCAGACCCCTCTGATACCACTAATCCAGATTTATGCAGGAATATAATAGAATAAATATATAACCATAAATACAAAAATGCAGCAGAAATAACACTTCATTTCATTAATATCAAAGAACTGAAATTTTCTTACAGACAGAATGGAAATAAACTAGCTAGGGCATTGGTAGCTTATCTCTGAGAAGAGATGTGGTGGATACAGGCCTCTTAACTAAGTTAAAATAAGGCTTGAGGGCCTATTTATTATTTAGAAACAATGGAAAACCCTAAACGTCCAAAAACCTAACCCTAGGAGATGAAGCGCCAAAACTATGGGCCCCGTTTGGGTAAATTGGTGTTTCAACTTCCACAGGACGTAACTTTAGCATACTATCTCCATTTGACACACATGATACATAGTTAGAAATATCTGTCCGAGGAGTACAATTTTTTCCATGAGTATCCATTCTAAAATGAAATCATATTTTCCAAACAAACAATGCCCAAAAAACATCGTTTAGGGCCTCAAAATGGCTCCGGAAGTTCAGGACCCAAAAAACTGCTAAAAATAGTAATTTGTGCCAAAACTAAAAAAATTAAAGAGACAATGGTGGGACCCCAAGTGGAATAGGTGGGTGGCTACCGATATCCACCTGGCTCATTCGGTTTGAACTTTGAGATGATGTGGTTTAACTTTTGTGACTGGAAAGTTGAATTACACAGAATACTTGGCTTATCGATTACCCTCTTCCTTGATTTGGCTTAGTTATTTTTAGTTGTTTATTTTTTAATGGAAAATATGATCATTTACTCAAGAATCTGTAATAAAACTATGTAGCCCATATATATGTATGATTCCATTTCATACACTCAATACTATTATGAATATGTGTGTTCTTTTCTATCTATATGTGTACAGTAAGATGAGGGGAATTTTTTTAGTGTTCAAAACATCGTAGGTATAAATACTCTCTCTAGAGAAACAAACTCCTCTACTCTCAATAAGCTAGGATCCCTCTTCAACCCATAAAAATAATAAGTGCATATCCATAGCTCTATGAAAAGAAAGAAAATGTATAGGGTGAGAAAAGAGAAAGGATTCTAGCACTGAGAGGTGAAGGAAATGACTTCTTCAAGGTAATATCTAGGATTGTTTGTAGCGAAGAAACATTTTTGTTCCTCAACTGATTCCATCAAATTACTATCGAGGCTTGCTGGTAGCGAAGCAATGCCAAAGATGGAAAACTCATACTCTAATTGTTTCATTCTCCACACTATATTACCCTAACCTATATTGACACGATAGTGATACAAATTGTTATATTATTGGTTACGCCAAGTAATGGAGTGGGGGAGAATATATCTTTATCCAGGTAATAATGGGGAGCTACAGTAACCCACTAAATGAAACAATACTTCTAGAAGAAATCATACTTTGCGCTTACAATGAAACCATTTCAGAGAAGCTAGGTTCTCCCAATGTATTTCCAAGTGTTGTAACTATGACAACTACCATCCAAAAAATTTCCCATGTTGATTTTGGAGGCTACAATACTCATTTCAAGTGTCATTGAGTATTCATTTTTTTTAATTTTTTAATTTATATTTTTTGTCCTAATGTCACATCCCCCTAATTTAATGTTTCCTAAGTGTCATCACTTAACCGTTAGAGGCACCTGAGTTAATTAGTCCATGGTAATGTCAACTCATGATCTTTTATAATTATAAAATTTCCTTATCGCCATGCACACATTCGAAAAACCCTCAAAATCACAAAAAATGAAAGAAAATACCCCACAAAAAAGTAAAAGCCGACTTTAAGTTGACAAAGACATGGAATTTAGTTAAGTGCATTCCTTCATGTTGAAGGAGTGTGCCCTACTTGAGCACACTCCTTCTTGCTGAGAAAGTGCACCCTACCTGGGTGAACTCCTTCGTGTTGAAGACATGCGATCTGTCCAGTTTCATACATGAGCCAACTTGTTGCATGAGGGCACATTTCCAGTAAATAGGAGCCCACTTAACTCTTATGAATTAATCTTTTCATGCGACAAAAAGTGAAACTTATGCCTGAGTCAACTTTGAATTTTAATTTTTTTAAAACTTAGTTTATCATTTTTTTCATAATAGTTTCATATTAGTTGAGTGCATAGCTGTGGAATAAATAATATCTTCATCAAATATTGTTGCAAGTATGTTTTTCGTGTCACATATTTATATTAATCTTCATTATTTCATTGCAAAATATTTATTTTCTTAATATCGATCTCTTATTTTTTAATTTGTTTGCTATCATTTATGCTGAATATTCTTGTTACAAGTATTATTCCACTGTCACATGCAAGAAAATACTCATATTCTTGAAACCTTCCATCTTCCACCATGCATGTGAAAACAACTTTAAAGCCTTGTAAAAAAAATTTCCTCTTCTTATCGTCAAATCCTATTTATTGAACTTATTTATGAGTTTCCAATAAGAAGAGTGCACTTCTTCAGCTCAATGCTCCATAACCCTAGAAACCTGTACCATATTTGATCAATTTTTCATCCTAAGCACATCACAAGGGCATGGAGCATTTTATTTATGCCCCTAGGAGTGCTACAGTGCACCCTCTTTGCCTTAGAGCACATGACTCCATCACAAGGCACGAAGAGTCGTCATTCAACCCTTCAACATGTGACAGTGCAACCTGCTTGTCTCCTTGAGTGCATGGGCACAATGTAATATTTCTAAATTCTCACACGATATTTGGAATTTTAGAGTTCTTAATTCCCATAATTAATTAAGTAAATAAGAGGGTGAAGGGACCCCCAAACCCCAAAGATAAATAAAATCCAATTTTTATGTGTGTATGTGGATATTTCAAATCTAGATCTACATAATGAAGTAGTGGAGTAGCTACTTAATGTGAAAGGAGTGGAGATCATGTCTCATTAACGAGAAATATCATGGAGGTTGAAGAAGTCAACTAAGATCTTCGAAGGAATCAAATGTAAGGTCATAGATCATTTATGATGAGATGATGGAGGAAGTGGTGAATTAATGCACACATGATGGAGAGGGTGATAAGTACATTTACACAATATGGAGATCATGAAGAGACACTGCAGTCAACTTGGAGACCTATGTCCACATGTATATCGCAGTTATGAGGTGGGCCAAGGCACGAGAAGGTTCACAAACTATATAATGAAGATTAAGGAAACATAGAAGGCATGTTCGAGATTATTATTGATGTATGATCTGTTTAGATCTAGAATTTTCCTTCGACATCCCATGCTTTCTTTGGCTATTTAGCTAAGATTAGAATTTTTGTTTAGCACTAGGTGTTCCTAGTCAGGAATCCCAACTCTTTCATTGAGTAGCTCTTGGAAGAGTATTGTACTTCATTCATCATCAGGAATTGGTGCCATATTGTTCCTACTTTCTGTAGAGCATCAATATTCATAAATTACACATTTTTGAAGATCAGTTTGAGAGGAGGAGGTTGTCCTTCAATATTTCAGTTGAGGGACCAGTGAAGGATTCATCCTATCACCTTGACCTTAAATATCATCCTTCCAGTGCTTCAGATCTCTATAAGGCACCAGGCCATCTATTATTCATCTCCCAGCAACAACATTACCATCAGGAATTTTTCAGTCCATTCTTGTAGATCCAAGGGAGAAGGGAAGTTGTTATCATTTCAATTGGTAATCCAATGGAGGACCATTCCTTCACATTGTATGCATCATTTCCATCAGTATTGTGCTTCATAGCCATAAATTGCAGCAGGCTAGAGAGCCTCCTTCCTTTATAGTGTGGTTTTATTGAGCAGTTGTGTAGCAACAGCTGCAATCTTCTTTGGAGGATTGAGGAGCAATATCTTGAGCTTCTATCTTGAGGATCTAGTGAAGGGATCAACCCTTCAAGCTTAGATTTGATCTTGTGACATATTTCAGCCATATATTTGTCAAATCTAGCTTCGGATCTGCATACCGAACAATTGTATAGTGAAACCCCAAGAGGGTGATTTTCTTATATTGGTAGATCTGAGAAATATTTTCTGGGTTATCTTGGGTCACCATCATAGAGCCCAAATCTAGAATCTTGGCATAATCATAGCTCTAGATTTCCATATATCTTCATTTCCCTTTTTTGCCTACAATTATATATTCATTATATGCTTAAGGTACACGCAATATTTTCTTCTAGCAGCTCTCCAGTTATGCAGTGCCTACTTTTGGATCTTTTGAGGGTCATTCTAGGCCATCTCCTTGGCTAGATTACCTATATTTGTACATTGTTGTAACTGAATCTTCTCCTATGAATAAAATGGCTCAGCTATTCTGTCTATATCTGTTTTGATCATAAACTTACATGTACATTTTCTATGTTACAAATACTATGTTTGTGTATCAATGCATTATTCCATTTTGGGATATTACAGTGGTATTAGAGCATGATCTTTGGCTCAGCTTGTGGACATTTTGACAACATAATAAAAGCAGATAGTAGAGATATACTATGGAGGGTTTAAGTTTTTCCTCATCTTCCTTTATATCTATGAAGTATCTCTCTAAGGAGATAAATGAAACAATAACAAAAGGCAAAGAGAAAGCTCAATAATATTTCAAGATGAAGAAGCTCCCAGCACTTCTTTTCAGCAACAAAGAAGACCGGAGAAGAAAGGAGTTTCACATTATTCCACTAGATCCACTTTCTTTGAGAAAGAGGACTAGTCTAAATATGATGAAGGCTTGGGTCATGAGCCCCTAAGTGAATATCTGTCTGAATACAAGTCACAACCTAGAGCATTGAACGAGAATCTTTCTCTCCAAAAATTTTTGCAACTCAAATAAGAGAGAAGATATAGAAGCAGCAATAGAAGAAAGAGGCATAGGTTCATCTTGTCTACATTTGATGGATCTTCCACAAGCACATTAAGGGCTCGAAGGGAAGAATTATTTACATTATTTATGAAATATCCTATATCAGAAAGAGAGGTTGTGGAGTTTTCAATGCCGCACCTAGAAGGTGAAGCAAGAAAATGGTGGTTTAGTCACTTGTCACACATGAAAATGTCTATTTATGAAGATTTTATTCAAATATTGAAGAAAAGATATGGTATAAAGAAACCAAAGACATCTCACATAGTGACATCTCCCATCATCATGGAGATAGTGCATGAAAATTCAAGAGAAGATGTTCTAATTATCACTCAAGAGGAGGAGCCTCTACCACCACCAGTTGCAAATGTGCTTACATCAAGAGGAGGATCACTTGAATATTTTCAAAATGGTCTTGAGCTCTTGAAATTTTGAGCCCCATGCATGATTCATGAGATGCATGATGAGGAGGAGAAAGATACCAACACTGGTACACTTGTATAAGTGCAGTCATCACTCTTACCAGTAGTTGGAGAGACCTTTGTACTAGAAGAGGAAACTCTTGTAGCCTTGAAAGATGTTCTGAATCTCAGTTGATCCAAGGTATGCATCCATTTTCATCTCATATTTTTTCAATACCCCTTATTAAAACTCATGGGGACATGCCATCAGGGCCAATGCATGACCAAGGGTTAGAAGATCATGCTGATTTGGATCAACATCATATCACTACGTAGAGGATCCTTGATCTAATCAAGGAGGAGATGAATAACCATCATAGTTTGTCATTGATGAAGTAAATTCAACCCTTTGAGTTGAAGTGTAGAATTTCTGAAGATGGGATGAGTATGATCCTATGTACAATGGTTGCCTATGAGTTCAACATTGTGCCTTGCTTTGAGATAGCACATGCATCACCTTGCAGATCTACAACACTGTTAATGAGCAGCAGTGAAAAGAACAAGAACCATTACTTATGAGAGCAATCATATGGCAGCTTCATTCATGAAGCCATGGAGGGAAAGATGATAAATCGTAGACATCGTGAGATGAGGAATATTTTCTCCTTTCTAGATGACACCTTCTCAATGAGCATCCCACAGCTCAAAGAGAAACTTCTACCTACAGCAGATCTAGAACCTTATTGGTTTTGGAGGGCCATTGATGAGAATAATATCTCATGGACAGATCTCATTGGAGGTGCACTTCAACATATCATGAAGTGCAAAGTTCTTCAACACTTTGAGGAGGTTGGTGTCCTACAATGGGAGGATGCCATGTATTTTCAGAATCAGATCCATCATCCACATTGGGATGGATGGTTTACGATATGGATCAAGGGGTTTCCAAACAAATTTTAGATCTATGAGTTAGGCCAGAAAGAAGCATGGTTGCGCTGGTTGCCCTTGGGTGATTATGGTTACCACCGATTGGGTCATATTTTTCTGATTCATGCCTTACACATCACTGGAAGAATGCAGAAGAAAAATGCATGGTTACTTTGGTTGTTGATGAGAGATTTTGGACATCACATGATATATCTTATGTACTTGTACTTAATATTGTTTGGGATATGTCTCATGTCTTTACATGCATTTATGTTTGGGATGTATCTCATGTTCATGTATGTACTTGGGTTTGGGAGAAATCATAACTCTCACATGATGTGGCATAAGAGAGCTTGTTTTTATTATGTTGATGAGACATCTCACATGTCCATTACTATATTTCTTCTCCATGACTTGCATCATGAGGATGTAAGGAGGCAGCAAAAATCTTATTGTTATGGTTACTATTGGGAGATTATGCACTCAATTCTTCCCATACATTGCATGATATTATTGGA
This sequence comes from Pinus albicaulis, assembly GCA_034641835.2. Lineage (NCBI taxonomy): Eukaryota > Viridiplantae > Streptophyta > Pinopsida > Pinales > Pinaceae > Pinus > Pinus albicaulis. The sequence continues at coordinate 511,647,468 of CM076576.1, forward strand.
GGATGGAAACAAGAGTCCTTACAACATTGGCTTCTATTGGGGGATTTCATTGTACATGGTATGATGATGATGTGATGGGGCAGAAAGATGTATTTTTAAGGTGGCTTGTCTTGAGAGAATATGGCCACTACATTTGGTACAATGATGATGTGGTATGGCAACAAGAGCCATTGTTGCGGTGGCTTCTGTTGAGAGAGTATGGCTCTCACATTTATATTGATGCAGATTTGACATGGAAACAAGAAGCATTGTTGCGATGGATTATATTGAGAGAGTATGGCTGTTTCAGGGATTTAACACCCTAGAGGTTGGTTGGGATTCAACCTCCACAGAGCAGGGGCGTACTATTTAACAGAGACTCACATGATCATGCACATTCATAAAAACGAAATCGAGTAGAATGAGAGGTTTACCCGTTGGTCCTACGTTTGAAGTAGATCCACGTGGATTTCAAACTCCCTGCAACCGTCCTTCCTCCTTCACCTGAAATACAAGAAGAAACCAGCACAAAGGACAAGTTGTACAGTATATTTCTACTCTATATGTTAGTGAGATTCATATAAAACATTAAATAAATCATCATGAATGCATGTATAACAAATATTATTCATACATTAAAGCATACACTAACACGTTTATTTCGGGAACAGCATGATACTTCTGTATTATAAAAATAGTACGTACAAAAGTAAGTGGAGAGATCACCTGATCCTTCCAAGGCCTTCGCAGACCGTCGTCCGGATCCGTCCAGCCCTTGCCTCGCTAAGACTCCTTCCAAATGAGTGCACATGAGATAACATATAAAGGGATGTGTATCTCAAGGAAACAAGGGTTTCCTGAAATGAACTGGGAAAGTGCAGGAGGCACGGGGAATCAGACTTGGATAGGGAACCAACAGAGTATAATAATAATAATTCTCTCTCTCTCTCTTAGGCCATACATATGAGGTCTTTTTATAGTCCCTCCAAGTAGTTTCAGCAGTTGGAAACAGTTGGCCACGGGCTGGGGTGGTTGAACTACCTGAGTAACCATCAACCCAGCGCGAAATTAGGGATTTTATATATTTTTTAATCATTAAAATGGCATACGCGGAAAAGTCTAGCTGTACTCGCGTATACACGCGGAAAAACACGGGCATAGTCGCGTATGGAGGATTTTCCACTGTTTTTAAGTGAATTTGTCTAAGTCTGTAGGAATGGGTGCCCATAAAGCCATGAAGCAATCATGAATCATGTCAAGGTGAGAAATGATGCTATAACAGATGCCCCCTAATATATGAGGTCAGAAGGGGTACATGATGGCCGAAATGTATTATACACATAGAAAGAACTTCGCAAGGACAAGAGAGGACTTCACCAGATTTCAGCCTGCCAAAAACCAATGAAAGAAACCAGAGAGTCAACACATGCTGAGGCGGGCATACCCATGCTCAGTCAAAAATACATCATATAGATAGAAAGTACTGAATATATCCAACATGTATACAAGTATAACTGAACTGAAAATACATAGTGAATCATCTGAGCAGGGCCCGGAAATACAAGTCTGTATCAATGTCCAAGTATCGCATATAGAAAGCTGATCAAAAATAGTGCAACTGGATGTCTGATCAAGTAACTGAATCTCCAAGTACCGGATCATAAGAGGCGGATCAAACGGTACAATCACGCAACTCGGGGATCAACATATAAGATGATGTTGTGCTGAACTGCAACATATAAGGGTGGATGGCAACACTGGCAGAAACTGAGAGAACTGTCAACAGTGAACCGAGAAATGCTGATGCAACCCGAGGTCTTCACCGATCACAACGGCACAATTCTACACACTGGGAATAAATGAGCTGAAGTCGACCATGTGAGAAATCGTTGGATTACCGGGCAATGATGTTTCCCGTTAACCAGCGCGAGACAACCCACCGATAATGATAATGAGTGTCAAGGTGCCCCAGTACAATCTGACAAGTGTGAATGAATGAGTTGAAGTCGAACACTTGAAAGAATCTACAAATCAGGAGGCAATGATGAATCCCCACTGTCGATAGCGAAGAGTCTGCCACTGATGACTGCAAACCCTAAGGTACTGACAAAAAGACTCTAGACCTTATTCCCAGAGCAATGAGTCGGAGTCGATGGGAAAAGATCTGCTGGAAGGAAAGCATTAAGGCATCCCACATCAGTCCAGCGCGAGTGTAACCCGCAGGCCAAGATTTGGAAGGAATCGGACGAAGTAGAGTGATGGAACCAAAACCGAAGTACGTTTCCGACATGCACAAGATGAAGCTAGCGCACGGAAGAAACCCTCTGAACCAACCAATAATGAAAGCTAACACAGAGGCGAGAAATCCACCGATAGGGTCAAATGGAAATCAAGGTACTGCACGAATCCCAAGTGTGATAATGTGTGTTGACGTCGAACACAGGGGAAACCACTCAGTCAAAGACCCATGATGATGATCAAATGCTGAGCACAAGGTCACCTATCGATGATGGAAATAGGCCCAAGGTGCGGCCGGCTCTGAAGCTTGCTCGGAAACGATGTCGTAGTCGATAAAGAGACAAACCCGCCGGCAAGAAGTCAATGGGGACCTTCTCAAACCGGCACGAGTAGAAGACCAAAACATCTGATGTGATAGAACATGATACTGACAAGACCGGGAAGGCCGACTGAATAATGAGTCAAGAGACACCGCAGAATGGCCGACTCAGGCTAGACTTCCCTTGAACAAAAACACGACTCTATGATGACCATGGCAGTAAAAAGTGACACTGTATAAGTCTGTCTTGCAGGAGGCAAAACAAACTCTCCATATGATTGGAAGAGATAACCAATCGGGGGAGAACTGACAAGTGAAACATGGTAAAGGCTGAACCTAGGTCAAAACTAGAACCATCCCAAATGAAGGAAATATATATAAGTATATGTGCTTTGTTCAAGGGCGACAAACTGACTCTGTACTGCCATCAAAATAATGAAGATACATCCCGTTCCCGCTCTTTTTGTTATATTTAATTTTTTTGTCTTTTTTATAATAAGCCTGAAAAAGAATAAAAGAATGCTATGGTACAATGGATAGAACGAGTATCAAGAAAGCAGATGCACTAGTTCCGGGGTTTGGAACAATCCTATGCTCAATGCAAGGTGGCGAAAACTGGTCAGTGATACTCAGAGGAGCGTTCCATCCATGGGTACAAAGGTGTCAAGTCGTGATAGCTAAGTGCATGCAATGGTTAACTTGTACAGAAAGTCAAGGTCAAAAGTTGGCTTAAACATCGAGTCCAAATGAAGCCGGCTAAAGGCCGGGATAAACAAGTAGCCAATATGCAATGCAGTAATACAACTTAACGACACCAGGGAGCCTCTAGGGTATAAGCCAGAAAAATGATAAGTGATGAAGGAGAAGAATGAAGCTTCAACACAAAAGACATGGCGGGACTAAAGAGGACTCCCGAGCCTACATAAAAAGCAGCATGGGCAACAAGTGATAGCGAGGAACTAACTAGGAAGCCCATGTAAGGAAGGCTCTACCATCAAGTCATGATTAAAAATCGGCGAGTGAAATGGGTGTAATACTCATGACCTGATGGGATCGACCCTAAGGCAAGTGATCAGTATGAAGGCTAGAATGCAAGATGCAACGGAAAGTGATTCCCTAACCTATATGCCAGTGAAGATCATATACCTGCCATGAAGAGTCTGAACACATGGGCCAAAAACCGGGAAAAATCTCGAAAATGTCAAAATGTACCTGAAATATACCAAACTGGGCACTTCCAAGCAATCGAGTTATACAGCATAAGACAGATCGAAAAAATAAGCACAAGGAAATTTTTACGAAAATTTTCAATTTTTTAGCCATAAATACACAAATTACCTCTCAATTGGTTCATTATTGCATAGCTGATTTGGAAAAAGAGCTCTGGAGCTAAAAACTTGTTTCGTCAAATCAGCAACAACCGACCGTCGGAATTCAGCGAAACTTCAGGTAGGCTCCTTATTCATCTTGCTTAATCATTTTGTCCGTTTAAAATTTAAAATTAAGTGAATTTTTGCCTAGAAACCCTTCTTAAAAAATGCGTATCTGCGCATACGCGGGTTCAATGAAGTGGAGCCGCGTATACACGCGACTGTGCACAGAATAAGTCGCGTATGCGCAGGTCCATAACTCAAAAAGAAGTTTCTAATGCAAATTTTAATGAAATTTTTCAGGATGACTATTTCTTGGAGGGAACGTGAGCACATCGCAATAGACCAAGAGGTCATGCAGGACCGCGCGGCACAAAATGTCCTCCGAAACTGTGGATTATTCAAATTTTTCAAAATGCCCAATATGAAAAGTAATGTGAGATTGCTTGAAATGATGGTAAATTATTGGGAACCGGATCAGGATTGCTTCATCATTGATCAAATGCCACTACGCATAGAAGTGGAAGATATATACTTCATCACTGGACTCTCCAGGAGGGGAGACCCGGTGGATCTGCACGGAAAGCCCCTGGGAGGGTTAACCGTGGAGGACTATGTCCAAATCTATTGCATAGAAAATTCCAAGAAAGTTGGCACACAAATTGCAATCAGAGATATCAGGGACTTGCACATAAAGATCCTCCTATTCACCATCGGTAGAGTGGCAGGATCTGCCTCACTGCATCAGGCGTCCAGGACGCACATGAGTATAGCTATAGAGTGCTTAATTCATGTGTATGATTGGTGCACTGCCCTGCTACAGAACATGAGACAACAACTGACCTCCATTCGCCAAACAAAAACAAAACATTTTGGCTATGGAACCATTTTGACTACATTCTTCTTCGAGAGAGTTCCAGCTTTGAGACCCAAAGTCATCTCAACTATCAGCAGCCCTCGGGACCCAAGAATCGCCCGTTGGGCAGACATGATGAAGAGACTGGGGGGCAGCGAGGTACCCCGCACCACCTGGGACGATGAGTTCTTCTTATGGTGGAGAGAACAAATCATCGCAGTGGATGACTATCCCTATGCCGGGATGGATTTCCGAGGAGATCCAGATCTAGTACTTCCACCCGGTGCAGCATGGGGAGCAGTCGGTAAGTTTTTTTTTTCAAAAATTTTAACTTATATGATTTTTTGGATTTTTCAAATATGTATGAGAAATGAAAAACAAACATGTTTTTGGATTGGATTCATAATGACTGACAAATGAAAAATGATCATGTTTCAGATGTTGGACCAGTGCGTCCTGAGGGCCTAGCACGTCACAAACGCCGCAGAGGTGAAGCCGAAACAGCGGATTCTGACAGGACACTCCAGGCCGTACAGAGAAACTTGGAGGGACTGACCCGCCAAATCCCTCTGGCTGCTGTGGAGGACTTTCCAGAAGCCGTCCAGAGACGGGTTGTAGGAGTACCCTGGGACTGGGTTAGACTGTTCCGCCGTGTGGCCACTGCAGTGATGTTCTATAGGAACGTTGGGCAGGGTCCTCAGGAGTAGACAGATTTTACATATTAGATGACTGTATATTTTTTGAGACTGAACATGATGGGGCATCAGCCCAAGTTTTGTACGGCATTGATGGATCCAAAATTTTGTAAAGTTTTTTGACATACCGATGATATATATACAGCGATGTTTGATGTGATGTGACAAATGTATCAAATGTATGATGTTCTTGATGATTTAGAAATTATTGTATTGAATGATTAATATGCCAATCTAAAGCTTGATTAGCTAATGAGTCAGCAAACCAATTGTCAGCTCGAGGAATATGAATGAATGTTAAAAATTGAAATGACCTTTGTAACAAACGTACCCTCAAGAACAATCGTAATAAAAATGGATCTCGTACCCGATAAGTGTTGTTCAACTGCGACACCACCAGCTGGGAGTCAAAGAAAACTACCAACGAATCAACACCCAAGGATATTGCCTCCGAGAGTAGATGAATGACTGCAGTGTATTCTGCTACGTTATTGGAAGCAGGACCAATGCAGACCCCTCTTGATACCAACAGCTGACCGGAAGGATAATGAAGCACCCAAGCCGCGGAAGCTAAGTTCCAGGTGTGTCTACTAGCACCATCGGCGAAACCATAATGACTCATGACATCAACACAACCTGCCAAAGCAGATCAAAAACATCACCATCCCATCAAAAATCGAAAATCAAACAGATATGTACAAGACAAAAACTACTATATACAAAGCAAAATGCCGGGCCAAAGCCTAGGCATAATACTTCTTCAGATAGAGCCCATTTCGGGGCTCCGACAACTCGTTTCCTTCGAAGTCAACCAAGGTATACGCTCCTTTCTTAAGGACCCTTTTAACGATATAGGGGCCATACCACATCGACTTAAAATTTCCTGCCCCCAAGGCATCCTTTTCTTGGGCATAGACCAAAACAAGGTCGCCTTCGGAAAAGACCCTAGGCTTAACCGCCTTATCGTACTGGACTTTGACTCGGTTTTTATGCGCTTCGTTCAACGTGGCGGCATCTCGACGCTGCTCATCAAGATGTTCCAGATGAAGAAGTCGCTCTGCCAGACTAGAAGTGTCAGGAAGAAGCTCAACAGCTAATTTAAGGGAAGGAATCTCGCATTCAATGGGAAATACGAATTCCACCCCGTGGACTAACTGAAACGGAGTAAAGCCAGTTGCAGTTTTCACTGACGTCCTGTATGCCCAGAGTGCAGGATATAGCATAATGTGCCAGTTGGATCTATGTTTATCAATCGTCCGTTGAAGAATTGTCTTCAAGGACTTATTCACGGCTTCCACTTGGCCATTGGCCTGAGGATAATATGGAGATGAATGCTCCTGCCGGAAACCCAATTTAAGAGCCAACTCGGCCATCATACTGTTCTGAAAGTGACTGCCATGGTCAGTGACAATCTCTCTAGGTATACCGAAACGAGCAATGACTTGGTTGAAGAAGAAAAGAGCTGCAGTCTCACCATCGTTCCCAAAAGTAGGCATAGCTTCGACCCACTTCGTAAAGTAGTCTACTGCTACGATAATGTACTTGTGACCTTTTGCGGAAGGCGGGTTACAAGTAGTATAATCCATACCCCACTTTGTAAAGGGTCCGACAGTAACGACTGGAAAAAGCGGAGCTGGATGAGCGCGCATTTTTCGAGTATACACCTGACAAGGATGACACTTCTTGACCGATTCAATACAATATTTGAAAATCGAAGGCCAGAAGTAGCCAGCACGCAAAATCTTTTGGGCTGTAGCAAGCCCTGATAAATGACCCCCACAAGCTCCACCGTGAGAATCATTGAGCACAGCCTCAGCTTCTTCGAAAGTTAAGCGGCGTCTTAGGATTGAATCAACCCCTCGACGGTACAAAGCATCACCAATAATCAGATAACTTTTAGCTAAGTGACGCAGCTTACGACGCTCATCTTTCGAAAAAGAAGAGGGAAACTTCGCAGTCTGGAGATATACAATGATGTCCCCATACCAAGGATCTTGTGGAGAGATTAGAAACAAGTGTTCGTCCGGAAAGGATTCATCATAGATCATCGCCTCTCCACAAGGCAACTCGGAGATCAATTCCGCAAAAACTAAAGACTTCTTGGATTTGGCAGACATGAACTCTAGATCAAATTCTTGTAAAATCACAATCCATCTATTATATTTGCCCCCAATCACTCGCCTGCTGAGGACAAACTGAAATGGATTGGCAGCTGCCAAGACATAAGTTTTGCGAAAAATAATATAATGCCGGAGTCGCTGCACAGCATGAACTGCTGCTAAGGCTAATTTTTCTATCGGGGTGTATCGCAGTTCAGGTCCTACCAGTCCTCGACTAAGGTAGTAAATAACATGCTCAGCCAGAGCATCATCCTCCTGAACCAGAACCATACCAATGGTAGATTATGCTGTAGCCAGATACAAAAGAAAATCTCTGCTATAATCGGGTGGACTCAGTAAAGGAGCAGAGGTCAATGCCTTTTTCAAGGCATCGAATGAGCGTTGAGCATAGTCGTCCCAAAGAAAAGGGACTCCTTTCTTCAACGGTCTCATATATCCCTTTGTAATCTCAGCATAGTTAACGATAAACCTCCGAAGAAAGTTAGACTTCCCTTGGAGACTTTGAAGTTGACGGATTGAAGACGGGGGAGGCAACCGAAGTATTGCCTCAACCTTGAAGGGATCTACCCTTATCCCTTCCCTAAACACGATAAATCCCAACAGCTGACCGGATGTCACCGCGAAAACGCACTTGTTCGGATTCAAACGAATTTTATAAAAACGACATCTTTCAAATATCTGTCGGAGGTGACCTGGATGATCCATCCTCTTTCGAGAATGAGCAGCTAGATCATCTAAGTATGCCTCGATGATTTTCTTGATGTCATGGAAGGCGTAAGACATGGCCCGCTGAAAAGTAGCTCCAGCATTTTTAAGACCAAAAGGCATTTTCTTATATGCAAACGTACCCCAGGGACAAATAAATGCGGTCTTATGTTGATCTTATGGACGGATAGTAATTTGATTATAACCAGAGAAACCGTCCATGAAGGAGAAAATCTCGTTACCGGCACACTCGTCAATAATCTGATCAATGAAAGGTGTGGGGTAATTATCCTTAGGACACGCCTTATTCAGGTCTCTGAAATCGATGCACACTCGAATCGTTCCTTGCTTTTTATCAACGGGAACGGGGTTTGAAACCCATTCAGTCAGAGGAACTAGGAAAATGAATCCCGCCTTAAGCAGCTTTTCAACTTCAGCTTTGATAGCTGCTGCCTTCCTAGGATTAACCGGACGAAGTTTTTTCCTGACCGGCTTAGCGTTTTCATACGTCTTGATCTCATGCTGGACAATAGATGGGTCTATGCCGGGCATTTCCTCATAAGACCAAGCAAAAACATCCCTATACTCTTTGAAGAGTTCGGTATAGATTTGAACTTCTTCACGGGAACATTCAGCTCCAATGAAAACGTTCTCGATAATGTTGGGATTCCTGGAGATGTTCACCGGGATAGTCGGAGAGATCACAACCATGTTCCCTTCAGCATAAACCTGTGCTGGTGCTAAGGGGCTCAAGACTGGGTGAACAGGTCCAGGAGACTGAGGACTTGGAAAACTAGCTTCGACTTCGCTCAAGTTAGGTAGGAAGTAAGACCGATGATGCAAATCATCCCACGGTCTCTCTATACCTGTCATTGCTTCCAGGATGGCCTCTTCAGATGGAAGAGTGGTATCTAGACAATCCTGGGCAGAAGAAGAAGTAAGCGTCCAAGACGGAGCCACATCACCATCCAACTCTTCCGGCGAAAGAGGAGCTGGATCAGACTCTGCAGTGTCAACAACAGACTGATATGCAATCTCAGCTGCAGAAATCGGGAATGCCATTCCACCCACTTGCCCTTCCTCCAAAGTAGCAGTTGGGGAAGGTAAGGTCCAAGGGTCCGAAAAATAATGAGTTCGAAAGAACTCTCTTCGAAGGGGAGCCTTGGAGGATGAAATAGCATTGATAGACACCTTAGGAGGAGGAAGATCAAAAGATCCCATCAGGGATGAATACATTCCAACTCCCAGATTCTCGATAGGTGCCTTAGTATTGTCCAACTTAGGGACAGATGAGTCAGGAGGCGCATCCAGGTCTACAGGAGGACAGTCCAGTTGATCCACCGTAACTATCCTCCCTTCGTGGGGGAAACATACTATTCGAAATAGTGAGGATGCGATAGCATCCATATCATATATCCAGTTCCTCCCCAACAGAAGGTTGTAGTCCAAGGCTGCATCTACTACCTCAACCTCTATGTTAACGGTTTTTCCCCCAACACAGATGGGCAAAGCCGGGACAATACCATGGGGCCTATGAGAATGGCCATCGAATGCAGTAAGAATAGTGCTAGATGGAACAGCTTTGGGAGATCCTAGTGTCTTCCAGCATGCGAGAGACATCACGCAAGTAGAAGCACCCTCATCAGCGACCGTGCGAAAGATATTAGTCTTCCGGTACGATGATTTAATATGGAAGGCCATATGATGAGGAAGTCTCTTCTTAAAATTCTTCATATCAAAGGTAATCAGAAGAGAATTTTTCAGATCTATAGCTCCAATGGCGGTGAGCAAAGCTCTTCTGTTATTTGGACTCGTGGATACCTCCCTAAGACGACATAGCACAGGACTCGCAGATCTTCTACAATGAGTAGTTGGGCAACCCTCATGTTAGTTGTCATTGACCGAGGAAGATGCTTTTGTCGAGGCGGAAATTTCGGCAGTTGAGCTGTCGTGATATGAAGCTGACTCGGTAACATCGAGGACTTCTCTTTATCACTGCTCTCCGCTTCATAATCACTTGGAATCATTAGCGACATCCGCGTGAGCACTCATCATAAAGATATTCGATGGAATTTCCCCTTCCTGAGGACCTCCAGAGGAAGCCCCAGGATTTTGATTCGCGCCAGCAATTAATTGCTGCCCTTGGGGAAAGGGTTTGTTAGCACAGCCTGGGAACTAGAAGAACCTTGCTGAGATAACAGGCGCTGAGCATCCTGAATTTTCGGGCAAAGATGCGTGAGATGGTCTCCAGCACAAAGCTTGCACGGAAACTTAACTTTCTTTTTCTCTTTTTGCCCTTCACCAACACGCTCGTTGGTCTTATTTGCATTGCCCTTCCCATTCTTGCCCTTCTTCTTGTTATTACGTCCTTTCTTCTTCCCATCGGACTGTTGATTTCCTTTGGGTTCAGAAGATTGGACAGCATTAATGGACAAAGACTGGGAAGGTGATGAATCAGCAGGCACAGCCTGACCAGAAGGAGCAGATTGTAAAGACAACTGTTGCAATTGAGAAAGCAGGCTGGCTGCACTACTACTGACCGATCCGACAAGTCCGTCACCATGCGGACCAGGTTTGGGTTTCGATAGATCCAATTTGGAGCGAGGAGCATTAGGCAAATACTTGTAAAGCATGCCAGACTGAGAATAGATCAACTCTAGCTGCTGGGCCCTAAAGATGGCCTGCTCCTCGGAATATACCCCTGACATGGATACATCCTTTGAAATATCTGACTGAAGCGATTTCAAAAACCACTCGAGAAGGAACTCACTTGGAATATGGGCTTTGATAAGCCTCTTCCTTCTCCTCCATTCCTGAATATGATCAGAAATGTGAGTTGCCTCATCCTGCTTAAAATTAGCCAGGAGTTCGGTCCCAGCCTCATATCTGACGGGCAACTGAAAATGGTTAAGAAAAGTGACAGCCATTTCTCCAAATGTGGCGAAACTGCCCCCAGTAAGCTCTATATACCACTTCGCGGCGTTTCCAGTTAAGGTGCGCTGAAATAATCTCAATCTAATCGAATCGTCGATCGGAGAGTTGGATGAACACCATAAGTGGAATGTGGTGACGTGGTCTGCCGGATCTTCACCATTCTTACCTTCAAACTTAGGAATGTCTGAAGGAAGTTTGGTTGGAACCGGAGGCCAACCCGGACTATATCGAATCGGGTCATTAGTTAACTTCGCCAAGTCTGGCAAGTTTAACGTTGCCAGAAATGGTAATCGCGGCGGAGCTTGAGAATTCCATCCTTGATGGGATGGATTTCCCACATTCTGAAAAGAATAGCCTGGATTTGATGAGGCACCAGGCTGCCAGAAAGGACCCGTAGAAAACGGAGAAGAACCTCCTCCCCACGCCGAGTTACCAAGACCCAGACTATTTCCCCCCGCTGAAGTATTAACTGAAGATGTAAGCCCCTGGTAGGGGTTCCATGCATTAGATAAAGGAGAAAAAGACTGATAAGCACTCGATGCAGGGAAAGAAGCATTCCCTGGATGACTCGCGATGAACTGATTCCCTGCCCCCGACGTTACAAACATAGGATTCCACCCCATAAAAGCGGTCGAACTTGGCCCCTGAGCCCAAGGATTAAAACTTTGGGTCTGGGACGTAAAAGGAAACGACCCTAAAGAAGGATTGGGACTAGGAATATGCCCAGTCCCAAAGGGGAAACCCTGAAAAGAAGCTGATCCACTAGCCATGTTGGACATGGGTGTAGATCCAGCTGCACCGGCGGTAAAGGAAAAAGAGGGATTTCCAGCAATGGACATCCCTGAAACAAAGGGACCAGATTGAGAAGCATATGCTTGGGTGAGCCCAGAGCCAAACATAGCAGTGCTAGAAGCACTCGAAGATAGAGCAAGAGTGCCCCCTGCCTCGACAGAAGCAGGGGTCTGAATGCCCGCAGCACTCACGGTAGAAACCGCGTTCCCAGTCGTGGCCATCGAAAGATAAGAAAGATATGGAAGATCCGGCGGTCTCTCAGACTCTGGTCCGACGTACTGAATAACAAACGGATGATCAAGAGGAAGAGGAGATGGACCTGTAGCTGCAGGCTCAGGTATATCTTCTATCTGAAAATCTTCCTACTGAGGAAACAATACTCTCGAGGTGAGCGGAACGCTCCTCTCGGAACCGACACCGGAATCGGCAACGAAACCTTCAGACCTAAGTGGAGGATCTCTCTCCACAGCGTCAGACTCTACAGGGTGAAAACCACCTGCTAGATCGCTCCTACGCCTTCTCGAAGAAGGCTCTGCACTCTCGGGAGATAACCCCCGGACTCTCCTCGAACGTCGAGGGGCTTGATCAACCACTTTTACAAATTTATTATATTAGACTCAAGAAAAGTGAAAAGCTAGGCAAGCTAGGAGCAAAGAGCACTCACTAAAATCAAAACCCTGAGAAACAGCAAGCAAACAGCCTCCAAGTATTTCCGCTCCGGGTGATGAGGACCGGACACTAAAATACAGGAAAGCGAAGTATAGGGCCTTCCGAAAGCAGTCTGGGATGATTAGGGCCCAGAACAACTAGCGAAGGTATCAGAAACAGTTACGCCAACCTCCTGACAACAACCTTTGCCGGCTCAAGCACCCAAGCTTCGCAAGGGCACCCCCCAGAAGTACTGCTGAAAGTGATGCGACGTCTGCCTCAGGTACCACGGGTATTCCCCCCCGCAGTCACCTGTGTGGAACCTAGGAATAGCAACTATGGACACCAATCCGTATCAGAAGCTGGGCGGAACGGTCTTGAGGTTAGATTCGGCTAATCGGAGGGGGGGTATCCCTCTTCTTAACCTTCACTTTCCCTCGCGCTTGACTCTCGGATGAGAGCTTTCCCAGTCCACTTCACGGAGTTGGATTTCGCTCAATTAATCAACTTCTATGTTTGTTTGAGCGGCCTTGGAGAGTTAACTCTCCTCTCACCTATTCCAAGGCCCTACAACCTAGCTAGTTGGTGATTGACACTTAATAAAACTTGCTAGTTGATTTTAGATTAAATAGCTTATTTTAAGGGCTGTTGTATTAAGTCACAAGGATATGGAGTTGAAACCAATGATGTTCTGACGCAAAAGAAATTAATAAAAACCTGACTACATGCACATGCAGTTCTTATTCTTTCGATGAAGAGCAATTTCTATGTAAGTTCTACGAGACTAAAATGTATTTTTCTTTTCGAATTACAAACTCACACGCACAAAAAATTAAGAAGCTAACTAAATGATTCAATGCACCTAATGCAAATGACCACTAGCATGTAAATTCTAAGATGCAGAAAGTCCTTTGAAACAAGGTGAAATTTCCAAAAAGGCTCCTTCGGTTTTAACTCATCTTTTGATATCCAGAAAGCCAATTCTTGCAAACAAGAACTCTCAATATAAGACACCAAAATACTCAACAAGAAGAAGAAGAAATCAAAAGACACCCTCTCCTCAAAATCAAGCTAAAAACTAGAAGCAAGAAACTTCACTAAAGTCCCAAAAGATGAAGCCAAACGAAAATGAAAAAGGCAACAACAAAAACAAAAACAAGAAACAATGTTTTTGAGTTTTTGATATGCAAAAACAAAAAGAAAAACAAATGTTTTTGGGCTTTTTAGTTTTATAAAACAAGAGCTTCAAGAAAACCAAGAACAACTATCCCAATCTAAGCCAAAACGAGACCGAATTTCAAGCATAAACTTCAACTATGCCCCCAAACCTTATAAAGCTAATGATAGCAAGATCAATAAGAGCAATGGAAGACTAAAAACTCAATCAAACAGCCAAGAGAAATAGTGCAAATTCGTTGCAACACTAAACTCCAAAGAAACAAGAAAAGTTCTTTGAAAAATGCAACAAAACCCTAGCTTATGAAACTCAAGAAAACCAATCGAAAACAAAGCAAAGAACGCAATGCAAAGCACAACACAAAGATAGGAGCGATTCAGTGAGCAGAAGCTCTCTGTTCTGGTAAAGCAGAACAGCCAAGAACGCTCAGAAAGCGATCTTGGAACTCAATCCAGGAGTGCTAGCACCAACAAGAACACTTCGCCAAAAAGATCAGTTTTCGGACAAAAGAAAGAGAAACAAGGCTTGAAACCACTTCTGTCACACTCCAGTAAGTACAGAGACTCTGCAGACACAGGCCTCCACAACCAGAAAAGACCAAAAACACCAGAATCTTGAAATTTCAAATTCAGCCTAGGTATACGTGACCTTGCAGTTATGCAACAGGCGTGTATACGCGTCTGTGTTGAGGGAAACCCGCGTATACACGGTTCCTTCTACACAAACTCGCGGGTATACGCGACTGTGTGCAAGAAAAACTGCGTATACAAAGAAAGATAATGAAAAATAAAAAGTACAAGCCTGGGAAAGGTATCAAAGCTTCAAACTGACTGCAAGAAAACAAACTGGACTGTAAAAGACAGAAAAAACTGTTGGTATCCTACCAAAAAGCTGAAACAACCCAACAGGAGAATCACAAAAATGTGATCCCCAGTATGGTCGCCATTTCTGTTTCGGGGATTTAACACCCTAGAGGTTGGTTGGGATTCAACCTCCACAGAGCAGGGGCGTACTACTTAACAGAGACTCACACGATCATGCACATTCATAAAAACGAAATCGAGTAGAATGAGAGGTTTACCCATTGGTCCTACGTTTGAAGTAGATCCACGTGGAGTTCAAACTCCCTGCAACCGTCCTTCCTCCTTCACCTGAAATACAAGAAGAAACCAGCACAAAGGACAAGTTGTACAGTATATTTCTACTCTATATGTTAGTGAGATTCATATAAAACATTAAATAAATCATCATGAATGCATGTATAACAAATATTCTTCATACATTAAAGCATACACTAACACGTTTATTTCAGGAACAGCATGATACTTCTGTATTATAAAAATAGTACATACAAAAGTAAGTGGAGAGATCACCTGATCCTTCCAAGGCCTTCGCAGACCGTCGTCCGGATCCGTCCAGCCCTTGCCTCGCTAAGACTCCTTCCAAATGAGTGCACACGAGATAACATATAAAGGGATGTGTATCTCAAGGAAACAAGGGTTTCCTGAAATGAGCTGGGAAAGTGCAGGAGGCACGGGGAATCAGACTTGGATAGGGAACCAACAGAGTATAATAATAATAATTCTCTCTCTCCCTTAGGCCATACATATGAGGTCTTTTTATAGTCCCTCCAAGTAGTTTCAGCAGTTGGAAACAGTTGGCCACGGGCTGGGGTAGTTGAACTACCTGAGTAACCATCAACCCCGCGCGAAATTAGGGATTTTTATATATATTTTTAATCATTAAAATGGCATACGCGGAAAAGTCTAGCTGTACTCGCGTATACACGCGGAAAAACACGGGCATAGTCGCGTATGGAGGATTTTCCACTGTTTTTAAGTGAATTTGTCCAAGTCTGTAGGAATGGGTGCCCATAAAGCCATGAAGCAATCATGAATCAAGTCAAGGTGAGAAATGATGCTATAACAATGGCTCTCATATTCTCTTTGATGTTGATTTGGCATGGCAACAAGAAGCATTGTTGCAGTGGCTTATTTTGATAGAGTATGGCTCTCTTATTTTTTTTCATGATGCTCTAGCATGGTAGCAAAAGGATTTGATGTGTTGGTTGTTATTGGGAGAATATGGTTTGACATTGTTCATGTTCATCCATATTTCTCTACCTCTAGTTTTTACACTATGTTGATGTGATGTTTGATTCCTACATGGGCAACAAAGCTAATGATGTGAACATTGATAGATGCAATCTACTCTATGTATCATGGGTTGGACATATAATTCATGATTTGGGACTTTCCACTTTGGGAATGAAACACTTCATCTTATGTATCTCATGTGTAGAGAAGATCTTTGGTCATCATATGGTTTCCACTTGGATATTCATTGATGAGGAAGGACATATAAATTTTAAATTGGAGGCCATTCTAGACATTCTAGAGAGGCAAATTTGGAGCTGGACATGCATGACATATTGTGACAGATGGGAAAGCCTTCTGCATGAGGATGCCATTTGGAGGGAGGATGCTTGTTGTAGCATCCAATTTTGTAGTTCCTTGAGAACAAGCAACATTTTGCAAGGAAGGATTGTAATATTCCTAAATTTTCACATGATATTTGGAATATTAGAGTTCTTAATTTCCATAATTAATTAATTAATTAAGAGGCTGGATGGACACCCAAACCCCAAAGATAAATAAAATCCACTTTTGATGTGTGTATGTGGATATTTCAAATCTAGATCTACATAATGGAGTAGTGGAGAAGCTACTTAATTTGAAAGGAGTGGAGATCATGTCTCATTAATGAGAAAGATCATGGAGGTTGAAGAAGTCAAGTAAGATATTGGAAGCAATCAAATGTAAGATCATAGAGAGTTTATGATGAGATAATGGAGGAAGTGGTGCATTAATGCACACATGATGGAGAGGGTGATAAGTACATTCACACATGATGGAGATCATGAAGAGACAACATAGTCAACATGGAGACCTATGTCCACATGTACAACAAAGTTATTAGCTGGGCCAAGGCATGGGAAGGTTCACAAACTACATTATGAAGATGAAGGAAACATATAAGACATGTTTGATATTATTATTAATGTATGATATATTTAGATCTGGAATTTTCCTTTGACATTCCATGCTTTCTTTGGTTGTTTAGCTAATATTGCAAGTGTTGTTTAGCACTGGGTGTTCCTGGTTAGGAATCCTACCTATTTCATTGAGTAGCTCTTGAAAGAGTATTGTACTTCATTCTTCATCATGAATTGGTGCCATATTGTTCCTACTTTCTGCAGAACATCCATATTGATAAATTGCACATTTCTAAAGATCAATTTGAGAGGATGAGGTTGTCCTTCAATATTTCAGTTGAGGAACCAGTGAAGGATTCACTATCACCTTGAGCTTCAAGATCAACCTTCCAATACTTCAAATCTATATCACACATCAGGCCACCTATTATTCATCTCCTAGCAGCAGCATTACCATCAGGAATTGTGCAGTCTGTTGTTGTAGATCCAAGTGAGAAGGGAAGTTGCTAGCATTTCAGCCACTAATCCAGTGGAGGACCACTCCTTCACATTGTATGCATCATTTCGATAATTCTTGAGCTTCATAGCCATATTTTGTAGTACGCTAGAGAGAATCCTTCCTTTATAGTGTAGTTTTAATGAGCAGTTGTGTAGCAGCAGCTGAAATATTCTTTTGAGGATTGAGGAGCTAGATCTCGAGCTTCTATCTTGAGGATCTAATGAAGGGATCAACCCTTCAAACTTGTATCTAACCTTGTGACATATTTTAGCCATCTATTTTTCAAATCTACCTTCAGATCTACATACCTAATATTTTTATAGTGAAACCCAAAGAGGGTGATTTTCTTAGATTGATAGATCTGAGAAATCCTTTTTGGGTTATCTTGGGTTACCATCCTAGAGCCCAGATCTAGAATCTTGGCATCATCATAGCTCCAGATTTCTATAGATCTGCATTTCCCTTTCTAGCTTGCAGTCATATATTCATTATCTGCTAAAGGGGTAGCATAGTATTTTCTTCCAGCAGCTCTCCAATTACACAGTGCCTACTTTGGCATCTTTTTAGGGTCATTCTAGGCCATCTCTTTGGCTAGATTACCTCATATTTTGTACATTATTCTACCCGAATCTTCTCCTATGAATAAAATGACTCAACTATTCTTTCTATATATGTGTTGATCATAAACTTACATGTACATTTTATATGTTACAAATATTATGTTTGTGTATCAATGCATTATTACATTTTGGGATATTACACACATGTGAAGCCCCAAGGCTTTCTTAATATTATCCTTTGTCCCTTCGAAGTGTGACAATACATCCTCCTTTTCTCCTTGCATGCTTGGGAACGTAAAGAAGACCTAAAGGCTGGTGGTCTGGATGCAGGTGTTAGTGACAAGCTTACAAATCTCATGACAATTTCTTCTAATTCTAGTGGAATTTCCTCAATTTCCTTCTCAGAATCAGTCATCAACTTACAATTTTTTTTCACAAAATTCAAATGCATTTAAAATTTGTTACAAAAATTTTAAATTGCATTAAGCTCAATTTTTAACTTCCACGTAAATAACGAAATCATTATTGGATATATATATTGCAATATATCTATACAATATATACATTACAATAACCCATACATAACAAAATATTGCCAATTTTTTGTAATCAAGGACAGACTCAACACAATATTAAAATATTTTTAATATATTATCGCATCCAATCTTTGGACTAACCTCCATGCTACTTTTTATGCGAAATCCCTTAGATTAAATACCGTAATGCGGAAACTGTTGGATCAGTTTGAGTGTTGGCAGGAAGCTTCTATTATAAACTCAATTTTATAATTTTATTGAGTCCATTTGAATGCTTAACCTCCTTGCATCTAAAATTTTGATATCCACAGATGTTTAAGCTCTCATTTGATCGCTGTCGAATCACTTGAATACTTGACAGTCAATTGAATTAATGAAATCCAGTTTATAAGTTTATCGGTTCCATCCAAAACCTTAACCCCTTTGCAACTAGAATTGTGATGTCCGTCAGATTGGGTGATCTTAACGTAAGACCGTTAGATAATATGAATTATTTTATGGTCAAACTTGAATTGTTAAATCCGGATTATAAAACATAGCCTTCCTTCTAGAGCTTATATAACTCGTCACTTTCTATACGATAACCATTGATCTGCACTGTCAATGACTGTTGCGTTTAATGCAATTAGACTATTTCACTTTTTAGAGAAACAAAAAATATTAAATGAAAACATACACTTAAAAATCAATTAGACAATATGTTACGAAATTAATGATTCAAGTGTATTTCCAATGAAGATTAACCCTTCAAGATTTGGCAATTTCACCCAGCTACAGAGGAAAATCGAATTTCCTTTAATCCATCTTTTATTCTATCAAATATTTTCTCTCTCCCTTTGTCTACATCTTTAACTTACATTCTAAAATATATATTGTTCATACAAACAAATTGATCACATTATATGGATCAATTTTCCCAAATTTAGATAAAATCCTTTTACATGATATTTGCCTAAAAATCCTCAACTAAAACTAAATACATTGAATCAAATCACTGAATATCAGTCCAATCTTATCTACCAAAACAGTAAATCAGTAAATTGCAGGCTAAAGGATCCCACTCCTTTGGTTGTAATTTTTTTTGTATTTTTGGAATAAAAAATCAAGTTTTTATCCCTCGAGCCTCATACTCCTGCATCAGACTCCTGAGGACAAAATTATTCATGGGCTCCTGTCCATGAGCTCCTCTACAGAACTGCCCAATTTCTATAGCATGGTATCTTCCATCCAAGTAGCTTCTGCAACTGGTTGATATTTCCACTTGATCAAATACTCAAAGTATTCCCATCCTCTTGTCTTATTAGACAATATTTTGTCTAAAATATTCTCTGGATGCAATATTATTGCTGTGGGTAACTATTTCAACTATTCAATCTCTTCTTTTTCTTCAGGTATATCACTTGTCTCTCCCTCTTCATACCTATACAAATCAGCAACATTGAAAATTAGAGATATTCTAATGTCAAGGGGTAATTCAATTTCATAGGCATTTGCAGAAAATTTTCACAATACTCTGCATGGCCCAATTTTTTTAAATTTCAATTTGTTATATTCCCTTTTTGGAAATATTTCCTTCCTCTGGTGTGCTAGAATGAAATCTATAACCTCAAAATTAACTTCCCTTTTCTTCAGATCTGATCTGCTTTTGTATTTGATGTTGTTGTCCTATAACTGTTGTTTTACCTGTTCATGTATTGATTGAATTTTTTAATAAAACTCTTCTCCATCAACACTTCTCATCTCTTCTTTTCCCAAATTCCTTAATTCATACACTCCTCTTGGCTGAATTCCATAAACTATATGTAATGGAATTTGTCCCGTACTCTTGTTAGGAGAGTCATTATAAGCATATTCAATCTATGCCAAAATCTTATCCCACTGTTTAGGATGTTCACCTGCAAGACTTCTCAAAAGATTACCCAAGCTTCTCTTCACCACCTTAGTATGTCCATCAGTCTGAGGGTGATAAGCTGGGCTGAAACTCAGTTTAGTACCAATATTTCTCCACAGTGTCCTCTAGAAGTGACCAACAAATCTGGTGTCCCTATCTGAGACAATGCTTTTAGGTAACCCATGCAATCTTACAATCTCTTTGAAAAACAGATTAGCAACATGAGTAGCATCACTGGTTTTATAACATGGAATAAAATGTGCCATTTTAGAAAATCTGCCAACTACAACATAGATTTCATCATTCCCTCTCTATGTTTTAGGTAAACCCAAAACAATATCCATACTTACCGTATCCCAAGGTATATCTAGAATAGGTAATGGAGCATACAAACCTGTGTTCTGACTTCTTCCTTTTGCATACTGACAAAATTTACAATTTTGAACAAACTTCTCCACTTCAGTTCTCATCTTTGGCCAAAAATAACAATGACTCGGCTCTTCATAAGTTTTGTCTACGCAAAAATGTCCACCAAGTCCACCACTATGTTTCTCCTTAATTAAATTTTCTCTCATAGAATAATTTGGTATGCACAACTGACTTCTTTTAAACAACAAGCCTTCTTGCAAGAAAAAATCCAGCCACTTAATTTTGTCCAACAAAAGATGATTGTTGCATGCTTCAAATGCCTCTTGAAAATCCAAATCTGTTTTATACAATTCTTTAAGAAAATCAAAATGCAACACTTGAATTTGACTTTCTTGAACTAAAATGCTTTTTCTACTTAAGGCATCTGCTACTTTGTTTGCTTGGCTAGTTATGTGTTTCAATAGAAAATTGAAACTTTGAAGATACTCTACCCATTTTTCATGTTTCTGATTCAATTTTGACTTCTGCATAATATACTGCAATGCATGATTATTTGAAGAAAGTACAAACTCTTTAAACATCAAGTAATGTCTCCACTTATTTAATGCATGTACAACTGCATAAAATTCCTTGTCATAAGAAGAATATTTTCTTCTTCTATCATTTATTTTTTCACTAAAATAAGCTACATGCCTGTCTTCTTGACTGAACATAGCTCCAATAGCTTCTCCACTGGCATCACATTTCACTTGAAAAGGTTTGTTAAAATCAGGCAAAACTAAAATGGGTTTTTCTGTTATCTTTCTTTTCAAAAACTGATTTTTTTTTTTTTTCTGCTTCATTAGTCCAATTAAATGGTTGTTTTTCCTTCTTTATAGTTTCAATAATAGGAGCATTGATCTTACTATAATTCCTTATGAATTTTCTATAAAAACTAGCAAGACCATGGAAACTTCTTACCTCAAAAACACTTTTGGGTGAAGGCCATTCTATAATTAGGCTTTATCTTCTCTAGATCCATCTTCAATCCATCGGCAGAAACAACAAAACCTAAGTATACCAATTCTTCCTTCATGAATGAACATTTTTTTAAAATTTGCCAACAAATTTTCCTTATGCAACTTCCTTAAGACATAATTCAGATTTCTCAAGTTCTCTTCTTTAGACTTGTTGTAAATTAATATATCATCCATATATACTATTACAAATTTACCAATAAATTCCTTAAACAATTCATTCATAAGCCTCATAAATGTACTAGGAGTATTTGATAATCCAAACGGAATTACCATCCATTCATACAATCCTTAATTTGTTTTAAAATGTGTTTTCCATTCATCTCCTTCCCTTATCCTAACTTGATGATAGCCACACTTTAAATCCAGCTTTGTAAAATATCTTGCCCCACTTAAACAATCCATAAAATCTTCAATTCTGGGTAAAGGAAATCTATACTTAATTTTTATTTTATTGATTTCTCTTGAATTAGTACATATTCTCCAGCCTCCATCCTTTTTTGGACTCAAGACTGTTGGCACTACACAAGGTCTCAAACTTTCCCTGATCAATTCTTTATCCAATAGCTCCTGCAACTGCTTCCTGATTTCTTCATTTTCTATAGGAATCATCCTGTATGCTACTTTATTTCACAAATTTTATTCAGGAATCAAATCTATATGATGGCTAATTTTTCTAATAGGTGATAATTCATCTAGAAAATCATCTACAATGATATCACAATAATTTTAAAAAATCTCTTGAATTTCAATTGGAAAATCAGAAATTTTAGTGGAAGTAATTACTACCTTGGGTTTTCAAACTAATGCAAAATATACCTCATCGTCTTCAATCTGCTGTAGATATTCTTTTCCACTTAGCAAAAAATCATTCAGATCAGATCTTCTTTTTGATGCATCTTCTTCTTATATCGGTAACAATGTATGATTGACACCATCTTTACAAAACTTGTATGTGTTCTTCTTCCCATTTGTTGGGGTCCCGTGATTTGGCTGATTGGTAAGCGAAATGACAGTGTAACATCAAACCAATCTTCGGAGCCCAAGGACCTAACCTTCCTGGACTTAGAGAGGGTTCTCTCTATATGTGTAAGGGATATCTGTTTTTTTTGCTTATTGTGTTCTGATTTTAGGCTAGTTATGAAGTAGGTTTTTTGGTTTTGGTTTTTAGGTTGCGAGGGATGAAACTGATCAGAGATATAAGATAGGTAAAAAGATGTCAAATCAACTGGGCTATGGAGTCGAAAAGGTCTAGAAATCTATCAGACGGTGATACAAGGCTGTTAAGGGCTGATTTGATTTGAGATAGAAAGGATCTTTGGGAAAAATGGAATAAAATGGACATCAAGTTTGGGAACAACAAAGGATTTCAAGCATAACTAGTTTAATAGCTGACATAAACATGGTAGGGAAAACCATTAATCATGAGAAATGTAATTATAAGCTAATCAATACATAGAAATAAGCATTCAAGTCATGCATAGAGATATATAACTCTCTAACTTTGGGAAATGACTATCGGACTTTGGGGAAATACACTTAACAGAGAAAAACAACTCAAATCACTATGCCGGAATGCCTAAACATATTACTTCAAGTTATTGGTCACTTTGAAAACAATATTGCATAGTCTTAGGCAAAGAGCAAGATCGGAACAAGACCTCCTTGGTTCAAAAAATGACAATCTAATCAGTCAAAGAGAAATTTCATGGATGGAGCTATGGCTAGCCATGAGTAAGCAGGGCATACCGTAAATCATACTTAGCATGCATAAAACCATGAATTAAATAAACAACAATATCCTTAAGTTATTAAAGAGAAATCAAGAATTCTTTAATGTGACTAAGGAAGAAGAAAACATGGAAGCTATGATGAAACAGAAAATTTGAGGTGCCTCCAAGTGCATGTCTCAAATTTTTTCTCTACTGATCTATAGCAAGCAAGAAACATGGATTCATGAATGAAAAACTAGAAGAAAAAACAAACAAAGAGACACTATACCATTCTACCAAGTCATGGAATCCAACAACAATCCTCTTTCATCATCCAAGAACATCCAAGAGACTATCCAAGAGCATGAGACAAGTATTTCTTCCAAAGCTTATATGACCATATATTACTTCTATCATAAATTTTAGCCTTGTTTACAATGAAAGCCTTTGGAATATATAGGCTCAAGTGAGGAAAACTTCTTGGTTCAATTTGCACTCTCATTGGCCTATTCAAAATATCTAAACTTGTCCTTGAGGCTTTGCAAAGCCCAAGGCACAAAATATCTCATAAAATATCTAAAAAAATGCTAAAAGAGGGAATTAAATTGAATTTTCATAACTTCTCATGTGAAAAAATAGCTAAATGCACATGAGGAAAAAGAAGTTTTTAAAGGTTCAAATTTTACAAAAATACTCAAAAATTGCATCAGCAAAAGGTCCCCTGACTTGCCGGTAACTTTTGGCAGTCTTCTAGATGTCAAAACGAGGCTCATGATAGCTTGTTGGAAATCTCTGAGTGTCTACTTTTTGGAGAAACTATAATTTTCTCAATATAATGCTTGGAAGTCATCCAAAAACATGCTTGTGTGTAAAAAACCAAAAAATAAAGTTTGCTGATAGACAGGGTAGAGTGTAGAAAAAGCGGGCATTTTTCAGCATTTCGGGGGAGAAAATGATCTTCAAATGTCCTGAAAATTGCTGAGTGTGTGCTCCTAAAATTATGGCATCCAATGATACCATCCTCCTCCTTTTATGATCCCCAAAAATGAAATGGCAAAGCCCATGAGTTTTGACCAAAAACCCAAAAAAACCAAAAAACCAAAATATGTCAAAAATCACCCAAAATTGGTGAGCATGACCCTCAAGGGTTCTCACCAAAATGTTGTGAAGCAGAGGCCAAAATATGAAGTCCAGATGTGTCTTTCTTCACTTTCCATGCCGGGCGCTTCCCTTTAGCCTCCTTGAGCTTGTCTTCAGAAGCCTTCAACTTGCGCCGAGAAAACTGATTTAACTTTTTATAATGCCTTGTCATTTCCTTTGAAGGTCTAAATCCTTTTTTGCCTTCTCAAAATTCTTCTCCAAATGGTCATTGACTCTCTCAAGCCACGCCTCCTTATTGTTTTCTATCTCCTATTCAAAAAATGCAGTGAGAGGGGTAGATTAGAGAAGGGCATTTTCCTCTTCTCTTTGCTTCTCAAGGGCCTTTTTAAGCCCCATGGTTCTAGGTCTCTTTCGCTTAGGCTGATATTCACCTTCACTTTCATCAAACTTGCCCATGAGTTCTTCCAACCTTACTTGGGCTTTGGAGGCCTCCTTCTTGTACTTAGTAGCCCGTGTCTCATAAACAGCCATATGGACACTCATTTGCCTATTTTGGACTTGTAGAAATTGATTGAAATTCCTTTCCCTATGAATATCATCCTTCAATGCATCTATTTGGCCTTCTCTATGAATTAAGAGGTTTTCTAGAATCTGGGCCTCATTATCACTATCATCACTTTGGACTTGGATGATTTCGAATGTACTTTCGTGTTCATGACTTCCTTCTACCTTGCCCTTCCCTTTGCTTTGAGTGGCTATTCTAGTGCTCTTCCTCCTAGGAAAATCAATGATAGGCTTCTTTGGAAATTTTCCTTTACTTCGGAGAGCCCTTGTCACATTTGGAGTGACCACTCTAGGCACTCTCTTCTTTGTTGTCTGGGGCTTGGCCCTTTTAGGAGAAGAGGGCATGGCCCTTTTACCTTTGTCACCTTGTTCCTCTTCCTTTTGAGTTTGTTGTTCTTCTTGAGGAGGTTGTTGTTGTTCTTAAGGCTGCCCTTGCTCATCACTGTCATGCCATTTTTCATCATCTTCATTCTGCTGCTCTGTCTCATAGGACTGTTGTGTGTCCTATTTAGGCTGCCCTTGCTCTTCACCATCATGCTGCTCTTGCTGCTCTGTCTCACAAAACTACCCCTTTTCATCCCTTTCCTGTCCTTTTTCATTATCTTCAAGCTGCTGCCCCGTCTCTCCCTCAATGTCATGCTGATGTTCAACATTTTCTTCGTTTTTTCCTTGTTGTTGTTTATCACCACTGTGATGCTACTCTTCATGCTGATTTTTATCACCACTATGATGCTACTCTTCATGCTGCTGCCCTTCACCATAAGGCTGCTCACCCTCATCACTGTCATGCTGCCCTCCATCATCAGTTTGTTGTTCTTCATGATGCTGCACTTCATCCTCTTGCTGGTCACTTCCTTCTCCTTCTTCATGTTGCTTTGTTTGTTCTGAAGTAAACTTGAGCCTTTTAGGAGTAGGTCTCCTAGAATAAGGTGAGGGACGATGAGTAGGAGATGTAGGGGATGTATGGACTGGAGGGACAGTGGAGAAATCCGGATGAGTGATGAAAACATCCCAAGAGACCTCTCTCTTTTCAAGTTGATGAAGAATGATGATTTTGATGAGAGAGTGATGGAAGAGACAGGCTATTTGCTGTGAAGGAGGCCTCTTCTAGATAGTGGAGGCCATTTTCTCAATGCTCTTGTGCAAGAAGAAAGGAAGATTTAGCTGCTTGGTCCTTGTGAAATGCATCCTTAGTCGAATGTGATAAGCATAGATTCGGGAGAATCTTCCCTCGCAAGTGAAGTACTTCATGATAATCTTCATGAGGGGGACGTAGCTGGCTAAAAGATATGAGAAAGGGAAAATAGAAGGACAAGCATCTCTATGTTCAGGCTTTAGAAAGGGCTTGCAATCATCTATGTCCAAATGGCTTTGTTTAAACCATTTCTCGCCAATATAGGGGATTTTAGTGGCCTTGGAGATGGATCTTGGGGAGAACTTGAAGTCAAGGCCTGCCAATTGGAAAATCTTATCTTGAAACCTCAAAGCGCAAAGGTGTGTCAAAGGAGAAAAACTCTTCACCTCTTGCACCCTTTGGAAAAAATCTAAACACCCGACCTCATGGAAATTGAACAATACTGATGGGTGTCCATTCACTTCTTCAGTGGAAATAGGTTCATATCTCTTATGCAATTCACTCCTACTATACTGCCTGGGAGGCATCTTGCTCTAGATGCTCTCTGCAAAACCAAACTGCCTTAAAAGGTTTTTTGAAATGTCTTTTCAAAAAAAACTCTGTTTCACCTATCAATCACTGTTTGATCAAGGTAAATTTGGTTTCAAAAGATGTGTGAGATGCTTCTGTGGTATTAGGTCTCTTTTCCTCCCAAAACACTGCCCTTTCTCTTGGTATGCCAATCAAAAAACAATTTTAAGAATAAGTACACAGTCAATTTAAAAATACATACACAGTCAAATGATTATTTGAGCTTGAATAAGGTCACAGAGCTTTTGGTGTTTTGATGTGAGCACAAAAAGACATGTAGCAGTTAAACAACAAAACTCCTCACCATCAACATACCCTCCTTATACTTCTCTATTTCTCATACCCAGTTTTTCCCAAAACACCTTCAGATTGTTTTAACAATTTTACTCATTTGAGGTCTGCTTTATAGAGTAAAGGAGAAAACACTGGTTTTTTCCCTTTTTATCACATAGAGGAGACCTCTGAAATGACAAAAAAAACCTTATACCATGATTACTGTTGTTTGATAATAGGCCCACTGTCTCATTTGTTAAAATACTAGGTTTGCTGCCTTTAAAAAGTGCCTTCCACTTAACAATGTTTTTCACCATACATTAAGTTGACCAAGGTTTACTTTGCCCTATCACAGTTAGGGTACTTTCAATATTTTGACAAAATTCTACTGCTGGGTATAACTTGGCTATCTGGTTTTTTCTTTTAGCACTATATTGAGGGGAGTATCCAAGCCTTTAGGCATTAATACAAACACAATGCTATTGTTATGTCGATCTTGGGCAGTCAACCCCACAGCAAATTTTTAAGTTTTAAACAGAAAAACCAACCCTCCTTTCCACTGTAACAAATTTCATTGAAATATTCACAAATCACGTTGCCTTTCACCAAGAATTTCACTGTTTTAAACACCACTTAGGAGCTTGATCATGGAGAGTAAGGAAACGAGAATACCTTTAACAATGGATGGCAGACCCTGTAGACAAGTTTGAGCAACTTATAGATTTGTTTTGAGGGCATTTGGAGCACTTAAAGTGTGCACAACACGTTTGTTGTGGAAAACGTCGCGCAAAAGGGGTTGTCGGGTCACTGTCGGGCTGACATGACCAATGCCTACAGGCGTGCCGCACGCTCCTATAGGCGCACCGCACGGATTTTTAGTCCTGTGTAAAAAATGCGCTTGAATGCGCCGCGCAACCTTTAAGCCCAAAAAACTCTACTAATTCGTTCAAAACTTCTTTCTCCAGTCCAGGGAAACAACAAGGGGAGTTTGTCTTGTGTTTTGAGAGATTCAAAAAAAGGTTTGCAACGGTCTTCATCCTCTTTTGAAAATGAACAAGCCAAAGTCCCTTTTGTATTTGATTGGTGAGGGTTTTGGAAGAAAGGTTTGAAAATGCTCTTTTTAAACAAGACTTGAATCCCTTTTCTTTAAAACACGACCTGATACCTTTTGTTTGGATATGTGTCACAGTGGTAACGATCATTTGTTTTATAAACCCGACCTCCTTTTTGAAATAAACAACCCTTTTCAAGACTTAAAAACTTTCACTGTTTCTTATTGAAGAGAAAATTGTTTTTCCTGTTCTGATTATCTGCACTGTGGAATGGAAATATTCTCTGAGCCCTATGAAGGATTGCAGATATGCCTTTTGAGTGTGACTGTCTTTTACTGGGAAAAAAGGCTTAACTGTAATTTCAATATCCCTCTTTCCTCCTCTTGTCCTTTTGTTGCTCACTGTTGTTACTCTTGATCAGTTTGAAAAAGGTTTTTATGAAAAAGGAAAAGAAAGCACCCCTGAATAAAATCATCATCCATTTGTTTTTGTCATTTGAAAAGAGGACACCTGTAGAAGACACCTTGTGCTATATGAGGTTTTCTTTGACACTTTGAAGGAGGTATTTTTTCCCTTTTGCAACCTAAACTGACATTTTTCGCTCAGGATGCTTTGGATATGGTCATGTCTATTGTGAAAACTAAATGAGATGGGAAGTGCTACTCTGAGTTTCTTTCTTTACTGTGGGTAAAAATCAACAAGGGATGATGCACTAGAGCTGAAAAGTGAATAAGGGAAACTGCCCTTTAGTTTCTTCTGTGAAGGAGGTCTACAAGAAGCCTGGGTTTTCATTTATTTCATCTCTTTTTGAGAGCAGCCTCTTTAGAGTCTTTGCCATATGCCATGATTGCTTTTTATCCTCAAAGCATGATGAGCTCCTTTACTTTGCTTATGAAGGAGGCTTTCTTTAACAAATGCTTGGTTTCCTTTTGAACATGATGGTAGAGGTCCTTTTGAGACCAAGACTCTTTGAATCTTTTGGCCATTTGATTAACAATCTTGCCTCAATGATGATGAACCTACTAGCTTCACATTGTAACTCAAATAATAATGAAACTCATGCAAACCAAATTTAAAGCCTACTGCTTTGCCCTTGCTTTTAATCATCATTTTCATGCAGAAGCTTTCATTTTCTGTCTCACTGTACTTCAAATTTTTTCTTCACAGTTAGTTAAAAACTTAAAAATAGACTTTACCTTTGGTCCTCTACTTATAGATGAAGGAGGCGCTCTTAGTGTTCAACCCTCTACTTATGAAATGATGGAGGTTCTTCAGTCTTCAAACCCTCTTCTTATAGATGAAGGAGTTTTTTTAGTCATGTCAAATCATTAGCCTTTTGACAGTGTTATTTTTCCTTTCACTATCCTTTCAGGCTTTGACTGTGATTACAAGAGCTTAATGAAAAGCTCCATGCTCTGTGGCTGCATCCCAAGCTCAAGATCACATTGAGAAGCAGCTGTCTTCTCATGTGGAGCCAAAAATTTTCTTCTGAGATGCTGGTAGGCCTCTGTCCTTGAAAGATCCATTTAAAACATTGTAAAAACACCTAGAATCAGTTTGACTTATGGTACATGAATTGTTGAGGCCTGAGGGTGTATTAGTAGCGCGACCTTGGGCTATAACCAACTTTATTTGTATACTGGGGAGGTCTGTTATGAATAGTCTATAGAAGATGGAGGCTCTTTGGTTTTAGGATAATTCGCCAGGGGAGAAATTCCTAAAGCGCCACTTCCTAACTTATGGGAGACTTTTTGGACAGATTTGGATTGTTTCTTTAGAGCCTATGGGAAGACTAGTATGGCTGAGGTAGGTAGGATTTGATAATGAGGTTTCATCTCGTCATGGGCAGGTTGAAAGGTAAGAGGGAAAAAAAGTTAATGGGTGTTTTCCAGCTGGCAAATTTGACAATTTTTTAGATCAGCTGCTAGAAAACTTGGCTGTTACAACTAGTCATCACCAACAAGTGAAAAATACTGATGACTAAAACCATCATGCATAGGTATTATGTCATACTGCCAAGGTCTACCCAGCAATATGTGACATTCATCCATAGGCATCACATCACACATAATTTTGTCTTTGTATCTGCCCAATTAGAATTCCACTTCACACTGTTCATTCAATAACAATTGATGTCCTTTCTGAAGCCATGACACCTTGTATGGTGTTGGATGTTTCTTTGTATTCAATTTAAATTTCTATACCACTTCTGTAGAGACCAAATTATCAGTGTTGCCACTATCAATTACCATTTGATAGAATTTTCCTTGAGCTTTGCATACACTTCTAAAAAAAGTTTTTCTCTCTGCTGTTTCAACAACTTCCTTTGCTGGTTTTAACAAAAAATTGTAACTACCAAATATTATCCTTTCTCTGGTGTATTTTTTGCTTGTGGAATTTTTGCTGTTTCTGGCATTTTTGCTGCTTCCTCTTCATTTTGAGCAACAATTACATTTCGCTGATTTGTCCCCACATTCTCTGGACATTCATAAGCTTTGTGTCCAAGCTTATTACATCTATAACATCTGATTTCTCTTCCTCTGTCTCTGCCTCCTCTTCCTCTGGAAAAACTCCTTCTGCCATTTGCAATCACATCCATTCTTTGGACTAACCTCCACACTGCTTTTTATGCGAAATCCATTAGATTAAAAACCGTAATGCGGAAACCGTTGGATCAGTTTGAGTGCTGGCAGGTAGCCTCTATTATAAACTTGATTTTATGATTTTATCGGGTCCATTTGAATTTTTAACCTTCTTGCATCTAAACTTGCGATATCCACATATCTTCTAGCTCTCATTTGATATCCGTCGGATGACTTGAATACTTGACATTCAATTGAATTAATGAAATCTGGTTTATAAGTTTATCAGGTCCATCTAAAACCCTAACCCCTTCGCAACTAGAATTGCGATGTTCCTCAGATTGCGTGATCTTAACGTAAGACCGTTAAATCATATGAATGCTTTGATGGTCAAACTTGAATTGTTAAATCCGAATTATAAAAGATAGCCTTCCTTCTAGAGCTTATATAACTTGTCACTTTTATGGGATAACCATTGATATGAACTTTCAATGACTGTTGTGTTTCATGCAATTAGACTATTTCAATTTCCATAGAAACGTAAAATCATAAATGAAAACATACACTTAAAAATCAATTAGACAATACGTTCTAATATTAACGATTCAAGTGTAGTTCCAATGAAGATTAACCCTTCAAGATTTATAAATTTTTCCCAGCTACAGAGGAAAATCAAATTTCCTTTAATCCATGTTTTATTCTATTAAATATTTTCTCTCTCCTTCTATCTACATTTCAAGCTTACATTCTAAAATATATATTGTTCATACAAAAAAATTCATCGAATTCTATGGACCAATTTTCCCAACTTTAGATAAAATCCTTTTACATGATATTTGCCTAAAAATCCTGAACTAAAACTAAATACATTGAATCAAATCCCTAATATCAGTCCAATCTTATCTACGAAAATAGTAAATATGTAAATTGCAGGCGAAAGGATCCCACTCCTTTGCATGTAATTTTTTTTTTGTATATTTGGAACAAAAAATGAAGCTTTTATCCCTCAAGCCTCATGCTCCTGCATCAAAGCCCCACATTTCCACCTCTTTGAACCATCAAGGTGTGAATGTGATACCTTGTTGATTTTTTCCCCTTTCTTGAGCGCATGAGTGTACTATGAAGCCTTGAAAGACAATGAATGTCCCCATTTTTCTTTGAAAGTGCACCATCGTAGATTTCATTCCTGTTTTCTCTTGAATGAAATTTATTTTGTGTCATCATTCATAGTTTTTCATGTTCTATAATCTATGATGACTCTTTAAATGTGATTTAAAAGTGTTTCATAGTTAGGTTGTTTTAAGCTAATACTATCACTATGAATGTGGTTCCCCAAACACTCATTGTGCTACAAGTATCACCTATTTTTAGTCATATGTTGGAGACATGCTGCCTCAAAAAGTGACATCCAAAGAATTTTAATAAGCAAGCACTGATAAACTAGTGGAAGTTACGAGGCCCAATTTTCCCATATACGGATATACGTAGTGCTTCATTGATAAATTTGCACAAATCACTTGGAGTATAATATATATCACATTAATGTAGGAGAGGTTTCCATGAGACTTAGAATATGTGCATGCATATATAAATATCAAGAATTTTAGGATGCAAATTATCGCACGAAGATTCCCCTTCATGCCATGTGCGAAAGTTATTGAATGGACCATTATGGATAAGGATAATTCTCACATTGTGCTACACAATAGGAGTGGTGTTCAACTCATCTATTCTGGTGAAGACATGAAAACATATTATAAGATGCTCAAGCCCACTGAATATACAAACGATGACTTCTACACAAAATGGGCAACCCTTAACACTAGTAATGTTACCAAAACATGGTGTCGAGAACCTACCAAGTTCTTCCATTTCCAATATGCATTTTATTTGATGAATATTCCTAGATATATTTATCAGTACCTAATAGCTATGTATTTTCAGTTATATGAGGTTAAAAACATTGAGGTGTTCCAAGAGATGTATATATACACACTCCATGTAGTAGTTATCGTGCAAGGGTTTTTAATTGGGCGAATATCCTATCATTTGAGTTACAACATCAGGTGGGGCGGGAAAAATCATATTTACGAGAGAACCAGAAACTAAAATTCTAAATGTTTTCATTTCTCTTAGATGGAATACATGCATAGTGTGTGTTCTCGGTCACGAACTAGAAGTAGAGTATTCAGGAAAATTTCTTGGTCTGCTTACACTACAAAGTGTTATGAGAGATGAAATTCATAGGAATATATGACAAGTTAGCTTAACATTTCTTTGTAGCAATATTTCACATGATTTTTGAGATTGATCCTCCTTAGAAGACCAATGAAGTAAAGGAGCATTAGAGGAAATTTCGCCTAAAAGTGCCATTTAAATTTCCACCTAATTCCCATATCATAATATGTAAACCATTAAAAATACTTTAAATTTAAGAATATATACATGTAAATGTTTTGGAGAGAAAAGAAAAAAACTACTTTTGTTAATAGTATTTTTCACTTATCTCCATATAGGTTTAGAAAAGTCTCTAGTATATACACTCAATGGATGTAGAATTAAATTCCACATCCAATGAGTACCCATTATTTATACTTTTGAGAAGACCCACATCAATAAAAATCAAGATATATTGAAAAAGAATGTTCAACAAACTTTTTTAATGTATCTTCATTTTTTATCAATGCATGTCTTCTCAAAAGTATTCATAATGGGTAATTTTTGGATGTGAAATTTAATTCCACGTCCAAGGAGTGTGCACACTTAAAATTGGAGTAATTTACCTGTTAGGATATAATTGAAAGGGCGGAAACATGAAGCTGGGTTACACTTTTGTGAGAATCGGGGGCCGAAATTTTTTTTCGGCAATAGTTCGGTCGAACAATTTATAAAGTTTGGCTGAACTCTGTAATAGTTCGGCCGAACTTTCTTAGAAATTTTGGCCGAACTCGTGATTCCGTTTAGATTGACGACACATTGATGGCGCGGGCAAACATAATTTTTGCCGGAGATTGGAAAACTGGCAACAAAACTTCAGCCGAACTATGAGTTCGGTTGAACTTTTACTTTTAAAATAGTTCAGCCGAACTAATTCCTATAAAATAATCACCCGCGAAGTTATTCTGTTTATCGGTTTCATTATTCCCCGTTGTTGTTCGTGCGTTTTTGCTGTTGCTTCCTGCTCATCCCTACTATTGTTTGCACGTTTTCATTGTTGCTGCCTTCTCGTCCCCGCTGCTGTTCATGCATTTTCGTTGTTGCTGCTTGCTTTCATCGGGTATGGGTACCTGTATTAGATCTCTGGAGTTCTAGTTTTATTAAAATTTGTATATGAGATTAAACTCTCCACTGAGGTGTATCCCAGTTTTGAAATTAGGTTGTAAATGTTCCAGTATTTTTAATGTGGGACTGGCTGTAATTTTATCAGTATTGTTGAACATATTCCATATGTGTTATTTTTCTTTCAGTAAATTGTGTAACTCGGCTCCTATTTTCTGGTTTTGGTAATATAAATTTATATATATACATATCTTGTGGAACAATTACGCTTTCCTTTGATTAAGCTTGTCTTCAAATTGCCATATATTGTTTTTTTCTTTTAAATTTATTTTGTTCAAACCCTTGTCCCTTTTCATCAGTTATTTTGACAGAGGCTTTGTGAGGAATGTGCCAAGTTTTCTCTTTTTTAAAGAATGCGGTAATGTTTTTCTTGCACTATTAAATTTATCAGGTTCGATTTATTACGAGGAAATGAATTCTCATGAATAGTTTTTCTTCTAATTTTTTTCATGATTCAATATTACATGTTCCTATGGTAATCCTCATAGTTGATTCTTTCCTCTCAAAATTTTGATACATTTATCTTGATTTGTTGCATAGTTGGATGTAATGTGTTGTCGTTTCTCCTTCATTTCTGTTTTACAGATGCTTAACATTGTGATTTAGATATTGCTGAAAATATATAGATAAATTTTGTCAAGTAATTTATTCTTCGAAATCATATTTTTAATCTGATAACTATATAATTCATGACATGGTACCAGAAGACATAGGACCCAGGTTGGTTACTCCGGCTAGGGTCTTAAACCTATGCTACCCCTCTGACAATTAACACGGTCTTTAAGCTTAGAAAACAAATAATCGTTATCTAGTGCAAAACGATTTAATTTTTTTAGCCTAAGAAATTTCCAGAGTACACTTCACCAGTCATTCTTGTAATTCATGTTCATAAAATTATTAACATAATCGTTATTCCCTTTTTACTTAGAAGTCAAATGTATTTTTTTTTTTAAATAACATAAAGAAAATAAGCTTCGTGTTACATCATCCCTTTCAACCCACTATTATAGAAAAAATACAAACAATATTTCCCATGGATGGGTGTCAACTACAGCTAACAGAAAAACAAAAACCCACCATAAATTCTTATGATATCTCACAAAAACATTTTGAATGGTGCAATAATAGACAATTAGTGACAAACAACTCACATATGTCCCTTTTACAACACCATAGATAGCCAAAATAAATGGAAATAACCTAGGGAAATAAGCCCAAAACCACCATAGACATGCACAATACACATAGGTGTAGCGCCCACTAACAAAGAAGGCCATATCCATCACATAAAAAATATAGATGTGACCAACCTATGCCTCCATATTTTGTAGACCAAAAGGATGACAAGTACCCTGCATAAAACAAAACTAGAATTTCTAGGAAATCACCGTACTACACCACCTACCATACATGCTCATTGGTCATTTTTCGAAGGTGAGATATTTTCTAGAACCCTCGCACTGGAGCAAGGAGGATCCATTAATTCCCCACCATCTAAATCACAAGAAATATGGCTCTCCACATGCTCCAGATAGAAGTCAATCCTCTCCACGAAGAACTTTTGGTTCTTGAGCATTCTCTTGACTTCCTCAAGTGAAGCAAAAATATTATATCTCTCCACGTGCTTATCCCTCAACTCCAGTCACAATAAGGTATTCATTCTCCAATGAAGAGACACCAAGTTTAAATATTGCTTCCTCCTTCCCTTGGTGTGCCAAGGGTCTAGAACCCAACCTTACATTTAGTCTAAAACCTCAGAATCTAAAAGGGATTTCCTTTCCTCCCTTGTTTTAGACTCGATCTCATAGATTTCCTTACGAGTATGAAACATAACTACATTAAAGTATGTGGCTTCCAAGTCATGCGAAAAGAGTCTTTCCCCTTGTTGGCCTAGCTAAGCCCTAACACATCCTCCCCTTATGCACCCCATTTTTTTTCTTGGTGGAATTACAGAGTGTCGAGGAGTTGACTTATTGTCACTGTAGTGATTTCCTCTACCTACATAAGAGTAAACTGAAAAAATCAACCTGCCTTCTATAATACCAGGGAACCAACATACCAACTCATCACAATAATAGTAGATAAAAGACTTAGCCTTAACATAGGACCCACTAGAAAGGGCAGAGGATGAGTCTTCCTCAACCAAGGTTCCTTCACCCTTTACTATCAAAGAAGAAAAGAACAACACTAGAACCAGAAGAAATATACACCTAGGAGAGCGAACTAGACACCAAATTACATCAACCAACACTTATCTTGCCATGAAAATAATCCAACACGATTTAAATAAATAACGTTAATTCATTGAACACCCTTGTACATTCTTTGTTGATACTTTGAAAGTAATACGTTTTGAAAAATAATTTGTTTTTTGGATTCTTAAGATTATGTAACTTTCGAACCATAATTACAATTTTTTTTTTTTTTTTACTTGTCATTTAGTTGCTAAAAGTTGAAGAATTTATGTTGGTAAATAATTAATTAGGTCTATTTAAATCATTTTCCACTTTTGGGATTTTTGTTTTCGTGGTTTCATTCATAGTTTCATTTTTTTGCAAATTGTCAATTTCAATTTTTCACACCACATGTGCACAATCAAAGGACCTAAGGTCTTTCCCCTACTAAATTATGTTATTTTAAAACATGTTTTCTTGGTGATATGGGTGATTTAGAAATGATTGGGAGAGTGAAATTCCTCATTTAATACATAATATGTTTGGTTCATGCCATTTTATTCTCATGATTAGGTTGTAATCATGAGGCTCTTTCTCAAGAGTGGACCTTCCCAAAATCTTGTGACGTCTTGTCACAAACAAAACCATCAAACTGAAAAACACATCATGCAAGAAACATAGCTCGCTGACATATCATTTTTCTCCTTCAAAGAAAAAAAAATCACATCATGTGAATATCTCCATGTACTCTTACATATTGGTGTACAAAACCATCAACCAAACACAAGTCGACAAAACATGCCTCTTCAAACAATTGATTCTCAAGTGAAATAATAGCTCATGTACAAATTTCCATATTTGTTGCATTTTAGTGTGTCAACATAACTAAAACCAATCAAACTACATCAACAAAACATATGGTCTTGAATGAGGTTTTGGACTCTTTATATATAAATGTACACCGTGGCAATGTATCTTATACAAAACTTTAATCCATGTGCTTAACCTTAACATTGACACAAATGGAATACAATTTTACTCACTGCTTTATGATAGAAAAATATGTGGATGAGTATTGCCCACATATCCGAAGTCAAAAGGGATAGATTAAAAAGGGATGCTCCGGTCATCTATAAAAGATAAATTAAAGAAGCATGACATATTAGTAATGCAAATTAGATATGCGTACCAATTATGTTCATATAACACAACAAATATATGATTCAATACAAATGTCACATAGAAGTCATATTTATCTCATGGGCCTTCAACTTAAATTATATATCTAGCATTACATTAAGCTATAGGAGATAAATCAAAGAAGCATTTCAATGTAAATTAAACATGTGTAATAATTATGTCCTTTAGTTCAATAAATAGATAATAATTTGCAAATGCCATATCTAAGCTATATTTCATCTAAGTAGCTTTCAATTTAAAATTATATCTAATGTTAAATTATATAAAAGAATAACAGTAATCCAAACTTCAAAATAATATTTAGAGTTAGTATAAAATGTGACATATAATTTTCCTGCGTGGAAAAACATAGTTACCGAGAGTTCAAAACTCATGCATTTGAATAGAATGTGGGTATACCAATGAGAAAGTAGATTTTTTCTAGAAATGAGGAAGTGAAGGTTGATAGAGAGCCACACAAAATTGCAAATTCATACCTTAACAAAAATGTTAGATCCTTTTAAAGAAAACATATTTAATCAACTTTCATTGAAATATATGATAAACTCAACCCAATTTTATGAAAAATAGTATACCATTTTTTACATAATTTCACATAATACAAATAGATAAATATTACTTAAGTATTGTTATAAAGATTTAACTACCCATCGAGAGATGGCCAAGTGATTGAGACAGGGCATCATCACAATAAAAAACCAAGTAAAAATTGTAGTAATCCTAGAATCATGCTTTACATAAGGTAAAATTGGGGTTCATGACTTACTATAGATAAAAAACATTTACCCTTACCAAAAATATATGATAAAAATTGACAAACTACATAAGCTTAAGCTTAAGGGGATATAATCCTTCTTGCCTTCCATATAGATAATGAAAATGATTGTTCCAAGTCTCATGTTGTTTCTCATGTTATTTTATAAACCTTGATTGGAAAGAAAAATAGGAGGGCAGAAATGTAAGAAATATAAAACATAATGAAACACAACGTAAGAAATAGAGAACATAATGAAACACACACATACATATCTCTAGAAAATCAACACAATTATTTTCCTAGGAAATCCTTATGGGAGACAAGCGACCCTAAAAAGTAATGATGCTCTAGACTCCTTTTTCCCTAGGAAATCCTTATGGGAGAAAAACAACACTAAAATGTAAACATGCTCTACTCTCTTTTCTGGTATGGAAAATATGTCAGTACAAAGAAAGAGGTAATCTCTCTAGAGTTAGCTAAGACTTTTAGCGTGTAAGGTTGCTATAAAAACTTAACTTCATACATTTTTCTCTCTAACTTCACACTCCTAGTTGTATTTTAAAATATGTAACAAAATACAATAACACAAAATGGAACTCTTATTCCTCCTAGTGGCCAAGTATTTAACATAGCGTGATATCCAACTAGGTGTAGGATTTGACTCCATCAACCATTAATGAGGTTTGCGATTTTAGACCTTTTAGAGTCTTGTTAAAATTCCACATGTAGCTAGCTTGCCATGCATGAGTAATGGGGTTAAAATGTCATTCTCTCGTACCATGGTGGCCAACATGGTAGGTCAACTTACTAAAGGCATAAATTTTGAATGAACTTCATTTGATGTTTTTCTTGCACCATTGGATATGTCTTTAAGTGTAGAATAATGGTCAAGATTTCAACATAAGGAATAGTCGTTTGACCCCCAGAAATGTCATTTAATACCTCAAAATGACTCCAAAAAGTTTTAGACCCCAATTCTCCACCCACCATTAAAATGACCCTACAAGTTGATTCTTTCAGTTTTTTCACTCTATAAGCATCAAAATATATGACAAATAATATAATTATCCAATCTAGATCATTATTTAATAATTTGTTAAGATTGTGAGTAAGATATACATCATGGAATTTAAATAAATAGCGTTAATTCATTGAACACCCTTGTACATTCCTTATTAATACTTTGAAAGTAATACGTTTTGAGAAATAATTTGTTTATGGATTCTATTTTCCACATTCTCTCAACCATATCATAAACCTTCTTATAATATTTGAAACGTAAGGTCTTTCCCATACCAAAGTATGTTCTTTTAAAACATGTTTTCTTGGTGATATGGGTGATTTAGAAATGATTGGGAGAGTGAAATTCCTCATTTAATATGTACAATATGTTTGGTTCATGCCAGTAAGCCAAGAATTTTAAATTCAACTGAATTTTAATATAACCAACTAAATCCTGCAAAAAAAGAATAAAACAATTTATGTTAGGGTTGTGGATTCAGGCATTGAAACAAAACACCATGATATTTCAAATTTAAAAATAATGGTTTGATTCCTAGGTAGGTTAGAATCCTACTTTTTTTCAAAATAAGGATTCACTCCCATTCAATTCTCATGATTAGGTTGTAATCATGAGCCTCTCGCTCAAGAGTGGACCTTCCCAAAATCTTGTGATGTCTTGTCACAAACAAAACCATCAAACTGAAAAACACATCATGCAAGAAACATAGCTCGCTGACATATCATTTTTCTCCTTCAAAGAAAAAAATTCACATCATGTGAATATCTCCATGTACTCTTACATATTGGTGTACAAAACCATCAACCAAACACAAGTCGACAAAACATGCCTCTTCAAACAACTGACTCTCAAGTCAAATAATAGCTCATGTACAAATTTCCATATTTGTTGCATTTAAGTGTGTCAACATAACTCTACTTTCAATATCTTGCTTCATGCAACATGCACCATACTTTGAATTTGCAAAGAAATTCATGAAACATCAAAATACATGCAAGGCCTTAATTGGATAAGAAATCTAACCATCTATTAGCAAACCATTTCAATGGCGCTTCTTTTAGCTGCACTTCATCATGTGAATCATCTTGACCCTCATCGATTATGGAATCCTCTTTTCCATTCTTGTCTTTATCTCTTTCCACCTTCTTCAAATGTTGTGGATGACTTGTTGGATACAAAGTCCAACACTTGTCCACAAGGTGACCTTTCTTATGGCAATGAGTAATAAACAATTTCATCTTATTTTCAACATCATTTTCCTTGTCCAATGGGCCTTTGAATTTTTGCCTCATTTATTTAGAAAGTTTCAATGTGTATGGATATCTTCTTCCAACATATATAAACATTATGATTATTCAAACCACAAAAGGAACATGTGCAAGTTATTTTATATATCTTATGTGAATATTTACCATGTTTATCATAATCAAAAGCAATTTGATTAAAGGAAAATTTATACCTTGAACATTCACCATTGTCGCCTTCTTGAGGAGGTGAATTTGATGAGGTAGTGGCTCTCCTATGAATACTAGCAATGAATTCAATGACTAGATAGAGCTTTCAACATCCTCTTCTTTTACATTCTCATTAGCTGCATGTTTATTAACATCTTCTTGCAAAATGGGTGTCAAACTTTTCCATTCATCATGAACACAAACTTCACAAGCTTGAGGTAATGAACACGAAATAAAATTCCTTCTTGGAACAGCTTCATGTGCCTCCTTGGCTTTGGAGCATTCTCCATCATGTTTTCCATAACCAAGACCCAAATAATTAGGCCCTTTCTCAACAACATTTGGCTCAACTATGCCTTGTACATGTTTGCCTTTAACCCTTTACTTTCATAGCACATTTTCATCAAAAATTTGGACCTTATTCCTCTAGTGTGTCTCTCAAAAGCACATACACATTCATTTTGAGAGGAAATTGAAGACAGAAACCAATAGCTAATTCTTCTAACTAACCTTGACTAAAATGAGCTAAATTGTACTTTGATACCAACTTGATTTGAATATGGACAAACTAGTTTTATTGGGCTATCTCCCTCATTAGTTAAATAAAAATGTGTTTAGGATCGTCTAAAGTTATCCAATATGGAAGGGGTTTATGTGTCAAGCTTTAAGTGTATTTTGTGAGAAATTTATGAGTTAATTAGCTTTTAAAAACTCATATGTACAACAAATAAAATGAAAAATTTTTATTTAGGAATTTTTTTTCCCTCAATCCAGATTTCGATCATTGGAATGTATGTAAGAGGAAGAAAGAGGGAATTCACTTTTCAAATTCTAGACCTTGTCTAAACCAAAATAAACTAGAGGTTTTGTTTTCAAATACATTCACTTATTTGGAAAATTTCTAGCTACCAAAAGTCCATATGCCAATCTACCTCCCAAGAAATCCATTTATTACATCACTGGTTAGTTTTTGTCTTCCTATATTCTTTATCAACCTCTTCTAGTGATTCTTGAAAGGTGGATACTTAAATCCTTCCTAAAAATTTGAGCTCTAAAATGAGAAGAAATACAAGGTCATTTTAAGTCATTCTTCTATCCAATTATAAAAACCAAGTGAATATTTCTACATATTGATTTCTGTCCCATAAACTGTACAATATATGTGGAGTTGCCTCGTCCTAAGCGAGATGTTTAATAAACATAATAATAGAGAAACAATTAGTGACGTCACCAAAAGATGTAGCCTCTTCAAGGTATCATATCCTCTCATCAAGGTCAAGAATCTATTCACCAAAAATGTCCTATGGAAATGATGGTTTAAGAAACAAAACTAGACAAAAACCTTCAGTGAGAACAAAAAAATCTAAAACCTCTTCAAGGTCTTCAATCTGCTCGTAAAGTTAAATTGTGTCTTGATCAAGTCCAACAACAAAGAAACATTCAGTGACAACACCAAAATATACAACTTCTTCAACATATTCTAAACCATATTCAAAGTCAATATTGTGTGCATCAAATTCCTCAGCAAGGTCATCAATGGAGTCATAAAAACTACTATTTCAAATTTCAATGCCAAAAATAAGTCGAAAGAATTCAATTTCTCCTCCAAAACCTTCTTCTCTAAGCAAAGCTAGCATGATGTCATCGAGAAATTCAGTAATTCCACGAGGAAATTCTATCAAAGTTAAAACAAATCCTTTTCATCCATATTTAATGCCTAAATTTTCAGGTGGAACACCTCCAAATTTAAGGACTACAATGACATAAAATATGTAACTTTACCTAATAGGTGTAGACCTAGAACCCCCAACTTTGCGTGACATGTACAATTGAAGATCTTATATGGTAAGCAGTGTGAGAAGAGAGTCATGGTCGCTGAGTTGAGCAAGAGAAATAGTTTGTTATGACAACCTTACTTGTGATAGCTCTAGCTAGTAGACTACCAAATTACATGGTAATGGCATTCAAAATGTAAAAATTCCCATTTCACTTGGAAATAAGATGGTAGAGAAAGGTATATATGAAAGGAGATATCCATCTATGGTAAAGAAATCAAATAGTTCTATCAATTCCACCTTGCAACTCTAAGAGACATTGAATTAAATTTCAACTTAAGACAGGGCTTTGAGAGGACACTCTCAAAGCCAACCTTCGTTATGGCTTTGAAACACATGGTAAGTATCAAGACTTAGCAACCTTATTTGCATAATTTTTTCTAGCATGGACCTTAATGTCATAGCCTTCTTGCCTAAAATGAATGCAAATTTCCTTGCAATTTGGCTTGGCAGATCATAATTCATGCTCGGGGAACATGATCAAGGTAAATTTGGGATAACATCTCACAATATGCAAGCTTTAAGCTTGATAAAAAATCCATCGAAAAGATATTTTCGTCTGTTTTTTGAAGATTTATGAAAATTACACCAAGTAGCTTCCAAACTTCATACATCATCATGTCAAACTCATCTCAGGACATTTTCCAAAGTAAGAGCCACTTAAGCAAGAAGAAATCTAAAGATATGATGAATCCTACCTCAATTAGCGTAATGACAACAAAAAGTGGTGCAAACTTTGATCCAGATCCTCAATGGGGCATGTTTGATGACAATAATTTGGGGAGTGAGAGAGGAAGATGGT
This sequence comes from Pinus albicaulis, assembly GCA_034641835.2. Taxonomy (NCBI): domain Eukaryota; kingdom Viridiplantae; phylum Streptophyta; class Pinopsida; order Pinales; family Pinaceae; genus Pinus; species Pinus albicaulis. Next base: position 511,690,738 of record CM076576.1, read on the forward strand.
AGGAGAAAAAATTCAAGGAATCCACGGGAAATTGAAAAATATATAACTAATAAGGTGGAAGACACTTGTAACCTAAGAGAGAAAAATGTTAGGAAATGGGTGAAGTTGGTATTAAACACCCAATTGGACAACCTCGAGGAGAAAACATTTCTGCCACTTTATTTTTTGGCATAACCTAGTAAGTGTTATTCACTAGCATGTATTTTGTAAAGGCCTTGACCTAGTTCCCATTCAACTCCATCCACCAGGTTGTAGAGGATTCCAAGCCTAATTTCATGAAAAGTAAGTTGGGGATGATCACATTGACCTGCTTGATGACGTGTCTATGAATATTAACTACCTTGAACTATTTTTGCGTAGGGAAAGAGACACATTCCCATGTCTGAGCATGAAAACGTTCTTTGATATTGTTAATTCCTCTAGTGTTTGCTTCTACAAGTTCTATAGGCAGAGTCTATAAAGGGCCAGGTAACCTCTGGATCTCATATTTTATGAAAGGTGACATATCTAGTAAATGCCCCTACAGTCAATCTTTGGAATGGATCTAAATAGAAGTTCTTCATTTTAATATCCATAAAACAAAACAACTTTAAGGTAAACTATGTACATGTGTCATTTCTCCCACAAACTAAAGTGTATAAGTAGTAAATTTTATACCAAGTGTGCTCCCACCATGTAAAGCGCAATTTGGTGAACTTATCATTTTTATAATTTCTTTTTCGATTAAATTTAGTTTCACACATGATCAATTATTGCTTTGAAAGTTGTGTTCTACATAATTTGTGTACACTAAATTACAAATTGATTTTTTGAAATCTATTGTGTAAATGTTGACCAATAGATATATATCATGGAGGATGAAGGGCGAAGATCAGTTGAATCCCATATGGAGGATCAGGGATCGGGGGATGTTCACGGTATTTAAATATAATCTGAAATCTCCATACATGTGTGTACATATGGAATTGATTTTTTATTAACATTGTGAGTTAAATTAGTTGTTAATAAGTTTCATATTTTAATTTTTAGGAGGTAAGAGGAGAAGGGTTTCTACTCCATCCGTGGAGCGTGGCCAAGGTTCAACCAGTCGAGGTATGAGTGGTAGCAGGTTACGTGAAGGGGGTGATATTTATTCCCTTGAAGGCCAATCAACAGCTGCTAGTTCTCAACAAGGTCATTTTGGGTCTAGTTCTCAGCAGCGTCATTCTGGGTTTGGTTCTCAGTAAGGTCATGTTGGAGAAGATGTTAACCAACAACATCAGGGTTGCAATCAATTTCAATATTTTTTCATTAAATTTGTACCACTTTTTTTACACGTGTTTTTCCTAATATACGAAATTTTATATATATTTATGCAGAGGCCGAAAATGTTCGAACTAGTGGTCAAAATAGACGCAGGGAAGCCCACTACATTCAATAAGAAGGTTTTCAACCCAGCACAACTTATCTGGCCAAGATTACTGATATACCATGGGAAACCAACATGGTTGAATGCACCTTAAAAAGGTGTGAAAGACTTCATGCAAAATTGCAAAGAGATCTCATGGTTTTGTCTCTACCTGCTGAGAGTCGACAAAGCCTTGAAATAGTTACACATTCATTAGGTGAAATGGTAAATGTGTACAGAAATCTTGGGCCAATGACTGATTCATTTGTAGAAATGATGAGAAAGAGAAAATAAACAGTGATGGGTCCCGATAAATGGGAGGACGTAAAACAAAAATTTACAAAAGAAGAGGCTAAGTCAATGTTTAATTATAAGGAAGTGCCAAAAATAAAAATGTTAAAGGTGCAGTATTTCAAGCACCCAGACAAAGCTCGTTATTTGTATGATAGGAATCTTGCGGCCTATGGAAGGCTTCCATGGAACGATGAGGTTCCTGTTTATTTTGCACAAATGTTTTATGCAGAATTTTGTTTGGGTATGAAACCCAACTGCAATGACCTTCCTTCAGAATTTTTTGGCCCGGGGAAAGGTCGATTATATGACCGTAAGGGCGCTAAGCGAGATGTGGAGTTGCCTCGCCTTGATCTGCCATTGATGAGTCGACCGTTTCGAGTCGAAACTCTACGATCAGAGATGGATGCGACTTCTCAAATAAGTTGAGAAGCAAGGGATGTTATGATCGACAATGTTCATAGTAGATTGAGTGGAGTCGATCTTTGTTTAAATCGACAAAGAGCACTTGAAAATGCACGTGCCAATTTTGTTTATTGTATAGATGAGGATATTTACAACATGAAAGTTGAAGATCTCCGAACATATGCAATAAATTGTCGCAATGGTTTGCAAGACCTAATTTTTCATGAGGAAGAGTGCACCAGAACGGTATGTGTTAGTGACCTTAGGGTTTGAAATTATTTTTACATGTACATGTGTACAATTTGTAATAAATACATGTGTATGTACATTTATACATTTATTTGTATGTGTACATTAATCTAACAAAAATGTATGATTATATGTTAAAACACCATTTGCAGTTCTCAGGCATGATGCGTGACAAAAATGTTAATATCACGTTCGGGACCTCTGGTTCAAACAATGCAGATGAGTCTAACCATCATGATATGTTGGCAAATGTTAGTGTTATTTAAGTGACTCTAAAATAAATAATTGTTGCCACACATGTACATGTATGTATATATATAATTTGATAAAATGTTTTAACAGGTACCAATTCTGTCTGATGTTTTTGGGGTGGCGGTACCTTATTCTTCCTTGGGAGATGTACCTTCTACTTCCTGGGGAGATGAGCCACAAGTATGGAAATTTTTTCACAAGTTTAAAATTTATGTTTAAAAGTTATATATATATATATATATATATATATATATATTCTACCTCAAAAAGTTCCATTAAAAATTGAGATATATATATATATAGAGAGAGAGAAAGAGAGAGAGATATTTTGAGTTATTTAAATTTTTTTGAATTTAGGTTCCTATAGAAGATTTCTTTAATCCGCGGACTCTAGCGATGGAGATAGGAACATCCACAACATTTGAACAAGTTGTCTTTAGTTCCTTTCTTTAATATTATTGAAAATAAGTTTATATATGTACATGTGCATTTTCATTTGAGAATTTTTAATATATATATATATAACTGTACATGTATACTGTACAGTTTACCGCTGCAGATGTTCCTATGGGAGAACTTGTTCATAAAATGTAGAGGGAACCTTATGAGGTATTGCATGATTTTTTTGTTATATTTTGTTTTTTACATGAAGTTTTAGATATATATATTCTTATTCATTTTTAAAACATCAAATTTTAATGTTCATGTACATGTGCATTGTGTATGTAGGTTTCCCATTCACATGATAGGGCATGGACTGAGACCCTAGTAGGGAAGACGCTAGATCCGTCTCCATTTGATGGACATGATTTACAGTAGATTTGATTTCAAAATTTAGATGGTTTTAAAATTTGTTAAACTTGATACAGTTTGATACTTGTGAGATTTACAAATTTTGGACATATTTTACTACATTGTTAATATAATTTGTTTTATTTAATTTTTGGATGGTTTAAGTACTTTTGGCATGTGAATGTGAAGTAATGTTGTCATCTATAAATTAATGTTGTCATTTGAACTACATTTGGCATGCTATGTAATGACATGTGTCATAATTTGTTTTGTTTTTAAAATTTAAGTTTTCGATGCTTGGAGTACATTTGGCATGTGAAGTAATGTTGTGATCTATATTTTTTTGTTAAATTAAAAGTTGTTTTGGATGGTTTCAATCTACATTTGGCATGTGATATTTAATGTTAAATGTTTTTGTTGGATAGTTGAATTATTATTGGCATGGCATGTGAAGTTTTTAAAACTCAAGTTTTGGATGGTTTCAATCTACATTTTGCATGTGATATTTAATGAACTTTAAATGTTTAATGTTTTAATGTTGCACGATATATATAATCAAAATGTTTTTAAAACTTAAAGTTTTGGATGGTTTCAATCTACATTTGGCACATGCGGTATATAATGTTAAATGTTTCTATTGGATCTAGTTGAACTATAATTGGCATGGCATGTGAAGTAACGATCTATATATAATCAAAAAGTTTTTTAAACTCAAGTTTTGAACGGTTTCAATCTACATTTCGCATGTGATGTCTAATGTTTTAATGTTGCATGATATATTATCAAAAGTTTTTAAAATTTTGAAGTTTTGGATGGTTTCAATCTACATTTGGCACATGTGGTATATAATGTTAAATGTTTCTATTGGATAGTTGTTTACTATAATTGGCATGGCATATCAAGTAATGTTGCACAAATCCCTTTTGGATGGTTGAAGTACATTTGGAATTTTAATATTGTTTTTGATCTCTCCATGTAGTTTTGTTTGAATGAAAAAATTTCCAATAGGAAGAACATAGCTTTTCAATGCAACTAACCATGTATCAATTGAGCTCTAATTGAAAAACGAGTTTAAAGAAGTAGATATATGTACAAATTATCCCTTTAATTTTTATTGGAAATATAAGTCTAGTACATATATATGTTTGTTGAATTTGGGTCAATGTTGCTAATGCACTCAAATAGGTAGCCTTGTCGATTTATTTACATTGTGGAAACTTTTTACCAGAAAATCCAAGTAGTTTTTCATCAATGCACATAGAAAAACTTCTTGGAACAATTAATTGTGCATTCTAGAACATATCTATCCAAGACAAGTAGCATTTTTCATCAATGCACATTGAACATATCTGACCATTGGACAAGCAAATTTTGTACTAGATTTTCAATCAGATTAGAGATGTGGGTCAAATCCCACCAAAAGTCAGAGAAGTGCTCCGAGTCTCTTGTCTGAAAGGAATTTTCGTACAAAACTATACTACGGATGATTTATTTACATTTTCCATAGTTTTTACCAGAAAATCCAACTAGTTTTTCATCAATGCACATAGAAAAACTAGTTCCAGTTAATTGCATTCTAAAGCATATATATTGAGTACGTAAATAATTTTTCATCAATGCACATAGTAAAACTAGAAAAATTAGTTTCATTCTAGAACATATATATATATATATATATATATATATATATATATATATATATATCCAATACATATAACATTTTTCATCAATGCACATGTATAGAAAAGCTACTTTCAGTTGATACTAGAGCACGTGCTTGTACCAAAACAATTTGTACATGTGCAAACACTTGCACAAATAACATAAGTAGCTCATTTTTTAGTTGAGTACTGGAAGTTCTAAAACATATTTAATCCAAAGAGAATAAATTGTTGGAAAATTCACTCAAAAAAATTCTAATGGAATTCCATCTTCAATAATCCGTTCATGATCGGATTTTGACATTTTCCATCTCTTAATTTTTGATTTTTTCTTTGATTGAACTTCTATCAACTTTATGCGTGTTGCACACACCAAGTGACTATATTGAAAACTTATGGAATCAGGTTCACAGTCTTCAAAGTAAACAAAGTCTCCACTTTGATGAGTTTGTCTTAAAAAATAACCTTTTAGTATAGTAGACCCTCTGTCATATTGAAATCCGTGATCATTATAGTTTTGTAATAATTTCATTTTTCATTCAGTGCAACGCATCAAATAATACTTCACATTTTCATTTTTGTCAATAGGTGCAATTACAGCAAAAACATCTCCTGCACAATAAAATAAACTTAACAAAATTATACATATTTAAATTTATTTCTAGATTTTTAAATCATTAGAAAGTAATTCAAATGTTACCTTCTCTAACAAGATCAGAAACTCTATCACCATCGAATGATATTGTAGTTTCCTCTTATTGCACTTCTTCAAACATTGCAACAGACATTTTTCCCTTTGTATTTAGCTCTATATGTTTCCAATCGTTCATATACATTTTTTTTTCACAAACATCATTCGATTTTGTGTTGTCTATGCAAACATCACAAAAACAAGAATATTTTCTTTTATCCAATGCAAGCACGTTTGTAGACGACTTTGTTTGAATTGAATGCAATTTTCGAGTCCCTTTTATTGTTTCAATGTCATTTCCAATTGATCTATCTAGATCTTCGATTCCAATATGCCAGAAAAACCTTTATATGGAAAATTAGAAGAAGAATTTGTAAATATGATATCAAAATACAATCAAAGATAATCATTGCATGATAAATGTACAATGTTTAAAATTATATTTCCAATATAAATTAAATTGAATGTACCTTCGCACTTCTCTTGATGGGTTTCTCTCATGGCTTAGAGCAGCGATGCACCATTGAACAACCTCTTTAGCGTTCACAAGTAATCTTGCAGAGTGGTTCATTTGATATCTTTGAAGTACTTGTTTTATTCATGCTCCTGCACCGTCATGTTCTCCTTTTCCATGGCCAGTCTCAAAGAAATTCCAACAATGTTTAATGCAGGTTTTCTTATGAAGACAACACAACCAAAAGAATGATTGTGCATATTTGAATTGACCTGCGCATCCGTCTGACCATATCCAATGTTCATTTAATGTTATTCCACGATTTTTCAATGAATCATAAATTTTTCCAAAACAATGTTGTACAAAACATGTATCATGTGTACGATCGTCATTGATATAAAAGTGATATTATTTAATGATATGTCGATTTTCACTCGTGCTTTCTATATGATCAACATTTTTTTCAGCATGTCTATATAGAATATGGACGAGCATGGAGACTTGGTTAGAATGATAGTATTCACTCTGAATTTCATTTTGTGGAACAAATGTGTAGTTTTCTACAAAATCAATCACTGACAAAATAGTCCCTAGTGGAAAAACTTCAAGAGATTTTTTGAATTGCAAGTCTTTCTGTCGAGCTCTATGGGAATTCTTGGTGTATTTGTAAATTTCTACCTCAAACTTTCTCAAAAAGTCTATCAGAAAAATTTTGTCTTCTAGTAATTCAATTATTTTAACACTATTTGCACCTTGAATCGATGTATCGATGTATTCATATCTCTTCCATTTCACTTCCATGTTGGACAATGATTGATTATTTATATCAATACGATATTTGTTTTGAAATTTAGTCAGATTTCCACAATCATCGCATTTTTTACCACCAACACATTTCTTTTTGTAAAATAGTTCATCGCTTTCTCTTTCACATAGAATTTGAGATATGAAATCATGGATAGTGGAAGGAGGAGGTGAATCCTTCCATAATTTTCTACCGAAATCAAGGAATGTGTCATAATATAACTCAAATTCCACATGATAACGGCAAAAACAAGTGTCGCGTACGGTGATAGGTTTTACATACCATGGTTTTTGTTGAACAAAAGCACTGAGTGAAACATGAATTTGATGATTCTCTTCTTTGAACTTGTTGAATAACTCTATCTAAGTGGTTTCCAAGAGATGTTTTTCATGTTCTTCGTACTGATTTCGTGCTATTCTTCTTCGCATCACATGGCTTGCAGTTGGTGAAACACGCGAATTGTTTTTCCAATATTCATATATTATTTTTTTAACATTTTATCCAAGTCTATCTTTGTATGGTTTCCTACAAATAGATCTCCAACAAGCGAGTTCATCATTTACATCTATTTGCAACCGAAATTTCCGATGTTTGTGCAAATTTTTTCGCGAGGTTCCCAGTGCTTGTGCCATAGATGTTACCAAATGATTCTCTTGAGTACTTGGTGAAACCATTGCCATCTATATTCCTCTACGTACAATTGAAACATCTTTCTCTCTAGATCTCTTAATTGACTTTATATCACTACTCATATTTTTTATCAACTCTTCCTTAATTTTTTTATCTTTGGTTGATTTTCGAATACCCAATAGTGTCGTAGCTTCTTTTAATTTCCTTAATGATAGGAGACCTGTCAACATTTGAGCCTGAAATTTCACCCGCTCATTTAATAAATACTTTTCAAAAATGCAGTTAACACGATATCGTATAACATGGTCATGTTTTTTAGCTCGATATGTGTGAGTGTCAACATTTTCTAACATCTCATTATCGATAGTGATTTCATTTGTACATATTCAAAAAAATAAAACATACTCAATAAATAACTAAATTAATAAATATATCATAAATTTCAAATATTTTTCAAATTAGTTCATCAAATAAAAATTGAGATTCACATTTTACATTAGGAAAATTTTAAATATATCAATAGATCATAATATTTACATTGACATACCTGCTTCAATTTCTTCTTGAGGTTGATTTTCTTCTTCAATATTTTGAGGAATATCTCTGTCTGTTTACATTAAAAAAAAATATTTTTCAAACTAGTTCATCAAATAAAAGTTAAGCTTCACATTTTACATTAGGAAAATTTTAAATATATCAATAGATCATAATATTTACATTTACATACCTGCTTCAACTTCTTCTTGAGGTTGATTTTATTCTTCAATATTTTAAGGAATATCTCTATCTGTTTACATTAAACAAAATATTTTTCAAATTAGTTCATCAAATAAAAATTAAGCTTCACATTTTACATTAGGAAAATTTTAAATATATCAATAGATCATAATATTTACATTTACATACCTGCTTCAATTTCTGCTTGAGGTTGATTTTCTTCTTCAATATTTTGAGGAATATCTCTTTCTGTTTACATTAAAAAAAATATTTTTCAAATTAGTTCATCAAATAAAAATTAAGCTTCACATTTTACATTAGGAAAATTTTAAATATATCAATAGATCATAATATTTACATTTACATACCTGCTTCAATTTCTGCTTGAGGTTGATTTTCCTCTTCAATATTTGAGAGGGTTTCTAACTTTATTTTGCGAGATTGTCTCGTCTCTTCTCTACGTTCTTCAGGGTCTCTTTTTCGATCATATTTTCTCGCACAAGTTCTTAGATTTCCCATGATAATAGGGTATGAAGTTCAAAAAATTTCCTTTAAAAAATTAGACAATAACTCAATTACTAAAAATATCACAAAATATTTAATTTAAAAAAACTCAGTTTAAATTTTTTGCAAAAAATACTTACTCCAATCCAAAACACTTACTTTAAAAAATTTGAGAGAAAAATGTCTTATAAAAATGAAACGAAGCTCAAAAGATTTACTTCAACTCAAAACACATACATACCTCCAAGAAATGTCTTTTGAATGTACGTCCAAGAAATTTTTTTAAGTTCAAAACAATTTTTGCCAAAATCAGGCCGCCTCCAAGAAATGTCTTCCAAAAAAATTCTTTAAACCCAAAAAAATTCTTTGTAAAATCAGTTTGCTTCCAAGAAATGCTCTTAAATCCAAACTTTGAAGAAAAGTTTTTGAACCCAAACCAATATCTTTGTAAAATGAGATGAAATGTGTGAAATGTGCAAAAATTGGGAATGATTTCACGGCAACTTATATTGCCGCGAAATGTGTTTTAGTAGGGGCTCCGCAAAACTTTTCGGCCGACGGAAAGTTATACCATAGTTCAGCCGAACTTTTAATCAAAAGTTCGGCCGAACTATTAAGTTGTTAGATTTAACGAGCCGTCGGCGGAAAACATAGTTCGACCAAGCTTAGATTAAAATTTCGACCGAACTAACGCGTCACCAATTACGCAAAAACCAGGCTCTGAATACGGTTTTGCAACTTTGGACTGATTAAATTCCATGAAAGGTTGTTAATTAACTGTCAGAACCAACACAAACATTTTCAGAATTGAATCTACTTTCAGAAAAATATAAATTTTATGGAATTTCATAAACGTTTACTAATTTTAATTATTTTTCTAATAAAATAGGTGCAAACAATTTTTGAGGGTCATTGCGATTCAGTGAAATCAAAATTTTGTATCTCCCAAAATACATTGTAAAAAAAATTGAAAAAATTATGGGGCATTACATTGGTCTGTCGTCTCTAATCTGTAGCTTTTAGATTTTTAGTTTATAACTTATATGTTAAGAAATTTCTTGCGACACGAAACATATCCAAAATATGCAGTTTTTCGTATTGGACCAGTTCAAAAAATTCTAGTAATTATGATATGCATCCATTGGCTTTGTAAATATGATGAAACCAAATTAGACTCTGTCTAGATTGCTGTAACGCATTTTGTTTTCTCAAAAACACAAATTTTCAATGAATACAACATTGCGTCATAACATGACTTCTTATGAATCCTTTGATTGTTAAGAAACGCACACTCAAAGAAACGCTAAGTTGACATATCAAATCTGCATAAAAAAATTTCAAAAAATAGGTAATAGAAAGCTAACAAAATTTCTCATAACTTTTATTTTTTTCGCAAAATGAAATTCTACAAGAAAAATTGTTATAGTTTGCAGAAAGTTGAAGAACCAGAAAAAATGAAAATTTTTTCTCAAAAAAGGGCAAAAAGTGTAACCCAGCTTCACATTTTCACCCAAAATCACAATTAAAAAAAATTATTTTTATTCTTTTCCCTAAAAAAATCATAACTTTTATTTTATTATTTTAACTATTATTCTATTATTTTTCCTTAAGAGGCCAATTTTAAGCTGAAATTTCCTTTAATATCACTTTGAGATATCTCAGAATGTTTTACAGCTCCAAAGGATACATACATTAGGTGCTTCGATTCTCAAATATCCCCTCAACTTATGTCATGATACGTGACCAACAAAGTGGTCATCCAAGAAGTTGCAAATTAGCTGGACAAGGGATTATCAATAATTCTTCATAGGAGGAAGAAATCCCCTTCCCCTGTATTTGCACAGAGGATGGAATTGTATGAATTAAAGTGCCAAAATGCTACAATAACAAAGATACAAAACCTAGACTACCTACACATCAGTACTAAGTATTTATATGGATATGATTGCAGATGAATTGTGAGGAAATATTGTCAAAGGATCAATAACTATATGGGTTACTCATATATGTCCACAACAAAAGATGAGAAGATAAAGAATCGGTACAATGGCAACCTGAAGACACATCCACTAATGGAGGCTATTCACCCCATGATCAAATGTCTCAAGACTTGCAAGTGCAGGAGGAGGAGGACATAAAACCTCAAGTAAGGAAACTAGCTCCCGTGAAAAGGATCAGATATTACTCGGCATGTGAGAGAAACAAGAAATTGGAAACTGATCCCTTAGACACAGGATATATTCAAGTAAAGCAAGAGAGAGGATAGACAAAATAATAAGAGAGGAAGAATCAACAGGATGAGTTGCTTAAATAACAACAAGAAGGAGAGGAACATAAGAGGAGGATAGAAGAAGAGAAACAAAGGCAGTGTAAGTAGGAGGAAACCAAATAGAGATTGGAAGTAGAACAATTGAATCAGGATATTGAATAGGAAAAGTTAGAAGAAGAAGATACCATCCATCCAATGGAGGAAGAACTAGGTACTCTAGGTTAACATCCTCTCAAATGAAGTCATCTTCCATTTGGAGTGATGGGGATCACACCTCCTCTAGAAAACCAAGTCATGGATGTAGAAACATCACTTTTGATTAACTAAATAAGAGGATCATACAATAAAGCAAAATTAATTCCAACAGGATCCTCGAAATCAGGTCTCAGTGTTTACAGAGAGGGTGATCACTGCCAATGCTAGAGTAAATGGAAGGGTGGTCATGGCGAAAATTGTTTAATTTTCTACAAAGGAATAAGATAACCCAGAATGCATGTGGAATGATAATTCCTGGTTGAGAGGAGAACTTGTGGTGGTGAAGCAAGAGGTAAGAGGTAGAACGTCTTGTACCATAGCACCAGCGGGTGTTATCACAAAACTTCAATGCCGCAGAATGACAATCAACCATGTAAGAAGAGATGGGCTGAATGGAGTATACTATGATACGACTATATGACGAGATGATACTAATACAAAAGGTCATGGATCATCTCATTGGTATTCAGAGGAATGCACAAGCAATGGTGAAACTCCTAAAGATATAAAACTTAGTAGTTGAACAGATGTAAGACTAGGCTGCCAAATATCTGAATGCCCTGCAACATTTTGAGAAGAAGGATAAGGTCTCCACAAAAATAGATGGATTTCAGTTGAGAATCCACCTAAAAAATTACTCGCATCTCGGAGCAGAGTTGGTTAGCACTATAGCTGGCTACAACTAACTCCATAATGGGTTTGAGTATTTAACACATAAGCATGAGAATCTTGCCATCGTATCTCTTAAATCAATCAAAGGCAAGGAGGTCAGGTCATCTTCAAAGATATCAAATAATATATTAAAAAAATCAAACAAGCAACAGAAGGAAGGTTTGGAGGTAACCTAAGACATTATATTGTAATATGCCTTTTCACTAGTCAAAGTGCACATGAAGCTATCATGAAGTTGAAAAAATCACTTAAAAAATGCTAACGAGAGAACTAACCAATCAATATAATTGGTTTACTTTCTCAATATCAAATCCATATGCCACATTGTGGGACATTTTGTAAAACAAAGTCGGAATGGTTTCATGTTAATGTCTTAGAGCACAAGAGATTTAATATTTTCATAATTAGAGTTATAACTTGAAGCTAATTTAGCTTTCGAGGCGGAGAGTGATATTAAGGTGCTTTGAAATAAATTCTGTTCATCAAAACTTACTCTCTTTTTTTAAGCTAATTCAGTTTTCAAGGTGGAGAGTGATCTTAAGGTGCTTTGAAATAAATTGTCTACATCAAAACTTACTTTCATTTTTTAATAAGAAATATTTTGAGATAAAAATTTTAATCAAATTATTGTGAGTAATAAATTTAAATTAAAATATTATTTAATTTCAATAAATTAGAATTAAAATATTGTTTAATTTTAATATAGTTTGAATGAATTTAATGATTGAAAATCTATTATTTGAATATGTTTAATATTTTCAAATATTTATTTAATTTTTTTAAAGAAATTTAATTTAACATTTTTCTGTTTTTAGCCAATGTTATATTCTTACATATTTAAAATTGGAAACATTTTCCTCATAGAAAACTTCTATACCAATCCATACCTTCTATATTCAAATTAGAAACATTTAATAGTCCACTCTGCCATAAAAACTCACACTTCCTACCATAAAATTCTCTCCACTCCACATAAATATCCAATACTGACTATTAGAAATACCGAGACTCAACTAAAACTGGAAACAACCATTATTACACTATGCAAAACAAAAAAATAGCTCTTACCTAAATGGACGGGGACTCAAATTGGCAACGAAAATCCTTATAAGCCTGCATAATGACTTGTCAAAACAAAAAGGAAAACTAGGTGTCGTTGTATCAGATTAAAGATGGCTTCCTCCTCTGCGATTTTACTGATCTCTTTAATATGTTTTTCACTTTTCGCAGTGCTCTCCGAAGCTGCAGATGTCCAAAATCATGTACAAGGTAGTGTTTAACATTGGTGTAGATTTACAAAATAATTTGGTAGTTCACAAATAAATTCAATAACTTTTTAAACTGTAGGTGAGGCTGAAGTTCATTCAATGCTTGAACCTGTAAAGTTACATGACGAATTGAAGTCGGAGAAGAGCGTGGACGTTCCCATGCTTACTGCTTATTGTAATCAATGCTTCCAGTCAAGTTGTGCTGATCCAGGTTGCTGCAATAACTGCCACGATTTGCCGTCTTGCTGCCTTACGTGCAATTACTGTTAAACGTACTCATGTTTAATGTAACTGCTCTTAGGAATTCTCATTTTCTTTCCTGTTATTAGGATGAACAGTGGGGATGAGAGTGATGAGAAAAAGCCTCATATTATTAGTTGGTCAAAAGCCTACTAGTCATTATTGCTAGATATAATATAATAATTTTAAAATGTTTTTAGTCACTTATCAGTTTTATGTAATTTTGTAGACAATAGAGGTGGTCCTCATCTATCTACGTGGTCAGTAGCCTACTTATTATTATAGTTACGCATAATATATAATAAGTTTAAAATGTTTTAGTCACTTATTATATTATGTAGTTTTGTATACAATATACGTGGTTTTCGTCTAGGTCACAATTATTCCTGAAATTTCCATTCAATATAATAATTACATGGATATGAACATTTAACGATTAGGGTAAAGAAATCTGAAATAATGACACAAATATATTAATGATGGGATTGAAAGTTTAACCATGTTATAGTGCATGTATTATTTCTCAAAAAATCCGCAACAATATAAATAAAACTGCTATAATGTTACAATGCAGGTATTATTACTCTGCAAATCAGCAATACAATAAAACTGTTATATATAATGCAGGTATTATTTCTCTGCTATATATAATGCAGGTATTATTTCTCTGCAAGTCATTGAATGTCTAGTAATTTTTTATTTTATATGATATAAAAAAAAATTACTAGACATTTAATAACTTGCGCAGAAATATTTAAATGTATAAATAAATTTTATAATTGAAAAAATAATAAAGGTACATCAAAATAATTGGTCACATAATGTAACACATAATTTAAAAGAATATTCAAATTGTTAAATTAATTATTTTTGACTAATCTCACTATATATCCATCTGTATACATAGTTTTATAGGATTCTCAATAATATGGTAATTCTATTAGGATATTTCAATAATATTTATTATTTGTATTTTTATAATTGTGCAATTAAATAAATTTTACAGGTATTTAAGTAAATGTTGGTGGGTTCATTCATAAAACATTTCTTGATCCAAAATCAGTAATAATTCCATTTATCTAACCAACCAAAAAAAATTAAATGTTTAAATATGTTTATTTACCTCATTTATACATATTATTTTTATATATGGAAAGTCTCTAAACTTTTTGCCAACCACAACTTTTATTATTAAAATTCTATCATTCTTAACATTTATTATAAACAATTAAATAAACTAAAGATTCAATTCCCCATATATATATGGAATAACTTTTTTCATATTATGTCTAAGCAAAGAGTATAATTTTATTTGGAAGTATGACAACTTTGTCTTTATTGCAGCTAACCAAAAAGCATAATTGTAAAGTGTTAATGTAAAATATATACTAACATAAAAATAATATTTAAAAGTTTATTATAAAATTCATTAATCTTGATATATATGCATTATGTTTAATTAGAATTTCATGTAACATGGAAGATAGAGATCTAAACTTGTGAATATATTTATTGGTGTGTATAAGTAATATTAGAAAAACATTTTCTATTTAGAAATATTGAATTATATTTTAAATATTTGATATCATAATATGTTATTGTTTTTGTTTAATGGTTAGAAATATAATTTTTTTTCTGTATTTTATTGCTTTTTAAAATGTGCTAATAAGTAAATATTTTTTTATAAAAATGTAAAATTTTAAATTGATCTTGTGGATAAAAACAATTTACATTTCTGTTAAATTCAATGTTATATAAATTAATAGTTGAAAAATATAGATAGGATGACAGGTATCCAATTTAAAATGGACTTTATAGATTACTATGTGGATTATGTAGCTCACATAGGTGTGGTCCCCAAATAAGTGAATTTTATTAATTGCTAATGACCTATCATCCCTATTAAGGTGTTAAATGTTTTTTTCTCAAAATCAGTGCTATTTAAATATAGATTTGTTATAATATTAGCAAAAAAACAATAGACCCATGTTTCAAAAATAAATTCCTTTTTAACACACTTTTAAGAAAAAATTTTAAAAAATGAAAAAAAGAAATTAATTACTAGTATTATGATCAATTATTAATTTTTAAAATATTTTTTTAATTTTATTTAAATATTTTTAAAAGTTGTGAATTTTCAAGATTTTGAGGGCTTCGTAAAATTTGTTTAATTCATATATAAATTTTATAATTAAAAACTATTACAATAATTAATTATTAATTTTTATAATTCATATATAAATTTTATAATTAAAAACTATTACAATAATTAATTATTAATTTTTAGAATCTTATGAGCATTTCTTGATACGGCGGTAGTGCGTGTAATGCGGTTGCAGTGCGTGCAAAACTTTATCTCATCACGACAAGAAGTAAATTGTGAGAAAGAAGTCGAGATAGCGAAGAAACACTACCTCTGCAAGCATGGTAAAGTACTTATTGCATATTAAATTTTACTCTGCGTTAAATTCTATAGGGTGTGGTTGGTATAATAAGTGGATATGTGCAAAGTTGGTCGAATATATAGTGTGATTAATATATATGGCGTAAATATATATGGTCATATATGGTGTAGATGGTTGAATATAGTATGATTTTATTTTCGATGAGTCATAAAATGTTATAGTGGAAGTGACATATTCCAAATTAATAAAACATATAACATTGTTATATTGGAATTTGAGTGAGATATTTTAAATAAAAGGTTTTTTTTGGTATAAAGAAGAGTTTATTTTTATCTAGACATTATTTCAATTAAGATGGCATATAGAGTTAGAAGGGCTAGAGGAGTCACAGGAGTTGGAATTGGTCGCGGAAGACCACCTACCAATTAGGTCTTACTCGATTAAGTGAGACATATTTGAACAAGATTAGATCCATTGGAGACAACACACCGAAGAGATGTTGATATCAGTGACATTAGTGAAACGGAAGAAAGCTCAGAAGAAGAAGCTGAAGAAGAAACTCAAGAAGAGAAAATGGTTAAGATGATCACGTGATCGGCACCAAACCAAGATTATACGTGCCTATGTATGAAGGAAATTTAAGTCATGAATAATTGATCAACTTGATCGGCACTATGGATAAATATTTCTACTAAGAAAATGTAGCTAACGAGAAGAAAGTAAAGTTCGCAGTGACCAGACTAAAGGGACATACTGCACTATGGTGGGATAGCATGCAAGATGAATAGAGAAATAGAAACAAAGGAAATATCACTAGTTGGGATCGAATGTTATCCAAGCTCAAAGGTAAATTTCCTCCTCGATATTATCAATTCAATATTTTTCGCAAAATTCAAAATATCATGCAGAAATTTCTGTATGTAATAGAATATATAGTGGAGTTTTATAGATTTAGTATAAGATCTAGTCATATGGAAGAAAATGAAAAAAAATTGCTAGATATACTAATGGCATGAGATTTGAAATACGAGATGAATTGAATGTTTTGTCTCTGAAAATTCTTGAAGAAGCTTACCAGATAGCCCTTAAGATTGAAGAAAAATTGGCATGAAAACAGAGTCAAAGAGGAAGAGGATGAATCACTATACGAAGCAGAGGATCATCAAATCGAGGGCACTCAAGAAAAAGGATATTCAAGTGGAATATTTCCCATTCAAGAAGAATAAGGAAACAATTCACAATAGGCATAATCATCAAGACGATATCTCAGAGGATGAATACAATATCAAAGAGATATAGGCCGATTTTTTGTGGTAATATGTTATACATGTAACAAAATTGGTCATAAATATAATTAATGTCCAGAAATATTTTACATATAGAACAAATTGATACAGGAAGTGTACAATCCTCTACACATGAAAATGCACCTAAAACTGGTGAATCTTTGATGATGAAAAGAACTTTATTAAAGATTGTTGAAGAAGTAAAGGAACCCACACAAAGAAAACCATTGTTCAAAACTATCTGTAAATAAAGAGGAAAATGTTGTAAAATCATTATTGATGGTGGGAGTATTGATTATTTAGTATCCACATAAATGGTAAAAAAGTTGAATTTAAAGAAAACTAAGCATCCTACTCCCTACAAATTTTCATGGTTGCAAAAAGGACATGAGATGCTAGTTAATGAACAATGCAAAGTGGAGTTTCAAATAGGATGACATAAGGATAACGTTATTTTTGATGTTATTCCTATGGATGTGTGTCATATTTTTCTAGGAAGATCATGGCAATATGACAGAAAAGAAATACATGATGGAAGGAAAAACACCTAAAATTTTGAAAAGGATTGAGAAAAGCATGTATTTTTTCCTTTCAAGAATGAAAAAGTACTAGAAGAAGACCAAACCAAGGTAATGCTACTTGGTGGGAAATAATTTCTTCAATAATTCAAGCATGAGGATATAAATTTTCCCTTTATTGGTAATCCAAATCTAATCCTCACAAAAATTTTTTTGAATAATCTTCCGGAAGAAATAAAAAATATGTTGAATGAATTTATTGATATCATAGTGGATGACTTTCCTAATGAGTTTCCCCGAATTATAAGTATCATACATCATATTGATCTCAATCTAGGTTCTTGCCTTTGAAACAAAGTAGCGTATAGAATGAATCCAAAGGAGAATGAAGAGATTAAAAATCAAGTGAAGGAATTGTTGGATAAAGCTCTCATTCGAGAAATTTTAAGCTTGTGTGTTGTTCCAATAGTGTTAACTCCAAAGAAGGATGGAGAATGGAGAATCTACACAGATTCTCGAACAATCAAGAACATCAAAATCAGGTACATGTTTACATTACCCCATATTGATGATATTATAGATTATTTAAGTGTTGTTGCATATTTTTATAAAATATATTTAAAAAGTGGATATCATCAAATAAGAATTGGAGAAGGTGATGAATGGAAAAAAAATAAAAACTAATAATGGTTTATATGAATGATTGATAGTGCCCTTCAGACTTACCAATGCTCCCAACACCTTTATGATACTAATGAATGAAGTCTTAAAATAATTCACTGGAAAAATTGTTATAGTTTATCTTCATGATATCTAAATGTACAATCAATCAAAATTAGAGCACCTAAGACATCTTCATATGGTTTTCAAGAAGCTACAACAGGAGAAATTGCTAATCAATTTAAAGAAATTTAGTTTCATGAAAAAATAACTATTGTACTTGAGTTTTGTAATTTCAAGGGAAGGCTTGGCGATGGATCAGGAAAAATTGAAGGCCATAATCAATTGGCCAACTCCAAGAATCATTTTAAAGGAAATAATTTTTCATGGATTGGAATGCTTTTACAGGAAATTTATCAAAAATTTCAATGAAATATGTGCTCAAATTGTAGAAAATATTAAAGATAAAAATCAACCATTCCATTGGACAGAAGAAGCTAATAAAATATTCCAATGATTAAAGAAAAATATCGCAAAACAATCGATTTTAGCACTATCAAATTTCGATAATTTTTTTCAGGTTGAGACTGATGCCATTGGAACTACAATAGGATTTTTCTTAAGTCAAGAAGGAAAACGAATTTCCTACTATAGTGAAAAACTTAATGAGGCCAAGAAAGAATATTCTTCTTATGAGTTCATCCTTTACATAGATAATCATGCTTTGTAGTATAACAACAAAAAAACAAAATTGAGTCAAAGACATGTTAAATGGATTGAATTCATAAAAAATTTCACATTTGACATCAAGCATAAAAGTGGTCAATCAAATAAAGTAGCAGATTCATTAAGCATAATCAATTTACTTTTGCAAGAATTCCATGTAAGTGTGTCATGATTTTATGAGCTAAAATATATGTATAAATATGATCCATATTTCAAAAAATATTATGAAGATTGTGAAAATCTAGTAAGTAGATATAGAACTCCATGGTCAGACTACATGATACAACACAAAATTATGTTCAAATTAAAATGGTTACACATTCCAAGACATTCGATGGGAGAAAATTTGTTGTAAGAAAAATATAGTGGAGGTTTAGCATGACATTTTGGGCAGGATAAAACCCTAACACAGTTACACGCATTGTATTATTCGCCTCACATGCAAACAGATATAAGGATATTTATTGAAATATGTAGAATATTTTATATGAAAAATGAAGAACTCGATCAAACCCTACCAATACCAAATCAATGATGGGACTCTATAAACATCGGTTTTGTTCTAGAATTTCCCAAAACACAAAAAGTAGGTGACTCAGTATTTGTTTTTTTTGACAGATTTTAAAAAATAGCACACTTATAGCTTTTAAAAAGACAAATGATGCAACTAACATAGAAAACATGTTCTTTAAAGAAATAGTTAGATTGGATGGATTACCTACAAGTATTGTTTCTGACATAGACATGATGTTTGTTGGTCATTTTGTGACAAATATATGGAAAAAATTGGGAACCAATCTCAGTTTTAGCTTATCATATCATCCCCAGACTGATGGTTAGAGAAAAGTGATAAACAGAAGCCTTGGAAATATCTTGAGGATTTTGATAAGCGAACATCTAAAACGATGGGATCATATACTTACTCAGGTAGAATTTTCATATAACGATTCACCCAACAGAAGCACTGGATTGAGTCCATTTCAAATTGTTTATGGGATGAATTTAAGAGGAATGTATGAGTTGAAAACCTAGGAAAAAAAATATTTTAAGTGCATATTGTGAACATTTTGTAGCTAGTATGGAGGGGAAGTACTAGATAGAGTCAAGCAACAACTAGAAGAAAGAAAAAAAAAAGTTTAAACAAAGAGAAGATTCTAAAAAAAGACAACTAGAATTTAATGTTGGAGATCTGAGTACGGCACATCTTCAAAAATAAATATTTCATAAAGGGGATTGTAATAAGTTAAAATTGAAAAATATTGAACCATGCAAAATTTTGAGGAAATTTTCCTGAAATGCTTATGAAATAGAACTACCCAAAGGTTTTTACATTTCACCAATATTTAATGTTTCGTATCTATAACCCTTTAAGGAACCAATGAATTATCCTACATATGTGCCCATTAATGACAAATTTCATTGGGAGAAACAACTACCTTCAACACCAGCAAAGTAAATTAAATCAGTTATTGATCAAAGAATAGCTGAAAAGACTAGAATGAGTATTTTCAATACTTGGTGAAATGGAGCAATCAACCAGTTGAATATGCTACTTGGATGACAACAATAAAGATTTCAAAATATGGTACTAGTATTGAAGAAATTCAGAAGAAAAACACATGAATGTATTTTTCGTCCCCAGTAGTATGATGTAGGAGCATCACATCTTTTAATTTGTTGTAGCTATTTAATTATGGAAATTTAGAATTTTCCATATTTTGTGAGTAATTATAGAATTAATTAGGAGATTAGGAAGTTAGGATAGGTTCGTAAAGCTGAGAGGATAATTCTCAACTTCCTCCAAATATCTAGGAAGAAGTTTCTCTTGAAGAGTTTCAAGAGATTTCTTCTATCCTAAATAAATATCCACGTAATTTTTTGTAAAGCCAAGCTTTGGAGTGTGATTTAATTTAATGTAATATATTTTTTTGTGTTCAGTTTTAGAACGTTGCACCATTATTTCATCCATTTGTTTGGATTTTGATGAAACTACACAAGCAAAGGATAGCGCCAGGACAAAATTACATGCTCAAGAATCTAAATAAGAAAAACATGTGAAATTTTACACATAAATAAAAAATTTCGTATTTTTTGAAGATATATATTAATATAGGGTGGATTGTATGAAAAATATAGCCCTATTAAGGAAATGGGAATTTAAAAATATGGAGGGGGGAAATGCAGAATGTGGTGGAAAAAACGTGGGTGTTTTTCTTAACATATAGACATAGACCCAAATTTAATGTGATATTAACGACGGTTTGGGATCCATTTCATGTACGAGGAAGATGTGATTCAAATTTTTAAGATGCCATGCATTATCCGTTAGGTTTTCTTAAATCTTCTTTTTTTGGTTCGTGGGATTCAATCCTCTATTGGTGACCCCAAATAAAAGGCTCATCTGGGTTCAGTACCTAAGATTAGCCATGGAATTATTGACACATAAGGAAGTAGAAGTCATCAGTAACACTATTGGTAGGATTATGTTTATGGATATGGAGAGTATGGTGTCTCTATATTAAAAGGTTGCATGGATTTTAGTGGAATTAAAATTCTCTAGTGGGATTTTGGCTCAAATGGACCTTGAATGGGTTCAATCGTATTTTTATCTACATATTGATAATTTGGGCATATCTTTTAGATGTTTGGTATGCCACAATATGAGAAACATTTTGTCAAAATTTCCACAGAGATATTTTAATTATGGGGAGAAATTCTACTAGCTAGATGATAAAAATAAAGCATGGAATATGAGACATCATTCTTCAAGTGGAGGTACTACACTGATTTGAGATTCACAATAAAAAAATTACTCAGGTATCTCAAATAGCCCTGAATCCCTCTCTCTTTCTCCTTCTACCCATGTAAGTCTTACTGATTCTGATTACGTATGTACTCAGAAATGTGATTTAGTCATTCAATGATCCTCCTTCCATTTTATCAATCCCATTAATTTCTCTAATTCGATTTTAAAATCCTTTATTTTGAATGCATTATTAGATGGAGCTGAGCAGAAATGGATACACTATACCCCCAACTTGATCTGTATTTAAAACAGGACCATCAACCCCCCCACTGATCAGATTTAGACCAGGACCCAAGTGATAGATCAAATTTCGAAATGTTCAAAAGTGTGTCGAACATGAGCGACCAGATAGATCTCATCTTCCTAATTCCATCATCGTGAATGGTTCGAAAATCTAATACTATATGAAGAATTTATCGCAATTTTAAAAGTCCAATAAATTGCAATTTTCGACATTTGACTAGTTT
Organism: Pinus albicaulis; assembly: GCA_034641835.2. NCBI lineage: Eukaryota > Viridiplantae > Streptophyta > Pinopsida > Pinales > Pinaceae > Pinus > Pinus albicaulis. The sequence continues at coordinate 511,713,148 of CM076576.1, forward strand.
TGATTGAGTTTTGGAAAACTAAAAAAAAAAATATTCCAGGGAATATTCCTAAAATATTCATGGAATATTCCTCAGAATATTCCATGAAATATTCCTTTCGGGCCAGTCGTATTGTGACAAATGGCAGGGTATTACTCGTCGAATTTTGTATTGGGCCAATCACAAGGTGCCACGTGGCCCTTGAACAATGCTTCAAAATTTTGGTGGAGGGATGGAGGATCGATCGCGCGACCTCCGGCATAGCATGCTAATGTCTCAACTACATCCCCTTTGGTTTGGTTCTTAGCCATTATACTCTTGGTTTCTATTTGAATTTTGTTGAAATCGCATTTGGGGGCCCAGAGGGGCCAGCCCCAAGGGCTAGCCCCTCCCCACATGGCCTCCGCCCTGTGACCCTGAGCCAAGGGCTTAAGCCCCTAACCACCGGCGTGCAAACGATAACCCACCAGCATTAAACTCCGGTTGTCACATGCCAAAGTTAATTGTGATGGTTTCACTGGCGGTTTCACTGACCTGTGTTTTTAAACTCCAGTTCAATCCTATCTACTATGGTTTGTGCCCAGAGTTCCCGCCGACGGTTATGGTTAGAAAACCGTGGGGTTTGGGGCATGTGACCAACAACCCAACCAAAAAATTATTGCTAATGATTTTCTTGGTGGAGGTTTAGAGCTAGCGTGCCATTTTTGGGTGATTTGCTAGTCTAACTCAAACTTAACTAAAGTTCTCCAAAATTAGTGGATTTGTTTTAGGGGTTACTAGGAAAAATTGTTTATGCTCTATCTTGAGCATGATTTCGACCATTCTTGGAGTGTGACTAGTAAATCTCGACTTTCTTAGACATTCCATACTCATTGGTGAGGGTCGCAGAGCCATCAGAGGACTTTTGAGCCAGATTTTTCTTCAAAGAAGTTCTAGGGGCCACTAGGGCCACTAGGAGCGAGCAACAATTTGAGGCCTAGCCAGGGAAGCTAGAGGCCTTACTGAGGAAAAAAATAGTCAATTTTAAATGTTTCAGACATTAAGGAACTAATGGTGAGGTTTTAAGAGCCAATACAGGAATTCTGAAGGCTGAAATGCTTCAGAGAAATTCCAAGGGCCACCAAGGCCACAAGGTGACAGCAAGTGAATGAGGCCTATCCAGAGCAGCCAATATCCATTCTTAGCAAATCAATAGTCTATTCTAAGTATTTTGAGCCTTATGAATCCAATGGAAGGGTTTTTAGAATCTTTTTAAGATTTTGAAGGTCGAGATGCTTCAGAGAATTTTTCAGTGAACCTAGAGCCAGGGGGTGCCACTAGCTATTGGAGGCGTAACCGGAGCAGCTGGAGGCCAATTTCAGCAAGTGAATAGTCTATTATGAATATTTTTGACATTATGAATCCATTGAAGGGATTTGAAGAGCCATTTTGAGACTTCTGAAGATCAAGAAGCCACATGGAAGTTTCGGGAAGCCTAGGGATAACAATGGATGGAGGCCTAGATTAGGGAGCCAGAGCTCATTTTGAGAAAAAGATCAGTCTATTTCGGATGTATGATATGTGATAGAGATATTAGGTGAGGTTTCAGGGAGAGAAAATTATTTATTAAGGATTTAGTACCACAGAGAAGCTCAGGGAAGATTAAGGGTGCGGACAGAAGAGGTCAAGTCTAAGGGAACGTAGGTCCATATTCAGAGAGATAAAAACCATTCCAGGGGTATGATGATATTCTAAACCCAATGGTATATTCCAAAAAACCATTGAAGTTGATTTATCAACTTGTAAAAGAAATTTTCCATCATAATCCCAAAGAACCAAGTCAGTTGACAAAGGCTCAAGGAGACATAGCCTACAATATTCAGGTGAAATCCTTTATTAAATTTGTTGTTTTGTGTTGATGCATATTTGTTAAAATTTATGGTTTATTTACATTACTAATATCAACAAAAAAAAGTGTAATTCCTCACACTTAAAGAATTATAATAGTTTAAAACACATACACCTAAATCAGGAATTCAATTCTGCACAGTTAAGTATAACCTAGATATTAATTTGTTTAACTGAGTGGGAGGTTCTTGAAAAGCATAACAAGTTATCCACCCCATTTCAGATCAGGTGGTATCAAAGCACTAGGTTTCTTTTTTGACTTGAAAGGTGTTTAACAGTGAAAATAATTTAACTGTTTGCAAATTGACTGATGCTTATAACTTTGATTTTGTTAGAGGTGAAGGGAAATATGTTGCTAGCTAAGTATATAAGATGAAAAGATGGAACAATGTTGAAATAATTCTCCTTAACCAAAGGACCTCAAGGCAACCCTTGAAGCACAAGAGGGATTGTTTGCAGAAAGAGGCTCTTGAAGATTGTTTGAAAAAGTGATTGCTTCAATCTACAACCATTTTGTTTAGAAGCTTTGTCAATTATTTTTGAAAGATTTGTGATATTTTTTTGAAGTTATTTATTTCATTGACATAATAATGAAAACTTCATCAAGTGATGTTTCAAAATCCTCCTCCTTCACAATATTCTTTTATGAAGAGATGAAGTGAGACTTCTACATCCTAAAAGATTTGGTGCAAATTTTGCATGAAGACGGAAAGGAAAGCACTAGACTTCATGAGAAATTAGTTGCTATGAAGCAAGAGAAAGAAGGAATTCTTTAAATAATGCATGAGATGGAGATGCAGCTCCATTATGCCCAAGAGGCCTTAACCAAACACATGCTTGAAGTAGAGGTAAATCACTCAATTTTTTCTTCAAATTCCTCTTCAGATAGATGTGTAGGTTCATTTGAAAAGAACACTAGAGGTATAGGGTCCAAGTTGATGTTAAAAATGGGCTATGAAGGCAAGGGTCTAGGCAAGCATGCACAAGGCATGATTGATCCTATTTTGGTTGACAAAATTCCTAAGAATTTTGGTCTAGGCTATGTTCAATCTTATGGAAAAAACTCTAAAGCCATGAAGGCATTTAAGACAACTCCAAAAAGAAATTTTATTGCAAGTTATAAACCACAAACATGTCAAGTTTGTTTTCAATTTTTCCATTTTTCGAAGCCTATGTTGCAACAAGATGTTTGTAGACATGCGGCTTATGGAAAGCAAGAGAGTTCTGACAACTATCAAGGTAAGAACACTGATGTTAGTCTTGAAAAGAAAGTTGAAACCTCTACAAGTTCATCTCCACAAGAAGGTAAAAATGATGAACATGTAAAGAAAAATTTGAGGTATAATACTCCCCATAGTCAAGTTGATTATGTATGATAAGCATGACAAATCTGCATGCAAGAATGGAAGAAAGAGTTGTTGTTCCTATTTTGGTCTGTGTAACCATGAAGTTTCAAAATTTTGGAAGAGGATGAAGGCATACAGGAAATAGTTGAAGGGAAGGCAACTTGAACAAAAGGTGAAAAATACTTGCACACATTGCGAGAAGAAGGGACATTTCATTGCCCAATGTTGGATATTTCATCCAACCAATCATCCCAAGCACATGAAGAAAGAGGAAAAAAATATTGGCGAAAATGGAACCAAATATTCCATCATCGATGTGAGACTAGATGTTTCACAAGAAGAAGATTTTCAGCAGCAAAAATTGCCATGGAAGTGGCTTGAAATTTCTAAATAATTTTAAGGAAGATACAGTTCTTGACAGGAGGACAAGCACATCTAATAGGGGAAGTGTTGACTACCTTCGAGTTTGACCTCAAAGGCACTAATCCAAGCAAGGAAAAATGTATGCAGGCTGGAAATGTGAGGGTGTTGTACTCTCATTTACTGAGCAGGTAATCAGTCTTTTGGCGTCGAAAAGTTTCCCAATGGAGAGGAGTGATAAAATTTGGATCAGGACCTAAGTGATAGTTCAAATTTAAAAGTGTTTGAAAGTGTGTTGAACCTGAGCGATTGGATAGATCTTGTCTTCCTGATTTTGGTGCCATGAACAGTTTGAAAATACGACACCATATGAAGAAGTTATCGTGATTTGAAAAGTGCACTAAACTGCAATTTTTAACATTTGACCAGTTTTATTGGGTTTTTGAAAAGTAATAAAAAACATATTCTAGGGAATATTCCCAGAATATTCCTCAGAATATTCCTGGAATATTCCTTAGAATATTCCCCATAATATTTCTTCTAGGCCAATCGTATTGTGACAAATGGTAGGGTATTACTCATCGAATGTTGTATTCGGCCAATCTAAAGGTGCCATGTGGCCAGCCCTAAGGCCACCACGTGGATAGCCCTGAGGCTGCCACGTGGCCCTTGAACAGTGTTTCAAAAATTTAGTGAAGGGTCGGAGGATCGATCATGCGACCTCCCGCATACCACGCAAATGTATTAACCGCATCACCTATGGTTTGGTTCTTAACCATTATAGTCTCGGTTTCTATTTGAAGTTTGTTGAAATCACATTTGGGGGTCCAGAGGGGCTAGCCCCGAGGGCCAGTCCCTCCCCGCATGACCTTTAGCCCGTGACCCCAAGCCAAGGGCTTAAGCCCCTAACCACCAGTGCTCAAACGATTACCCACTGGCATTAAACGGTAGTTGTCACATGGCGAAGTTAATTGTGATGGTTTCACCAGTGGTTTCACTGCCCTATGTTTTTAAACTCCAGTTCAATCCTATCTACCGTCGTTTGTGCCCAGAGTTCCCGTTGGCAGTTACATTTAGAAAAAAATGGGGTTTGGGGCATGTTCCCAACAACCAAACCGAATAGTTATTGCTAACAGTTTTCTTGGTGCAGGTTTATAGCCAATGCGCCATTTTTGGGTGGTTTTTTAGTTTAACTGCAACTTAACTGAAGTTCTCCAAAATTAATTGAGATGTTTTACAGGTTACTGAGAAAAATTGTTTATGCTCTATATTGAGCATGGTTTCGACCATTCTTGGAGTGTGAATAGTCAATTTACACTTTCTTGTACCTTCCAGACTCATTGGTGAGGGTTGTAGAGCGATCAGAAGACTTCTACGTGAGATTTTTCTTCAGAGAAGCTCTAGGGGCCACTAGGTCCACCAGGAGGCAGTAGTAGTTTGAGGCCTAGCCAAGGCAAATAGAGGCCTTAGTCATGAAACTAAGTCAATTTTGGATGTTTCAGACATTTTGGAACTAATGGTGAGGTTTGCTGAGCCAGTAGAGGACTTATGAAGGCTGATAGGCTTTAGAGAATCAAGAGCATCCAGTATCCATTCTCATAAAACCAGTAGTATATTTTGACTATTTTGAGCCTTCTGAATCCAATAGAATGATTTTCAGAAGATTTTGAAGACTTCTAAAGGTTGATATGCTTCAAATAGGTTTTCAGTGAACCTAGAACCACGAGGTGCCACCAGGTGTTGGAGGCATAACCAGAGCAACTAGAGGCTAATTTCAGCAATTGAATAGTCTATTCTGACTATTTTGGACATTATGAATCGATTGAAGGGATTTTCACAGTCATTTGGAGACTTCTAAAGGTCTATAAGCCACAGGAAAGTTTCGGGCAGCTCAGGGCTAACAATGGATGGAGGCCTAGATTAGGGAGCCAGAGCTCATTTTACGCAAACGATTAGTCTATTTTGGATGTATGATATGTGTTGGAGACTGTAGGTGAGATTTTAGGGATAGAAAAGGATTTCCTAAGGAGGTAGTGCCACATATAAACTTATTGAAACTTAAGGGTGCCGACATAAGATGTGAAGTTTAAGGGAACCTAGGTCTATCTTCAGAGAGATAACATCCATTCCATGGGTATTATGATATTCTAAACCCAATTTTATGGTCCAAATAACCATTGGAGTTGATTTATTAACTTGTAAAATAAATTTTCCATCATAATCCGAAAGAGCCAAGTCAGTTGACAAAGGCTGAAGGAGACGTAGCCCACCATATTCGGGTGAACTCCTTTATTAATTTTTTTGTTATGTGTTGATGCTTATTTTCTACACTTTATGGTTGTTGCACTTTATTCCTCACACTTAAAGAATTAAAATAGTTTAAAACACATACACCTGAATTAGGAATTCAATTCCGCACAGTCAAGTATAAGATAGATCTTAATTTGTTTAACTGAATGGGAGGTGCTTGAAAAGCATAACAAGTTATCCACACCATTTCAGGTCACCTAGACACCCCTGGCCATATGCCCATAATGAATAATGCAATCCTAGCCCTCCTTCCTCCCCTTGCAACTCATTAGGTAGTGACCTATAATTCAACACGAAAACTACCCAAATGGATCTCATGCACCTTAAAATCCATAAGAAAATAGAGTCTCTGAATGATCTATTCATCATCCCTATATCTTCCATGAATGTTACCATCAAGAGGCGAATAAAATGAAGGGGTATATCTAAAAACAACCATGACTCTGGTGCATATAAATCCTTAAACATTTTGGATGATATGAACCTAGATAATGTTGCCATTAATGTGTCTTCATAAACTGAAGAACTTAGAGGGGATGTGTGCATTTTGAAGGATGCAAAATGAAGATTATTTCATTCAATCTTAGAGCATTGGGTGATCCCTTAGAAAGGATTTTTATTTTATCGTTCAATTTTTTTTTCATTATATTTTCAACAAAATATAACATACAAAGATTATCACAAAATCCCTCAGTCTCTCATTCCGACCAGAGCTTTTGAGCTGGGGGGATGGAAAACTCCAAAAAAGACAACTTGCATACATTATTTCTAAAATGATTTCTAGGCTTAGCATAGCTGGAATAAGAAAAAATAAGCCATATATGATAGTTGCATATCAAAGGGGCAGATGCAGGGGAATACACGAGGAGAAGAAAAACATTTGACTTGATCATGCATGTGGAAGTATATATGCTCCACCCTCACTTCCAAACTATGAAGGTGGCCATTCATGTGATGATGATGGCACTAGAGGTTGTCCAGCTATTACAAAATTTCATTCTCGCTATACTTGATGTGATTGAAGTAAGACATAATCTCATTTGTGTCTTCATACCTATGTTCCATGAGGATGTCCATATTGATTTTAGTGTGCAAGCTTACATATCCCCAACACCAAGTAGATAAAGTTTAGGTCATGAAACCAAGAAATGAAACTAAAAAATCCACAATGCTTACCCTTCTCAAATATGGTCATACATGGGGAGAGGATTTTGTGGAGTGCAAGCCAGTGTCGGACCAAGACGTGCCAAGCCATATCCATGCATCTTCGCATGCTTGGGTCCCATGGACAGAGCAATCGATCTACTCTCAACAACACAACAGGACCTCGAACCTCCACAACGCCTCTTAGCCAAGGCCAAGACCTTGGGGAGCCACCATGGTTGCAGATGCTCACACCTTTCTTGCAAAAATTCATCACCCAACATTCCACAATGAACGGATCCCAAAAATTATCTGCAAATTTAGCCATAGATATGGTTGGATTCTCCTTCATGTTTGTGTATTGATTACCCACATTATTCATGGTATTAATTTGAATATGCATGTGGAGTTGGAGGCCCAAGGCGTGTGCAGAGGACAGTTGTACTGTCGATTGGTCACCCCCTTTGGGGGTCAAAAAGGCTTTATTTAAAACAAATTATCGAGTCATATAATGATGATGTAATCCTCATAGAAGAATTTATTATCAAAGGGGGAAAAGATCATAATTATTTATTAAATATATTCCTAGACTGGTTGATTGTTTCCACATACTCATTAGAATTATCAGGAATGATGATTTTAATGTGGGATCCTCACATGATTAAAGTTAATGCATACAATATTTTGTAGTAATATTGTTGTCCAATTTCTTATATGGTTTAAAACAATGTATACACATTCTAATTGACTATGATCCCTTAAAATATATAAAAAACATAGTTACCGATCAAGTAGGTAACTGAACTAGTAGCTACTTTTTTGAGGTAGCAAAAAAAGCACCGATTTGGAAAAGTGGTAATGCAGAATCATCCTATTTTTTTTGGCATATTTTTGACACTTTAATTTTTTTATTTATGAAGTATAAACATCTGTTTTAAAAGGTTAGTGATTTTCATGCTAATTTTGAAAAGTGTTGATGCATCATCAACCATTATTTCTTAGAGTGGTAATTTTCGTGTTGGTAATAAAACACAAAAATAAAATAATAAAAACATGACAAAAAAAAATCAAATATAAATAAATATAAAAAATAAAAATAAAAAAGCCAATAAAAATGTAAAAGAAAAAACCAAATTAACTTGTAAAAAGAAAAAAATTAAAAAAAATAAAATAAAATAAAAATTGGAAAAATAAATAAAAAATGATGAAAAATTAAAAAAAAACACATAATTTAAAGAAAAAAAAACAAAAACTGAACCAAAAAAATAAAAATAGTATCAAAAACAATTTTTTCTAAGTTATTATATATATATAGAAAATTTAAAAACAGTTAAAATTAAAAAATAATTTAAAATAAAAAATTTAAATTAAAAATAAAAATTAATAAGAAAATAAAAATAAAAAATTTTAAAGTAAAAAACATTAAATTAAAAAAAGAAAAAAGAAAATGAAAAAATTAAAAAGAAAATTAAAAGAGAAATTTTAAAATAAAAAATTAAGATTAACAAACAAAAAAAATTGAGAAAAAATATTTTCAAATAATTAAAGAAAAAAAAAACAAAATACCATTTTAAAAATGAAAAAAATATAAATAAATAAACGAAAAAAGCATTTTTCAAATTAAAATTTTAAAAAAATTTAACAAATAAATTAAAAATTAAAAAAAAACCTAAAAATATTAAATTTAATAATAATAATAATAATAATAAAGAGAAGTTAGAATAAAATATTAAATTAAATTATAAAAAACAAATATGAAATATAATAAATACTAAAAAAAATTCAAAAAATTATTAAAAACAAAAAAAATTATTAAAATTTCATAAATAAATAAAAAATCGTATTAAAAAAAATAAATTAATTGCGTCATCCAGGTGGCGGTGAGAGGTCGATTCCCGAAATCGACCTAGGGAGGTCGATTCCCGAAATCGACCTGGGGAGGTCGATTCTCGGAATCCACCTGGGCAGGTCGATTCTGGGAATCCACCTGGGCAGGTTGATTCTGGGAATCAACCTGGGGAGGTCAATTCCCGGAATTGACCTCCTAAGGTAGATTCTTGGAATCGACCTCAGGAGGTGGATTCCCAAAATCGACCTCGGGAGGTGGATTCCGGGAATCGACCTGCGGAGGTGGATTCCGAGAATCGATCTAGGAAGGTCGACTCCGGGAAACGGCCTTGGGAGGTCGATTCCGAGAATCGGCCTGGTGAGGTCGATTCCGGCGATCGGCCTGGGGAGGTTGATTCTGGGGATCAAACTGGGGAGGACTATTCTGGGGATCAGCATGGGGAGGATGATTTCGGGGGTCGACCTGGGGAGGTCGATTTCGGGAATCGACCTCAAGAGGTCGATTCTCAGAATCGACCTGGGGAGGTCGATTCTCAGAATCGACCTGGGGAGGTCGATTCTCGGAATCGACCTGGAGAGGTCGATTCCCGGAATCAACCTGGGGAGGTCGACTCCTGGAATCGACTTGGTGAGGTCGATTCCCGGAATCAACCTGGGGAGGTCGACTCCGGGAATCGACCTCCCACCCAGGTGGCAGCGGGGGTTGGCAATTGGCCGGGGTGGCGGCGAGGGTTGGCAATTGGCCATGCTTGGAGGCTGCAAGTAGCCCCCTGCCTGCCCAACGACCAGCCCCTGTCGCAACCTAGGCAACATAATTAAATAATTTGTTTTTAAGTCAATTTTTTATTTTTTATTAAATTTTAATATTATTTTTGAATTTTTATTTTTATTTATTATATTTCATATTTGTTATTTGTTATTTAATTTAATTTTATTAAATTTAATATTAAATTTTGAATTTAAACTAATAAAACATAATAAATTTTGTTAATTTTGTTAATTTATTTAAATTTAATATTTTTTTTTTAATTACATAAAATTTAATATTTTTTATATAAATTAATTTTTTATGTTTTAAATTAATTTTGTTTTTTAAATTAATTTGTTTTTTTAAAATTTTTTTTTTTCATTTAATATTTTTTTATTTGTGTATTTGTTTCTATCTCCCATTTTTAATTGATTTTTAATTTTTTTAAATTTTCATTTTAAAAGTGTTCTTTTTATTTTGATTTTTTTTTTTAATTTTGTTTTCAATTTTATAATTTATTTATTTATTCATTTATTGATTAAAATTTAATATTTTTGTTTTTAAATTTAATTGTTTAGATTAATATATATATTTTTTAATTTAATAAGATGTAGAATATAATTTTTTTAGTTTAATTTAATATATACATATAATTTATTTTCTATAATTTAAATTTAATTTATTTTTTAAAATTTATTTAATTCATGTCTAATTTTTTATTAATTTTTAATATTTTTTAATTTTAATATATATATATATATATATATAATTTAACTTTAACATATTTTTTTAAATTTTATTTTTTCTTTTGAAATTTAAATTATTTTGTTTTTAATTTTATAAAAATTTAATTTTTATTTTTTAAATTTAATTTGTATATTTTAATTTTATTTTCGTTTTTTTAAATTATTATTTTTGTTAAATTTTATTTTCTAATTTAATATTTTTAGCTTTTTTTTTTAAACTTTTAATATATTTTTAATTTTTAATTTTTAAAATGCTTTTTCTTTTTGAATTAATTTTTTCTCTTAATTTTTTCTAATTTTAAAATTCTAAATTTTTTTTAATTAAAAAATGTAATGAAATTTGTTTTTTTTTCCTGAATTATTTTAGAATGTTTTTTTCTTTTTTCTTTTTTTATTTGTTTTTTTAATTTTTAATATAAATTTTTATTATTCTAAAATTTTTGTTTCAACACTTTCCATTTTTGGGGTGTTTTTTGCATGTAAAAATTGGTTTTTATGTTTATTTTTAAAAATGTTCAAAATTTACCCCAAAATAAAGAGGTTATTCCACAGTACAACTTTTCATTTTCGGAGTTTTTTTTGCACAAAAAAAAAGGATTTTTCTTCCATTTTTAAAAAATGTTGAAAATTTACCTTAAAAAAAGGGTTATTCTAGAATACAACTTTTCGTTTTCGACTTGTTTTTTCATGGTTTTTTAATTTTTTTGGTTAGAGTTCCTGTTTTGAGGCAATAGTTCCCGTTTGATCGGTAACTATGTTTAAAATATTTTTAAAAAGGGATCACTCCTTATGGTGGGGGATATGAATTTGATTTTCTTTGTGGAAGAGATATGGGGAACAAATAGGAGATTGGATCTTGTGAACAATTATTTTGTAGACATATTCTCAAAAAATAATCTTGTGGACATATCCTCTATACCTATGGCTATGAGTTACAATAATAGTAGGGAACACCCTTTCAACATAGCTAAAAAATCCGATTGACTTCTCTTACATAGTAACTTGATTGAGATTATTGGATTTGTGCACTCCAAAGTATCTCCACTGATTATATTATACCACTTTCCCATTATCATTCAAAGGTGAGAGGAGTAGATTCCATATGGAATCCCTTTCAATTTAACCAAACATGGATGAACAATATGTATCTATGCAAATTTATGATAAAAACGTGGTATACATATTTTCGTGATCCCAAACATACAACAATGGAGACCCTGGTAACAAAATAGAAATATTTGAAATATGTAGTTAGAACTTGGATAACAATAGAAAAGAAACAACAAATGTAGTGATTTTAGGTGATTGAAATGGAAATTTCTAAACTTATTGACCCAAAATCAACATATTTTATATAGGAGGAGGATAAATAGAGGTTGATGTAGCTTGAACCATAAAAGAGGGATATTTGAGATAAATAGGAACATGAATGTCACATTAAAAATAGAGCGACATGGGTTAAATGTGGCGATAAGAATACGAGATACAAAAGAAAGAAAAATAGAGTTTGGGAAATTAAGGATGATAAGGGAAATAAGGCTACAAACATGAGGTAAACTCAATAATTATTAATGCAACATTTTGAAATTTTCTATTAGGCAGGGACAACACTGAAATTGAAAATCAATTGACTTTTGTACTGTATTATCCCTAATTTTTCTCAGGGGAAGAGGATAGGATGGTGGGTTTTTCGATATCAATCGAGGAGGTATACAAAGTCCTAAAATATTTCTCAAACTACAAATTCATTGGTTCAGGTGGATGGACCATTGAAGCTTTATGCATTTCTTTGACATAATGGGGAAAGATATGTTAAAAATGGTGGAAGAATTGAGGATATTGAAGAAAGTTCCAGGTGATGTTAATGCAACATTTCTTGGTTTGATCCCAAATTCATGTTTCATGAATAATTTTAAGGATTTTAAACCCATTTCACTTAGCAATATTGTATTGAAACTAGTTTCAAAGGTTATTACAGATAGGATGAAAATTTTCCTTTCCCCACACATTTTTGAAGATCAATTTGGATTTTTAAATAATAGAACGATACAGGACACTATCTCCATAGGTCAAGAAGACCTACTCATGATTAAAACCAAGAAAAGGGAGGCCCTCATGTTTGGATGGGTTTACATAGAGCACATCATTGCATGGATTGAACCTATCTTAGAATGATCCTACACAAGATAATACTTTGTGTGGGGGCTATAGAATGGGTAATACCATGTGTTACTTTAGTGAGATCCGATGTTGTCATTAATGGAATTCCAAAAAAAAAAAATCATTCTTTCAGTGGACCACGACATGCCTATTATTTATCCCCATTTCTGCTTTTAATTTCCATAAAAGACGTCAACAAACAATCTAAGGGAGTGTTGTTGTTGCGGCAATGATCCTCCAAAATTTTTTCCCATGTTGATTTTGGAGCTTATAATAACTGTCATTTTGAGCACCCTTGAATCATCATCTAGTTTCTTTTGTCATTTATGTATATTCTCCTACTGTCCCATCCCTCCCAAGTCAATGTTTCCTAAGCATCATCACTTAACCATTAGAATCACTTGAGTTAATTAGTCCATGGTTAGGTGAACTCATGATATTTACTGGCTGAGAAACTTGCCTTATTTCCATTCACACACTTGAAAAACACTCAAAAGCACAAAAATAAAACCAAAGTAATAAAATCTCTCAAAAAAAGAAAAATTGCTCTTTAAGTTGACAAAGACATGCACACGAGTGAGCTCACTCCTTCGGGATGAAGGAGTGTGCCCTACTTGAGTGCACTCTTTCATGTTGAGAAAGTGTGCCCTACCTCGGTGCGCTTGTTTGTGTCAAAGACATGCACCTTGTCTATTTTCATGAATGAACCAACTTGTTTAATGAGGGCACACTTCTAGTGAATAGGAGCCCACTTAACTCCTCTCAACTAACCCTTTCATGCCATGACAACTGGCACTCGTGCATGAATCTTTTTTCCATGTTAATTTCCTTAAATAAAATTTGTTAATCATTTTTTACATAATCATTTCATCTGAGTTTAGCATACAAATAGGGAGTTAGGAAGCTCTTCATCAACTAGTGTTGCAAGTATGTTTTCCATGTCACATATTTATATTGCACAGCACGATTTCACTACCAATTTATTTTTTTTTCTTGTTTTTGATATCTTGTTTTTTAGTTTGTTTGTTGGTTTTTATGTTGAATCTTCATATTTAAAGTGTTAATCCATTGTCACATGCAAGAAACTCATCACATTCTTAAAACCTTCCATCTTCCACCATCCATGAAACAACAAATATAAAGCCTTGAAAATATTTTTCTTCCTCATATTATCATTGAATCCAATTGATTGATATTATTTCTGAGATTCCAATAGGAAGAGAGAACTTCTTGATCTTGAAGCTCAATGAGCCTCGAAAAATTCTCCATGTTTGATCAAATTTCCTTCCTGAGTGCATCATGAAGGAACGAAGCATTTTCCTTCGACCTTTGGGAGTGATACAATGTGTCCTCTTTTCCTTAGAGTGGATGAGTGCATCACGAAGGAATAAAGCCCCATCATTCAACCCTTCAGCATGTGACAATGTGCCTTCCTTTTCTCCTTGAGACCATGGGTACATTGTGAAAGATCAAAGCCTTGTTAATCGTATCCTTCATCCCTTATGAGTTCAAAAATGTACCCTTGTTGTCTCATTGAGAAGGTGGGTGTTGTTATAGGTTATTTTTTCACATCCAATAAATAACCCTCCTAATGAGATCAATCAACATCATTTTCCCTTTTGTCATCATCCACAAATCCCTAAGCATTCCTCTTTCATTCCCTATAATTTCTTCCTGAAATTGCATCATCTGAGCCAGATTTAGGACCAATGCTCCCTGGCCTCTTCTTGTAAAATTTTCACCTATAGGTTTCTCCATTGTGGCCTGCATTGATCACCTACCGATTTCTCCCCTTTGCACCTGCATTGGTTCTAGAAATTCACCAAAAATAGAGAATACTAAATGTTCCATTTCTAGAAGCTTCTAGAATATGTTGGAACCATTTACCTCAGATAACAATATTGAAAGTTATCATATCCTACCTTGGATTTTCCATCCCTTATCCCTATATCTCATCCTCCCATTAAGGGTGGATCTCAATCTCTATATTGGCAAAAGGATAAAAAATCCCAACTTTCCCTACTCCTATATATATTTACAACCTTCCATATGCAAGGGGTTGGATTTTGGAGAGTGATTCTACCCTTATGATGATGCTCTGACATAAATAATTTCATGCATTTAGGATGATTGGAGGTGCAATTTGTGACAAGGAACATAATAGTAAACTTCGAGGAGATATTCTACAAGATCAACACCTATTTTTGGTTGTAACTCACTCCATTTCTATTACTGAAAATAGTTCTTTGTTTTCATATATATGATGTTGTTATTTCATGTATTTAAATACCATGTTGATATATTGAATAAAATCATTACATAACACTTGATATATCGTGTTAGTGTCAGTATTTTCATACTTCCACCAGGGATCAAAACACATTTTGCATGGGCATCTTAGGTGTCCCATCCTAAAGAAATTTTCAATCATTCCATTAGGTCATGATATAAAATTGTTCCACTGGTGGTTGTCCTTGTCAATAAGCTTCATTATCCCTCAGAAGATCATATTGGCTAACTCATTATCATGTCTCCTTTGAGCATAACAACACCTATGGTAATTCTCTTTTCACTTGGAAGTCTTTTAAGTCAAAATATCATTCATGAAAGTCAAGTTTAAAGTAGTCCCATTAGGTCATTAGGTTTTTATATTTGTCAAGGTCACTCTTTCATTTCAGATGAAGTTAGCACATATATGAGAGGGACTAAATAAGATTATCATGACGAAATTTTCATATTTTTAGAGTTGTAATTTTTTTAGTTTAATGATTTTTATATCAAAATTTCATTTTGATATAAAATTCAATATGTAATTTATTTATTTTTTTCAAAATGTAATTTTATGTTATCATATGTAATATTCAATCCTAATCCTTCAATGTAATCATCCGACCTAAGTGGAGCAAAGAAAGCCGAAATCCATGACTTGATCAAGTTGCAATGCCAGAAATTCAGAAAGATAAAGAGTATTAGTGCCAAAATCCAAAGGGAAAACTGAACATTAGAAAAGTGGGTGATTCAAAATAAAATTTCAATGCTATAAAGCCTTTCAAAACACCTCAAAGAAAGTCATTTCATTCATTCATCCATCAGAAGTTCCTAGAAAAGGAGAAATTTCAACTTTTCTGAGCATTTTGGGTCAAATTTCAAGGTCACTACGCATTTGCCCAGGGAGGGTTTCAAAAGGTTTGACAAAATCCAGTAAGCTTCATTTTCTCAAAAATTTCTTCAAAAGGATTTTAATCAGTAAGTGGACCCTAAATACATCTCTCCTCTAGTATATTTTGTGTTTCATAAGAAATTTGAGGTGCTTGTTTCTATGAAACCCTAGTTTTCATTTCCTTCCCAATTTTCATCCATCATATCCATATTCATGTCCCTAAATACATATCAGTCATAAACATTGTTAAATCCTAGGGTTTTCATAGACCTAGGTTTTCATTTATGTTCACTCCCTCCATTTTCCTAAGCTATTCATTTCATCTCTCACTCCCTTCATCTCATTCCATTTACCCTAGGGTTTCCAAAGCCTTCAAATTCAAAATGTCTGAAGAGGAAGTTAAAAGTGTCAATGAGGAACAAACAAAAAATAAGAGTAAGAAAGGAGGGAAAATCATCATTTATGAACCTGTAACCACAAGAGAGCTCATGGCTTCTCCTCTCACTATGTCATGTTTTAAACATGTTGGTTGTTTTGAATTTTATGAGAAGGTGCAACAGATTCAGTATCACCCTATGTTGACAAGGTTTTTCATTACAAATATTCATGATAGGTAGGTTAATCTTGCTGGGGTCACCTTTACCATGTCCACTAATGCCATTTCAACTGCTACAGGGATCCCTAATGTGGGAGAGAAATGGTTTAAGCAAAGAAACCTTGATCAGAGCTACTATGAACCATATCTCAAACGTAGATACAAGGATGAAAAAAATACCATTTTCCCCTTTCTCTCATCTTCTTGATCGATATGTCTATATGATGAACATCATCATGAAATACTTCACCTATGAGGGGAGGTTTTCTCGACTCTGTTCATATCATATCCAACTTCTTATGCATTTCACTAGAGTCAGAATGCTTCACAAACCCCAATTTCTTCTCCCATTAAGCTAAGGTTTGCTATGGGAACGAAAAATTTTAGCAGAGGAGCCATAAGGTAGGTCATATCAGTAATTATGAGGTTTTTTAGCTCATAAACATCATGTCTCCATCATTTTTTTAGAAGTCATTCCAAGAGTTAAGTCATTTTCCACTCATAGGGTAAGTTTTTTCAAACTGCGTTTCCGACCAAACAGAGATGAATTTGACAAAAGTGAGAGAGGTTTTATTTCATCATAGGTCCAAGAAGAAAAAAATCCTTAAATTTTTACACATTTTTCATGGTTTTGTAGAAATATTAAAGATATAGGTGCTAAAAGAGGTTTGCTACATTTCTGGAGTGACCTTGGGAAAATCAAGTTTTCTCATATCTGGAGTGTCCAATGACTTGCTTGATGAGTGAAATGCTAACTAGACAGAGAGAGATTTCCAATGATCCATCATGAGCTAAATTGGGAGTTGAGGAAGGCATCGAAAATTTCCCTTCACTAGCACTCTGCATTTTTGCACCTTCATTCAACACTTTTTCACCAGTCTTGAGAAAAACAACTTTTGACAAGCCAAATCAACGCCAATCAGAAAAATAAAGGTAGATTTGGAAATTATACTTGAATTTAATTCAAATGAGCTATCTTGGGCTCAATTGGGACACAAGGAAGGCCTCTAAATGTGGTCTTCAAAAAGGTATAAATTTGATGTTCTTGAGTATTTTTGCATTCATAAAAGTTTCCAAATGCGTAGTGACCTGGACGCTGCACTCTTTTTTGGGGCCTCCAAATGAAAAATGGAAACCACCATCATGTTCCATATGATTAATACATCAACCCTATAAAGTTTCAGAAAATTTGGAGGAGAACTGGTCCCTCAAAAGTGCAAAACACTACCAAATTTTCATGTTTCTGCCTCCTTCTTGACCTAGTCCCTGCGGGTTTACCAGTATTGGGAGGTTGAATTTTTGAAAATGAAATTGAGCACTATTTTGGAAAATAGAGGCATATGTGAAAACTATACTCCAATAGATTTCTAATGAGCTATCATGGAGCTGATTTGGACACCGAGAAGGCTCTCAACATCAGCCTTGAACATAGGCCATTTTATCTACCTAGGCACTGCGCGTTTGCCCAGAAGATGCAATTTTCACAATCTTCAACAAATTTTGAAGTTTCACTCCAGTTTTAATTTTTACTTGGGAAAATGATGAAATTACTGATGCAAATGGTCATGGTGAATGTACATATCATATTTTGACTTTCATCTAAGGTAGATACATTAGGTGAGTCTTCTTGAGGTCAAATGAATCAGTTTCCTCTCTTTTAGAGGAAAATTATTCGGTCTTCCTAGTCTTCAGTTTCATGTTTGGCAGTAGGTGAAACTGATTCCTAGCTCATGGATTCGACTCCCCGAAGCTAGGGAGAGTGGTTTTGAGGTCTATATGATGTATTTTCTCAGTCATTGTAATGGTTGGACTCTTTTGGAGGTTTGGCTTCTCAAGGACACAATTTTGTATCAATTTTGGCTTGGACATTAATCAAATTTGCAGCTATTTTTATGGGATCCATGTGGTATTTTTTTTTCTTTTCATTATCTTATTTTGTGCCCATATGTTAAATTTTTTTTTTGTATTTCATCCATCATTTCATTTCTATTAAATGAATGTTTACAAGTTACATGAACAGAATCCATAATTTCTATGCTCTGTTTTGGGTAAATATCCACTACTTGTAATTTCTTCAGTTTAGAAAGAAACCATGAATTCACCATGCTCTTTATAGCTCCTCACCTATCTTGATCATCCAACCATAGAAATATGAAAGTGCTAAACATTGTACCTACCTTACCCCATAGAACACCCTGCAAATTTTGACCTTATTTCCTTGCCCTAGCTGCTTGACTCCTCCTGATCCAGTAAAACCCTATACAATCAAAAATAAAAACCCTGAGTTATGATACTTATCCTAAAATATTATTTACTCAGTCATATTGGCTGTGACATATACAAAGAGAGCCCTCTCCTGGCCTAATAGGGCTAGCTACTTGGCTAAGCATGGTTTGAGGTTACCTCAGAATTGCCTTCTTCAGCCTGAGGTTCAATCCGAGTGATAACATTTTGGTGACTTCATTGGGGACAAAAAGTGAGATCAAATAAACCCCAGTAATAATTTTTCATTGAAATTCTTAAACTTGTGGATGATAAGCTTAGATTTTATTCAAAGGTTGAATTGAAAAATTTGTAAAGTGAAAATTGGTTTTTGAAATTACACATACTGGCTTCTCGAAGATACACTAGATCCAATCCCGATCCAAATCCTCCCACCATTTTTATTGATCCTCAAAACATTGGAAGAAAATATAAAGTTGTGGTGGAGTCATCCAATTCAACTGGAAATCAAGCGGAGAGAAGTTACGTTCCCAGAGCTAATTCATTCCCTAGAAAGTTAGAAAACTTGCAATATATTGAATTTGATATAAATTTTGAACAAAGCGTATTCCGGAGAAAATATTTGAGTTGTATTGACGAAACAGTTGTTGATTCCTCCATTTCTTTTCACAACCCTATTGAAGATCTTCCTTCACATTCACAATCAGGGTCACAACTTTTACAAATTCTTAAATATCTGCAGAACTATTCTTCACAAGTAAATTCTTGGGTGTTAAATAGACCATAGATCTCAGCTTCATCTACCATCACTTCGTCGATTGTTCACACTACTCAATCAGTGACCAATCCTCCCTTGATTACATCAAGCATCTAAAACCCTATTATAATTCCTCCACCTCCAGTCATGATGGTTGTAAGATATGCTCCCCTTTTTCTGCCTCAGAACCCGGGTGTTATGCCCCAATATTACCAAACTAAAATCCCTTTGTTTGAAAATACTAAGCCTATGATACCACAAAAACATGTAGATAAGATGAATGACTTCTTTTATCTTCATCAAATTGATATTGAGGATGTGAAGACGAAGCTCTTTGCATAGAGTCTGGGAGGGGAAGTAAGAAAATGGTTCAGAGCTCTACCAACAGCCAATATTGATACTTTAGAAGTTTTGCATTGATATTTTGTAGAAAGATGGGAAGAAAATAAAAATCCCCTTCAAATTCTATCTAAATATGAGAACATCAAAAGAAATGTTGGTGATACTATGCAAGATTATTGTGTGAGATTTAATTCAATGTACAATGCTCTTCCTGCACATATCAAACCATCGGAGGGTTTGGCTTTAGTAAACTTTCTGGACGGATTTTATACTGATATGGAAAATCAGTTGCGTGAACGTGATCCTACAACTTTAGTAGATATGCAAAAGAATTTTGTAAGTGTGGAAGAAAATTTGCTAGCCAAGAGAGAAAGGATGAGAGTGAGTGACCATCAAGGATGAGACATCTACTTTCGATGCTAGAATGGATTCATTACTCCAAACTATGGAAAGAGCGGTTGATCAATTGTCTATTTCAGATAGACCTGAACCACAGATATAGAACCCAAATTTCATAGGGTAGCAGCAGCCTCAGTTTAGAATCAAGCAAAGAGAGGAGAAAGCACCAGACCAAGCAGCACAAAAACAATGGTAGATTCGGACCTCGTTGCAGCATAATTATGTTCAAGGAGTGGAAGAGGAAGAAGATGAAGATCCAGTGGTCGAAAAAAATCATTTCTTTACAACAAATGGTTCTTCTATGTTTCTGACTAAATATGCAGAGTATACTGAGAATTTGGATTCTCCAAAAGGTGAGGACTATATCTTGGTAAATGATGATGATTTGGAAACTGAATCCTATGGTTACCAGTGTGGGTATATAAATGCTTTGAGTGCACAGTAGAAAAAATATTGTTTAAGAAGTAGAGATGTACCTGTCAATCCTATTCCGAAAATAAAAGAGGTCTAGTCAAAGAATGATCTTCCAAATAATCATAGGAAAGGTAAAGAGCATACAGATAAGAATCATAGCAACATCAATAAGCCATCAACAAACTCAGCTACTAAATAGAAGGACACTCAAAAAAAGGAGAATGTAACAAAGGATCACAGTGATAGAAGAGAGACTGTTGTCAAAGAGGTAGATAAAGTCACCACTTTTAATTTAGAAAATGAAATATCTAAATTGAAATTATCCATACCTTTGATAGAATTAGTAAAGAATAGTCATTATAAACATCAAGTGTCTAAAATGTTGCTAGTTGATCCTTTGTCCGATATGGTTAATGTTGAAGATGACCACCCTGAGCTCATTTTTGGTCCAGCTATAGAAGGTCAGTTAGAAGAGAATGAAGTTCCCCCTTTTATTTGAGCCTTATATTATATGAGTACATAATTCATAATGCTATGCTTGATTCCGGAGCTTCTCACAATTTGATGCCAAATGCTATTATGGAAAATATGGGCATGGATATCACCCGACCGTATCATGATTTGTATTTGTTTGATTCTGGTAGAGTTTGTTGCATTGGTATTATTAAAGATTTAGTGGTCTCTTTAGACAAAATCCTAGCCAATAATTTTTTAATGGATGTGGTGGTTGCTGATATACTGCCTCGGTTCAACATGCTATTGTCTAGATCATGGGGAGCCAAACTCAAAGGTACTTTACAACTTGACTTATCTTATGCTACTATTCTTGTTTTCAAGCAATTGAGGAAATTTTATCAGGAAAAGAAAATGAAGTATATGATAACTAGTAAGGAGAAGCCCATAAATAATCTAATACAGGCTGTACATACAGATCTAGAATCTTTTATTTTGTATAATGATGGTGATTTGAATGATGTAAATAATTAGCTAGTAGTGGCAGAGGATGTACCAAAAGTTTCATAGAGTTTTAGAGTAGTACTTGATAAGGAAAAATAAATGGTGACTTCTTCTGAACAGCCTTCTGAAGAACAGAAAATCAGTGTACATCAAGAAAATGAGGTGACCAACCAACATAAATCAGAACCAATAATTAAGTTTCAGCATCTAGAAGACAAAGATGGACTTTGGAGCATGGATTTCGACGGTGCTTTAGGTAAGGAAGGTGCAAGTATTGGTATTTGGATCTCAAGACCTATTGGTAAGTCAGGTGGAATTCCAAGTAATGTTAGAGAATGCTCTTATAAATTGGCTTTTGACTGTTCTAACAAAGAAGTGAGGTACGAAGCATTGATCACAAGTCTCAAAATTTTGAAGAAACTTGGTGCAAAAAGAATTCCTATTTATGGTGATTTTGTGCTTATCATAAAGCAGGTGAAAGGAGAATATCAATAAAAGCATCGGCGAATAAGATATTATAGGAATAGAATCTTGGATATCTTAAAAATGTTTCCTGAATATACATTAACAGTGATACCAAGAAGTCAAAATATCATTGCAGATTCACTTTCTATGGTAGCAAGTAATCTCAAAATTCCGATGAACTCCAGTAATAAATATGAAATTCATGTCAAACATAGACCTAGTGTTCCTGATAATTTAAGGTACTGGCAATTTTTTTAGGATGAAAAAGAAAATAATATTTTTTTGCAGAATGAAGGGAAGTTAAAAGATTCTTTTATTGATGATGTTTGTGATTCTAATGATCAAAACATAGAGGCCAATCACATGATTATTTTGTAGCTGAAAGATAATATTATTCCTAGAGGTATGATACCTTTAGAAGAAATTTTTCATCACGATGATGTGGCCATAAAACCAACATTGACTCCTACAGAAAAGGGTGTGGAAGATGTGAACATCGGAACAACAGATAAGCCCAAGACGATTAAGCTCTCTAAGACATTATCTCCCAAGGAAAAAGTTAAGTACATCAAATTTTTATCTAAATTTTCTGATATTTTTGCATGGGATTATGCATATTTGAAGGTCTATGACAAGAATATCATTCAACACACTATTCCCATCAAGCCAGATCAAAAAAATTTCAAATAGAATTTACGAAGGATAAATCCAATATTATTTCCATCCATCGAGAAAGAGGTAAATTGATTGTATAATTATGGTATCATTGTTCCAATTAAATTTTATGATTGGATTTCAAATTTGGTTCAAATAAGGAAAAATACTGGATAGATAGGGTTGTGCATTGATTTCCTGAATTTGAATAAAGTGTCTTTAAAGGATAATTACCCCCTTGATAAGATGGACCATGTTCTGCAAAGGGTAGTTGGAGCATTACGGATGTCGCTACTTGATGGTTATTCAGGTTATAATCATATTTTGGTACATGAAGAAGACCAAGGTAAAACTAGTTTCACAACACCATGGGGGACCTTTCAGTATGTCAAGATGCCATTTTGACTCAAGAATGCAGGGGCTACTTTTCAGCGGGCGATGGATATAGCCTTTTATAATGAGAAAGATGTTTTCTTAGTAGTGTATTTAGATGACTTGACAGTGTTTTCTGGTTGTGATGATCAACATTTTTATCATCTGAGAATTATTTTTCAGAAATGCAAGGAGTTCGGAATTTCTCTGAATCCAAAAAAGAGTCATTTTTCCATGGATGAAGGAAAAATTCTCGGTCATATAATTTCCAAATATGGCATTCACATTGATCCTTCCAGAGTAGAAGTAATTTAGCAAATAGAATTTTCGCGTAATAAAAAGGAGATACAAGCATTCAATTGTAAGATGAATTTCTTACGCAAATTTGTTCCAAATTTGGCTGATCATTTGCATGAAATGACTAATATGTTGAAAAATGACAGTAGTGTAAAATTGACCACTGATGCTATGAAGTATTTCAACTTGATAAAGCTTGCCTTAACTACAACCCTTGTTTTGGTTAGTCTAGATTATACTAGTGATTTTGTAATATTTCCGTTTGCATCTAAGCACACCTTGGCTGTTATTTTGATGCAAAAGAAGGATCATGTTGAGTAGCCCATTGCTTTCTTCATTCGAGCCATAAGAGATACTTCTCTTTGTTATAATATTATTGGGAAGCAAGCTTTACCCTTAATCAAATCCTTGAAGGATTTCCATATCTATATTCTACATTCACATACTATAGCTTATGTTCCAAATGTAGTGGTAAATATTTTCTCACACAAACTAATGTAGAAGGAAGGAGAGGTAAGTGGATAGCAGAAATGCTAGAGTATGATCTCTAGATGAGGCCCACCAATTTGATCAAGGGATAGGAGTTAGCTAAACTAATGGCTAAATCCAATTTTCATGCTCTATACATAAACCTTATTGCAGAAATGTCAGATGATGAAGAAGATGGTGCTCTAATACAGGTATCAGAAATTTTTCTCACTTCAGCATGGCATTGAGATATAGTGTATGTTCTTCAACACTTATGTCCTCCTCCTAGAATTTGAAAAATTAAGGGTAGGTCTTTGAAATTAAAATATGCTAAATACTACATTCTAGGTAATGCCCTTTACTGGAAAGATCCAGGAGGTGTTCTTTTGAATTGTCTGGTTGAAGATGAAGCTAAGTAAGTAATGGAACACTTCCATAGGGGAGATTGTGGAGGCCACTTGTTTTGGAAAACAACAAATAATAAAGTGTTGAGAGCAGGGTATTATTGGCCTACTCTATTTTCAGATTTGTACAAAATAGTCACAAACTTTCATGAATGTCAAGTTTTTCAGGGAAAAAGGAAACTCCTTCCTCTTCCCTTGAAGCCTATTGTAATAAATGCTCCTTTTCAATAGTGGGGACTTGATTTTATTGGGGAAATTCATCCCACATCATTAGCACAACATAGATGGATTCCAACAGCCACTGACTGCTTCACCAAGTGGATCAAGTCTATTCCTACAAGGCAAGCTACAGACATGGTAATTATTTAGTTTTTAGAATCCAATATTTTGTCTCCTTTTGGTTGTCCTCAAACGATTATTACAAATAATGCAACAGCATTCAACTCAAAGAAGATGATTGAATTTTTTCACAAGTATAATATCAGGTTGGGCCATTCCACCGCATATTATCCACAGGGCAATGGATTAGCTGAGCCCTATAATAAATCCTTGGTTAATGTCATTAAGAAAATGCTGGAAGAGAACAAGAAAAACTGGCATAGAAAGCTAACCAATACTTTATCTGAAGACCAAGTGAGCACCAAGAAGTCTACAGGTATGTCACCCTTTGAATTGGTTTATGGTACAGATACAGTGTTTCCTACATCACTTGCAGTCCCGGTTATGAGATTAATTCAAGAAGCAGGTAGTGTGGAAGATGATATTCAACGCTGAATCAGTCAAATGATTCACCTTCAGTAAACTAGAGAGGAATTCTCTCATATTACCTCTAAAATTCATGAGAAAATAAAAAATATTTATGATCACAAAACCAAGGCAGATAAGTTTCAGCTAGAATATGTAGTGCTATGGTGGGATGCAAGAAATGAAGATAAAGGAAAGCACAGGAAGTTTGAAAATCTTTGGATCTTAGCTTATCAAGGAAAAAATTCCTATTTGCTGAAAGAGATGAATGGAAAAGAATGTTCAGGAGGACCGGTCAATGGTAGGCTCTTGAAACATTAATTTCATTGTAAATACCAGTTTATATTTTCAGCAAGTTTTGGAGTAGAAAATTACTTAGGCTTGGGGCCTGAAGTGAAGGCCATAAATATTGTTGATTTTATGTTGTTTTTAAAGTTTTGATTTAGTTTTTAGTTAGTGTCAGAGTCAGTTTTTTAGTGAGTTCTCAGTCACCTCGAATGGTTTTTGAGTCAGTTTTATAGTCTACAGTATTTTAAATTGTTTGACTGTATTTTTCCAATGGTTAGGCACTTAGTCTATGGTGTTCTTAACACCTCCAAGGAGCTTCCATCCCCAATAAGTCAAATTTTAGTGTCAGTATTTTCATACTTCCACCAGGGATCAAAACACATTTTGCATGTGCATCTTAGGTGTCCCATTCTAAAGAAATTTTTAATCATTCCATTAGGTCATGATATAAAATTGTTCCATTGAGAATAACAATACTTATGGAAATTCTCTTTTCACTTGGAAGTATTTTAAGTCAAAATATCATTCATGAAATTCAGGTCTAAAGTAGTCCCATTAGGTCATTAGGTTTTTATATTTCTCAAGGTCACTCTTTCATTTCAGATGAAGTCAACATATATATGAGAGGGACTAAATAATATTATCATGACGTAATTATCATATTTTCAGAGTTGTAATTTTTTGAGTCTAATGACTTTTATATCAAAATGTCATTTTGATATAAAATTCAATATGTAATTTATTTATATTTTTCCAAATGTAATTTTATGTTCTCATATGTAATAATCAATCCCAAGATGTCAATGCAATAATCCAGCCTAAGTGGAGCAAATAAAGCCAAACTCCATGACTTGATCAACCTGCAATGCCAAAAAGTCAGAAAGATAAAGAGTATGAGTGCCAAAGTCCAAAGGGAAAAGTGAACATTAGAAAAGTGGGTGATTTAAATTAGAATTTCAAATCCACTATGCTATAAAGCCTTTCAAAATTCCTCAAAGAAATTCATTGAATTCATTCATCCATCATAATTTCCCAGCAAAGGAGAAATTTCAAGTTTTCTGAGCATTTTGGGTCAAATTCAGGAGTGTTGCACGTTTGCCCAGGGGGGTTTCAAAAGGTTTCACAAACTCCAGCAAGCTTCATTTCCTCACAAATTTCTTCAAACGGATTTTAGTCAGTAAGTGAACCCTAAAGACACCTCTCCTCTAGTATATTTGGTGTTTCATAATAAATTTGAAGTGCTTGTTGATATGAAACCCTAGTTTTCATTTCCTTCCTATTTTTCATGCATCATATCGATATTCATGTCCATAAATACATATCATTCATAAACACTGTTAAATCCTAGGGTTTTCATAGACCTAGGTTTTCATTTACATTCACTTCCTCCATTTTCCTAATCTATTCATTTCACCTCTCACTCCCTTCATCTCATTCCATTTACCCTAGGGTTTCCAAAGCGTTCAAATTCAAAATGTCTGAAGAGGATGATAGAAGTATTAGTGAAGAAAAAAAACAAAAGAAGAGTATGAAAGGAGGGAAAATCATCACATATGAACCTGTAACCATAAGAGAGCTCATGGCTTCTCCTCTCACTATGTCATGTTTTAAACATGTTGGTTGTTTTGAATTTTGTGAGAAGGTGCAATAGATTCAGTATAATCACCCCATGTTCACAAGGTTGTTCATTACAAATATTTATGATAGGCAGGTCACTCTTGCTGGGATCTCTTTTACCATGTCCACTAATGCCATTTTAGTTACTTCAGGGATCCCTAATGTGGGAGAGAAATGGTTTAAACAAGGAAACCTTGATTAACGCTACTATGAACCATATCTCCAACATAGATACAAGGATGACAAAAATACCATTTTCTCTTTCTCTCATCCTCTTGACCGATATGTCGCTATGATGAAAATCATTATGAAATACTTCACCTATGAGGGGAGGTTTTCTCGACTCTATTCATATCATATCTGACTTCTTATGCATTTCACGGGAGTCGGAATGCTTTATAAACCCTAATTTCCTCTCCCATTGAGCTAGTGTTTGCTATGGGAACAAGAAATTTGAGTAGAGGAACCATAACGTAGGTCATATCAGTAAGTATGAGGTCATTTCAGCTCATAGGCATCACTTCTCCATAATTTTTTGAGAATTCATTCCTAGAGTCACGTCATTCGCCAGTTATAGGGTCGGTCTTTCCAAACTATTTTTCCGACGAAATAGAGATGAATTTGAAAAAATTGAGAAATATTTTTTTCCATCATAGGTCCAAGAAGAAAAAAATCCTTCCGTTTTTACACAGGTGTCATGGTGTTATAGAAATATCAAAAATATAGGTGCTACAAGAGGTTTGCTACATTTCTGGAATGACCTTGGGAAAATCAAGTTTTCTCTTTGTTCGAGTGTCCATATCACTTTAATGATGATTCAAATGATAACAAGACAAAGAGAGATTTCCAATGTGCTATCATGAGCTCAATTTGGAGTTGAGGAAGGCCTCCAAAATTTTCCTACACTAGCACTCTGCATTTCTGCACCTTCATTCATCACTTTTTGACTAGTCTTGGGAAAAACAAATTTTCACAAGGAAAATCAACTCCAATCACAAAACCAAAGGTATATTTGAAAATTAGACTTAAATATATTTATAATAAGCTATTCTAGGCTTAATTTGGACACCAGGAAGGCCTCAAAATGTGGTCTTCAAAAAGGGGAAAATTCGGTGTTCTTGAGTAGTTTTGCACTCAAAAAAATTTCCAAACGCGCAGCGACCTGGATGTTGCGCTCTTTTCTGGGGACTCCAAATGAAAAATAGCCACCAAAATAATCTTTAGAATGATTAATTCATCAATCCTAGCAAGATTCAGAAAATTTGGAGGAGAACTCGTCCCTGAAAAGTGCAGAAAACTACCAAATTTTCATGTTTCTGCCTCCTTTTTGACTTGGTCATTGCACGTTTACCTATCTTGGGATATTGAATTTTTGACAGAGAAAATGAGTACCATTTTGGAAACTAGAGGAATATTTGAAAACTTGACTCAGAGATATTTCAAATGAGCCATCATGGAGCTTATTTGGACACCGGGAAGGCACTCCAAATCAGCCTTGAATAGAGGCCATTTTTTTCTGCTTGGGCACTGCGTGTGTCCCAGGAAGCTACTTTTTTCACAATCTTCAGCAAATTTTGAAGTTTCACTCTAGTTTGACTTTTTACTTGGGAAAATGAATAAATTACTGATGTAAATGGTTATGGTGAATGTAAATGTCATGTTTTGATTTTCATCTAAGGTAGATACATTAGGTGAGTCTTCTAGAGGTCAAATGAATCAATTTCCTCTCTTTTAGAGGCAAATTGTTAGGTCTTCCTAGTCTTCACTTTCTTGTTTGGTAGTAGGTGATATTGATTCCTATCTCATGGATTCGACTCTCTGAGGCAAGGGAGAGTGGATTTAAGGTCTATATGATGTATTTTCTCAGTCATTGTAATGGTTATACTCTTTTGGAGGTTTGGCTTCTCAAGGACACAATTTTGTTTTAGTTTTGGCCTGGACATTAATCAAATTTGCAGTTATTTTATGGGATCCATGTGGTATTGTGTTTAGTTTCAGTTTCTTCTTTTGTGCTCATATGTTAGATTTTTTTTTTTGTTTCATCCATCATTTAATTTCTATTAATTGAATGTTTATAAGTTAGATGAACATAATCCATAATTTCTATGCTCTGTTTTTGGTAAATATCCACACTTTGTAATTTCTTCAGTTTAGAAAGAAACCATGAATTCACCATGCTCTTTCTAGATCCTCACCTATTTTAATCATCCTGCCATCGAAATCCTAAAGTGATAAAAATTTTACCTACCTTGCCCCCATAGAACACCCTGCAAATTTTCACCTAATTTCCTTGCCCTTGCTGCTTGAATCCTCCTGATCCAGAAAAACACTATACAATTAAAATAAAAACCCTGAGATACTATATGTACCTTAAAACCTTATTTACTCAGTTATCTTGGCTATGATTTATACAGAAAGGGCCATCTCTTCGCCTAATAGGGCGAGCTACTTGGATAAGTGTGGTTTGAGGTTACGTCGGAATTGCCTTCTTCAGTGTGAGGTTAAATCCAAGTGATAACAGATCCATTAGGTTATTTTCTTTTGTTGTTTGATAGTGCAAGCTATAATTTTGGAAATCGAAGCTAGGATTGGAGCACTCAAGAAAAAGAAGGATAGAAGCGTGTGATGTGTTCCAGTTAGGCTTCATCTCACCATCTATTTATTTTGAGGAAAAAATTGGGTTAATTTTATATCTATTGTTCTAGGTAAGAAAACCAAACCTAGGGGAGATAATTTTGTCCACAGTCGTAAATCATGAAAACAAAATTGACTCGATTCCACTTTAATTTTATCGTACCTTTCCCAAGGAGAGTGAAGTTCATACCTTTCAGGTTCTTTTTGTTTCATAAGGTTCCAATGAACTATGGGGAGATCCTCATGTTCCCTTAGTAAAGAGGGGAAATCCTATCATTCCTACGTCATAAGGGGATAGTGGCGAATCTCTTAGTATTATGTCCTTAACTACTTGGAAAGATTTATGTTATCTATAGCTCGTGAAAGTTACCCTAAATATGTTGGCTTTTAAAATGGGAACTAGTTAACCATTAAGGATCCTTCATAAGTTTCCTATTAATTTCAAAGGAAATATTGTCTATATCGATATGATGGTAGTCTAAGGCCCTTTGGAAGTTAATTTACTTCTTGGACGTGACTATGTTTATTTCATGGGAGCTCTTGTCTCTTAAATATTTCATGTGATGTTTTTTCCACATGAAGGAATAATCATGGCCATTAACCAACTTTTGTTCACAAGGCCTAATTTGATTCACAATTAAGAACATCCCTAAATTGTCTATATATGTAAGTGGTATATCCCACACCACAGATTAATTATGTGGCAACTTGTTCCATGCCCACATATATTGGTGATCTAGTAGGTGATATAGTGCATCATGTACTCGGGTCATTAGCGCATGATATTTACATTAGATCACTTGATATGTATCCATTCCAAAGTTTTATTCTCGAATTTGATAAGAACCTCTTCAAATCCATGGGCTTCTTTAGGTCATAATCAAGGTTCCTAGACCATAGTTCCTTGTCTTGTGTCAAGCTCATTAAAAAAATGAAACAAGGTCGCTTGAGGAGAGTTTTTTTTCTTGTCTCAAGTTAATTGAAAAATGAAACAAGTTCCTATGAGCATAGTCATTTTACTCTGTCAAGCTCAATAAAAAATGAAAAACATTCCTTCCAATTTGAATCTTTGATTAGATCCTGTAAATTCCTAGTCAAGCCTTTCACTTGATCTCGTAAATGAGCCTTCATTCCATCCACCTATTAGCATCTAGTAGACTACTTAGGTGAATGAAATGAATCTCTTGGGGCATGTACATCAAATTGAGTCATTATGTTGTGGGCATGAAAAAATATTTCAAGCATATTTTTCCTTTGTTTCATGCTTGTGTAAAAATGAAACCGATTTTAGGCATAGTTTCCCATGTTTCAATGTTATTTCAAATGAAACCATTTTCATCCTACCTCTCATGATGGTCATTTTTAACATCCTATTTTATCCAAATGAGACTTATTTTTATCATTCCATCGCCACCATATGCTTGTCCAATCATAATATTTCACTTGGATGTTTTACACTTACATGAGGAACCAATGCGATGAGTGGTCTTATTAGCCAACCTCTTGACCTTTACGTGTTTTGAGTAGTTATATCATGACCGGAACCAATTGCTACACTTTATAGCAATCATTCCTCGAGGAGGAGTCCTTTATTATCTCTTTTCAGACTCCCAAAGCATGAAAATATTGTGAAGCACTTGTCTTTCAAACTCGTTCATTTAAATGAAAATACGTCTACTCGGTATAACTTTAGCCTTTTTTCGATTTCAGATATACTATTTACGAAAAATGAATACCTTAGTTAAACACGGCTAAGAGGTCCTCTTGAGTATTGTTTTATTACTTTTCAAACTCAGGGGACTATCTACGAAAACGAACATTTGTGTTTTTCTTTCTTTACTCGTTTTTAAAACTCTCTAAACATGAAAAACATGTCGAGTTTTACCTTCACTAGAATTGTTAAAACATAAAACAACAATGGATTTGTCTAAAATTATAAGGTTGAACCTCTCCTTCTCATACGTCATTAAATATACTCAGAGGGATTAATCATCAGGGTGAACTTATAGATCAAGCATAGTCGAACCTCCTCAAGCTTGTTAAAAATAAAGAGGTACTAACTAGTATGGTCAGAGAAATTGGGAAAACATCGTACTCCATTTTCTAATGGAAGTGAGCTACTCTTGAACATGAAACTCTTCCACTTCATCATTTTGTTTATTTTCTTTGGTAATATTCTTTTATTTTAGTTCATCATACCTTTTTAGAGCCTCCATTTCAGTTTTCATTTGATTCTTCGAAATCCATTCAGTGTGGGTGATGTGTTCAAGAGAATTCATTTAGTTGATATCTGTTGCAATACTCTTAAGCCTTCATTCCAATTCTTCCTTTCCTGATCTAGTTTCATATCAACATAATTTTGTCTCAATCATGATACTCATTTTCTATTGTTGATGGGGGATACATCAAGGACCTCCTATGATGGGTTGCTTCATGTAGACATCAACACATTATCCATGGATTTCACTTAGAAACAACCCATTTCTACCTTGGCGCTTGCATATGTCAATGGAAAGTTTCACTGCTCTTGGCGATAGGTTTAAATCATTGGCCTTTGCCAAGATGACTCTATGTTGTGTTAGACATCAACTCATTTATTCACACCATATGGATTTTATTATAGTACATTGAGATCCATTAACATCATGGATGGTTTCCCTTGTGTATGTTAACGATCTACATTATCAATCAGTAATTAGATGTTATGTTCCATGTTCAACATCAACTCATTGATTCACGTGGCTAGACTAGTACATTGGTTTGGTCATGCGAATGAGATAAAATACCACAAATCCAGTTTCATCCATCTGGGTTGTGATTTCAGGAGTTATACTGATATCATGATGTATGATGTCCATGATCATAAAAATATCACGATGTATGATTACCATGATCATACAAATAGTCATTCATTCACGGGTCTACCAATTTTCATATGTGAACATGTATTTTAATAATTTTACATGTGATTTAGCTTATGTGGTAAGTATATTTATGCGCCAGGCTCAGCAAAAGATGTCATGATATAAATGTATTGTAACAGATGAATCTCACTCATTGTTATTGATCTTGATTTATCACAAGGTAAATCACTTCAATCACCAATCATCATTTCTGACGTTGTGCTTTAGGAGGAAATATGTTATAGGAAATTTTGTCACATATTGTAAATATTCCTCCAAATGATATCAATCAACATCATTTTACCCATTTTCATCATCATTACATAAAGCCGAAGAATGTCTCTTTGATTCCCCAGAATGTCTTCCTGAAACTTCATCATCTGAGCTACTTTATTTTACCAACAATCCTTGGCCTCTTGTTGGGTTATGTTAACCTACAAGTTGTTCCATCGTGGCTTTCGTTTATCACTTACAATTTTCTCCCCTTTTCACTTGTGTTGGTTCTAGAAATTATGGAAAAAGAAAGAGAATCACGAATTCTCCATTTCTAGAAGCTTCTAGGATCTATTGTAACCATTTTTCCCAGATAGAAGTACCAAATCTCATCCTCTACTACCTTGGAGTTTCCATCCCCTTATCCTTAGATATCATCAACCCATCAATATTGGATCTCAATCCCTAGATTGGTAAAAAAATACTAACTCCCAACCTAACTCAATCCTCCATATATTTACAACCTTTCGTATGCAAGGGGTTTTCTTTCGGAGAGTGATTCTAACGTTATGATTTTGTTATGAAAGACATCATTTCATGCATTTAGGGTGATTGGAGATGCACTTTGACATAAGGAAAGGACAAGTCAACTTGGAGGATATTTTCTACAAGAGAAACACCTATTTTAGGTTGTAACTTACTGCATTTATTTTAATGGAAATACTTCTGTGTTTTCTTATATATGATATTGTTATTTCATGTATTTCAATAGCATGTTCATCTATTGAATAAAGTGATTAAATGACATTGCATAGATCCCATATTTTCTTGGCTCGTGTTGTCTAACTATGTAGGTTCTAATTTTGGAAATTGAATAATTGGAGTTAAATAAGGACCGAAGCATGCGACGGATTCCAGGTTGGATTCATCCCTAACTATGTAGGTTCTAATTTTGGCAATCGAATAATTGGAGTTAAATAAGGACCGAAGCATGCGACGGATTCCAGGTTGGATTCATCCCTCCATATGTTTAATTTAAGAAATAAATTGGGTTCCTTGTCTCTCTATTGTTCTAGGTTAGACCACCAGAACTATGGGAGATACTTCTCTCCCTAGTCATAATTATCACATAAAAAATTGACTCCACTCCACCTTCATTTGATCGTACCTTTCCCAAAGAGAGCGAATTTTATACCTCGTAGGTTCTTCTCGTTTCTTCAGATTCAAATGAACTTGGGTAAAATCCTCCCATTCCCATGATACATGGGAAAAATCCTCCCATTCCTATGTCACGAGGGAATATTTCTCTTATTCCCGTGTTATAAGGGGGAAATTCTCTTGTTCCCACGACACCCCCTCCAAGCAGTATGGTCACTTCCTTTGATTGGAGTCAACTGGAAGGATACATATTCCTCCTTACACACACTTCCAGGTCATATTAAAATATTATAATGTGGTTCTACCTAACATAATCATAGATTAAGGTGCATCTTTTAGTATTCTATCCTCAACTACTTGGAAAGCTTTAGTTTCTCTGCAACTTGTTCCTTCTACCCAAAATCTATTGGGTTTTACGAGAGGAACCAATAAAACTATAGGGATCCTTCCTAAGTTTCATATTACTATGGGAGGAAAGACTATCTATATCAATTTGATGGTATTCTAAGGCCCTTTGGATTTTAATTTACTTCTTGGACGTGACTATTTTTATGTCATGGGAGATGATGTCTCTTGACTCTTTCATGTAATGTGTTTTCCACATGAAGGAAGAATCCTGACCATTGAATAACTTTCGTTCATTCATGCTAATATGACTGATAGTAAAAAAAATTCCCTAAATGGTTCTTATATGCAGGTGTTATCTCCACTGCCACAGATTAATTATGTGGAAACTTGTTCCATGCCCACGTCTACTGATGATCTAGTAGGTAATAATTCATCATGTATTGGGGGCATTGGAGCCTGATATTTATAGTAGAGCCCTTGATATGTATCCTTTCCAGATATTTTTTATCCCATATGATGAAAACATCTTGGAAGCCAGGACATTTTGCAGGTCATGATCAAGGTTCTTGGAGCATATTTCCTTGTCTTGTGTCAAGCTTGTTAAAAAATGAAAAAAGGTCCCCCAAGTAGAATTTGTTTTCTTGTGTCAATCTCGTTAAAAAATGAAAAAAGGTCCTATTAGAATATTTATTTTACTATGTCATTCTCCTTAAAAAATGAAACAGATCCCTGTCCAATTTGAGTCTTTGATTAGATCTCATAAATTTCCAGTCCAGTCTTTTACTTTGTATCGTAAATGAACCTTCATTCCATCCATGTGTTAGTAACCAATAGTCTACTTAGGTGAATGAAATGAATCTTGCAGGGAATGTGCCTCAAATTGAGTAATTATGCTTGGATCATGCAAACTTATTTCAAGCATGGTTTTCCTCGGTTTCAATGTTGTGTAAAATTGAAACTGATTTCAAGAATAGTTTCCCATGTTTCAAGCTTCTGTAAAAATCAAACGATTTTCATCCTACCTCTCGTGATTTCCATTTTTATTAGCATTTTTTTTTCTATATGAGCCTCGGTTTTCTCATTCCATCATCACCATATCCTTGGCTGATCATACCCTTTCACTAGGTTGTTTTACCCTTGTCTGAGGAACTGCTAGAATGAGTGGTCTTATTAGCCAACCTCCTCACCTTTACCTGTTTTTAGCAGTTCCATCATGAATGAAAATATTTTCTAACCTTTATACCACTCCTTCCTCTAGGAGGAGTCCCATTTCACCTATTTTCAGACCCCCAAAACATGAAAATATTTCTGAGCACTTGTCTTTTCGAACTCTTTAAATTAAATGAAAATAATATAATAAACATAAGTTTAACCCTTTTCCAGATTGAGATAGACTATTTTCAAAAAAGGAATACCTTAGTAAAACATGGCTAAGAGTTTCTCTTGAGTATTGTTTTCTTCCTTTTTGGACTCACAGGAATATCTAGGAAAGGGAACATCTCGAGTTTTATTTTTCGCCAGTTTTTCAAACTCTCTAAACATGAAAAATATGTCGAGTTTTACCTTTGCTGGACTCATTAAAACATAAAAAATCAATGTACTTGTTGAACATGATAAGGTCAAACCTATCTTTCTTAGTGTTTGTTAAATATAATCTAAGGGATTCATCTGAAGGGTGAACTTACAGATAAATCATATGTTATCCTCCTCAAGTTTGCTAAAAAAATAAAAAGGTACTCACCAGTATGGTTGGGGAAATTAAAAAAACAACGTACTCAATTTTCTAATGGAAGTGAGTATCTCTTGAAAACGACACTCTTCTGCTTCATATCCATGGTTATTTTGGTTGGGTAATTCACTTACCTTTCGAATCATCATATCTTGTCAAAACCTCCATTTTGGTTTTGGGCCAATGCTGCCAACTACATTCAGTGTTGACGATGTGTTCAAGATAAGTCATTCAATTGATATTAAATGCAATACTCTTAATCCTTTATTCCATGTTTACCTTTACTGATCTAGTTGTGTATCAACATTATTTTGTCTCATTCATCATACCCATTTTTTGTTGTTGATGGGGGATACATCAAGGCCCTCTTTCGATGGTTCTCTTCCTGTCGACAACAACACATTATCTAGGAATTGGACTTAGAAATAACCCTTTGGTACCATGTCACTTGCATACGTTAATGAAAATTTTCCTCACTCTTAGTGAAATTTTTACATCGCTGGCATTCTATTAGAAGACTCTATGTGGTGTTCTAGATTAACTCATTTATTCACACTATATGGATTGTAATATAGTACCTTGAGAGACATTAAAGTCATTGGTGGTTTCTATCAAATTTGTGAACGGATTACATCATCGAACAGTAATCAACTGGTGTCTACCATGTTTAACCTCAGCTCATTTTTTCACATGGTTAGACTCATATGTTGATTTGGCTTTGTGAACGAGATAAAAGACTCTATATCTAGTTTCATCCATCTGGTCTTCGATTCCTTGAGTTATGCAAAGATCACAATGTATGATGTCCACGATCATTGTTGGGTGCCAGTTTTGTATGCTTTTTCTACCTATGTTTTCCCTATTTTCCCCCTTAACTATAACCAATGGGAGTATCTTTGCCTCTTTCTCCTACCTTTCTACCCGAACTTGGGTTGTTTCATCTTGTTTTTATTACTCTGCCATTTCACCAATTATTATGATATATCATACCTTTTTATGACTAATTGATGGTGAATGCTTGGAGAAGATCGATGGTCTTTGTGTTGTCTTTTCAGATGTCATTTATAGCACCAAATATCCCGAGCATGAAGTTCACAGGATCAGTTAAGATGGTGTTGTTACAGCAAAAGCGATGCTATTACACCTTGCTGTTACAAACCTACCGGCAAACTGTTGTCACACTCTGCTGTTACAGACCCGCTGGTGAACTGCTGATACCATTGTACCATTGACTGATCTCATGAACACTTGTTGTTGATCTATCCTTTGGTTGTTACACTACATCTGTGATTCTATTACGATAACTATAGAAGCTGTTTATCATTGTATTTTTGGGATAATATCCTACGAGTAGTATTGATTGGAATCTTTTATTTTCTAGTCAGAACTTTATTAGGAAGGGGTTATAACTATATGTGTTCTATTTTGATCAACATGATAATCATAAGACTCTCATGACTAATCTATTCCTTTATTTTTTTATGTAACCACTGTATAGTTATCAACCGTAGAGGTTGAAGGGTTAGCGGAGAACAACGTTATTTTGGCTCTGTAATTGTGTTCAGATTAATACAGATTATCCTGTTATTTCTGTTACATGCGTTATTCAATTTAGTTTCTGTTAATTTCTTCCTCTACATGCGCCCTGATAGGGAGGAAGGGCCCTCCTTCTTAGTAGGGATTGCAGTGATTAAAGTAGTTATGTGTATGTAATGGTATTTCAATTTATGTATCAATAGAGTGTTGTTGTTGTTGTTCAGCTGTGAATACATCCACTTCAATCTAAATACTTTGTATGTTATTTCACATATGATATTAGAGAAACTAGCTCATTACTTGTTGTGTGGCATGCTAGAATAGATTAATTGAAGTGTGATTCTAATCTTTTAGATCCTTTTAATTCTACATGAGTGATTTACTTCCATCATTTACTTCAGCAATAATTTCTTTTCTTTGAAATTTCTTCTGGTTGGTGTATCGGCACATACAGTGCAACTGTCATAAATAGACGTCCCTGGATTGATAATTAATGTGTGTTTTTTATTCATTTAACAATGATTTATATATTCCAACATTTTGGCGTCGTTTTCGAGGATGGAAGTGGCGATCCAATCAATCAGAGTTGTTTCTTAGAAGTGAAATTTTCGTGTGTTTTCATAGAGTGTCTCCAGTGACACAATTTCTGGGCAGTAAGATGAGAGGTAAGAACCTGCGCATTTCTCTAACAAACTTGAGTGGGCTCACCAATGTCTTGGTGGGACACTTAGGAGTTGAATTTCTGAGCATTTTTTTTTATTTTTTTCTTAGAGTGTCTCCAATGAAACAATTGTTGGGCAATAAGATGAGAGGTAAGAACCTACACATCACTCTAACAAACTTGAGCGAGCTCACCAATGTCTTGCTGGGACAGCTAGGAGTTTAATTTTGGGTATTATTTTAGGGTGCCTTGAGCTATACAGTTGTTGGGCGATAAGACGAGAGGTAAGAACTCGCACATCTCTCTAACAAACTTGAGCTGGCTCACTACTATAGAAACTGCAGCACTAGTAGGATGAATTCATACACATAGGGCCCATGTGTGCTGGTAGGACAACATCAACATCTACAAATAGCCCCCACTCTACTGACTATAGGAAAGACCAGTCGTAAGAAGGAAAAGAAGAGCACAGATTTGGGAAGGAAAACATTATTTGGAGATATTATTTCAAGGGCAGAAAAGGAACAGTCCATGTCATACAGAGATAATAGGAAGACAGGACCACATAAAGCAGCTACCATATCAAATCCTTGACCATCGGTGTCTTTCGTGTCTATACTTCACCATCCTCCGAATAAATTATCCACTCCTAATATCAAAACTCCAGATTCAAAACAACAGTGGAAAATCATTTATTAGGATCTGAGAATTGAAGGACATGGAGAGGAGCATCAGGGACATGAGGAACAACATTCAATTAATCATCAATTGGATGTTGGTAGTGTAGTTAAACATTTGGTCCTGGAGCATCCCAATCCTTCTGTTTGTCAATATCTAGTACACTCTAAGGTCAGTTCATCCCATCAGGAAGAATCAACCATGGGGGAGGAGAATGTCAAGAAAAATGGCTCTATTACTTTTGAATTCCCAATAGTAGTAACAAGGGATGACGCTCCTATGAATAATATCCCTTTATCATCCCTACCATACTTTCAGGGGATGGTTGTTGAAGATCCTAATACCTTTTTGTTCGAATTCGATGTGTTGTGCAGAGGTTATGACTACGCTTCAGATGCCCAGAAGCTGAAATTATTCCCTGCTACTCTAAAAGGAGCAACATTAAGATGGTTCATGAGATTGGGTGATAGCATGATTCGAACCTGGAATGACATGAGAGAGGCCTTCCTGTTTAAGTATCAGGACTAGTGTCGAACCAGGGATTTGAAGGACGAGATTTTCATAATTGCATAGAAGGAGGAGGAAAGCCTAGAAGACTATCTAGAATGATTCCACTACAATTTAAAAATGTTTAAGTTTAGTAACTTAGATCCATAAATTCTAAAGTCAATATTCTTAAGAGGTTTAAGACATGATTGTCTGCAGCATCTGAACCTAATAGGAAAAGGAGGCATATCGCAAGAAACGTTTGATGAGATACTAAACCTTTGGCTGCGTAGCTTAAGAGGATCGGTCAATGGGAGAGTTTCATTTCGGGACCGTTCATTTTGGATACAGAATTCCACAAGTGGAGGAGTGACCAGAGTAGAGATCGAGAACTTATTTTAAAACCGACCTCCCTAGCACTCTCTCTGTCTAGATCACTACGACACAAGTCAAGAAAGCACAAGAAAAAGCCGAAGTAGCCTTAGCAATATTTTGTCCCAGATGCAAAAAGAAAAACTTGGAAAGAGAATCTGGATTTAATAGTGTTAGCCTATGCAAAATATGTGAGCTGGTGCACTCTATGAATCAATGTCCTGAGTTTCCTATACTAAAGGTGGTACTTCAAGAATCAAGCAAGGATGTTCAATCTTCCTATTTCATTGCGTCAAAGAGATCATGGCAGCCGAGACCTACAGGTATGCCTTCATATTTTTCCTCTTTCTATCATTGGAATAATGCTTATATTACTCAGCAATAGCCATGGCAGTATCCTACGCCTTCCTCAACACAATTTCCTTCAACATGGAACCAGTCGCCATATCCTCCACCAATGCAATATCCCATCACAACCCAATCCTTGGGGTCATAACTGGAGGGGCAATGGCCAAGGTCCAGTACCCCCTCCAATACCAATGCAACAACATCATTTACAGATACCTTCTATTCAAAATCCTACACCTTCTATCTGACCCCAATTACCTGTGCAACCTAACCCCAATCCAAATAATAAGGCAACCCAGAGCATGGATGCTTCGGTTACCCTCCAAGCTTATCTTATTAATCTTATCAGACTTAATGAGGTTCGGCTTCGATCAGGGAAAGTAATCAGATCTGAACATACACCCATTATTTTTGAAGAATGTGAATCACTGAGGAAGGATATGGACGATTCTGAGGCAACTCTTACACATGTAACAACTGATACATCACCCGTTGCTACATCTGTAATAGCCATCTCGGGAGAGTCTGTTGTTCTTACATCATCCAATCCGAGTAAGGATGGCACATCTATTATAGTTGACTCAGCTATTAGCATTCAGAACCCCCCATACCCTCAACGATTAACTGAAACTAGGCTAGTCTCACAACCTGAATCTGAATTCCTCAAGGAGATGCAAAATTTTTATGTGCGGATTCTGCTGTTACAAGCTCTTAAAGAAGTGCCTATATATGCTAAAAAATGGGGGATCTATGTGTCAAAATACCTATAAGGAAACCAAAATACCCTACAAATATCCATGTCATGGGAAAATTGTCTGATCTTATGATTGATCAGCCTTTGTTCACTAAATATAATGACCCAGGGAACCCTATAGTGACTGTCCATATTGACAATCATCCCATAAATAATACTTTGATTGATCTAGGGGCAGCTATTAATGTCATGAATAAAGACCTCTTCATCTCTCTAGGACTTCATGGACTTAGACCTACACCCACAGTGCTTGAATTAGTAGATAGGTCTCGTGTCAAGCCCGAGGGAATGATTGAGGATGTGGTTATCACTGTGGCTTCCTGTAATTATCCAGTTGAATTTCTCATTTTAAAAACTAAATCCAACCTCAGGGATCATTCTTTAATATTTGGAATACTATGGCTAGCCACTGCAGATGCATATATTGGATGTAGGTTCGGATCTATGGTGATCTCAGATGGGCAGGGCACTCAGAACCTAAAATTTTATCCCCCAACAAAACCTCATATGGATTCGAGTAGTCCCTAGTGGGATGAATTTTGATGGCAGTGTGGGTGCAGGCATTAAGGAGAGCTATTCAAACTTAGTTACAATGTTCTCTAATTAAGGAGGAATCTGATCCTAATCTTTCTTTCCATTCTCATTCATCAAATTTATGAAATCTGTTTGGTAAAATTAATAAAATGCACCATGGAAGCTAAAGTCCCTTTTCTTATTTTAAAACATAATTGTGCACCTTAGAAAGTGCTAAACCTTTTTAAACAATGTTTACAACCATTCGGAAACATTATAATGCACTTTTAACAATGTTCAAAACCTTCAGAAGTTTAGACTTTCAGAAATGTAATAATAAACAATGTTTATTATGAAACAAGGTTTTAAACCTTCGGAAATGTATCAACTTACTTTAAACAATGAAAACATTTTGAAACAATGTTTAAACCCTTTCGCATCATATATCTGAACTTCAAACTCCTAATAAAGCTCCATTTCATAAAACATCGGGTCCATACCTTTATTTAAACCTCGTGTAACTCTCGATGCGAACACCGTCGGATCTCCCACAGATCTAATCGGACGACAATCGCATTCAATCGACCGCCAGACTTTATCACCAAAAAGCAATGAAAAATCAGCGATATTATGCCCATGATGTGTTGCGATACTATTCGGTCGTGTTCAAAATGGGAAAAACCCCTCACAACTCAAAGGTTGCGCGACAACAGTGTCTGGTTTCCTTCAAAACCGCTTTTCTTCAAAAATTTGTTTCTAACCATGTTTAAACACGATTTTTTGCCTTTCCTTTGTTTAACTTCAATTCTCTCGAAAACCCTCCTTTTATTCTCTGTGGCTCAACAACGATAGATTGATTATCACTGTGCTCTCAACCAAAGAAACCAAAATTCCTCGATCTCCTTCAAACCGTTTTACATAGAATTTAATACATTTGGATTCTACACAGAATATATATAAACCAAATGGATTTTTGAAGGGATGAACCCTCTAGTAACTCGCCAAGAATACACAGATAAATGAAATTCTGCAATTTTATTAAAATAGAGGGAAAACCATCTCAATCAATTCTTCTACTGCAAAATCTGATTTCCTCCTTTGCAGAGGTTACATTTATGGGTTTTTTACATAACAATCGACTTCCTCTTGAGGATCGAATTCTCCTATTTTATAAAAAATACAAATTACATAATATCTTCCCTAAATCTATTAACTAAAGCTAAATATGCTGAAACAAATTTAAAATTGTTCAATCCTCCTAAATACTAGTTCAACCCTATCTAGTACAACTGTAAAATGATAGCTAAAGGTACCAACACCTTTGCTTGTAATTTTTTTTGGATTTTTGGAATAATTAATGAAACTTGTTGTCTCTAAGCCTCATGAAAATACTACCTTAGGTTTTCAAACTAAAGCAAAATTTACCTCACCATCTTCAATCTGTTGTAAGTATTCTTTTCCACTCAACAATAAAGCCTTTGGATCAAACTTTTTACTTGATGCATCTTCTTCTTCCATAGGTAGCAATGTTTTATTCATACCATATTTGAAAAACTTGTAAGTGTTTCTCTTCCCATCATGTACTGCTGCTCTGTCATACTATGAAGGTCTACCCAGCAATATGTGACACACATCCATAGGCATCACATCACACATGATTTTATCTTTGTAACTGCCCATCTGCAATTCTATTTCACATTGTTCCTCTACTATCATTTGATGTCCCTTCTGAAGCCATGACACCTTTTAGGGTGTTGGATGTTCCCTTGTCTTCAATTTCAACTTCTCTATCACCTCTATAGAGACCAAACTATCTGTACTGCCACTATCAATTGCCAATTGACATCATTTCTCTTGAAATTTTCACACACTTCTGAACAAAGTCTTTCTCTGTGTTGGTTTAGCAACTTCCTTTGTTTGTTTTAACAAAACCTTGTTAACCACCAAATATTCTCCTTTCTCTGGCACAATTTCTTTCTCTGTTTCAGGAAAATTTGCTGCTTCTTCTCTAGTCTTAGCAATAATTTCATTTCTCTAGTTTGTCCCCACATTCTCTTTCTTTGGACATTCATAGGCTCTATGTCCTAATTTGTTACATCTGTAACATCTGACTTCTCTTCCTCTGTTTCTACCTCGTCTTCCTCTATAAGGACTCCTTCTTCCACTTGTATCACCTTCTGTGGGTGCATACTGAGGTGAGCTATTGCTAGCTCTATCTCTTGGTGCCGTAGATCTTCCTCTACCACCTTGACTTCCTCTTCCTCGAAAAGTACCTCTTCCTTTGGCATATTTCTTTCTTAGGAGTTTTTCTTCAGCTTTTAAGGCCATCTAGTAAGCCTCTTCTATTGTTTTAGGAGACAATATACTTATCTCATCTTGAATCTCCATTTTGAGACCATTTATGTACCTGGAAATATTCTTTGTTGTATCTTGAATTTGTCCTGCTCTTATGCTCACTTTGAAAAATTATTTAGTGTATTCTTTTACCATCATTAACCTCTGTCTAAG
This sequence comes from Pinus albicaulis, assembly GCA_034641835.2. Classification (NCBI taxonomy): domain Eukaryota; kingdom Viridiplantae; phylum Streptophyta; class Pinopsida; order Pinales; family Pinaceae; genus Pinus; species Pinus albicaulis. Next base: position 511,756,672 of record CM076576.1, read on the forward strand.
ATTCTACATTTGTCTAAATAATGAAAGTTGACAATCACTAGGAAAAAACTTACCTCTCAGCTTTGCGACCATTCTGTTCCAATTCTTGATTGGTTGCTTACCAACTCTCCTTATTTCTACTTGCACTCCATCCCACCAAAGTGCTACATGTCCTTTCAACCTTGTGACAACAAACTTAACTCTCTTTTATTCACCCATCTCTTCATAATCAAAGCATTTTTTCGTTTCATTGATCCAGTCTATCAATTCTTCTGGATTCAATCCTCCTGCAAAAGCTGATACTTCAAGCCTAGGATTGGATGCAGACCCTAAAATTGATTTAAAGAATCTCATATCAGGAGTAAGCTCAACATTTTATTCTTCTTCTTCTTCAGCTTTAGGTTCACTAACATCTTCAGGATATCTCCGTTTTCCTACTTCAATTGCTTCCAATCTGGCTTGAATTTGCTACATAGTCTCTAGTACTTCAACATTTGCAACTGGTCTACCTCTTCTTCTACTAGCACCACCTCCTCTACCAATTCTAACAGCCATGTTGGATTTCTTTTTCTGACTTTTGGAAGTTTGTTTAGTGTCTGAAAAATGCTCTAAAGACTTCTCTGATACCACAAATGATGGCAGTGTGGGTGGAAGTGTTAAGGAGAGATGTTCAAACTTAGTTACAATGTTCTCTAATTCAAGGGGAATCTGATCCTAATATTTCTTTCCATTCTCATTCATAAAATTTATGAAATCTATTTAGTAAAATTAATAAAATGCACCACGGAAGCTAAAGTCCCTTTTCTTCCTTGAAAACATAATGATGCACCTTAAAAAGTGTTAAACCTTTGTAAAAAATGTTTACAACCATTCAAAAACATTATAATGCACTTTTAACAATGTTCAAAACCTTTGGAATTTTAGACTTTCGGAAATGTAATAATAAACAATGTTTATTACAAAACAAGGTTTTAAACCTTCGGAGATGTATCAACTTACTTTAAACAATGAAAACCTTTTGAAACAATGTTTAAACCCTTTCCCATCATATATCCAGACTTCAAACTCTTAATAAACCTCCATTTCATAAAACATCGGGTCCATACCTTTATTTAAACCTCGTGCAACTCCCGAAGTGAACACCGTCGGAACTCCCACAGATCTAATCAAACGAAAATCGCATTCAATCGACCCCCAGAATTTATCACCCAAAAGAAATGTGAAATGGATGGTATCACGCTGATGACGTGTTGCAATACTATTCAGTCACGTTCGAAATGGGAAAGACCACTCACAACTCAAAGGTTGTGCGACAACAGTGTCCGATTTCCTTCAAAACCGCTTTTCTTCAAAACTTTGTTTTCAACAGCGTTTAAACACAAATTTTCGCCTTCCCTTTGTTTAACTTCAATTCTCTTAGAAACCCTCCTTTTCCACTCTGTGGCTCAACAACCATAGATCAATTATCACTGTTCTCTCAACCAAAGAAACCAAAATTCCTCGATCTCCTCCGAACCCTTTTACACAAAATTTAATACATTTGGATTCTACACAGAATATATATAAACCAAATGGATTTTCGAAGGGATGAACCCTCTGGGAACTTGCCAGGAATACACAGATAAATTAAATTCTACAATTTTATTAAAATAGAGGGAAAACCCTTGCAATCAATTCTTCTACTGCCAAATCCAATTTCCTCCTTTGCAGAGGTTACATTTATAGGTTTTTGTACATAACAATCGACCTCCTCTTGAGGATCGAATTCTCATATTTTAGAAAAAATCCTAATTACATAATATCTTCCCTAAATCTATCAACTGAAGCTAAATATGCAGAAACAAATCTAAAACTGTTCACTCCTCCTAAATACTAGTTCAACCCTATCTAGTACAACTGTAAAATGACAGCTAAAGGTACCAACACCTTTGCTTGTAACATTTTTTTGGATTTTTGGAATAATTAATGAAGCCTTTTTTCTCTAAGCCTCATGCCCCTGCATCAAATTTGCACCTGAATCTGACTTTTCCCTACCTCTTCTCACGCTTGGAAAATCACAATACTTTAAGGATGAAACTGAGGATGATATCGTTAATGGTTTTATTAGTAGTTCACTCCATGTTGCCTCCATTAGATATTTGGGAGAAGAAGATGAGGAAGATGAGGCAATTGTTGAAAATTTGAAAACAAATCCACTTACTATCAGCAATCCCGTTGAAATCGAACCTGGAAAATTTTTAAACATCAGTCCTAACCTGACTGCTGAACAAAAAAAATTGTTGATACAACTCTTACAGAAATACAAAAAGGAATTTTCATGGGACTATACTGATATGAAAGAAATCCATCCTATACTATGCACTCGCCGCATTTACCTTAAAGAGGATTACAAACCAGTTAGACAAGCTCAGTGCCGAATGAACCCCACACTTAAGGAGAAAGTGAAAGAAGAATTTGAAAAAATCCTTAAGGCTAATTTCATCTACCCCATTTCTGACGATCAATGGGTGTCTCCACTTTTCATAGTTCCGAAGAAGAATGGAAAATGGAGAGTCTATGTTGACTATAGAGAACTTAACAAGGCCACTCAAAAGGACCATTTTCCTTTACCATTAATTGATCAAGTCTTGGACACTCTTTCTGGAAAAAAAATCATTTAATTTCTAGATGGGTTTAGTGTCTATAATCAAATACAGATTTCCCCATAAGACCAAGACAATACAACATTTACCTGCCCATGGGGTACTTTTGCGTACAAAGTCCTTCCCTTTTTCCTCTGTAATGCACTAGAAACATTTCAAAGGGAAATATTGGGTATTTTTTCTAATCTTTTGAATGATTGTCTTGAAATATTTATGGATGATTTTACACCCTATGGGGATGCCTTTGAGACAACATTAGCTAACTTGGAAAAAGTGTTGGAATGTTGTGAACAAACTAATATTGCCTTGAGCACGAAAAAATGCCACATGATGATGACCGAGGGAATTGTGCTGGGACATTTAATTTTAGTAGATTGAATCAAGGTAGATCCTGCAAAAATTGAGGTAATCTCGAAAATCCCAACCACTAAGACTCTGAAAGAGGTACGTAGTTTTTTGGCACATGCAAGATACTATAGGAGATTTATAGAGAATTTTTCAAAGATTTCATCTGCTCTATTTTCATTACTCATGAAAGATGCAGAATTTGTGTGGACAAGAAAGTGTGAGTATTCATTTTTAAGGTTCAATAATTGTGTAACAACAACACCTATTTTACGAGGACCAAACAGGGAATTTCCATTCCATATTGCTACAGAAGCATCTGACATGGTTGTGGGTGTTGTTTTGGGGTAGTTGGAGGAGAAGAAACCTTATGCCATTTATTACATTGGCAATAACTTAACTCCAACAAAACTCAACTACACTGTTACTTAGAAGGAATTCCTAACAGTACTACATGCTATCAACAAATTCTGACAGTACATCACTGGGTATCAAGTATGTTTACACATTTTCCATGCTGAAATTCATTTTTTAATGAAGAATACTATTACTAATGGTAGAGTTACATAATGGTTATTGTTGTTACAACAATTTGATATTAATATTTTAGATAAACCCGGGAAAGATAATGTAGTTGCTGATTTCCTTTCTAGATTAACTATAAGTGATGAGTGCACTGCAACTGAGGATTCTTTTCAAGATGAATATATTTTTGCCATCTCTACTCACTCACCATAGTATGCATATATAACCAATTACCTTGCCGTAGGAAAATTCAGACACCAATTTTCTTCCAAGGAAGGAAGGAATATTATACAACATAGTGCTACCTACTCCTATATAGAAGGAAATCTCTATCACACCAGGCCAGATTTTCAAATTAGGGATGTGTTAGAGAAGATGAAGTATTTGAGATCTTGAAGGCTTGTCATGAGGAAACCTGTGGAGGACACTTCGTGGACAAGAGAATAGGACATAAAGTACTGTCAATAGGATACTACTGGCCAACTATATTCCAGGATGCCAAGAAGTTTGTGAAAGGATGTGATAGCTTTCAAAGAATGGGCCAGCCTCTAACATTAGATGAGATGTGGTTACAACCTAAAATAGTAAAAGAACCATTTGAGAAATGGGCCCTAGACTTTGTGGGGCCAATTAATCCTTCATCACAGAAAAAATTAGACATATTGGTCTGCACTGATTATGTCAAAAAATGGGTCGAAGCAAAGGCACTAACTAGAGAAATAGAGCAGTTGGTTTCAAAATTCCCATTTCAAGATATTTTTTTTTTTCTTCGGGATACCCAGAGAGATAGTGACAGATGGGGGGCCTCTGTTCACATCGCATTTGATCAAGAATTTGGTTGAAAAGTATGTAATTCATCACAGACTCACTACACCATATCACACACAAGAAAATGGTCAAGTAGAAAGCACCAATAAAGTCATTGAGGGAATCTTAACAAAGACAGTAGCCAGCCACCAAATAAACTGGTCCGAGAAACTTCCAAAGGTATTGTGGGCTTACAAGACAACATGGCGAAATACTACATGCTTTTCACCATATGAATTGGTGTATGGTAAGAATCCCTTATTACCCATAGAATTTGAAATAAATACATTAATAACAACATTGCAGGTCGATTTGGATTTGAGTACAGCACAGACTCAAAGATTGAACCAAATTAATGAGTTGGAAGAGAAACGGCTAGCTGTCATTCAACAGACAGATATCATTTAGCAGCAAAGAGCCAAACGGCATGATGGATTTATTAAGAAGAAAAAATTCCAGAAAGGATATTGGGCTCTTTTGTATGATTCAAGGTTCAAATATTTCAAAGGCAAGCTCTGCACTAGATAGCTAGGGCCTTACGAAGTGGATATGGTATTTTACATTGGTACTGTACAATTAGTCACCATTGACAGTGCTAAGATGTCGTTACTAGTTAATGGGCACTGTCTAAGGTTATATAATCAACCCGCTTTGTTTCGGGGAAAATCACCCTAGAGGTTTGTTGGGTCAAAACCTCCACAGAGCAGGGCATGCCATTCAGAAGGACTCACACACAACCATACATGAATGCAAAAAACTAGATAACAACGATAGCAGAACTCACCCGTAGTCCTATGTTCGATGTAGATCCCACGGGGTTCAAACCCCCAGCAACCTTTCTTCCTCCTTCAACCTGCAAAGCAAGAAAGAACGTGCACGGAAACCTAATTGTACAGCATATATTTCTCCTAAACGTTAGTGTAATCAATGTGAAATATGATATAAATGATAATAACTACTTAATAATCAATCTTTCCACATATACAAATAGAAACTAACACAGAAGTTCAGGAACAAGACGGTTCTTCATTATTATGAATAGCATGTACAGAAATAAAGAGTGGAGAGATCACCTGAATCCTTCCACGATCTTCGAGCAGACCGTCGTCTGGATTCGTCCCGCCCTTGCCTCGCTAATAAACTCTCAAGACTTGTGCACTCGAGATGGCATATAAATGGATGAACATCTCCAGGAAACAAGGGTTTCCTGTATAAATCTGGGAAAGTGCAGGAGGCACGGGGAATCAGACTTGAACTGGGATTCCAACAGAGTATAATGTCTATAAAATCTCTTCCTTAGGCCATGCACATGAGGGGCTTTTATACTCCCTCAAAGTAGTTTCAGTCAGTTGGAAACAGTTGGCCACGTACTGGGGTGGTTGAACTACTGGAGTAACCATAAACCCCGTCCAAAAATAGGGAATTTATATATATTTTTAATGGTTTTAATGGCATATGCAGAAAATTACATGTGGACTCGCGTATACACGCGGAAAAGTCTGGGCATACCCGCGTATGGGAATTTTAACATTTTTTTTTAGTGAATTTGTTCAAGTCTGTAGGAATGGGTGCCCAAAGCCATAAAGACAATCATGAATCACCTGAGGGTGAAAAATGATGCTATAACAGATGCCCCCTAATATATGAGGTCAGAAGGGGTACATGATGGCCGAAATGTATTATGCACATAGAAAGAACTTTGCAAGGACAAGAGAGGACTTCACCAGATTTCAGCCTGCCAAAAACCAATGAAAGAAAATAGAGAGTCAACTCATGCTGAGGCGGGCATACCCATGCTCAGTCAAAAATACATCATATGGAAAGTACATAATAGATCCAAAATGTATACAAGTATAGCTGAACTGAAAGTACACAATGAATCATCTGAGCAGGGCCCGAAAATATAAGTCTGAATCAATGTCCAAGTATCACATATATAGAAAGCTGATCAATGATGCTGAAACTAGATGTCTAATCATATAAGTAACTGAATCTCCAAGTACCAGATCATAAGAGGTGGAACAAACGGTACAATCACGCAACTCGGGAGCCAACATATAGGATGCTGTTGTACTGAAACTGCAACATATAAGGGTGAACGGCATCACTGGCAGAAAACTGAATGAACTGTCAAAAGTGAACCGAAAAATGTTGATGCAACCTGAGGTCTTCACCGATCACTATGGCACAATTATACACAATGGGAATAAATGAGCTGAAGTCAACCATGTGAGAAATCGTTGGATTCCCGGTCAATGATGTATACCGTTAACCAACGCAAGACAACCCACCAATAATGAAAATGAGCGTCAAGGTGCCCCAGTACAATCTAACAAGTGCGAATAAATGAGTTGAAGTCGAACACTTGAAAGAATCTACCCATCAGAAGGCAATGATGAATCCCCACTGTCGATAGCGAAGAGTCTGCCACTGATGACTGCAAACCCTAAGGTACTGACAAAAAGACTCTAGAATTTATTCCCAGAGCAATGAGTCGGAGTCGATGGGAAACAATCTACTGGAAGGAAGGCATTAAGGCATCCCACATCAGTCCAGCGCGAGTGTAACCCGCAGGCCAAGATTTGGAAGGAATCGGATGAAGTAGAGTGATGGAACCAAAACCGAAGTACGTTTCCGACATGCACAAGATGAAGCTAGCGCACGGAAGAAACCCTCTAAACTAACCAATAATGAAAGCTGACACAGAGGCGAGATATCCACCGATAGGGTCAAATGGAAATCAAGGTACTGCACGAATCCCAACTGTGATAATGTGTGCTGACGTCGAACACAAGGGAAACCACTCAGTCAAAGACCCATAATGATGATCAAATGCTAAGCACAAGGTCACCTATCAATGATGGAAATAGGGCCAGGGTGTGGCTCTAGGTTTGCTCTCAGAGCAATATGTCATAGTCGATAAGAGACAAACCCGCCAGCAAGAAGTCAATGGAGACCTTCTCAAACCAGCACGAGCAGAAGACCAAAACATCTGATGTGATAGAACAAGATACTGACAAGACCGGGAAGGCCGACTGAATAATGAGTCAAGAGATACCGCAGAATGGCTGACTCTGGTTAGACTTCCCTTGAACAAAAGCACGACTCGTGATGACCATGGCAGTAAAAAGTGACAATGTATAAGTCTGTTATGCAGGAGGCAGGACAAACTCTCCATATGATTGGAAGAGATAACCAACTGGGGGAGGACTGACAAGTGAAACATGGTAAAGGCTGAACCTAGGTCACAACTAAAACCATCCCAAATGAAGAAAATATATATAATTATATGTGCTTTGTTCAAGGGCGACAAACTGACTCTGTACTGCCATCAAAAACAACGAAGATACATCCCGTTCCCGCTCTTTTTGTTATATTTGATTTTTTTGTCTTTTTCATATAATAAGCCTGAAAAAGAATAAAAGAATGCTATGGTACAATGGATAGAAAGAGTATCAAGAAACAGATGCACTAGTTCCTGGGATTGGAACGATCCTATGCTCAATGCAAGGTGGCGAAAACTGGTAAGCGATACTCAGAGGAATGTTCCATCCATGGGTAAAAGGGTGTCAAGTCATGATAGCTAAGTTCATGCAATGGTTAACTTGTACAGATAGACAAGGTCAAAATTTGGCTTAAACATCGAGTCCAAATGAAGCCGGCTAAAGGCCAGGATAAACAAGTAGCCAATATGCAATGCAGTAATACAACTCAACAACACTAGGGAGCCTCTAGGGTAATAGCCAGAAAAATGATAGTGAGGAAGGAGAAGAATGAAGCTTCAACACGTAAGTCATGGCGGGACTAAAGAGGACTCACGAGCCTACATAAAACGCAGCATGGGCAAAAAGTGATAGCGAGGAACTAACTAAGAAGCCCATGTAAAGGAAGGCTCTACCATCAAGTCACGATTAAATAATCGGCGAGTGAAATGGGTGTAATAGTCATGAACTGATGGGATCGACCCTATGGCAAGTGATCAATATGGAGGCTAGTATGAAAGATGCAGCGGAAAGTGATTTCCCTAACCTATATGCCAGTGAAGATCATATACCTGCCATGACGAGTCAGCAGTCATGGATCAAAAACTGGGAAAAATCTCCAATTCGTCAAAATGTACCTGAAAACATACCAAACTGGGCACTTCCAAGCATCCGGGTTATGCAGCTTAAGATAGATTGAAAAAATAAGCATAACAAATTTTTGCGAAAATTTTCAACTTTTTGGACATAAATAGACAAATTACCTCATATTTGGTTCATTGTTACATTGCTGATTTGGAAAAAAGTGCTCTGGAGCAAAAAACTTCTTTTGTCAAATCAGGAGCAACCGACCGTCAAATCGCACCAAATTTGTCAGGTAAGCTCATCAATCATCCCTGCTATTCATTTTTTCCATTCATAAATTAAAATTTAGTAATTTTCACCATAGAATCTCTTGCAAAAAATCACGGGTTTGCGCATACGCGGGTTGGTAACGATAAAGTCGCGTATAAACGCAACTGTGCACAAATAAAGTCGCGTATGCGCAGGCCCAAATGAAAAATGCGTAGCTAATGAAGGAATTATTGAAATTTTGCAGGATGACCATATCATGGAGAGAGCGTGAACACAGTGCAATTGATCAAGAAGTCATGCGAGATCAAGCATCGCTAAATATTCTTCGGAATTGCGGTTTGCTTAAGTTTTTTAAAATGCCAAATATGAAGAGTAATGTTTGGCTGCTCGAAATTCTTGTGAACTATTGGGAACTGGAAGAATACTGCTTCATCATAGATCAGATTCCCATACACATCAAAGTGGAAGATATATATTTTATTACTAGACTCTCCCGAAGGGGGGAACCAGTAGACTTGCACGGGAAGCCCTTGGGAGGGCTAACCGTGGAAGATTACGTCCACGTGTACTGCGTAGAGGGTTCCAAGAAAGTGGGAACTCAAATTGCAATCAAATATTTAAGATAATTACACATAAAAATCCTCCTTTTTACCATCGGGAGAGTAGCAGGATCAGCTTCTCTTCACCAGGCATCCAGGACGCAAATGAGTATAGCAGTGGAATGCTTAACTCATTTATATGATTGGTGTACAACTCTACTGATGAACATGAAGCAACAATTGACTTCTATCCGAAAGGCAAAGACAAAAAATTTTGGATACAGTACAATTTTGATGACATTCTTCTTTGAGAAGATACCAGCATTGAGACCCAGAGTGATCTCTACCATCAGTAGCCCGAGAGACCCAAGAATTACCCGCTGGGTAGACATGATGAAGAGATTGGGGGGAAGTGAAGTTCCCCGGACCACTTGGGATGATAAGTTATTCCTTTGGTGGGGAGAAAAAATCATCGCTATGGATGACTATCCCTATGCCGGGATGGACTTTCGTGGAGATCCAGATCTTGTTCTTCCACTAGTCGCGGCATGGGGCACAGTCAGTAAGTTTGCAATTTTTTGACTTATATAATTTTTTTTGGATTTTTTCAAATATGTATGAAAAAATGAAAAACAAACATGTTTTTGATTGGATTCATAATGACTTACAATTGAAAATTATCATGATACAAATATTGGACCAGTTCGACCTGAGGGTTTCCCGCGACACAAGCATCGCCGAGGCGAAGCAGATACAGTGGATTCAGAGAGGACCCTCCAGGCTGTACAGAGGAACTTGGAGGGATTAACCCGCCAAGTACCTATGGCTGCCGTGGAAGATCTGCTGGAAGCCATCCAAAGACGGGTGGTAGGAGTGCCCCGAGACTGGGTACGGTTATTTCCCCGAGTTGCCACCGCGATCATGTTCTATAGGAACACGACTTCTGGGCAGGGACCTCAGGAGTAGATAGATATGATGTATCAGATGACTGTATATTTTTTGAGACTGAACATGATCGGGCATAAGCCCAATTTTTGTATGACTTTATGGATCCAAATTTTGTAAAGTTTTTGAACACTCTGATGATATATATACAACGATGTTTGATGTGATGTGATAAATGTATCAAAATATATGATGTTTTTGATGATTAAATTTTATTGTATGGAATGATTAATATGCCAATCCAGTGCTTGATTAGCTAATGAGTCTGCCATCCAATTGTCAACTCGAGGAATATGAACGAAAGTTAAAAATTGAAATGATCTTTGTAACAAACGTACCCTCAAGAACAACCGGAGTAAAAATGGATCTCGAACCCGATAAGTATTGTTCAACTACGACACCACCAGCTCAGAGTCCAAGAAAAATACCAACGAATCAACACCCAAAGATATTGCCTCCGAGAGTAGATAAACAACTGTAGTGTATTCTGCTATGTTATTGGAAGTAGGACCAATGCAGACTCCTCTTGATACTAACAGCTGACCGGATGGATAATGAAGTACCCAAGCCACGGAAGCTAAGTTCCGGGTGTGTCTACTAGCACCATCGGCGAAACCAAAATGACTTATGACATCCAACACAACCTGCCAAAGCAGATCAAAAACATCACCATCTCATCAAAAATCGAAAATCAACCAGATATGTATAAAGCAAAAACTACTATATACAAAAGCAACATGTCAGGCCGAAGCCTAGGCATAATACTTCTTCAAATAGAGCCCATTTCGGGGCTCCGGAAACTCGTTTCCTTCGAAATCAACCAAGGTATACGCTCCTTTCTTAAGGAATTTTTTAACGATGAAGGGGCCATACCACATAGACTTAAACTTTCCTGCCCCCAGGGCATCTTTTTCCTGGGAATAGACCAAAACAAGGTCACCTTCCGAAAAAACCCTGGGTTTGACCGCCTTATCATACTGAGCTTTAACTCGGTTTTTATGCGCTTCATTCATCGTGGCGACATCCTGACGCTGCTCATCGAGATGTTCCAGATGAAGGAGCCGTTCTTCAAGACTAGAAGTGTCAGGAAGAAGTTCAACAGCTAATTTAAGAGAAGGAATTTTGCATTCAATGGAAAATACAGATTCCAACCCATACACTAGCTGAAACGAAGTAAAGCCAGTCGCAGTTTTCACTGACGTCCTGTATGCCCAAAGTGCAGGATATAGCATAATATGCTAGTTGGATCTAGCTTTATCAATTGTCCTTTGAAGAATTGTCTTCAAGGATTTATTCACGGCTTCCACTTTCCCATTGGCTTGAGGATAATACGGAGATGAATGCTCCTGCCGGAAACCCAATTTGAGAGCCAACTCAGCCATCATGCTATTCTGAAAATGACTGCCATGATCAGTGACAATCTCTCTAGGAATACCAAAATGAGCAATAACTTGGTTGAAAAGAAAAAGAGCTGCAGTCTCACCATCATTCCCAAAAGTAGGCATAGCCTCGACCCACTTTGTAAAGTAGTCTACTGCTACAATAATGTACTTGTGACCTTTAGCCGAAGGTGGGTTACAAGTATTATAATCAATACCCCACTTTGTAAAGGGACCGACAGTAATGACTGGGAAAATCGGAGCTGGATGAGCATGCATTTTTCGAGTATAGACTTGAAACGGATGACACTTTTTGACTGATTCCATACAATCCTTGAAAATCGAAGGTCAAAAGTACCCAGCACGCAAAATATTTTGGGCTGTAGTAAGCCCAAATAAATGACCACCACAAGCTCCACTGTGGGAATAATTCAGCACAGCCTCAGCTTCTTCGAGAGTTATGCAGCGTCTTAGGATTGAATTGACCCCTCGACGGTATAAAGCATCACCAATAATCAGATAATTCTTGGCCAAGTGATGCAACTTATGACGCTCATCTTTCGAAAAAGTAGAGGGAAACTTCGCAGTCTGAAGATACACGATGATATCTCCATATCAAGGATCCTATGAAGAGATAAGAAACAAATGTTCATCTAGAAAGGATTCATCATAGATCATCTCCTCCCCACAGGGCAACTCGGAGATCAATTCTGCGAAAACCAATGATTTCTTGGACTTGGCAGACATAAAATCAAGATCAAATTCCTACAAAATCACAATCCATCTATTGTATTTGCCCCCAATCACTCGCCTACTGAGGAAAAACTGAAATGGATTGGCTGCTGCCAAAACATAAGTTTTTTGTAGAATAATGTAATGCCGGAGTCGCTACACATCATGAACCACGGTTAAAGCTAACTTTTCTATCGGAGTGTACCGGAGTTCAGGTCCTACCAATCCTCGGCTAAGATAGTAAATAACATGCTCTACAAGAGCATCATCCTCCTGAACCAGAACCATACCAATGGTAGATTCTGATGCTGCCAGATACAAAAGGAAATCCCTGCTATAATCAGGTGGACTCAATAAAGGAGCAGAGGTCAATGCTTTCTTCAAAGCATCGAATGAGTGTTGAGCGAAGTCATCCCAAAGAAATGGAACTCCCTTCTTCAACAATTGCATAAATCCCTTGGTAACTTCAGCATAATTTACGATAAATCTCCGAAGAAAATTAGACTTTCCTTGTAGACTTTGAAGTTGACGAATAGAAGACGGGGGAGGCAACCAAAGTATTGCCTCAACCTTGAAGGGATCTACCCTAATCCCTTCCCTAGACACAATGAATCCCAATAACTGACCGAATGTAACCGCGAAAACGCACTTGTTCGGATTCAACCTAATCTTATAGAAACGACATCATTCAAATATTTTCTGGAGGTGAGCAGGATGATCCATCCTCTTTCGAGAATGAGCAGCTAAATCATCCAAATACGCCTCGATAATCTTTTTGATGTCGTGGAAGGCATATGACATGGCCCGCTAAAACGTAGCCCCAACATTTTTAAGACCAAAAGGCATCTTCTTGTATGTAAAAGTACCCCAGGGAAAAATAAAGGCAGTCTTATGCTGATCTTCAGGACGGATAGTAATCTGATTATATCCGGAGAAACCGTCCATGAAGGAGAAAATCTCATTACCGGCACACTCATCAATGATCTGATCGATAAATGGTGTGGGGTAATTATCTTTAGGACATGCTTTATTAAGGTCTCTGAAATCAATGCAAACTCGAATCGTTCCTTATTTTTTATCTACGGGAACAGGGTTTGAAACCCATTCAGTCAAAGGAATAGGGAAAATGAATCCTGCCTTAAGCAGCTTCTCCACCTCAGCTTTGATAGCTACTGCCTTCCTAGGATTGACCGGACGAATCTTTTGCCTCACAGGCTTAGCGTTTTCGTAAGTCTTGATCTCATGCTGGACAATAGATGGATCTATACCAGGCATTTCCTCATAAGACCAAGCGAATACATCCCTATACTCTTTAAAGAGCTCGGTGTAAATCTGAATCTCTTCACAGGAACATTCAGCTCCGATGAAGACATTCTCAATAATATTGGGATCCCTGGAAATGTTCACTGGGATAGTAGGAGAAATCACATCCATGTTCCCTTCAGCATAAAGCTGTGTTGGTGCTAAAGGGTTCAGGACTGGGTGAACAGGACTAGGAGACTGAGGACTTGGAAAACTTGTTTCAACTTCGCTCAAATCAAATAAAAAGTAAGACCAATGACGCAAGTCATCCCACGGTCTATCTATACCAGTCATAGCTTCCAGGATGGCCTCTTCAGATGGAAGAGTGGTATCAAGGCAATCCTGGGCAGAAGAAGAACTAAGTGTCCAAGCCGGAGCCACATCTCCATCCAACTCTTCCAGTGAAAGAGGAGCTGGGATGGATTCTGCAGAGTCAACAATAGACTGATAAGCAATCTCAGCTGCAGACATCGGAAATGCCATTCCACCCACTTGACCTTCCGCTAATGTGGCGGTAGGGGAAGGCAAGGTCCAAGGGTCCGAAAAATAATGAGTTCTGAAGAACTCTCTTCGAAGAGGAGCCTTGGAGGATGAAATTTCATTTATATGCACCGTAGGAGGAGGAATATCGAAAGTACCCATCAAGGAAGAATACATTCCAACTCCTAAATTCTCAACAGGCGCCTTAGTATTATCCAACTTAGGAACAGATGAGTCAGTAGACGCATTCGGGTCTACAGGAGGACAGTCCAGTTGATCCACTGTAACGATCCTCCCTTCGTGAGGGAAACATATAATCTGAAATAATGAGGATGCAATGGCATCCATCTCATAAATCCAGTTTCTCCCCAACAGAAGGTTGTAGTCCAAGCTTGCCTCCACTACCTCAACCTCTATATTGACAGTTTTACCCCCAACACAGATGGGCAAAGTTGGGACAATACCATGCGGTCTGTGAGAATGACCATCGAAAGCAGTCAGAAGAGTGGTAGATGGGACAGATTTGGGAGATCCAATTGTCTTCCAGCATGTGAGAGACATCACGCATGTGGAAGCACCCTCATCAACAACCGTCTGAAAGATATTGCACTTCCGGTATGATGATTTAATATGAAAAGCCATATGATGGAGGAGTCTCTTCTTAAAATTAGACATATCAAAAGTAATCAGAAGAGAATTTTTCGGATCAATAGCCCCAATGGCAGTGAGCAAAGCACTGTGCTGAGCCGGACAAGACTGGAGTACCTCTAAAGCCGACATAGCACAAGGACTCTGTGCCAGATCTTCCACAATAGATTAGTTCTGGGCAGCCCTAGCATTTGGATTAATCGTCCACCGCTTAGTAGATGCTTTGGGCATCCGAGGCATAGACTCAATAGTAGGCCTTGTAATGTGAAGCGGCTCAGTAGCATTAGGAGTATCCTTAGCTTTCGAAGACTCTTCTCCGCCATAATCACGGGATCTCGTAGCGACATCCACGTGAGCACTCATCATGAATATGTTCGATGGAATTTCCCCTTCCTGGGTGCCCCCAGAGGAAGCCCCAGGATTTTGATTCGCGCCAACAACTAGTTGTTGCCCTTGGGGAAAAGGGTTTGTTAACATAGCCTGGGAACTAGAAGAACCCTGCTGAGCTAACAAGCGCTGCGCATCCTGAATTTTAGGGCAAAGGTGCGTGAGATGGTCTCCAGCACACAACTTGCATGGAAACTTCACTTTCTTTTTGTCCTTTGGACCCTCACCAACATGCTCGTTGGTTTTATTCACATTACCCTTCCCATTCTTGCCCTTTTTCTTATTATTTTGTCCCTTCTTCTTCCCTTCGGATTGTTGATTTCCTTTGGGATCAGAAGCTTGGACAACATTTATGGACAAAGACTGGGAAGGTGATGACTCAGCAGGCACAGCCTTACCAGAAGGAGAAGATTGCAAAGACAACTGCTGTAGTTGAGTAAGCAGGTTGGCCGCACCACTATTGATCGACCTGATAAGCCCATCACCATGTGGACCAGGCTTAGTTTTGGATAAATCTAATTTGGAGCGAGGAGCATTGGGCAAATATTTATGGAGGACCCCAGACTGAGAATAGATCAGTTCCAGCTGCTGGGCCCTAAAAATGGCCTGCTCCTCAGAAAATACCCCAGACAGGGATACATCTTTAGAAATGTCTGACTGCAGAGATTTCAGAAACCATTCCAAAATGAATTCTCCTGGAATATGAGCTTTAATAAGCCTCCTCCTTCTCCTCCATTCCTGAATGTGATCAGAAATGTGGGTTGCATCGTCCTGCTTAAAATTAGCTAAGAGTTCAGTCCCAGCATCATATCGGACAGGAAACTGGAAATGGTTTAGAAATGTAACAGCCATTTCTCCAAATGTAGCAAAACTGCCCCCAGTTAGCTCAATATACCATTTGGCAGCTTTTCCAGTTAGGGTGTGCTGAAACAATCTCAACCTAATTGAATCATCGATCAGGGAGTTAGAAGAACACCATAAATGGAAAGTGGTGATGTGGTCAGTCGGATCCTCTCCATTATTCCCTTCAAACTTTGGAATGTCTGAAGGTAGTTTGGTTGGGACCGGAGGCCACCCCGGACTGTACCAAATCGGATCATTCGTCAATTTCGACAGATCTGGCAAGTTTAACGTTCCCAGAAAAGGTAAACGAGGCGGAGCCTGAGGATTCCATCCTTGATAGGATGAATTCCCTACATTCTGAAAAGAATACCCTGGATTCAATGAGGCACCAGGTTGCCAGAAAGAACTCATAGCAAAAGGAGAAGAACCTCCTCCCCACGCTGAGTTACCAAAGACTAGACCAGTTCCCCCGCATGAAGTATTAAATGAAGAGGAAAGCCCCTGATAGGGGTTATAGGCATTATATAGAGGGGAAAAAGTCTGATAAGCACTCGACGAAGGGAAAGAAGCATTCCCTTGGTGACCAGCGTAAAACTGATTCCCTTCCCCCACTGTAGTTAATACAGGGTTCCAACCTGTGAAAGTAATCAAACTTTGACCTCCAGACCAAGGGTTGAAACTCTGGGTCTGAGAAGTAAACAGAAAGGACCCTAAAGAAGGATTCGAACTAGGAATGTGTCCAGTTCCGAAGGGGAACCCTTGAAAATAAGTTGATCCACCAGCCATGGAAGACATGGGTGTAGATCCAGCTGCAGTAGCGGAAAAGGAAAAAGAAGGAATCCCACTAGTGGGCATTCCAAAACAGAAGGGACCAGATTGAGAAGCATGTGCTTGGGTGAAACCAGAGCCAAACACAGCAGCACTAGAGGCAATCGAAGATATAAAAATAGTGCCCCCTCCTTCAACAGAAGCAGGAGTCTGAATGCCTGCAACACTCACAGCAGAAGCCGCGTTCCCAGTCGTGGCCATCGAAAGGTATGTATAATAAGGAGGATCTTCTGGTCTCTCTGACTCGGGTCCGATGTATTGAACAATGAATGGATAATCAGGAGGAAGAGGAGATGGAAGTGAATCTGAGGGTTCAGACACTTTCTCTACCTGTATTTCTTCTTCCTGTAGAAATAATACTCGCGAGGTGAGCAGAACGCTCCTCTCGGAACCAACACCAGAATCAGCTATGAAACCTTCAGACCCTTGTGGAGGATCTCTCTCCACTACGTCAGATGCCACAGGGTGGTAACCACCTGCTAAATCACTCCTACGCCTTCTTGAAAAAGGCTCTGGACTCTCGGGAGATAACCCCCGGATTCTCCTCGATCGACGAGGTGCTTGATCAACCACTTTAACATATTTTAATTAGACTCAAAAAGTGTAAATCTAGGCAAGCTAGGAGCAAATAGCACTCACTAAAAAATAATCCCTGAGATACAATCAAGCAAACAAAATTCAAGTATTTCCGCTCCGGGTGATTAGGACCGGACACCAAAATACAAGAAAGCGAAATATAGGACCTCCCGAAAGTAGTCTGGGATAATTACGGCCCAGGCCTACTAGCGAAGGTATCAGAAACAGTTACGCCAACCTCCTAACGACAGCCTTTGCCGGCTCAAGTACCCAAGCTTCGCAAGGGCACCCCCCAGAAGTACTGCTGAAAGTGATGCGACGTCTGCCTCAGGTACCATGGGTATTCCCCCCCGCAGTCACCTATGTGGAACCTAGGAGTGTAAACTATGGGCACCAATCCGTGTCAGAAGTCGGGCGGAACGGTCTTGAGGTCAGATTCAACAAATCAGAGAGGGGGTATCTCTCTTCTCAGCGTTCACTTCCCCTCGCACTTGACTCTCTGGAGGAGAGCTTTCCCAGTCCACCTAACGGAGTTGGATTTTGCTCAATTAATCAAATTTTATGTTTTGTTTGAGCGGCCTTGGAGAGTTAACTCTCCACTCACCTAATCCAAGGCCCTACAACCTAGCTAGTTGGTGTATGACACTTAGAAAACTTGCTAGTTGGTGTATGACACTTAGAAAACTTGCTAGTTGATTTTAAATTATATCGCTTATTTTAATCGACTGTTATGTTAAGTCAAAGGGATATGGAGATGAAACTTATGGTGTTTTGACGCAGAAAAGAAATTAATAAAAACCAAACTACATGCAAATGTAGTTATTGTCTTTCGATGAAAAGCAACTTCGACACAGGTTCTACGAGATTAAAAATTGTATTTTTCTTTTCAGATAACAAACTCACACTCACAAAAACTATGAAAATGACTAAATGCTTAAGTGCACCTGATGCAAATCACTAAAAGCATGCAAATTCTAAGATGAAAAATCTCCTAAAGCAGAGCGAAATTTCCCAAAAAGCCTTCAGTTTTATCTCTTTTTGGTTGTCCAGAAAGCTAGCTCCCGAAATCAGAAACTCTTAATATGAAGACACCAAAATTGCTTGAAAACAAGAGGAAGAAATAAATGACAATTCCTTTCCAAAATCAAGTCAAAATCCAAAGGCAAGAAACCTCAAGAAAGCTTCAAAAGGTATAGTGAAACAAAAAAAAAAATACAAAAACAAAAGAAAACAACAAAGAAAAATGTTTTTTGAGCTTTTGAGTTTTATAAAAGAAGAGTTCGAAAAGACCAAGAAAAACTATCAAATCCCAAGCCAAACAACACTGAATTTCAAGAAAAAACTTCAAAAGCACTCCAAATCTTATAGGGCTAACTAGTAGCAAGATTAATATGAGCAAAAAGAAGACAAGAAACTCAGTCACTCAGCCTAGAAGAATAGTACAACCTTGCAGCAAACAAAAACTTCAAAGAACCAAGAAAGACTCTTCAAAAGTTGCAACAAGACCTAGCCGACTGAACTTAAGAAAACTAACCAAGAAATGGGCAAAAATCGAAGTGCAAAGCAAAACACAAAGGTAGGAAAGAGTAAATGAGCAGAAGCTCTATGTTCTGATAAAGCAGAACAACCAAGAATCCCCAGAAAGAGATCTTGGTACTCGAACCAGAAATTCCAGCACAAGAAACAATACTTTTCCAAATAAGCTAGTTTTCAATCAAACAAGAGAGATAACAGACCAAAGACCACTTTCTACACAATCCAGAGGACACAAATACACTGCAGGAACAGATCTCCACAGACAGAAAGGACTAAAAAGCCAAGAAATCCAAAATTTCAAAATCTACCCAGGTATACGCTACTTGACAGTTCGACAATAAGCGTGCATACGCGACTGTGCTAAAGGAAACCCGTGTATACGCGACTCCCTTTAACAAAAAATGCGTGTATATGCGACTATGTGCAGACAAACCCACGTATATAAAGGTAAATAATGAAAAACAAAAAGGATCAAGCCTGGAAAAGAAACCAGGACTTCAGTCTGACTGAGAAAGATTAAACTGGACTGGAAATAAAAGTTAAAAATGTTGGAAATCTATCAAACAACTGAAACCACCCAATAGGGGAATCACAAGAATGCGTTCCCCAGCGGAGTCGCTAGTTCTGTTTCGGGGAAAATCACCCTAGAGGTTTGTTGGGTCAAAACCTCCACAGAGCAGGGCATGCCATTCAGAAGGACTCACACACAACCATACTTGAATGCAAAAAACTAGATAACAACGATAGTAGAACTCACTCGTAGTCCTACGTTCGATGTAGATCCCGCGGGGTTCAAACCCCCTGCAACCTTTCTTCCTCCTTCAACCTGCAAAACAAGAAATAACGTGCATGGAAACCTAGTTGTACAGCATATATTTCTCCTAAATGTTAGTGTAATCAATGTGAAATATGATATAAACGATAATAACTGCTTAATAATCAATCTTTCCACATATACAAATAGAAACTAACATAGAAGTTCAGGAACAAGACGGTTCTTCATTATTATGAATAGCATGTATAGAAATAAAGAGTGGAGAGATCACCTAAATCCTTCCACGATATTCGAGCAGACCGTCGTCCGGATTCGTCCCGCCCTTGCCTCGCTAAGAAACTCTCAAGACTTGTGCACTCGAGATGGCATATAAATGGATGAACATCTCCAGGAAACAAGGGTTTCCTGTATAAATCTGGGAAAGTGCAGGAGGCACGGGGAATCAGACTTGAACTAGGATTCCAACAGAGTATAATGTCTATAAAATTTCTCTCTTCCTTAGGCCATGCACATGAGGGGCTTTTATACTCCCTCAAAGTAGTTTTAGTCAGTTGGAAACAGTTGGCCACGTACTGGGGTGGTTGAACTACTGGAGTAACCATCAACCCCGTCCGAAAATAGGGAATTTATATATTTTTTAATGGTTTTAATGGCATACGCGGAAAAGTACATGTGGACTCGCGTATACATGCGGAAAAGTCTGGGCATACCCGCGTATGGGAATTTTAACACTGTTTTTTAGTGAATTTGTTCAAGTCTGTAGGAATGGGTGCCCAAATCCATAAAGACAATCATGAATCACCTGAGGGTGAAAAATGATGTTATAACATGCTTCGAAGGAATCATTTGTCAAAATTTTCGCGGACTCTAATCTTCATGTTACGACAACAAGGGAACATTCTCCTCTGCAGCCTTAAAAATTGAAATTCCAATGCGTGTAGCAGTTGAAAACCACCTTTGTGGCAGCTGCTACACCTCTTTAATATATATATATAACAAAATAAAAACAAAAACAAAAATAAATCTAACTGTGAAAACCCCTTTCTCGGGCATAGTCAGACAGGAAGTAACAGCTGAAAACCACTCTTGTGGTGGTTGTTACACCCATGTTTTTCTTCATGAAACATCATCTTCCCTTTCTAATCTATTTTATAGGATGATGGTATTCATGTAATTTCTTTTTCTATATCAAATTCTACTAATTATTATGTTCTTTGAGAATAATCTAAGGGTTGTCTTGGTTGTTACACATGTAACAACCATCAGCCACGAATACTATTTTTATGATTCATTCCATAAACAATAATAATCGCGCCATCCAAACACAACAACGCAAGAACTGCAAGCAGGATGACGCCAATTCAAAATCTTCCTCCACGTCACCTCAGGTATGTCATTAAAAAGGTAAACATTGTCATTGATGACTCAATGATTAATTCGCAAAGTAATGATATTCCTGTGACGACCGTGGGTAGCCATCACCATCAAGGTGGGGGAGGGGATATGTCCTGAAATCATTGCAAAAATTCATAATCATAAATATCTATTAAATATGCATGCACCTAATTAATAACAGAATTGACAATGATGACCGAATCTGGTTGGAAAAGAGAATGTGTACGAAATCCCATTACTTTCCATAATGAGTCGTTTATGAATATTAGTGTGTGGTACGATTTATTAAATCCGTAAAAGTGGTCACCTCCCATCAACCTCCTCGAATGAAACCTTACATCCTCGTTCTAAACTCGTTGATTGGGATAAGAAGAGACGCTGAGAAGCATCAAATTCAGAAACACAGTGATGTTACAGTGGGGCTGAACAACAAAGAAGAGAATTCAAAAACACAGTGATATTACAGTGCGGTTGAACATCAAGAAGAAAATTTAGAAACAAATAGTAGAGATGGGTGGAGCAATGATAAAGCATGAGCCAGATTTTATGGACACCTTGCAGAATTTTCCAGAAGCCTACCATATATTTAGAGAGGCCAGATGGATTGAGTTTTTCCAGAAGCTTGAAGGCTCATATGAGGCGGTGGAAATTGAATTTTCTCAGAACTTGAATAATAATCAAAACCGAGTAAGGTGCATGCAAGTGGAGGTGATTGAAGAGGTAATTTCTCATGTAACTTCATTTCCAGTAGAGGGGAAAAGGTTTTTTAACAGAAAAATTAATGACCCCTCATTGAAAGAAGACTTCCTAGTAGGGGAGGAAAAACTGGAGAAGAAAGGGAGAGGAATTTATAGATTGTCACTTCCTCATCCTTGGGAATATTGATCTGGATTTATGCATGAACACAAAAGAATACACATATAACCACAAATACAAATATGTAGTGGAAATAACACTTCATTAATTAATATCAAAGAACTAAAATTTTCTTACAGACAGAATGGAAATAAACTAGCTAAGGTACTACTAGCGAATCTCTGAGAAGAGATGTGACGACTACAGACCTCTGAAATGTGTTACAATGAGGCTTTAGGGCCTATTTATTATTGAGAAATAATGGAGAACTCTAAATTTCCAAAAACCTAACCTTAGGATATGAAGCACCAAAACTATGGGCCCCGTTTGGGTAAATTGGTGTTTCAACTTTGTGGGGACGTAGCTTTGGCATACGATCTCCATTTGATGCATATGATACATTGTTAGAAAGATATATCCATCGAAAAACGATGTTTAAAAAACATCATTTAGGGCCTCAAAAGGCTCTGGAAGTTCAAGACCCGAAAATCTTCTAAAAATAGTAAAGTTGTGCCAAAACTGAAAAACTAAAAGAGACAATGGTGGGGCTCCAAGTGGAATAGGAGGGTGGCCACCAATATCCACCTAGATCATTCCTCCCCCCTTAGGAAGCAATGGTCCCCATTGCATTTAGTTCCTCCATGAGATGAGGAAAATTTTGCTGAACTTGGTCCTTGGTGAACCACTTGCCTTGGTGCAAGAGTTGGCCAGCTTTGACAACCCGTTACAGTTGGATCTTCCGTTGGCGAGTGTTATTGATTTGCATGTCCATGATACAATTTGTGGTGGCCTATTCCATGCAGACTGGGTTTAACTCTTTTGGTGTGAGTTCTTCTGCAATGTCAGAGGTGTCTAGTAGAGGTGGGAAGTAGGGACGAAGGCGGTTTACATTGAATACTGGGTGCAGCCCAAGGAATGGTGGAATACTGAGCTCGAAGGAATTGTTCCCTAAAACCTTAGTGATGGTGTACGACCCATATTGGAGCAAGCGAAGCTTGTGGTGGGGTCCAGTGAGGCACTCTTTCTGCAAATGTAGCCACACTTTTTCGCCCACCTGGAAGTTGTGTGGCACTCGATGATGATCATGTCATTTCTCATACTTAACATTGGCTCTATCCAATATGCCATGAACCTAATGGAAGATGTGTTTAATTTTCTCGATGAAGTTGTTTTCTTTGTCAGCTTCAGACTGGACATGAGCCAAATCGGCTGGAGTAGCCGCAAATGGCATGGCTACGTTAATGGGACATATTGGCTGGAATCCTAAGCCCACCTGAAAGGGGTCGTGGTCAGTTGAGCTATGGAGAGCCCATTTATAACTGTGTTGTACATAGTGGAGGCTCTCATCCCATGTGCGTGGATGCTTTTAATTGTACATACACAGAATGTGTACAATCATCTTATTTACGACCTCTGTCTGGCCATCAGTTTGGGGATGGAAAGCTATGGACTTGGTGAGCTTGTTGTCCAACATTGACCAGAGGCTGGACCAAAATGTGCTGAGGAACCTGCTATCATGATCTGATATGATATACTATGGGATCCCAAAGTGAACCCACACTCATTCAAAGAAGAGTTTAGTAGTGGCTTATGTTGTGATATTCTTCTTGTAGGCCGCCATAATGGTCATCTTTGAGAATCTGTCGATGACCACGAAAACATAGTTGTTTCCATGCTTAGTAGAAGGAATGCCTAACATGTAATTGATGGAGATGGATTCTGAAGGCCGACTAGGGGTAGGTAGCAGAGTATAGAGCCCTTGCTTCTTAATGGTCGGTTTGGCAATGGCATAAGCAGTGCAGGATTTGATGTAATTCCTGACATTCTATCAAAGGTTCTGGCAATAGAAATACTTCTGCTATA
Source organism: Pinus albicaulis (assembly GCA_034641835.2). Classification (NCBI taxonomy): domain Eukaryota; kingdom Viridiplantae; phylum Streptophyta; class Pinopsida; order Pinales; family Pinaceae; genus Pinus; species Pinus albicaulis. The sequence continues at coordinate 511,780,390 of CM076576.1, forward strand.
CTGGAATTGTTTTATCGACCCCAAAATTCCTAGGGACTCGACTGTAGTGTGGTTCCCATATCATCTTGGAACGCTCGCTTGAAGGAACAAAAATGTGTCCCAGGTGACATAATAGTGCATATTGGAGGTGAAAATTTGGAACTTGTGTACCCCCCAAGAGTGCCTTGTATGTGTGGCTGAATTCTGGATCGCTTTTGTAGAGAAGTGGCCAATCATAAGTCTCATGCCCACAAGAGCTGAGAACTGTGGTTATGGCCACGATCGGTGGTCAGCTGAGGTAGTCGGAAAAATTATTGGTGCTTGCCTTCTTGTACTTGATGTTCAAATGAAATTGTTGGATATATGTGGACCACTTCTGATGGTGATTTTTCTGCAACTTCCCTTGGGTCTATATGAACTGCAAGGGTCGGTGGTCTGTGTGGATGATTTTTTCCTTCCCCAAAATGTAATTCTTCTATTTTCGACAAGCCTACACAATGGAATACATTTCTTTGTCATAAGTGGGATACTTACAAATTGTGTCCACAATGTCTCACTGTGATATCCCACTGGATGCCCCTGTTGAGTAAGAACTTCCCCAATAGCATAGTCAAAGGCATATGTCTTGATCTAAAATGGTTGTTGCAAGTCTGGTAATGTGAGCACCGACGCAGAATAGAGGCGATGTTTCAATTCTATGAACGCCTTCTGTTGAGACTCTGACCAAAAGAATTTTTCTTTAGCTCCTCCCTTGGTGACTTGACTCAAGGGCCAAGTGATATGAGAGAATACCAACACCAACCTGTGGTAGAAATTAGTAAGACCCAGAGAGCTGCGAAGCTCTGTTAAAGTGGTTGGGGCTGGCCAATCCTGAATGACTTGGATCTTGGTTGGATCCATATGTACCCCCTTTCATCAATAATGTATCCCAGATATTGAACCTGGGTCATGCCAGAAGTTCACTTCTCCAAATTGGCACACAACTTGTGTTGTCGTAGTGTTTGGAGGACTTCTCGGATGTGGTGGAGGTGCTCTTCCCAAGTCTGGCTGAAGATCAAAATGTCATCCAAGTACACCACTACAAATGAGTTGGTGAATGGACGCAAGATGTCATCCATCAACCTCATGAAGGTTGCGAGAGCATTCATCAAAGCAAAAGGCATGACGAGCCATTAGAAAAGGCCCTCCTTGGCTTTGAAGGCAGTCTTCCACACATCAAAGGGTTTGATTGGTACCTGGTGATACCAAGAATTAAAGTCAATCTTGCTGAAATATTTCGCCTCTTTGAGTTGGTCCAGAAGGTCATCAATCCGTGGGACTAGGTACCTATTCTGGACAATGATCTTGTCTAGTGCCCGATAGTCAATACAGAGTCTCCAAGTCCCATCCTTCTTCTGTACCAACACGATCGGGCTCCCACAGGGCAATGAACTTGGTCAGATGTGACCTTTCTACAACAACTCCTAAATTTACCTCTTGATTTCATCATTCTACATAATAGAGCGACTATAGATCGATCCACTGGGTAGCGGCACACCTGGGGTCGGATCCATGGGGTGCTTGACCTGACAGTGTAGAGACACCCCCGTGGGTGAGGTGAAGATGTCCACGTACTCCTCCAAAACCTTGTCCATTTTTTTTTTCATGCATAGGAGCCATGTCTAGAGGTCGTGGCCACAGTCTTCTTCCTACCCTGGGGGCAGATCATCAGGAAAAAAAATTTCCTGGTTTTGGAAATAAGCTTACTACATTGTTTTGCAGTAACCAAAGAGATAGAGGGAGGCGGTGGTACCTCTGGTATCCTGTACAAATTATTTCCCAAGTAACAATAAAAGAGTGAGGTTGTGACTCATACATATCATGTCGCTTCCACAGGTATGGTTGGCCTAATAATACATCAGAAACATCAATGGGAGCAATGTCACACAATACCTCATCCATGAAGGGCTTGATGTTATAGGGAAGGCAACACTGCTGGTTGACACGGAGATCCCGTCCTTCGTGAAGCCACCCGATGGTGTATGGTTGTTGGTGTGTTGTGGTCAGAAAGCCCAACCACTTCATGAAATTTGCTGAAATGAAGTTCTTTTTGCTCCCATTGTCAATAATGAACTATAGCGGGGAACTCTTTACCCACATTTTGGAGTGGAAGAGACACTCTGCCTCCTATGGATCTTCTAGTTCCTCCTTCTGGATCTTCATAGTGGCAATAGTGTCATTGGTCTCCGCATTAATAATCTTCTTTTCTTTGTCATTCCCCTTGTCAGGTTCTGATTTAGAGTCGGAGAATGCATCTGATTCAAAATCCCTCATCTCTACCACCAGCGACTGCTTGGCCTGACACTCATTTGTGTTGTGAGTGGAGCTCTTATGGAACTCACACCACTTTCCCATGTCCTTCTTTGGCTTAGTGGTGTTGTTCTTTGCTTGTGGCTTTGGCGGGTTGTCTTGATCTACCATGCCTCGGCTTTGTCTTTTTGTTTGCGGTTTAGGGGTACATTCCCCTTGATTTTGATTCGCAGATCCAAATTCTTGCTTCTTCTATTTGAATTTCTACTCAATATTGGCAGCATACCATTATGTCGTACCAAGTGAGGAGTTGTCGAGGAATTCCATTTCCTCCTAAATGTATCTATGTAGACAACCACAATACTTTAGCACCAAATGTTTCTCTGAATATTTGATACCCAACTTTGTGCGAAGGGTATGGAACAGATTCGTCAGCTCATGCACATCTTGATCCCTTTGTTGCCATAGCGTGGTCCATTGTATGTACTTTTCCTCATAGCTCCCCACGAGATAGTATTGTTCCTTGATGGCATCTCAGAAATAATTCCAAGTGGGTACAAATGAGAACAGAGAGGGTTCTGTCTCTTCCTTTTTCTCAGAGTAATTTTCCCACCAGTCCTTGACATGGGGGTAGCTTTGAGGAGTGAAAAAGTAATATTCTCCCAGTCGGAAAACTCATGAACCAAGAAATATCCTTCTAATAAATTCAACCATATATCTATGGCATCTGCATTTATTTTACCCTCATATATGAGAATTTCAAATTTTACTTGTACCTTAAATGGAGTCGCACCTCTAGAGTGGCTGCTGGATGCAGATGCGCCGCCGATGGGAAGTCGTTGAAGGATTTGGGCAGATTTATCCATCATCGCGTTCCTTTGTTTTTCGAGGGCCTCCTCAAGCAATATTTTGATAGGATCTCCTGCTCCCTCATCTTTCTTTTCATCCCCAATGGGTGTCCGTCAGGGTTTTTGAGGCTGATCTTGCAAAGGTTCCACTAGATCGATCCCTAACTCCTTATACCCTGATCTTGTTGGGGACATGTAAACAAGGATCGAGAAAAAGTAGACCACATTGATACCACTGATCTGGATTTATGGAGGAACACAATAGAATACACATATAACCACAAATAAAAATATGCAACGGAAATAAAACTTCATTTAATTAATATCAAATTACTGAAATTTGCTTACACACGGAATGGAAATAAACTAGCTAGGGTGCTGGTAGCGAATCTCTAAGAAGATATGTGGTAGCTACACACCTCTAAAGTGTGTTACAATGAGGCTCAGGGGCCTATTTATTATTGAGAAATAATGGATAACTCTAAACATCAAAAAACATAACCCTAGGAGATGAAGCGCCTAAACTATGGGTCCCGTTTGGGTAAATTGGTGTTTCAACTTCCCAAGGACGTAACTTCGACATGCGATCTCTATTTGATGCTTATGATACATTTTTAGAAATATCTATTCGAGGACTACAATTTTTGCCATGAATATCAATTTTGGAACGAAATCGTATTTTTCAAACAAACGATGCCCAAAAAATGTCGTTTAGGGCCTCAAAACGGCTCCGGAAGTTCAAGACCCGAAAAACTTCTAAAAATAGTAAGTTGTGCCAAAACTGAAAAACTAAAAGAGACAATGGTGGTGCCCCATGTGGAATAGGCAGGTGGCCACCAATATCCACCTGGATCAAATATTTTTCCCTGGGTTTAATTAAATATATCACTTGTGAGGGAAGATCCACGATAGTGTTCAACTATCACTTTCCTCTGCTTAATCACCTTCAGCACCAACAAAGAATTATTCTTCCATTCTATTTGTTAGGGAATATCAAGCATATGGTGGCAATAGTAAAAAAAACAGCACACCCAGAGGCATTTGTGACTAATCACGGACTCATTAAGCTAATCGTGTTGGATGCCCTAGGTTAGCAAGGAAAAACTTGGGAAGACTTCAAGTGAAAGAGGCCAAGGACAAGCCGGGGGAAACATACGACGACTTCAAGAAGAAGTCAGGTAGAGGTGGAAATCCAGACTCGACCCACTGGAGTTAAGATTGGGAAAAATATTATTGATGAACCAATTGGGGATAGAAGACCAAAACAAAGAATGAAAGTCAACATACTTGTAGAAAATTTTCCTACGGCCGAATAACAGACGGAAGAAAAAGTTTTAGAAGAAGAAAGAAAACCCTCCTCATCAGGTAAGGATGAAACCAATGCCTTGTTTTTAAAAATCTAAAGTATAATAAAGGAAAAAGAAGAATTAAAGAGGAAATTATCAAAGTGGATGGAAATCCTGGTGTTTGTATGCAAGACATGTTTTCAAGACTTAACAACAGCAGGATATAAGGTTTGTAGAGAAAATATTAGGCTAATGGAAACAAAAATAGAACAATAGGAGGCTATTACACAATAACTTGTTGATGATATCATTGTTACACAAGAACCAACAGCTAAAGTAGAGCCTCCTGTAATAATTGACCTAAAAGCTGACCCACAAGAACCTGTGGAGGTCACTCCTATTGTAGAAGAAACAACAACAGAAACAAAGGATACTCTAGGTGGAAACAAAGGGACTGACACACAAGAACCCATCGAGGAAGCTGGTGATACACAAGAACCAACAACAGAGGTGGAACAACCCCACGTAGCAAAGTTTGGTACATCCATTGTTGGTGTGGACATTGAATGCATAAGAACATCGAGTCCCATCTCGGGGTGGAGTTCTGAGAAAATCTTGTTAATTTCTGAGTTACAAAAGTGGAAACATGAAGCAATCTCCCTTTGGGAGGGGACGATTTTGCTAAAGGAACATTAGAGAGAAATAAACACTTTACATGAAAGATGGATGAAAGCATAGTTCAAGAAAGGATGGGAGAATTACAAGAAGAAGTAATCTATGAAGAAACATGAATAAAAGTTGTTGTTGTTATAGCGATAGGTTCATGACCTCACCATAGACAAGCAAAAACTTCATGACCTTTCCCTGAACTTGCTGGGTTGTAGGCTACCTTCTCCATCCTATACTATTTTTCTATGGTAATGTTACTTCTTGTTTTAAATAAAAGCCATTATGGAGGATAGATATTATTTATGTTATTCCACTCGTACATTTATAGATGTTTTCATGCCTCCAATTTTGATGAGAAAATCTTGTTGTCTGAGTTATTCTTACACAATATTATTTGTGAACATATGAGTATGCAGATGGTTATGACAGTATTCTCCTATATGGGAGATATTCAATTAAGAGATTTTATGTCCTTCATGAAGAATCATATTGAATGACATCTGGCCATTAAATCTATGGAGACTAATGAGGAGAAGACAACATTGTGGGTTCGGGCAGAACTAGGAGGGGTTTCCAAGTTGAGACGAGAATTTAGGAGAATGTTGAGTACCCCTAGGATTAAAGAATCGACTGCCACCAATCTGTTCTCAATGATGAAGAGTCGATCTTTGACAGGGTGCTTGAAACGCACGGAAGCCAGCAGTGCTAAGCTATTGAAGGGGGATCTATTATCATTCTAGAATTTCATGGTGGTTGTTACACATGTACCATCTTATGCACAGACTATACAATCCCTTAGTGCTTTGTGGCTGAGATTGAGATTCAAGTTTCCATTGATCTGGCTAACAATTGAGGATTACCAGATCAATTATGAATTGAGTAAGTATGAGTCAGAATCCTGGGTATAGTAGTTGATGGAAAATCAGGGATACAGGTCTGTAGACGAAGATGCAGATGGTGCTTATGATCTCACCAACCTACACCGTAGATACTCCCATGAGAGATGAGTTTGCATTAGGACATGAAAGTATTTCAGTTCGGGGGGAGATTTTGGGTGCCAATTTTGTACACTTTTCCTACCTTTGTTTTCCCTATTTTTCCTTTTAACTATAACCAATGGGAGTATATTTTCCTCTTTCTCCTACCTTTCTACCCTAACTTGTCCTATTTCACCTTGTTTTTATTACTCTTCCAATTCACCAATTATTATGATATATCATACCTTTTTATGAATAATTAATGGTGAATGTTTGGAGAAGATCGATCGTATTTGTGTTGTATTTTCAGATTTCATTTATAGCACCAAATATCTTGAGCACAAATTTCACAGGAGTAGCTAGGATGGTGTTGTTACAACAAAAGAGATGTTATTACACTTTGATGTTACAGACCCCCCGACAAACTACTGTTACACACTGTTGTTACAGACACACTGGTGAACTGCTGGTACCATTGTACTGTTGAATGATCTTGTCAACACTTGTTGCTGATATATCCTCTGGCTGTTACAGTACAACTTTGATTCTATTACGATAGTTGTAGAATTTGTTTAGCATTGTATTTTTGGGATAACATCCTAAGGGCGGTTTTTATTGTAATCTTTTATTTTCTAGTTAAAAATTTATTAGGAAGTGGCTATAACTATATGTGTTATATTTCAATCAGCATGAGAATCATAAGATTCTCATGACTGATCTATCCCTTGATTTTTTGATGTAACCACTATATAGTTCTTGGACCTAAATGTCGAAGGGTTAGCAGAGAACAACATTATTTTGGCTTTGAAATTGTGTTCAGATTAATACATATTATCCTGTTATTGATGTTACATGCATTATTCAATTTATTTTCCATTAATTTCTTCCTCTACCTGCACCCTGCTAGGGAGGAAGGGCCCTCATTCTTAGTAGGGATTGCAATGATTAAATTAGGTTTGTATATGCAATGGTATTTCATTTTATGTTTCAATAGAATGTTTTCGTTGTTGTTCAACTGTGAATATGTCCACTTCAATCTCAATACCTTGTATGTTGTTACACATATGATATTAGAGACACCAATTGGTTACTTGTTGTGTGGCGCGCTAGAAGAGATTAATTGAAGTGTGATTCAATTCTTGTAGATCCTTTTAATTCTGCACGAGTTATTTACTTCCAACATTTACTTCAACAGTGATTTCTTTTCTTTGAAATTTCTTCTGGTTGGTGTATCGGCACAGACATTGCAAATTTCATTGGAATAAACAGACATCCCTAGATTGATAATTAATGTGTGTTGTTTAGTCATTCAACAGTGATTTATATAGTCCAACAATCATATAGATAGCGATCCAGTCACGATTCCACTAGTGTTCATCTATGGACATGTATTTTTATCATTGTACATGTGATGTTAGCTTATGTGTTGAGTATGGGGATGCCTCCACCAAAAAATATGTCATGATATAAATGTATTGTAACATATTAATCTCGTCAGTTTTTCTTGATCCCACATGTCACAAGGTAAAACAATTTAGTCATCAGTTATCATTTCTGAATTTTCACTTTAGGGGGGAATCTATTATAGGCCATTTTTTCATCTAGTCAATAGGCATCTTAATGGGCTTAATCAACATCCTTTTCCTCCTTTTCATCATCATTTCAAAAAAAATCTAAGCATGCCCCTTTCATTCCCCATAACTTCTTCTTGAAATTTCATCATATGCATTGATCACCTAAACGTTGCTCCCCTTTCCATTTGTGTTGGTTGTAAAAATTTAGAAAAAATAAAGACAATCTCAAAGTCTCCATTTCTAGAAGCTTATAGGATATATTATAACCATGTATCTCCGATAAAAATCTCAAATCTTATCCTATCTTATCATAGAGTTTACATCCCTTATCCTTATACCTCATCCTCGAACCAATAGTGGATATGAATCCCTAGATTTGTAAAAGAACAAGAACTCCCAACTTACCCCACTCCTCTATATATTTACAACCTTATATATGAATGTGATTTGTTTTTTCAGAGTGATTCTACCCTTATGCTATTTTTTTGAGAGACATCATTTTATGCATTTAGGGTGATTGGAGATGCATTTTTCTATAGGGAAAGGAAAAGTCAACTTGGAGGATATTTTCTACAATATCAACACCTATTTTTGCTTGTAACTCACTACATTTCTATTAATGCAAAGAGTTATTTTTTTTCCTCTATATGATTTTGTTAATTCATGTATTTAAATAGCATGTTGATTTATTGAGTGGAGTGATTTGATGATGATGCATATATACCATAGTTTCCTCGCATTAGGGGAATTTTTAGGTCTAAAATGGACCTCCTAAGGAAATTATAATATAAGAGTGTAAACAGTAAAATAAGATACTATTAGAGCATCAAATTTTAGAGGGAGAAAAGAAAAAGTTATTTTTTTTTAACTTGTATTTTAAACTTATCTCCCTATGGGTTTACTAAAATTTCATGTGAAAATACTCGTTGGATGCATAATTTGATTCCTCATCCAAGGAGTACACATGTTTCATACTTTAAACAGACTATGCTACATGAAAATTGAGAAATACATGAAAAATGTGATTGCAATCATGTTTATTAATGTATTTCTCACTTTTCATGTTGTAGGGTCCATCGAAAGTATGTAACATGGGTACTTCTTGGATGACGAATTAAATTTTTCATCCAACAAGTACTCTTGCTCAAAATTTGAGTAAAACCTTTAGGAGATAGGTTGAAAATACAACTTGAAAAATAGTTTTATTATCTTAGTATTTTTAAATATTTTTACTATTTTACTTCAAAAATGGTGAATGAGCCCCCATGGTTGACATCATCATATTGAATCCTATTGGTTCTTATAAATTTTATTTTGGTTATACATTTTTCTTAGGAGGCCCATTTTACACCTTAAAATTTCTCTAATGCATGTGTTTTCTATCTATGAAGGTTCTAATTTTGGAAAACAAAGCTAGGATTCAAGAATTGATGAAGACATGAAGGCCCACTTTTCCACCCGTTCGGCCCTTCATGGTGAGACAATGTGCCCTTTTTAAATTTTTCCCCTTTCTTGAGCACATTAGTGCACGATGAAGCCATGAATGACCATGCAATTCCCCTTCATGCTTTGAAAGTGCACCCTCCTAGTTTTCATGCCTATTTCCTCTTGCTGCAAGTTATTTTCTTTTTTCATTCATATGTTTTCATTTTCTATCATCTATGATGACTCTCCGAACATGATTTAGAATTGCTGCATAGTTAGTTGGTTTTAAGCTAATATTATCACTATGAGTGTGTTTACCCAAACATGTGCTCGTGCTTCATGTGCCACCTCTTTGTACTCATCTATTGGAGGTATGCCGCCTCACAAAGGTACCTCCAAAGTACTTTCAAAAGTAAGCGTTGAAGAACTTGTGGAATTTGCAAGGCATAATGTTCCCATACACACATATTCTCAGTGCTTCATTGATAATGGTACACATGTCATTTGGAGAAAAATAAATAATACATTCATGCACAAGAGGTTTCCTAGAGACTTAGAATATTTTCATGCATATATCAATATGAAGAAGCCCATGATGCACATTATCACATTTTGATTCTAGGTCATACCATGTGTAGATGTAATTAAATGGATCAATACACATATGGGTAATTCTCACATTATGCTACATAGTGGGAGTGGCAGTCAAATTTCCACCTAATATGTTGAAGGCATGCAGACATATTATAATATTATCAATTCCATTGAATATGGAGAAAAAAATTCACAAAATGGGAAACCCTGGATACTACTGATGTTATCAAAATATGGTGTCGAGAGCATGCCAAGCTCCATCATCACCCATCGATAGCCTATCCGAAAAATATGCTCATAGATGTTTATACATACCTAATAGCTATGTATTTTTGGTTATATGGGATTAAGAACTTTGACATGTTCCAAGAAAAATGGATATACATGTTCAATATAATAGTTACACATGGAAGAGCTTTTAATTTGGTGGATATCCTATAATTTGAGTTGCAGTGTCAGGTGGAGAAGGCAGAAGCATCTTTACGAGTGAACCAAGCACCATAATTCTACATGTCTACATTTCCCTTAGACATAATATTTGCATAGTGTCAGGTCTTAGAATTGTCCTTAAAAGGACATCCACTTTCACCTATCATGTCCATTATATCACCTCCATTTCACCTCCATTTCACTACCATGTCACTACATTCATATCACTTTCATCATTACTTGGGTTACCCTTGTGTTTTCCAAACATTATTAATTTCTAGTGTTTTTAAGAGAATTTGTGATCAAAATTTAGGAAATAATATACATATCCTTATACCTTAAAAGTGGAAAGAGTTTTGTGACATGTGTAGGTTTACTAGAAGCTTCCAAGGCCCTCTTATGTGGCTCCCAAAGGTCAAATTAGAAATTATCTTCATGGTATGAAGGAGATTAGAAGGAGGGATATGTGACCTATGATTAGAAAATTGGTTGAGATTATTATGGATGAAAGGAGAGGAATAATGATCCTCATTAATGAGGAGGTTCCTTAGAAATTTGTATAAATAGGAGACCTATCTCCTTTATTTGTACAATGGAAATCTTATTAATTTAACTTGTCATCTTATCATTTTGTACTTTGTAATTTTGGAGAACTTGAATAAAGCTTTAAGGTTCCAAGCATGGATGGTGATGTGAAGTAGGAAATATCATGTAGCATATTAGAATGTAAGATAAATTAGGTTTTATTTTGCAATTTTTTTTTGATATTAGTTTTTATTTCATTCAAGTATGTCATTTCATTTTAATTGTTATGATGTTTTAATCTCATTGGAAGTTTGATAGTTTATATTTTCCATTCATGCAAGTGTGTTTGACCAGTCGATTGTAGATTTACTTTTCATGTAAGAGTGTTTTTTAATTCATGAAGAATGTTAGATTATATTTTATTTATGCATGTGTGTTAGAATAGTTTACAATTTTGCGAGCATAGATTAAAATTTCATTTATGCACAATTGAAGTTATATTTCATGCTTTTATGGATCGTATCATTTCCGTGACATTAGATCCCAATTGAGATCCATAACTTGCATTTGATTACACAACAACTGTGAAGCTTAGACTACTTTTGTATTTTGCAAGCGTAGATTACAATTCAATTATGCAAGTAGATTAAATTTTAATTCCTGAATGTAGAATAGATTTTCAAATTATTATAGAAGTGGTGTGATTAGGTTAGTTTTTAGTTTTCATAATGGATCCCTAACATATATTGTGCATATATTTCTCAAAGTCTACGGATCCCAGATTGATAATTTATGTTAGTAATCTAATACAAATTATTTTACTCAACATTTTGGCGTCGTTGTCGGGGAGGCATACATAGGAATGAATGTTAGTTTATAATTTCATTTCTTTTGTTAGCTTAGTTTCAATTACATTGCAATTTTATTTTCGCAATTTCAGTTTCTATTTCTATTTTTTTTTTTTTTTGTAATTTCACTTTTATGCAATTTCAGTTTTTTTTCATTATTAGAATAGTTTTCTATTCTTTTTGAAATTATGGATATTTATTTTTTATTTTAAAAGAAAATAAAAAAACAAAAATCCTTTCAAATAACATAGGATAAAGTAGAAAAATAAAATCAGATTTGATTGCATTTAGGTTCTTAATTTTTTTTTAATTTTTTAGTCTTTAGAATTTTTCTCATTTGTTTAAAAAAAATAAAATAAACATATCAAATTACATTTTATTTATTAATAAATTCCTTTTGATGAATTTTTTTTTAAAAATAAAGAAAACAAACCATTTATAAAACTTTAAAGTTTTAAAAAAATAAAACAAACAAAACAAAAATAGGAAAAAATAGAAAACAGAACATGCATAATACAATCAAAACAACCAACAATTCACGAATAAAAATACGAATTAAAAAATAAACAAAACCATGATCCATAAGTTTTTTTTATGCAGCATTGGCTTCAACCTTTTACCTTCCCCATTCAATCAAATGAAATTTTACTTTACCAAAAGAATCATTGCATAATAGTCATGGCGCAACCCTTGCCAAATTTTAAATTCATGCATAATCCATTTTGTTGGAGGCTTCCACCATTTAGAAAACCCAAAAATAAATTAAAAAAATGAGGATTATCATATTTTACTAATACATATGAAGAATATTAGAAAACGCAACAATTCAAAATACAGATCCTTGTTCAAGGGCCAGGCAATGACATTCGTGCATTTACAATGGCAACAAGAGAAACACTAGGGAAACTAAAACTATTAGTCTTTGCAAATGGAAGTAGTGCCATCGATATCAACCAGAGAGGCAAGAAAAACTCAGATGTTTTTTTGTAGGGAGGTGAACACATTTAAATTCAATTCACTGTCTTGGTGGAATTCAACAATTTTCAATTTGATGTGTAGCTCCCATTTTCTTTGAACGAAGATTTCAAAATCTCTCCTTGAGGAAGTTTTTTCCAGGTAGTGTGTTAAAAAAAAAAACTCCACACATTCATGGAGTTATGAAGATATATCAGTTGAATTAGAAGATCCACAACAATAATTTTTTCCACAGCATTGCCAGAAAAATGCAGCAGTTTTGACACGTCATTTTGAAATGCGTTTTGTGGCCAAATTAAACGAATATAGGAAAACAAAGACATGATTTTTTCTCAGAATTAGGGGAATTATCCTTATCACGAGAGATTTACTCAAATTCCTAACTGTTTGGGAGATTTTTGGGGCTTTTTTTACACATATTTGCTAGGTTGTTCTTTAAAAACGATTTTTTATAGACTTCAATTGCGGTTTGCCTCCATAAAGTAGGAGAGATCCTGTTTTTGACGTTGTTGATTTTCTAATTAAATATTTATGAACCCAGTGGAAATCTCGTAATAAATGCATCACGATCCTGTTTCATGGGTTGAACTTCATAAAATTATTCAGACTCATTGTTGGAGTGTCAATCATGCTTCTTGAGCATCTAAGTTGTTTGCAACATTTGTTGTAGCATCTAAGTCAAATTCAAACTCACTCACATACGATTGGCCCAAGAAGGAAATGCACCTATATTTGAAGAGTTTCTAAAAATACTTAGTGCAAGAGGTTTTTATTTCGTTGACACACCAGATGATTTTATTCGTCATTTTGTTATTGATGACAAGAATCCAAAACAAACATTCCAACGCAGAGAATGATTGGCGATAATTTTGTGATTTTTTTTGGACATTCTTACCATATGATTCATGTGAATAAGACAAATGTGTTTTCATTTTGAGAGTCTTCATTTTTTTCGTCAATTTTTTTAAACGAAACAACCTCTCATAATATTACAAACAATCCTAGCACAAGCATTTCTATACATGATCATATTTTTTTGCAGACAAAGCAACAAACGAGATTACATCATCAACAACTAAAAATTTTTCCACCATTTCTCATCCAAAAAAATGAATAAATAAATCAATAAATATTTTCCCTTTTTAAAATTTGTTGACTGCATAAATAAAGAAAATAAGGATTTGCTCGTTCTTCTGGAAGAGGTATTAATGAATTTAAAGATCAGACTGATTACATGCATATTTGATTTTACTTAACTTTCTGTTCAAGATTTTTATCTACAGAGACTGCGCAAATCTGCAGAGACTACACAATTCTGTAGCTAAACTTCATTCCTGGAGGTGAGAAACCTCATTGTTTCACTCAAATTTCAAATCAATCTATATTTCTAATATGATATCAGATTTCAACGATTCAAGAATTGTTGGAAAGATATCGAAGAGATATACACAATGAGAAAGATAACTTCATATTTTGAAACAATAAAAAAATGAAGAATTTTTTGAAAAGACACAACAGGTAACTTGAGGCACTAGTTTCGACACATGTATAAATTCTTTTGGTTTTCCTTCGTGAACTTGTTTTATTAGTACCAATTCTTAATTATTTGTGTATATTTCATTAATAGATATTTTATCACCTCTCTCTTTTGATATTCTTACATTCCATTGCAGAATAAGTACTATTTTTTTGAAGGTTCCAGGAGGAAGGACAGATGACTACAAGCGAACAATGTCTCTCTCAGAGACCATATTTATTTCACAATAATATGATCAACAACAAAGATGAAACATCATTTCATGAGCACATGTTAATGCATATTAGATCCAACAATTGCAAGCCTTTCAGATGTCATTGTCTCCATTACATCTATGCTTCTTAATAAAACATTCACCTCATTTCCATTCATATTTTCCATTTGCATTCATTCTTCATTCACTATCCATTCGCATTAATTCACTTCCATCCACCCCTAAATCATGAATAAAAGAAATAAGATCACTTACATGCTGATTAAATACATTATCTTTCTCCTTTTCATGTTCATTTTCCTTTCCCAAATAAATCCTACTTCAAATAAAATTGTATATCTATAGTCCTTTCTTATTTTTAAAAATATTTTCAAAAAGTACCCTGAGGCTTGCATGCCTTAATGAAAATTTCTCTTACCGACAAACAATGAGAATATATTAATGTCCCTTGTTTGACGGATCTTCTAGGTGACTCGACATTAGCAAATTTATTCATACCTAGCAAGATGTGCTTAGGCATCCCGACTCTCATTTTCATCAATGGTGAGAGGTCTCGTGTTGATTAGTGGCATACATTGATGGCCACTAATTCAAAAATTTCTTACTACGTTCGACGTCATCAAATTCATTCACATAGATAAGAATTGTGCCAATGTGTGATGATGACATGAAGTCTATCAGATCCATCATTATTCAACATTTGTAGTATATGTAGCAGATGTAGAAGATTCAACAAAATCAGTAGCGGCAATAAAGATTCACTTTCACAACTTCATCCATTATTTCCATGACTAATTGAAGAAGCATCAAATTGGATTTTTGCAACAACTACATATGCATAGTTTATCCATTTCATAGGTAAGTGAAGGTATGTTCTTTTGTAACTTTTTATCATGCAGTTCCTTAAAATGCTAAAGTTATATTTTTTGGAAAAACACTCCACAATATTCCTTTTCTCAATTCATAGAATTGAGAAAACCATCATTTGGGGGAAAGGGATATCACTATATATATTTACATCTTATGCCACATCACTTTTCTATAACCAACATAAAACTACTATTGCATTAATATTCAAAAATATTATATGTCTTGCAAATCATCAAATTGATGAGCTTATGGCTAATTGAAAAGACAAATTCTCAATGTTTTTAAGATATTTGGATGCAACAAAAAATAAACAAAGTATTGTTACACAAGAACCGATATTCATCAATTTTTGTTGTCAAACAAGAACCAACCATAAAAAAATTAATTTTGGTTGTCATGCAAGAACCAACCATAAAGGTGAATGGTGCAATATAATGTATTTCAAAGAAAAATTTGCAAAAATAATGACGTTATCAAATGCTATGCTAATGAAAAGTTAAATGAGAATTAATACAAGCCGAATCTCAGTCAAAAGTAAGACATTTCAAGATTAAATGAATCGATGTAATAGGTTCCATGAGGACATGCAATAACTTCAGTTGGGGGGTATGTCGAGTCTCAAAATTCTCCCTAAAAAGACATCCACTTTCACCATAATGTACATTATATCACCTCCATTTGACCTCCATTTCACTACCATGTCACTACATTCATCTTACTTTCATCATCATTTGGGTTACCCTTGTCTTTTCCAAGAATTATTTATTTCTAGTGTTTTATAGTGAATTTGTGATCAAAATTTAGGAATAATATGCATATGATTATACCTTAAAAGTGGAAAGAGTTTTTTACATATGTAGGTTCATTGGAAGCTTCCAAGGCCCTCTTATGTGGCTCCCAAAGATCAACTTCGAAATTATCTTCATGATATGAAGGATATTTGAAGGAGGGATATGTGGCCTATGGTTAGAAAATTGGTTGAGAATATAATGGAACAAAGGAGACAAAGAAGGTTCCTCATTAATGAGGAGGTTGCTCAGGAATTTGTATAAATAGGATACCTCTATCCTTTATTTTTACAATGGAAATAACATTGATTTAACTTGTCATCTTATGATTTATTACTTTGTAATTTTGGAGAACTTGCATAAAGCTTTGAGGTTCCAAGCATGGATGGAGATGTGAAGTAAGAAGTATCATGGAGCATATTATAATTTAATAAAATTAGGTTTTATTTTCCAAGTTTGTTTTCATATTAGTTTTTATTTCATTCAAGTATTTCATTTCATTTTAATTTTTATGATGTTTTCATTTCATTGGAAGTTTGATAGTTTATATTCTCCATTCATGCAATTTTAATTCATGCAGGTGTGTTCAACCGATACATTGTAGATTTAATTTTCATGTAAGAGTGTTTTTGAATTCATGAAGAATGCTAGATTAGATTTGATTTATGAATGTGTGTTAGATTAGTTTTCAATTCTGCAAGCATATATTATAATTTCAATTACGCACAATTGAAGTTATATTTCATGCTTTTATGGATCCTGTCTTTGTCGTGACATTGGCTCCCAATTGAGATCCATAAATTGCATTTGATTACACACCAACTATTAATTTTATACTAGTTTTTAATTTTTCAAGCGTAGATTAGAATTCAATTATGCAAGTAAATTAAATTTTAATTCCTGAGTGTAGAATAGATTTTCAAGTTAATATAGGAATGGTGTGATTAGGTTAGTTTTTAGTTTTCATAATCTGATCCCTAGCATATATTGTGCACGTATGTCTCACAAGTCCTATGGATACCGTATTGTTAAGTTATGTTAGTAATCTAATAAAAAATATTTTCCTCAACACATAACATGTGTTTAATGGAGTGAATTACAATTGGAATCTTATGGAAAATTTCCTGGACTACTGACACTGTAGAGTGTTATGATATATGAGATTCATAGGCATATATGACAAGTTAGTTGAACAATTCTTTGCAGTAATATTTCAAGTGAATTTTTATATCGGTGCTCCTTATATGACTAATTAGATAAAAGGGTCACTTCGTCATATCGCAGAACGGTTTGTAGCTCCAAAAGGGTACATAAATCAGGTGCTCTATTTTTCATATATACCCTCACCTTATTCCCTGATATGTGACCGAGAAAGTGGTCATGTAAGAGGCTACAAATTAGTTCAATAAGGGAATATCACGAACTCTTCAGAAGAGGAAGAAATACCCTTGGCCTATCTTCCCATTGAGGATCCAATTGTAGGAATTGAAGTTTCAAAGGCTTTGAAAATATAGATATAGGAGTTGGACAACCTACAATTCGCTACTAAATATTTCCATAGATATGAACCAAGGTGAATTTTTAGGAAATATTATCAAACGATTGGTTACAATATAGGGTACTCGCTTATTTCCACAACAAAAGATGAGAAGATAAAGAATTGGTACAATTCAAACATGAATACACATCCACTAATCGAGGCATGTTCACACCATCATACAATGGATAAAGAATTGCAAGAGTAGGAGGAGCAGATAGCACCTCAAGTAAGGAAAATGGCTTCCAAGAAAAGGATCAGATATTCCTTGACAGGTGAGAGAAACAAGAAATGGAAAGTTGATTCGTTAAAATCAAGAGTTCTTCAAATAGAGAGGTAGAGAGGAGAAAAAAAAGAAGAGGGGAGGAAGATTTAAATGGATGCTTTGTGTGAAGAGAAAAAAGAATAAGAAGAAGAATAAGAAGAGAGAATGAGGATAAAATATGAGCAGCAGAGGTAGTCCCAAGAGAAGGAATCTGCACAAAGATTGGAAGCATAAAACTTGACTCAGGAGATGTAAGAGGAGCAATTCTAAAAAGAAGAATATGTTTGGTCCCTATATTACTAGTGTAGTCCCTTATTGTCATTACTATAGCCCCCTTATTTTTATTTTTGTACCCCTCTAACCCCCATATTGTTATTATTTTTCCCTTACATTATTATTGTTAGGTCGGTTAGGATTATATTATGACCCCATGGACTCCTATATATAGAAGAAGGTTTTGTCATTTGTATCATCCAAGAATTGTTCATTTATGTAAAGTAAACGAGCTTTCCCCCTCGAAGTGGCTTATTTCTAAGGCATTGATCTCTCTTTTCTTCTATTTTTGGAGTTGGTTTCATAACATTTGGTATCTAAGATTTGGATTCTAGGGTTTCGCTGCTCCAAACAGGTCATCGTGGTAGTTTATCTATAACATGTTTTCTACGAAGGTTCAGAAACTGATTTTTTTATCACACAAAGCCAAAATCCTGAGGAACTTTGTGTAAAAACGTCAGATCTTGGTTCGCGATATTTTTGGAGATGTGATTTGTGGAAGTTAGGTTTTTTTGAGGCTCCCAAATTTCATCTCAAAGAAGTGATCGTGGGAAAATCATCATAGATCTCTCTTTGAGCATCAGATTGGTATTCTGTAAAACATGGAAAGAACTACACTAAATTTGGTTTCCTGTGTATCAATTTCAGAGTCGAAGGAGGAAACAATGACATGTGGTACTCTGTACAAGTTCTCTCTACTGAACCAGTCCATAATTGGGTCATTGTGGGAGATTGGGAATAATTTTTCCTTGGAGCATCCAAAGCAGGTCAGACATATGGAATTGGAAAGAAGATTCAGAGTGCTAATACAAGGCTGAATTTTAGATATTTAAGATCCCAAATCACAGAGATAATTTAGTTTCAATATCTAGCTCCTCAAAAGAAAGAAAAAGGTGTGTATTTGTTTTCAAATTGTGTAAGTCTTGTTTGAAAAATGAGTTTGATGTGATTCCAAGGGCATATTGACGCATATATATTAGTATTGGGTTCTAAAATACCCCATAAAATAAACAAACACCCATTAAGTCCTCAGAATACTCTACTATGACTCATGAATATGAAGAAGTGTAACATGATATATCAAAATTACAAGAGAAAGGGCACGAAATTTCACTCTCGCAAAGAGCAACGAAAAATGAAATGGATGATTTGAATAAAAGTGTGGAAGCTAAGATGGATGGTTTGAAGAAGGGCATGGAAGCTAATATGGATGGCTTAAAGAAAAATGTGGAAGCTAAGATGGATGGCATGGAAGCTAAGATTGATGGTATAGAGGAAAAAATGAAAGAAAACATGGAATACATGAAGAATGATCTAAAAGAAGAAATGGAAGGTTTGAAAATTTTGATACAAGAAATGATTCCTAATGGCGAAAAGATAGTAGAGGAAACTGATCATGAAAACAAAATAAATGTTAATTGTGATTTCATAAAATCTAATGTGGGATTGAAGACCCACCATATTCCAAATATCATATGAGGAATTTTGATGGAAAGGATCCCGTAACATGGGTACTACAGATGGAGAAATATTTTGATCTCCATAATGTGCAAAACACATGAAAGGTATGCATTGCAACTTTATATTTAGAACACAATACGTTTGTATGGTATCGATGGCTTTTCACCCATAAAAAAACTGTCACTTGGTCATTTTTTACGGAGGAAATGATAGCACATTATGAGGATACACGGAGAAACACCTTCTTTCTAGCCAATTGGTAAATCTCAAACAAAAGGGTTCAGTGGTGGAGCACATTAAGGACTTCCAAAAATTGAATATAATGGTAAATGATATTCCAGAGGAACATAGGATTGATGTCTTCATAGGGACTATAAAGGATAACATCCAACATGAGGTTTGCCTTTGGGAACCTCAATCATTGGAGAAGGAATTCAGGTTGGAAAGAAAAATTGAATGTAAAATTATGGCGACAAGGAAGCCTGCCACTCACATCTATAAAGATGGAAGTGTTGCTACTCCTAGACTTCCGTGACCTACAAGTTTTACACCACAAAAATTGGAAGAAAAAAGAGTGAAAGGGATTTGCTACAATTCTGATACAAAATATGCTAAAGATCATAAGTGTGTTGAGAAAAAAATTATTTTACATAGATTTTCGATAGGAGGAAGAAAACGAAAAAGAAACTTCAAAAGAAGAGGATATACTCTACGAACCAGTACTAGAGAAACAAGAAATGAGTCCAACCATATCGTGTAATGCATTGGCAGGAATTACCAATCCTCAAAATCTCAAGATAGTAGGACATATCAGGAATATTGATTTATTCAGATAGTACCCATAATTTTATTCATTGTAAGGTAGCTAAGAAATTGAATTTCTTCCTATACCTAGCACCAAAATTTAAAGTGATGGTTGCAAATAGAGGAACTATAAATTTCTCTAGAAAATGCCATAATATCAAGCTAACCATGGGGGAATATCTATTGAATAGCACAATTCTTTCCATTCCAATGGGAGGTATTGATTTTGTACTATGAGTACAATGGTTACAATCTTTGGGGATGGTGGCCTTTAATTTTCAAGAAATTTTCTTGAAATTTTTTTAGAAGGAAAGGAAGTCAAATTACGAGGTATCACAGGGAAGCCAGGAAAGATAATAAGCTCTAATTTCATGAAATTTTTTTTGAAGAAAGAACAATGAGGTGTAATTGCACAATTATGCTCACTAGAAGTTCCAACATCAAAATCATCTATTTCTTCAAATCTCCAAAAATTCTTGGACAATCATTCCAAGGTGTTTGAAACTCCCAAAGGACTCCCACCTATTCATGATCATGATGACGTTATTCATTTGTTTCCAGGAAGTTCTCCTCCAAACATCATTCCTTACAGATATCCTTATGTCCAAAAGAGATAAATTAAACATATGATTGCAGAAATGTTGGAGGCTGGTATAATTCAACTGAGTCAATGTTCTTTCTCTGCTCCAGTAGTATTTTTTCACAAGAAGGATGGATCATGGCACATGTGTCTAGATTATAGGGAGCTCAATAAGCTCACTATTAAAGATAAATTTCCCATTTATGTGATTGATGAATTATTGGATGAATTACGCAGAGCAATTTATTTTACCAAGTTGGATCTCATTCAGGATATCATCAAATTAGACTGAATACTAAAGATATTCTAGAAACAACATTTCAAACTCATGAGGGTCATTATGATTTTTTGGTCACTCCTTTTGACCTTTCCAATGCACCTTCTACATTTCAACGGTTGATGAATTCCATTTTCAAACACTTCCTTAGAAAATTTTTGTTACTATTTTTTGATGATAGATTAATATACAGTAGGACTTGGAAGGATAATGGATAATGTTCAACTTGTTGACAGGCTGCTCAAACTATTGGAGGAGAAACAATTATATGAAAAAACCTCCAAATGTTTCTTTCGAGTATAAGATTTGGAATATCTGGGTCATATTGTATCTCACAAGGGTGTTAAGATAGACCCTAAAAAATTTGAAGCCTTTAAAGAATGGAAAGTCCCGACAACCATAAATTAGTTGCAAGGATTTCTCAGGTTAAAAATGTATCATCGCAATTTTGTTAAGAATTATGGAGAATAGAAGCACCTCTAACAACATTATTGAAGAAAGATGCATTTTAATGGAGTCTTGAAGCAACTAAGGCCTTTGAACATCTTAAAGAGGAAATGTTCCTAGCATCTATCTTAGCTATGCCTTAATTCAAAAAAACCTTTATTGTGGAATCTGATGCCTCAAGAAATGGAATTGGTGATGTTTTAATGCAATAAGTGTTATGCATAATTATGAATTACGAATAAATAATTATTCCCTATACAGGTGCTAATATAGAACAATAGGTCAAAGAATTTACGACTATCTTTTTCTAACTGTAAATAGACACAAAATGAAAAAAGAAGCTTACCTGGAATCCAAGCACTTCCAAAGTCTCCTTATGTCGCTTTTGTCGTTTATAGTTAGGAAAGATAGTCATAAAGTCTTTGACATGTTGTTCTAGATTAGCACCTATCTAGGGAAGAATGATTTATCCATAATTCATAATTCCACATAACAAATTGGTGACTTTTCTGGGGAATTATTCTTTATCCTAGGTGTTTTAGTCTCTAATTTTCTCTTTTTATTCACCCAGTAGTTGTTACTCACAAATATTAGGCTTTTTGAAATCGAAATTTGCAGAAAAGTGTGTTAAATAGTTTTGTTTTTCCTTATAAACTGCGCCCAATGCACTCTTGGATAGAACACAGTGATTTTCATAGCACTGTCTCCCTTTTAGGCATGCGTTACAAAGAACTGTCTCTCTTTAGAGACAGTGTTGCCTCCTAAAACCATCCAAATTCCCTTGAATTTGTCCTTGCAATTTGTTTTAGTTCGTTTTCTGCTATGTTTTGAAAATCCTGAACCTCATATTTACCAGTGAACCTATCTACCTCTTCCTCCTTTGAAAGAATAATTTGTTCAATGTTTGTGTAGTATTTTTCTTTATCATTGACGAATTAATTACAAATTGTTTTCATTGTCGCATTAGATCCATTTTCTTTTGAAAAGATAATTGTCGTAAATTCTTTGTTTCCTGATAGGATAAATTGTTGTTAAATTCCTCATTTTTTCTTCAAAAGAGAAATTGTTGATTATATTCCTCATTTCTCAGAAGTAAAAGGCATTTGTTTTTATTGATTTAGTGCACTTAGTTTCTTTGTTGCAATCATAACATTAAAGGAAATGAAAAGAAAAACCTACATTTGCATGTAGTGGTTTGTGTATTTTGCAAAAGGAACAATTAGGAAATCTGCATTTAGTTTGTGCTCATTGATTTTTTTTCTCGCAAATTGATTTCTCTTTCACTCTAGTAGCTAGGATTTTAATTAAAAAAGATAAAAGTGAAATATTTCTTATCATTCTTAGTTTGCATTTTAGGAATTTATGATACATCATCACAATTAACCTTTGCAAGGAAAATTGATAAATAAGATAAACTTAAAATTTATCTCAATTTACCTAACAAAGCATTGGAACCATAACGATAACATTTAGAAGTTCTAGGCTACAGACGTGTTCCAGAGTCATAAAACATAGCAACTGTCACTAACTTGTCTGCGATACATTCCAAGTGTGATACCTCACTCCACATATGTAATTATATCGTAGCTCATCGACATACTTTCAGTTATATCGGGCGGTGTTATAGTACGAAAAGTATAAAGGAGTGCTCTCACTATGTGGTTTCACATCAGACAACGCTAATACGGACTTGGGCCTCCATGTACCTTCGGGTATATTTGGGAGGAAAAATTTTAGGTTTTATCCATCCATATTGAACCAAGTCGTCTGCCTTGTAAATTATGATACACCTAACATAGCATTAGGGGAGATTTCCTGCCCATACTTCTTGGTTCGCCAGGAGGTATTTTGCGATTCACAGTTTCTTGGTAAACCCTTTTGCCTAGCATTACCATTTTATTTTGTTTATTTGTTTTTGGTTAAAATAAATCAGTAATTGTGGAAGAAAAAAATATTTTCCCCCATTTTTCGCGTAGATTAGCATTAAAACCACCTTTACCACAGAAGTTGCTTCTAGTAGGCGAAGGTGATAATGATCTACCGAATCAAGTACAATTCGTACCTCTGGTGAAACATAATTTTCCCATAAACCAGAGTTAGCTTAAGTTGTTTCTACACATCCTAGTTCATCTACTGGTCATGATCCATCCAATCAGTGAGACCATACCTCCTGGACCAGACATTGTTCAACCACAAATTGATCCAGATTCTGTCTCTTATTTGCCAGAACATATAAATCCTGAATTCAAACAACTAGAGGTTGTTCCTCCCTTGGTCATTCCACAAATTTCTGTAGCCATTGAGTCTCCCATTTCACACAATAAACCACCTGAAATATACTTTGGGCCTGATGGTGAAATACTTCCACCTGGTTTAATTGCGATTGAAGAAATCCCACAAGACGAGACACCTTTAACTCCAACCCATTTTGGGGAGGACCTTTACCTGTACGAGTCTTTTCCTCAATCATTACCATCCACTTTTTTTGATCCTATTCCCATTCAAACTCCCGTTGATCTTAAAGGGCATACATTTGGTCAAGTAACCATGCCTGAACCAACATCTTCGGTTGGGTCATCTATTCAAATTACATCAATACCTGCCCTCACTACCCCGTCAATGTTTACAACTTCACCAGAGTCATATTTTCATGGTGGCCCTATGGTCCCATCAAGCTATAAATCATTATCTAGAATTTACTCTGGTACATCTTCAAAACCATGGTCTCTACCATTTTCATCATCCGGTATTTTAACTGGTAATACTATAGTAAGTACTAAATGACTTGATTATTTATATACATCATCAGGGAAATATCAAGCCAGTCCTTCTGGGTATATTCCTTTAAGTACCATATCAACTGGACTCCCAACATTTGGAGAGAAATATTTTCCATCTTATTATCCTCCTCATGCTAGGGGGCAACCTTTGGTCACCCAATATGACAATACTTCGTCACTTTTTGGTAAACCTAATGCCAAAATGAATGTTTCTCAATGACAACCCAATGTGCCTATCCAACCAAAAACTGTTGTACATTCGTATCAACTAGTTCAACCTATTACACCCACATCATTACCACTTGTTAATACATCTTTACCCTTGTTACAGAATCAAAATGTTGTACATAAACCTTATAAAGCGGGTCCTTCAACTCAATACCCTCAAATGTTAGGTCCACAGACTCCAAATTTTTCGGTTAATTTACAACAACCTATATCTAGAATGATTTATTCACAAGTTGGTTTACCATTTTATGGGATGTCACAATCGAAACCTAGTTATACCTATCAACTGAATCTAAGTTATCCTAATTTGGGTTATTACATTGGTGGACAGACCCCTTGGCAACCTCAGGCGCAAATGCCTCGAATTTCATTTCAACAAGTATCACATCCAGGTTTTGGTCAACATAATCCTCAAGATTTTTCTTTTCAAAACAACCACTATTTGGGTTACCAGTAGCAGATTGCTTGTGCTGGTGCTCAAAGGCCTGTTGCTCAAGAAAATCCATCTTACCCTAGATATGCTCAACCTGACCTTAATAAACATTTTCCTTTTCTTGCAACTTTAGTGTTACCAGATTTAAATCAGTTAACCAATGATCCAATCAGCTATGCTCCTTGGTGGCCAATGATACCTCAAAAATTACCCTCAGATATTTCAAATTTCAATGGAAACCTTGGGGAAGATCCGTCGACTCATGTCATGAATTATCATTTATGGTGTTCAGCAAACTCCCTTAATGATGATTTTGTTTGACTATGTCTTTTCGAGCATACACTCATAGGTTCATCTCAAAAATGGTACATTGAGTTACCTAGATCTACTTTTGATAATTTCACTGCCCTAGGTAATGTATTTTTGACTCATTTCCAGTTACCCATCAGATATGAAACTGGAACGAAACTCTTGACCAATTTCAAGCAGACTAATGCTACTCACATTTCTAATCATATTCATGAGTGGCGTCATCGTTGTAGAATGGTTCAGACATTTGTTCCAAATCATCTCCTTGCTAAATGGTTCATTAATTCCCTGTTACCATCTACAACTGAGGATGTGGCTAAG
Source organism: Pinus albicaulis (assembly GCA_034641835.2). Lineage (NCBI taxonomy): Eukaryota > Viridiplantae > Streptophyta > Pinopsida > Pinales > Pinaceae > Pinus > Pinus albicaulis. The sequence continues at coordinate 511,805,932 of CM076576.1, forward strand.
GGTGGCGTCATCACAGAAGAGCAATTTACTGCTCATGCCAAATATTTAGACTTGATTTATACTCAGTCTGGCATGCTCTATGAAAAAATTCCTAATGCGCCAAGATCTAATTTTAGTGTTCCTCCTCAATTAAAGGACTCTAATTCCAGAGATGGCTTGATAGGCCTACAAGCACACACCAAACTACTGCATCTGATCCTGCTCCTGCTTTCGAAATTAATGTCCTGTCATTTGAAAAAGGAAAAAAGTGACAAGCAACCCGAAAGTAAGAAAAAGGGGAAATCTAAGAAAAAGAAAACTTCTAACCTGCAAGAAACATCATCTGATCAATTATCTAGACCTAGGAAACCTCATTCTCCGTGCATAATCTGTAATGAGGAACACTTTGTTAGGGATTGTCCTCACCATGCTGAAGTCTCAAAAATCATCAAGGCTTCCCATGTGTTAGTTGTGTTGACATACCCATTTCCAAATCTAGACACTAATTTGGTTGCTACGGATCTAGTTCCTAGTTCCCAAGTGTTAATGTTATCTGTCACGAAAACTTTAACAGATATTTTGGTTTCAACGCGTAATAAATATTATGATAGTTAGGCCACTAATCAACCTACTACCTCGACTACGAATCTGTCTATGGAATTAGTTTGGCCTACTGCTATTCTTGAATTGAGAATCAAGCGACCAAATGGAGTAATTCACAAATCGACATATAATCCTCGAGCAAGAGCTGTGAAAAATTATAATATAATTGAATATTTGGCTCAATCCCCTTCAGCTATATTTTCTCTTGAGGTATTACAAAATTTTCCCTCCCAAAAATAGGCTTTATTGTCGGCTATTGGTGGAATTGATTCGACTAATTCTAATCTAGTCGTCTTTAATCATATGGGCTATGTGCCACAACTACCAGCAGAATTGGCATTCTCCATACAAGTAAATGTTCTCAATCACCTTGTTCATCGTACTATTATTGATGAGGGAGCATCTACATGAATCGTCTCTCTAAATTGTTGGAATTCACTTGGCTCACCACGCTTATCACAATCATCAACAAAATTGAAGGCTTTTGATGGATGTACATATAAGCCTTGTGGTATTATTAATAACCTGCATGTTCAACTAGGGTGAAAAACAATGAATGTTGATTTCAAGGTTGTTGATGGACCCCTTGAATATAATATTTTAATTTGAAGGCCATGGGTATATGCGATGACTACAATTGTTTCTACATATTTTAGAATGATTTCCTTTCCACATAAAGGTACTATCACAGTCATTAATCAACTATCTTTCTTTTCCTCTGCTTTGCAGGTAACTGGAAGCATTATGTTTGTTCACATACCCCAACTAGAAATTCAGAAAATTGGTATAGGACTCTTAAAGGATTCCACTCTCATGGGAACCTTTGCATTATTGTTTCCTGCGACATCAGCAGAAATTGCAAGAATAGAGACCTACTACATGACCTCTTCTACTCTATCTGGCTTACGGGAGAGTACCAGTGATTATGAAATTTCTACATTGAATGAATTTCTACCGCCTAGCCCTATTAAGTTGTCATAACAATCAATCTATCTAGCTTGGGTGGAAAATCCAAAATTAGCGTCGCTGAGTGTTTGGATTAATCGTTCCTTAGATTTTGGTACTCCATATGATCCATTTTTCTCAATGTTTTTGACAAATGAAAATATTTTGGAAACCATGATGTCAGAAGGAGAACCATGAGAATATTATCATCATCATTCCCATCTTCCTAATTATGAATAAAACTATCCTAGTGAACTATATCACCCATCAATCAAATTTTATTTTTGAATTCTTTACCTATTAATGCAATCGATTCTGAGCGAAATCTCTCAAATATTGAAGAAACCATTTCTATCAATATTTCGACCAAACCTGGTGTTGTAGAAATATTCATGTTGGTGTATCTTGTTCTTCATCAGAACTTGAATTATATCACTTTCTACTTCGTGAATTCTGTGATGTATTTGCTTGGTATGACGAGGAAATGCCATACATACATACTAATATTGTTGAACACACTCTTACTATGTATCCTGATGTCAAACTGGTGTGTCAACGACTTCGTCCTATTCATCAAAAGAAAGCCACTACCATCAAAGCTAAAGTTGAAAAACTTTTGTGTGTTGGTTTCATTTACCCTATTCTGCTAACTGAGTGGGCTTAAAATATCGTTCCTATCATGAAAAAGCAAGGAACCATTAGAGTGTGCATCCATTATCGAGATGTTAATCATGCTTGTTCAAAAGACAACTATCTTACTCCCTTTATTGACCAGATTATTGACGATTGTGTTGGATGCGAAATATTTTTGTTCATGGATGGATTTTCCAGCTACAATCAAATCAATATCCACCCAAAAGATCAACATAAGACAATATTCATCTGTCCCTGGGGCACATTCGCTTATAGGAAACTTCTGTTTGGTTTAAAGAATGCTGGGGAAAATTTTCAGAGAGCAATGGATTATGCTTTCAATGAAATCAAGCACATTGTTCAACCATATCTAGATGATTTACCAGCGCATTCACGAAATTAGATTGATCACTCGATGCATTTGAGAGCCATTTTTTACGTTGTCGACACTACAAAATACGCCTCTATCCACATAAATGTTTGTTTTATGTTGATTATGGTCGTTTTCTTAGATTCATAGGCTCAAAAGAAGGAATTCAAATCGACCCATTAAAGGTTCAGGCCATTCTTGATTTTTTTGTGCCGTAAAATTTCCTTCAGATAAATGAACTTCAAGGAAAGGCTAACTTCCTAAGAAGTTTCATTCCAAACTACGCCGAAATGGCTAAAGTATTTACTCAAATCCTGAAGAAGGGGGTTCCCTTCCATTGGGACCAAGTTGTGCAAGCTTCTTTTGATGCTGTCAAGGACACTCTTGTCTGAGCGTCATTAATGTATCCCCTTAATTATCAAAATTATTATTTCCTATATATCGTCGCGGCTGAAACGACCATTGCTATGGTATTGGTCCAAGTAGAAGATGGAATTGAACATCCAATATATTATTTGAGTCGTAATCTCAATGATATAGAGGTTAAGTATTCATATGTAGAAGTGCTTGCCTTGGCGACTGTTCAAGCTGTCCAAAGATTTTTCCATTATATCCTACTCTGAAAAACCATTGTTATTTTGGATTGCAACCCCATCACTTATATCTTATCACGTCAATTTTTTGGGGGGGAATATTCAAAATGGATTGTCATTTTGTAGGAATTTTATTTGGAATTCATCAAATCCAAGTCAAAGAAGTCTTTAGTTTTGGCTGAGCTTCTCTGTGACCTTCCCTATGATAGTATTGCAACTACGTAGGAACCATAAATTCTAGATGAGTCCCTGTTTCTAATCGGATCATCTGATCCTTGGTATGGTTATTTCATTATTTGTCTCCAAAAAAAAAATTTCGACCTGATACCTGTTGCTCTAAAGAACAACGTATTCGATACCAAGCCAAATATTATCTGATCATCGACGATACACTTTAACGTCATGGTGTTGATACCATTTTAAGGAGGTGCCTCATTCATGAGGAGGCCGAAAAAGTTTTAAATGATTATCATGTTGGGGCTTGTGGTGGAAATTTATCTGGATATGCTACCATGTATAATATACTCTGCACTGGTTACTTTTTTCCTACCATTTTTCGAGATTTCATCCTCGCGATCAAAAGTTGTCATGCATGCTAGATTTTTTATTGTAAAATCCTCAAACCGTCAGTGCCAATGCATCATGTTATCTCTGTGGGACCATTTTCGAAATGGGGTATTGAATTCATGACCTGTAACCCTTGTTCGTCCAGAGGGCATGGTTATATTATTGTCGCAGTCGACTATTTTAACAAATGGGCCAAAGCAATGCCTACATTCAACAACACAAGACAGATAGCCGCATTGTTTTTCTTTAATCATGTTATTGCACGGTTTGGGGTCCCACAGGCTATAGTTACAAATCATGGGAAGAATTTTCACAACCACATGATGACTGAATTAACTGCCAAGTTAGGATTGTCACATGATAATTCTACTCCTTATTATTGATAATCAAATGGACAAGTCAAGGCTATCAACAATATTCTTAAAAGTATGCTTCAATGAATGATAGGATTTCGTAAAAGAAATTGGCATTTGATCCTATAATCTGCCTTGTGGGTGTATCGAACCTCAGTGAGAAATGCAACTGGATTTACTCCTTTTCAATTTGTGTGAGTTCTGGAAGCTATCTTACCAATCTAATGTGAAATACCATTGTTAAAACTCGTAATAGACTTGTTACCTAACACCTCAGAAGAAGAAGCGCATCTCTTTAACCTCATCCATCTTAATGAAACATGTCATGAAGCCCAATTGGCTAATGAAGCGCATAAGAGACGTAGAAAGGCACAATACGACAAAAATGTCCAGCCTTACATTTTCTCAGAGGGCGAATTGCTACTTCTTTACGATCAAGAAGTTGATGTAATAGGTACAGGAAAATTTGAGCCATTATGGCATGGCCCCTATATTTTCAAAAGAGTTCTTGCTAAGAGTGCCTATGAGTTGCTTGATTACGATGGAATTCCATTGGCACAACCTATAAATGGGTTGTATATAAAACATTACTATGCTTAATCATGAGCGTAGTAATATTTTGTATTATATTTTATATATATGATGTTGATTTGCATTCACTATCTTAATTTGTTTTTAGATTTTTCTTGACGTTAGTAATTCGCTTTACATTTCATCGCAGATGTCTGAATCTTTAGAACCATTTGTTGGATATGCTGATGGTGCTAGTCATAGTATGCAGAATCTATCCTCTACAGTGTGGGCCATTTTTTCTCTGAACAACGAGTTAGTGAATTTTAAAGGGATTTGTATTGGTAGATCAACAAACAATATCACTGAGTATAATGTGTTGATCGAAATTCTCTCTGATGCCATTTCATTTTGTATTAACCGCATAATCATAAGGTTAGACTCACAACTCGTGCTATTACATCTTACTAGTGTTTATATTGTTAGAAATCCAACACTGCATAGATTGTTCCTAAGAGTTCGACTCTTGGAAAGAAATTTTTATTTTATTCAATATCAACATATTTCCAGAAATTTGAACACATTGATTGATTCATTAGCTAATCAATTTTTAGACAAAAATTTGCAACATATGTAAATAAAAAATTCACATCATTGAATAGGATTGCACAATAAAAATAGGAAAACATTGAAATCATATAGATATATAGTTATAGGTTTTTAAAAAATTTGTGCCCAAGACACATTGTTCATCTGACCTCAAAATGTATGTAAAACATCAAAATTAAACTAGTGGTGCTCGTGGTAACATGCTATAGATCTAGCTATCCTATGGAGTAACCGCATCCAGCGGTTAGGAACCACAACAGTGTGTCACTGAAGTTGCATTGGTAACTCTTTGATCTGGCAATCTAGAATCCCAAAGGTAAACCCCTCTATGTTCTGCCAAAGCTCAGCTAGAGTCTCAGCCATATCAAGATCCTGAAAGACTGCTCTCCCGACAACCCTCTCTGCTGGCACATCTGCTTCACGCTCTGGTTCCTCTACTAGTTGAACATGACCAACATCTGCATTACATCAAAAATTTAGTTTAGTCTTGGAAAAACATAAAAATACAAAAAAATTGTATAAAACTAGGAAAATAAAAAACATGATCAAAACATTATTACCCATTGCACCCCATTGAACGCCTTTTGGTAATGCTAAATCTGGATCTTCTCGAAAGTCAACACCTACATATGCATACTCATCAATGGCGAAAATCTGTCGCTAGAACCAGGTGAAGAACACAGTTGAGAACACAATGGTAGATTGACTTGCATGCCTACCCATGAGTTCTACCCATCTCTGCATCCACGGATCTCCAGGATTGGAAAAATCCCGTGTCACATGTTTTTGCTGCATTAGTGGAATCTATTCTAAAGCGAAGGATATAAGGATCGAACCATAACTGAAATTCTTCTTCTTCCTCCCTCTACTTTGTTCAGTTGTTCCTTTATCTAAGAAAGAATAGCTTCAAACCAGTTGAAGATTGTTGGCTCCAAGCACTCTAGCGCATACTACATATACGATCTATTCGCCACATGTAGTGTAATGGTGCCAGCAAGTTTTGTGATCGTGAAAATGATACTTCTCGAAGGAAAATCTCTAACATCCCGAATGTTTATCTTTCCTTGTTTTCTTGGCTCTGCTCCTGGATAGCAATATTGTAGAACATAATCTCTCACAGTCTCTCCACCAACATTAGACCCTAAGAGTGAAATAGGCAAGCCTCTCCTTGACAATCCTATGAGAAATTATACATCCTCAACTGTTATGGGAACCACATGGTTCTTAATATGAAATGTCTCAATCGCTAGATCCCATGCTCGAACTAAGAACTCCAAGAGTTCTATTTGTTGCCTCATCCTTGACAACTTGAAGTACTTAAGCAGTCCACAATCTCTTAGGGCTCTTACTGTACCAGGATCATTTAGGGAAATCATATCTTGTTCTTCATGTTCTCTTTCCCTCCATGTAATCAACATTGTAATCTGATGGAAACCTGAAATACAACCATAAGATCCATTAGATTCCAATCAATGCAAAAAGCTAGGCAAATTTTGGGCAGAATGTGAGAAACAAAAATCTAGATTGCACCCAATGCACTACCTAACAAGAGACAGTGCAGTGCATGTGGAAGTAACCTTCAATTTACTTGCTATGCAATGCAGTTTTTGACATGGTTAGGTGCGTTTCCCTCCTTTTGGGCATAATTTACCCTAGGGGCCTTGAAACCCTAAAAATTTGTAGAAATTGGAAATGAAATGAATACTAAAGGAAAGAGGAGGTTCATGGAACTAACCTAGATCAAACAGCAATGAAATCCATCCACAGAAATGATCGCAATCAGCAGCTGAAGTTCGGGGGAAAAGTCAAGTTCAAAGCTCCAAAATGAAAATGGTAACTTTGGAATGGTAAAAATGAATAGTGAAACTACTTTTAATAGTCATTTAATTATTTTCAAATTACATTTATTGCCATGACTATAGTTTTATTATGTTTTTTATCATGAAACAATTTTTTTTAATCCATTTGATGTTCCTCTGAAATAGGTGTTATGATTGACGAACAGATTAGTCGTGCATATTTACTTCAAGAATGATTTGACCACAAAGCATACCTTTTCTCCTTATTTTTTGAGCTTTGTTAAAAATGAAAAAGGATTTGAAGCACTTTTAACTCTTTTTCGAGCTTTGATAACATCGAAAAAGGAACCCTTGGATTCTTCTTTCAACTTTTTTCAGACTCGGATAATGTGAAAATATTGCCGAGCACTTGTCTTTTCCAGCTCCTAAAAGTAAATGGATTGATATCTACTCATTATAAGTTTAACCCTTTTCCGGACTGAGATATATTATTTACGAAAAAGGAATACCTTGGTCGAACATGACTAAAGAGGTTCTCTCAGATATTATTTTACACTTTTTCAGATTTGAGTGAAAATTTTACTAAAAGGTACTTTAGGAGTTTTATTTCATCCTCTTTTTCAAAATCTCTAAATATGAAAAAGGACCGAGCTATCACTGTCATTAAGCTTGTTAAAACATAAAATAATGACAGGCTTGTCGATCATAGAAAGAATCGAGTTTTATTCATCACTAGACTCGTTCAATTATTAAATAGAGATACATTATTCGCCCAAATGGTTGAATTATAGATCGAGAAAAAGTTATCCTCCTCAAGCTTGTTAAAAAATAAAGAGGTATTGGTCGAGAAATGACTAGGGAAAAATTGGGAAAAGTGAGTAGAATTATTTATGGTAGGAAGTCGCTCTTGAACATGACACTTCAATCCATGTCCGTGACTATTTGGATTGGGTAATATTCTTGACAGTTCATTCATACCTATGGTTTATCATACCTTCTCTTCGGTTTTGGTTCAATGCTGCCAAAACATCTTAGTGTTGCCAATATATTCAAGAGAAGTCATCAAATGAATACTCATCCTTCTGCAATTCTCATAAACCTTCATTCTCATGACCTTCATCCCTGAAAATTTCTATATCATTTGTTAACATCTCACATCTTTGGCTAGTAATCAAATGATGTCTTACCATGTTCGACTACAAATCATATATTCGCATGGCTAGACTTGTACCTGAATGATTGAGTGAACGAGATAAGAAGACCCCAGATCTAGTTTCATCCCTTTGGGCTGCGATTTCATGATTGTTGTACACATAATCTATATGGTGACCTTACATATAGATCATCATCCGAACATGGGCCTATATCTGTACGCATGTCTATATTGGGAAACATTCCGATGTAGACGACTTTCTAAATTATGTAAATGTTATAAGATTTTTTATGTGTTGAACATGGGAATTCCTACCCTCAGCAATTATGATCAAAGAGGATATATCATGATATAATTTATTGTAAAATTGATGCAGGTCACCACTCCGCTTCATCTCCAACCCATCACAGTGTAAAGCATATCAATAAAAATGTTATTATTATTCTGACTTCATGCTTTAGGGGGGAATTTGTTATAGGTAAATTTGGGCATCATTCCCAATGACCTGGTTAACTGGACATCATCTCCAGGACAAATGATTAAGGATCTATCATTCCCTATCATTTCAGTTGCTACATGCCCTAAGACAAAGAACAAGACAAATCATTCAAGACTTTCATCTACAAAGGTTTCCAAGATTTGAAGTTTATAATATATCATATGAGAGCTCATCAACACTGCCTCTAAAAAGACTAAGTGCGTTGCATATGCAGGTAGCTCCATGCAAGGCTGATCTACAAAGCACTTCTCGACACTCATAGGTGTGTTGGTCACATTGGGAGAGAAATTCTCATTGTTCCAGAAACTCCACTTGGCCAGTGCCTTCTAGAAGAGTTCACATGTGTCAATCTTCAAATCCAAGTTTCCATTTGACATCTAAAATATTGGAAACATGTATTTCATATTATTGGAAATTCATTTATTGTAAAACTACCTTCATCTCCTCTATAAATTGGGCACATATCTTAGTGTTTGAAAAAGAAGAATTTGAATAGATAAATGTTGGTGGAATTTCAATTGAGGAGTTGATTTGAGTGACATATTACTGGAGATATTTGCATTGTGATGAGGCTGGGATGCTGTTGGAGAGGGTGACACCAAATAAATCACTAGTTTGTAACCTCCCCTTCTATCATTAATAAATATTACTGCTTATCTTTTCCTATATGCATCTGTATAAGCTTTGATTCTCTATATCATGATTTCTTATTTGATGTATATGGTTTATGATTTATTGATTTAGCTAAATAACTTGAATAGACATCTATATTATTGCTATCTCTTGCTATTTAGTGTTCATTCTTGCAGGAAATATTTTTCACAGCCGAATGGAATTTGAAGCTATAGAAAAAACAATAAAAAGAGACTTTGGAAGTGCTTGGATTCCAAGTAAGATTCTTATTTCATTCTGTGTGTTTGTTTACAATTAGGAAAGATAGTCATAAAGTCTTTGACTTGTTGTTCTAGATTAGCACCTGTCTAGGGAAGAATTATTTATCCGTAATTCATAATTCCGCATAACAAGAAGGAAGACCCATTGCTTTGGAAAGTCATCCAATAAAAGGAAAGTATTTACAGAAATCTATTTAAGAGAAGGAAATGTTGGCAATACTGCATGCACTAAAGATATGGAAACCTTACTTAATGGGAAGACACTTCAAGGTAAAAATTGATCATGATAGTCTTAAACACTCTTTGGAACGAATATTATCTTCAGATGAGCACCACAAATGGGTCACAAATATGTTTGGTTATGACTTTGAAATCATATACAAAAAAGGGAATCTAAAGGTTGTTGCAAATGAACTCTCAAGAAAGGATGAAGAGGTGGAACCATTTCTTCGTGCCATTTCTATTATCCAACAACATTGGATAACTAGAGAAAGGCATGAATGAAAGAAGGACAAAGAATTTTGGACACTCATTCAAAAGTTGAAGCAATATCCTAGTACATCTGATACATTTAGTTGGAAAAATGATTCCTTATGGTACAAAGATCACTTATATCTTTGTAAGAATTCCTAACTAAAACTAAATATTCTTTTGGAATTTCACACTTCTCCTTTAGGAGGACACTCAAGATTTTTAAAAAATTACCACAGGGTGAAGAAATAATTTTTTTTGGGATGGCCTTAAATTTGATATTCAAAATCTTGTGGTGGGAACAATTAAGACCCCGGGTCTTGTACTACCTTTATCCATTCCAAGTCAATGTTGGGAGGATATTTCATTGGATTTTATCATAGGCTTACCTAATTCCGAAGGAAAGAGTGTCATCATGGTGGTAGTTTCTAGACTTACCAAGTATGTACACTTTTGTGCATTATATCATCAATTTAAAGAAAGTACAGTTTCTACTGCATTTATGGAAATAATTAAAAATCTACATGGAAAGCCAAAGATTATTGTAAGCGACAGAGATCCCATTTTTACTATATTTTTTTGGAAAAAATTATTTTCTTCTTTGGGTACTAAACTAGCTCAAAGCTCATCTCATCATCCTCAATCCGATGTTAAAACTGAGATAGTGAACAAATGTTTGGAAGGATATCTTCGTTGTTTTTTATCTAATAAAAAAAACACAATGTGTCAAGTGGTTACCTTTGGCTAATTGGTGGTATAACACTTCCTTCCATATTGCAGCAAAAATGACACCATTTATGACACTTTATGGCTATTATCCACCGTCCATCACATCATCTTTAAGAGAAAATTCTAAGGTTCAAGCTGAGGAAGATCACATCCAGAATCAACAACAAGATCTCCAACTCTTAAAGGATAGCCTAAATTTGGTACAAAATCGAACGAAACAATAGGCAAATCAATATCGCATCGAGAAATTTTTTTATGTAGGAGACTATGTATTTTTATGACTACAACCATACAAAAAAATGTCCCTCAAGAAAGCTAAGAAGCATAATAAATTATCGCCAAAGTACTATGCTCCTTACAAGATGTTGCAAAATATTGGTACTATGGCATACAAATTGGAGCTTCCTTCTTCTTTGCGAGTGCATCTAATTTTCCATCTTTCATGCATAAAGGAGGTTATAGGTGACAAAATTCCAGTTGAAACAATATCACCAAAACTTTATGAGGAAGGAAAAATCATACTAGAATCTGAAGAAGTCACGGAAATAAGAATTTGACAGCTATGAAATCGATCAATTTCAGAGTATCTCATCAAGTGGAAAAACTTACCCACTGAGTATTCTGCATGGGAGGATGGGAATTTTATATAGAAGCATGCATAGCTACTCAAGAATTGAGGAAAACACTATTTTTAAGGAGAGGGGCATGTTAGGTCCCTATATAACTAGTGTAGTCCCTTATTGTGATTAGTATATCCCCCTTATTTTTATTTTGTACCCCTATAACCCCCATATTGTGATTATTGTGCCCTTACATTATTATTGTTAGGTCGTCTAGGATTATATTGTGACCCCATGGACACCTAGATATAGAAGGAGGTTTTTTCATTTGTATCATCCAGGAATTTTTCATTTATGTAATGTAAATGAGGTTGTCCCCTTGAAGTGGATTATTTCTAAGGCGTTGGTCTCTCTCTTCTTCTATTTTTGGCATTGGTTTTATAACAGATTCAATCAAGCCAACGAAGGAAGATCTAGTTTCTTCAAGAGAGCATCCTCTCATAGGTGGACATCTTCTGTTTGGAGAGATAGCAATCACACATCCACTATCAGACCAAATCATGGATGTATGCAGCATAATGTTTGATTAAATTAATAAGAGGATCATACAAAAAAGGAACAATTACTTCCCACAGGATCCTCAGAATCTAGTCTTAGTTTCTAAAGAGAGGTTTATCACTGCCAACACTAGAAGACATACAAGGGCGATCATGGCGGAAAATGTTGCATTCACTACAACAACATAGGATAGCTCTGAATAGTTTTTGAATGAGAACTCTAGGTTGAGGAAAGAACTTGTTGTGTTGAACCAATAGGTAGAGCATATTGCAGCGGAGAACCACCGAGTTTCATCAAAAAACTTCAATGTCATAGAATGGAAATCATTCATGTAAGAATAATTTTGGCCATTGGAAGATACTATGGCGAAACTATATGGCGAGATGATACTAATATAGAAGTTCATGGCTCCACTTTTTGGCATTGAGAGGAATGCACAAGAAGTGGTGAAGCTAATGAATATTACAAACTGAGTATTTGATCAGATGTAGGAGTGGCTGCAAAATATCTGGACACCCCATAGCATTTGGAAAGGAAGGATAAGGTCTCCGCAGAAGTAGACATAGTTCAGTTGAGACTCCACCTACAAAATTACTCACATCTAAGAGCACAATCGGTTAGCACTATGGCCCCCTAAGACTGATTGCACCATGGGTTTGAATATCTAATAGAGAAGCACATGATGCATGCCATCAGATATGTTGAATCAATTAGGGGCACAAAGGTAATATTACAAGAGATCAAAGACTATATTTAAAAAATCAAGAAAGTGACAGAGAATGATGTCTTGATGGTAACCAAAGACATTATTCATCAGTATTCCTTTGCACTAATCAAAGCACACCTGATTCTCTCATGTGTTTTGAATAATGTATACTGAATCTCGAATAACATACTAACGGAGGCGTTGGTGGTGCATATGCACTACAAAATGGAATTTCCACTTTGGGTCGAAGTCATATCAAAGGAGTTCCGAGCATGGGACACTTACGTTACAGGTGAACTCCATCAAAAATAAAATGATTTATATATTTTATGATTTTTTTCCCATAGTCATTTTTTTCCTTATCAAGCCACCATCTCATTTTTAAATTTTCATATGTAATAAATGTTATGAAATGAATTCAAAGGGACACATGTGGAATATAAAATCCAGATATTGTAATGTAGAGTCATATAGTAAATATTATAATTCATAGGATTTGAAGAGTCATGAGGAAGCTCCAAGGTCATTGTATTTTTTATAACTAGATCCTTATAACTCAAGAAAAAGGATTTTTTGGGTCGTGGATTTTCAAAGGCTTTAGATTCTAGAGGTATTTCCTTAACTTCTCTCATAAGACAAATGAGATAGATAATTATTTGGAGAAGCAAGTTGTGGCTTCATTTTCGACTATTGGATACAATGCTTAATCCATGTAACAATGTACTTTGGATATAACACTCTTAATCAAAAGCTCAATGAGCCAGCATTCCTTCTTACATGTATCATAAATGTAGTTGGAATATTACAGTTATGTTTAAGGTATATGTTTATTTATTCACATACTAAGTTAATAAAATAATTTCTTAGTTATGGATATTACTGAATGAATGCTATTATTATTTAATGATTATTGTTTACAATGTGGACTAATATGCAACTACTCGAAAAGCCTTTCTCTTTATCCTCGAATCCCCCTTTCACATAGTACTATTATTTTTATAATAGGTGGCTTGTTTCCCTTCACATCCATGAAATTTCCCCTCATATACCTTACATTGGATGTCTCAAAAAACTCACATTCTTGTTGCCCCAAAGTAGTGAGTGTTATCTTGTCTTGGTTAGTACCGAAGCAATATATTTGAATCATTCCAATGGTGGGATGGTCATATGACTTGATGGGAATCCTACACCAAACGATGTGAGGTATAATTGGGACTTCAAATCATGGAGATATTATTAAAATATTGGAGGCATCCAACACCATCAAAATTTTTGGTGCTAGAAGGAGTACCAAATGAAAACTTGAGCCTGCGAAGTCTGTTTGAGTCTCTTTCCTTCAATGAATTCATCATAAATCAAAATACTATGGTGTTGCACTAAATATTTAAACCTTTCGATCCCTGCATAAATTATTTATGAATTGTAATGATTTAAATGTGATGGTGAGGGTACCAAAAATATCATTTATTACGTTTTTGAATTTGTCCAATTCTTCTTCTCGAATGGGATTTTTTCGGAAGAAATTAATGCATAGTTTTTTACCCTTAATTTAGATGGTTATTCCAAGCAATGGTGCCACCCTATACCCACTTCATCTATCACAAATTTTAGGCATTTAGTTGACAAACTTCATCTACTTTTTGAGAAGTATGAATGTCAAGATGTTCTTAATGAAATTTATCAACTCATAATGGAACTAAATGAATCTCTTCAACATTTCACTGATTGATTCCTTCAACTTTGTTATGAGTTCCTTGATAAGGATGTGGATTAGTAGTTCTTAGATGAAAATTTTCATTTCTTTGTTGAGAAACCAACTCCAGAGATAGAAGAAAATAGATATCAACACCTTATAACTAAGCCACTTCGAGGGGGAAACCTCCAATACATTACATGAATGAATAATTCTTGGATGATACAAATGACAAACCTCCTTTCTATATATAGGAGTCTGTGGGGTCACAATGTAATCCTAGTGGGGCCGTAATGTAATCCTAGCTGACATAATAATAATAATTTAAGGGAACAATAATAACAATATGCGGATTACAGGGGCACAACAATAACAATAAGGGGGTTACACTAACAACAATAAGGGACTATACTAGTAATATAGAGACCTAACATGCTCCTCTCCTTCAAAAAAGTGTTTTCATCAATTCTTGTGTAGCTCCGGGTGCTTTTGTATGAAATTATCATCCTCCCATGTAGAATCTTCAGTGGGTAAGTTCTTCCATTTGATGAGATACTCATAGTTGTCGATTTCATAGTTGTCATGTTCTTGTTTCATGACTGCTTCAAGTTCCAATATGTTTTTTCCTTCCACATCAAGTTCTGGAAATATTATTTGAACTGGAAGTTTGTCCCCTATAACCTTTTTTAAGCATGAGACATGGAAAACTAGATGCACTTGTGAAGAAGCAAGAAGCTCCAATGTGTATGCCATAGTACCAATATTTTGCAAAACCTTGTAAGGACCATAGTACTTTGGCAATAATTTATTATCCTTCTTAGCTTGCTTGAGGGACATTTCTTTGTATGGTTGTAGCCATAAAAATACCCAGTCTCCCACATCAAAACTTCTCTCACTGTAATGTTGATCTACCTGTTGTTTCATTCCATTTTGTGCCAAATTTAGGTTATCCTTTAAGAGTTGGAGAACTTCTTGTTGATGCTCAATGTGATCCTCCACTGCTTGAACCCTAGAATTTTCCCTTAAAGAAGATGTGATGGATGGTGGATGATATCCATAAAGTGCCATAAATGGGGTCATTTTTACTGCAGTATGGAAGGAAGTGCTATACCACCATTCAGCGAGAGGTAACCACTTGACCTAGTGTGCTTGCTTATCAGATACAAAACAACAAAGATATCCTTCCAAACATTTATTCACTATCTATGTTTGACCATCGGATTGAGGATGATAATATGATCTATGAGATAATTGAGTACCCAAACAAGAAAATAATTATGTCCAAAAATATCCTATAAAAATGGGATCTCTGTCACTTACAATAATCTTCGTGTTTCCATGTAGATTTTGAATTGTTTCCATAAATGCAGTAGCAGATGTACTCGCTTTAAATGGATGATATAGTGAACAAAAGTGTGCATACTTGGTAATTCTATCAACTACCACTATGATGACACTCCTTTCTTTGGACTTAGGTAAACCTGCAATAAAATACATTGAAATATCCTCCCAACGTTGACTTGGAATGGATAAAGGTTGTAGAAGACTCGGAGTCTTAATTGTCTCAACTTTATTTTGCTGGCAAAACAAACATTCTGCCACAAAATTTTGAATATCAGATTTAAGGCCATCCCAAAAAAATTCTTTCTTCACCCTCTGGTAAGTTTTTAAAAATCCCGAGTGTCCTCCTAAAGGAGAAGTGTGAAATTCCAAAATACTCTTTTGTTTTAGTTTGGAATTCTTGAAAATATATAAGCGATCTTTGTACCATAAGGAATCATTTTTCCAACTAAATGTATCATATGTAGTATGATCTTGCTACAAATTTTGAATGATATTCCATGCTACTTTATCCTTCTTCCATTCATCCCTTGCTTCAGTTATCCAATCTGGTTGGATAATTGAAATGGCACAAAGCAATGCTTCCACCTCTTCATCCTTTCTTGAGAGTGCATCTGCAACAACATTTAGCTTCCCTTTTTTGTAGACAATTTCAAAGTCATAACCCAACATCTTTGTGAACCATTTTTGCTACTCTTCTAAACATAGTCTTTGTTCCAAAAAGTGTTTAAGACTATCATTATTAGTTTTTACCTTGAAGTGTCTTCCCATTAGGTAAGGTCTCCATTTCTTTAGTGCGTGTAGTATTGCCAACATTTCCTTCTCATAAATAGCCTTTTGTAAATGCTTTCCTTTGATTGAAAAACTTTCAAAAGAAATGGGTCTTCCTTCTTGCATTAAAAAAACACCAATTCCATTTCTTGAGGCATCACATTCCACAATAATGGTTTTTGTGAAGTCTGGCGTAGCTAAGACTGTTGCTAGGCACACTAACTCTTTAATATGTTCAAAGACTTTACTTTCTTTAGGATTCCATGAAAAAGCATATTTCTTCACTAATGTTGTTAGAGGTGCTGCTATTCTCCCATAATTCTTAACAAACTTGTGATAATACCCCGTTAACCCAAGAAATCCGCGCAATTGCTTTATGGTTGTGGGGAATTTTCATTCCTTAATGGCTTTAATTTTGTTAGGGTCTACCTTAACACCCTCATGAGATACAATATGACCCAGATATTCCACATCTTGTACTCCAAAGAAACATTTGGATGTTTTTGCATATAATTGTTTCTCCGTCAATAGTTTGAGCACCTTGTCAACATGTTGAACATGATCCTTCCAAGACCTGCTATAAATTAGTATATCATCAAAAAATACTAGCGCAAATTTTCTAAAGAAGGGTTTGAAAATGGAATTCATCAACCCTTGAAATGTAGAAGGTGCATTGGTAAGGCCAAAAGGCATGACCGAAAATTCATAATGACCCTCATGAGTTTGAAATGTTATTTTCAGAATATATTCAGTCTTCATTCTAATTTGATGATATCCTGAACGAAGATCCAACTTGGTAAAATAAATTTCTCCATGTAATTCATCCAATAATTCATCAATCACGGGAATGGGAAATTTATCTTTAATAGTGAGCTTATTGATCTCCCTATAATCCAGACACATGTGCCATGATCCATCTTTCTTGTGCACCAATACTACTGGAGGAGAGAAATAACTTCGACTAGGTTGAATTATACCAACCTCTAACATTTTTGCAATCATATGTCCAATTTCGCTCTTTTGGACATAAGGATATCTGCAAGAACTGATGTTTGGAGGAAAACTTACTAGAATCAAATGAATAGCATGATCATGATCACGAATATGTGGGAGTCCTTTGCGAGTATCAAACACCTTGGAATTATTGTGCAAGACTTTTTGGAGATATGGAGAAATAGATGATTTTGATGTTGGAACTTCCAGTGAGAATAATTGTGCAATTACGCCCCATCGTTCTTTCTTCAAAATATTTTTCATGAAATTAGAGCTTATTATCTTTCTTGGCTTCCCTGCAATGCCCCGTAATTTGATTTCCTTTCCTTCTAAAAAAAATCAAGAAAAGTTCTTGAAAATTAAAAGCTATCGTCCGGAAATATCATAACCATTTTACTCCTAGTGTAACATCAGCACCTCCCATTGGGATGGAAATCATTGTACTATTCAATAAATATTCCCCCATGGATAGCTTTGTATTATGGAATTTTCCAGAGAAATTTATTGTTCCTCCATTCGCAACCATCACTTGACATTTTGGTACTCGGTATAAAAAACAATTGAATTCCTTGGCTACCTTACAATGAATAAAATTATGGGTAATACTCAAATCAATCAACACTATTACCTTTTTCTTCTTGATATGTCCTTATATCTTGAGAGTTTGAGGAGTGGTAATTCCTACCAATGCATTAAATTATATGGTCAAACTCATTTCTTCTTCTTCTAGGGTTTCTTCCTTGTTACACAGTAATTTGTCACCATCCCTGCAATCCCTGTCCTGCACATTGGAGGGCTCATTCCGTGACCTGTGAGCAGTGACATGGCTTGAAATCACTTTCATGACATCCCTCTGAACAAGAGATTTCATTACCCTGAAGACATCTCCTTGTGGAAAACCCTAAAAATTACCCTTTTTGCATTGGCACGGGCAGACAGTTCAGTACCCGCGCCAATGGGGAAAATCCTTTAAAGAGGGCGCGCCAATTGGTGCTTTGTCTCAGAGTCGCACTCGCACCAGCCATTTTAAGGAGTGTTTTTTAAAAATAAATGGCGGAAGTTTCTTCCTAACCAATTCATAAACTGGTATCTAATTTGAGTTGGGAGGTTTGGCTCCGGATCTCCATGTAGAGGAAGTGGTTTTCCACCTCTCATGGAAGCTTCCTTAAGGATAGGGCTAATCCCATGATTATAGGGATCCCAAATCCCCTTCCTCCATATATAAAATCTTGCTCATCTCCTTTGCAAGCTAGTCTTCAAGTTCCCGAATTCCCAAGAGCCTTATGCTGCAAGAGCCTCCATAATTCCCTTAAGGCCAAATCCAAGCAAGGAGACTATTTTCGAGACATCCGAAGAGAGATGCTTGTCCCATCCCTGACAGGCTTTATCGAGACACGTCCCACTAATGACCCTCTGAAGGAGAATTCAGTGTCAGAGCTATGGTTGTATTCTTCTTTTGATTAATTAATGATAAGCGACTATTGGTTATGGTTCCACTCTTGTTCTTGATGATGATCATGAGTTATGTCTTCTATGACTGACATATAGTTGCATATACTAGATTTTACGCTTTCATTTGTTTTGTTTCTTGCATGTGCAGGTGTCTGATCAAGGAGATCATGAGGATTGTGATCTGCTATAGCTAAGGAACGGGAGCACTACTTTCTCTACAAGCGAGAGTGTTGGATTCCAGATAAGCCTTCATCGCTAGTTGGTTTATTTGCAATTAGGAACCTGCATTATAGCATGAACAATTGTTGCTAGACCCGATCTGGGCTAGTAGGGATCACCTCTGTCTGTAGAGGGGATTTACCTCCACAACAAATTGGCAAATCCGCTACGGATCGTTGGCTTTTTTTTGTTCTGCTTTGTAAGCTATAGACGGAGCCTGAAGTTAGCCAGATAGCCTTCGAAACGCTTTTGCTCTACATTAGCGAAGTAGATCAACGTTGCTTCAGTCAATCTCCGGTTTAGTTTATGAACTGAACACTTGGAGTGTTGTCTTGTCTTTTCGTTTGTTTCTCGATTCTTCTTGCTTGATCGGCTCTTTTGGCTGGCTATGTTTGTGTCTGGCTTTTGGTTCAGCCCCAGAGGATCAGATCTGACCTCTGTTTTTCTGAGTTTTCATCCTTTCATGGTTGGCTTGATTGGTGCGGTTTCCACCCTGACAGTCGCGCCAAATGGCGCGGGTTGCCAGTTCATCACTTGCGCCATCCACTATCTAGCACGGATTACAGCCAGACAGTCGCACCATCTCCTGTAGGTGCTATGGTTTACCCTTGTTCGGAAGTTTCTTTTGGTCAGTACTTTGCTTCTGGGTTTGTTTTAGATTTTTCTTGAAGTGGTGAGTCTGGTCTTGGTTGGGAGAAATTCTTTGTTTTTTCATTTTCAGGCGTTGGCGCTTTTTGTCAGTTAGCAACCCGCGCCAATTAGCGCTAGTTGTTAATGAGAAAGTCGCGCCAGTTGGCGCTACTTGTCAATGTGAAAGTCGTGCCAATTTCAGGGTGTATGAAAATTGAGACTTTTTCCCTAAATCCTTCACCAGTGTGTCTTTCCCTTCCGGTATTTTCACTGTATGAGCATAGATTACATTGCTCATTGTTTGAAATGTCTTATCTCCATGATTGTTTGATGTAAAAGGGAATGAGTGCCTTGTTTTGATCTCTTGCTTTGGAAGTCCTCTTTGTGTTTGACCTCATATGTCTTGTCACCTTTTGAGGAATTTCGTTACAAAGTGTTTGAAACAACGATTGCATTCTTATTGTTTGTTTACATCTCTTTTTCTTTCATCCTTTATTAAGGATTTTGCATTCTTTTATTTTTCGCCTCATAGTTTTCTTTTCGTTAAAATGCATTAGATCACATTGCATTGAAAAGTATTTTTTGAGATCCATCATTGAACTTAGATTACATTGTTTAATGATTGAAAACTAGAAATTGCTTTGATTGGATTCTCTTTTATTAAAATCATGCATTAAGTAGATTCTCATTTCATCGAAAAATGCATTGAGTGAATTCTTATCATTTGAAAAAGAAAAAGGAAATTGTGCATAGATTACAAATGCATAGTTTCGAAAAAGAGGATTTTGCATAGATTACATTGTATTATTCGCATTATTGAATGTTTGAAATTACTTTCAAATAGTGAAAGTCATCTAGTTTGGAAAAAGTTTCATTTTTAGTGTTGTTGTTTGTTGCATCATTGTTTGAAGCTCTTCCCTTAACTAGATAGCATTCATCGAATTGAAAAGTTTTCTTTTCTCATATAGCTGCATACAGGAGATTGTCACGTGACATACGGTAGGGCCTTGAAACCGAAACATAATTGAAGATCAACTTTAAAATTTATTCAATTGGCCTAAGGAAGCATTGAAACATTAACGAAATATTTAGAGTTCTAGGCTAGAGACGTGTTCTGGCCTCTTTAAACCTAGTAGATGTCGTTCGCCTTTTGGCTTTATACAACACTAGTACAGACTTGTGCTCCCCATACCGTCGCGTATATAAAGGGAGACCCCACTAGGTTTCTACCCCTTATCCATAGGAGGCCAAGTCTACTGCCCTATAACCGTGATACACCGGACACAACATTCGGGGAGATTTCTTGCACGTACGTTAAGTCCTTGGTTGATTTCTCTTTCATTTTGAAACCAAGGTGTATATTGCAGTTCACGGTTATTTGGTACACCCTTTGCCTAGCATTCCTGAACAGTCATTTTGATCTTTTCTGACTCTTTAAATTTGAAAATGTCATCAAGCGCTTGTCCTTTCACGTTTGTTTCCAATCTAAAAGTGATAGAGTCACCTTTTTCCTGTTTCTCGACTCTTAAAATATGAAATGGTAGAGTTTTGTTTCAATTTTTTAAAAATTAACTGCCCACGAAATATTCCTGGTTAAAGTTAGTTTCCTTAGGGTGTTGTTCTGAAGATCGTTTCTGATGGCAACTTTTCTAGAGTTCACCAACCAAGGAATCCCCTTCGAAGGGAATCCTGTTCCTTTTCCTCCTTATGAAAATGTTGGTGCTCCTTATATGGCAACGTTCTCCCTTCCTGGGTTAACTGTTGGGTTGCCTATTTGGTTGTTTTCAACCTCTGTGGTCCCGAATGTCTCAGCTACTGGTCAATCAATTCCTCCACCTTAACAACATCATGTTGATTATAAGGTGGACCTCTCCCCTTCTTCGCCTGTTTCTGCGTCCTCCTCTTCTACTTCGCCTGGTGAAAGTCTAGATTCGAGTAACCAGGTGGCTAAGAAGAAGAAGAAGAAGACAAAGAAGAAGAAGTATGATAAAAGAGAGGCTAAGGCTCCAGCTACTGCTTCTGAAATGCCTCCTCTTGATAAACCTTCCAACCCTCCACGGAAAGTCAAGTTCCCTTGCATCTTGTGCATAGGAGATCATCTTCTTCGAGATTGCCCTGGCATTCTCAAGGTGCTTGAAGTATGGTCCAACATTTGCCCATCGTTTCCTTTGGATTCCGAGAGTCAAGTTGGGGGCACATCTTCAACCGGTGCTAGTAAGGCTCCTAAGAAGCAAGGTAAGGTCACCAATCCCTGCAAGTTGTGTGAAGGGCACCATGCCATTCACCTTTGTCCATATATGGATGAAGCTAAGAGAGTTTTGGAAAACTCAACTGTTTCTACACCATGCCTCCCGGCTCGTTATAAACAATTTTCTTTGAGTCCTCCACCAACTAATTCCATGATTGGTCAAGAGTCATCCTTGGTCGATCCCGCTCCCTCGAAAATTCATATTCAGGAATCCATTCCCGACCGACCATTGGTCATGGGATCGGTTGAGCTGGCTCTGTCTTCGGTGCACTAGGTCTTTTCCGTTGAGAGTGGATCTCACACCCCTCAGGTTCTTCTTGTTTCTTCAGATTCCTCGGATTTGGAGAAAGATTCTCCTATCCCCGTATCTCAAGAAGCTGCTCCTCCGCCTCCCGTGATGGAGGTCTCGGAGGATACTCATCCTGCCTTCGAGATGGAGGTCATGGAGGATGCTCCTTCTTCTTCTGTAACACCAGGGGAAGACAATATCGATCTGATGGTAGCCCCTTCGAGTAGTTTAGTCGCTTCCTTTGATTGGAATCGATTTGCAGGATACCGCCTTCCGTCTTATGTGCCTTTCGAGATCACAGTACAGGCCTTTGGTCTGGTTGTACCCAGTACTGTTATAGACGAAGGCGCGTCTGTTAATATTTTATCCTCAACTACTTGGAATGCTTTCGGTTCACCGTCGCTTGCACCTGTTACACAGAATCTGTTGACGTTCAACAGAAGAACTAGTCAACCATTGGGGATCCTTCCAAGGTTACCTGTTACTTTGGGAGGTAAAACCATCCATATGGATGTGATGGTTGTTCCAGGCCCCTTGGATTTCAATCTTCTCTTGGGGTGCGATTACACCTATGCCATGGGAGCGCTTGTCTCCTCCCTTTTTCGTGTGGTCTGTTTTCCACATGAAGGAAGGATCGTGACCATTGATCAGCTTTCATTCTTTGGTCCTGATGTGGCAGCTGGCCTGCCATCATCCCTTCCTGGTTTTTATCCACCCGTTGTATCTTCCCCACCACAGGTCAACTATGTGGCTACCTACCCCATGCCTTTACCCAGTGATAGTGCCATTGTGCATCAGGTACTGGGGGCATAAGGTCCTGGCTTCGAGGATGTTTTCCTTCCATCGGGAGTGTAACTCTTGGAAGCGATGACTTCTTGTTCATTATGATGAGGTTGTCGGAGCATGGTTCCTTTTCTTATGTCAAGATTGTTAAAAAATGAAACAAGGTGTTCGGAGCATGGTTCTTTTCCTGTGTCAAGCTCCTTAAAACATGAAACAAGGTGTCCTGAGGATAGTTATTTTACTGTGTCAACCTCGTTAAAACAATGAAACACGTTCCTATTCAATTCGAGTCTTTGATAAGATCTCGTAAAATCCCAGTCGAGTCTTTTTCTTAATCTCGTAATTTGAACCTTCACTCCATCTGCCTTTCATATGGATTGAAGCTTGGGGGGAATGTACCTCGAATTGAGTCACCATGCTGGGGGGCATGCTTACTTTTTCAAGCATAGTTTGTTTCCATTTCAAGCTTGTGTAAAAATGAAACCGGTTTCAAGCATAGTTTATCTTTGTTTCAAGCTTGTGTAAAAATGAAACCAACTTCAAGCAGAGTTTCCTGATTTCAACCTTGTGTAAAAATGAAACCTTCCCCATTTTACCCCTTGTGATTTCCATTTTATCAGCCTGTTTTTGCTAGATGAGCCTTGGTTTTCTAACTCCATCGTCACTATCTGCTTGGCCGATCATATGCCTTCACTTGGTTGTTTTACCCGTTCCTAAGGAACCGCTGCGATGAGTGGTCTTGTTAGCCAACCTATTTGCCTTTATTTTTTCTGAGAAGTTCCACCATTACCGGAACCAGTAGCTACCCTTTATACCACTCGTTCCTCCAGGAGGATTCAACTTTCAGCTCTTTTCTGACTCTCTAAACATGAAAATATTGCCGAGTCACTTGTCGTTTCGATCTCGTTAAAGTGGCTGCGAAACGACATCTACCCAGTATACTTTTACCCCTTTTTTGGGCTGGGATAGATTACTTACGAAAAATTAATACCCTAGCCTATCGCGACTAGGAGGTTTTCTCAGACATAGTTTTCTACCTTTTTAGATCTGAGGAACTATTTATGAAAGGGGACCGTTGGAGTTTAGTTTTCCGCTATCTTTTCAAACTCTCTAAACATGAAAAGACGCCGAGTTCTTCCTTTGTCAGACTCGTTAAACCCTGATGACATTGGATTCAGTCGTAATGACAGTATCCGAGTCACTCCTTCCTAGGGCTCGTTAAATGTACTAGGATGGATTCATCCGAAGGACGGATTTATATGAAAAGCATATGGTATCCTCTTCAAGATTTTGTAAAAATAAAGAAGTACTCACCAGAAATGGTGAGGGAAATTGGAACCAGCATCATTGTCGTGTCGACAGTATGTCGCTCTTGAACATGGCACTTGTCTGCATTCGTGTCAGGTTGGGGACATCTCATCTCGTTTTTCACTTGCCTCCGTGGGTTTGGGTGATCCCTTTTGACCTCTCATCTGCTCTTTGCCTCGTCACTATGACCTTTGATATTTTGATGTCAAATACTGCCAAACTCACTGTCGTGCCATTTATAGGTTCAAAAGAAGTTGACCTCTACAAATACCAACCTTCCTCTGATTCTCATCTGATCCTAATTCACAAGACATTATATTCCTCTGTCTCGTGTCGATGATGTGGGAAACATTATGGCCCACCTTCGGTCAAGGTCACCTCCTGTCGACTTCAGCTCATTATCCGGGAAGCTGATCTAGAGACTCCCTTCTGGTGCCTTGGAGCCTGCATGCCTCAATGGCAGGTTCTTCACGTT
Organism: Pinus albicaulis; assembly: GCA_034641835.2. Taxonomy (NCBI): domain Eukaryota; kingdom Viridiplantae; phylum Streptophyta; class Pinopsida; order Pinales; family Pinaceae; genus Pinus; species Pinus albicaulis. The sequence goes on from CM076576.1 coordinate 511,830,664, forward strand.
CGACATGAGGTTTTCATCATTGGCCTCCGATCGAGTGATTCTACGGGTGTTCGACGCCAGCTCATTGATTCACATGCCGTAGATTGTACCTGTAGTACCTTGAGGGCCATCGTCATTATTGGTGGTACCTCTCATGTTTGTTAACAACTTTGATCATTGGCTGGTAATCAGACAATGTTCTTGCATGTTCGACTTCAGCTCATTTATTCACATGCTTGGACTTGTACTATGTTCGGGTCAAGATGGAGCATAAGACCCTAGATTGTGTCTGTTGTAATCCAGGCTACGATTTTGTGGATTATTATGACTGGTTACATGACTCACTTACTGGATTCCTGCAACCATACCTGAGTCTATTTATCGATCCTCACTGGATGGCTGTGTCCATGCCTTCGATCCGCATTTTTGTATACTCTGTTATGGATGGCTGCGCCCATACCTCATATATATCATCTATCTGAGATATCAGTTGTATTTCTCCACGCAAGTTTTCTGACGCCAGAGTTTTCAGTTGGACACGTTCTCGTAAAGCATTTCACCCCTCTCTCTCTCTCAGGCCTCATGCTTTAGGGGGCATCTGTTACACAATAATTTGTCACCGTCCCTGAAATCCCCGTCCCACACATTGGAGGGCTCATTCCGTGACTTGTGAGTAGTGACATGGCTTGAAATCACTTTCATGACATCCCTCTAAACAAGAGCTTTCATTGCCCTGAAGACATCTCCTTGTGGAAAACCCTAAAAATTACCCTTTTTGCATTGGCGCGGGTAGACAGTTCAGTACCCGCACCAATGGGGAAAATCCTTTAAAGAGGGCGTGCCAATTGGCGCTCTGTCTCAGAGTCGCACTCGTGCCAACCATTTTAAGGAGTGTTTTTTAAAAATAAATGGCGAAAGTTTCGTCCTAACCAATTCATAAACTGGTATCTAATTTGAGTTGGCAGGTTTGGCTCCGGATCTCCATGTAGAGGAACTAGTTTGCCACCTCTCATGGAAGCTTCCTTGAGGATAGGGCTAATCCCATGATTATAGGGATCCCAACTCCCCTTCCTCCATCTATAAAATCTTGCTCATCTCCTTTGCAAGCTAGTCTTCAAGTTCCCGAATTCCCAAGAGCCTTATGCTACAAGAGCCTCCATAATTCCCTTAAGGCAAAATCCAAGCAAGGAGACTATTGTTGAGACATCGGAAGAGAGACACTTGTCCCATCCCTAACAGGATTTATCGAGACACGTCCCGCTGACGACCCTCCGAAGGAGAATTCAGCATCAGAGCTATGGTTGTATTCTTCTTTTCATTAATTAATGATAAGCGACTATTGGTTATGGTTCCACTCTTTTTCTTGATGATGATCATGAGTTATGTCTTCTCTGACTGACATATAGTTGCATATACTGGATTTTATGCTTGCATTTGTTTTTTTTCTTGCGTGTGCAGGTGTCTGATCATGGCGATCGTGAGGATTTTGATCTGCCAGAGCTAAGGAATGGGAGCGCTACTTTCTCTACAAGTGACAACGTTGGATTCCAGGTAAGCCTTCATCACTAGTTGGTTTATTTGCAATTAGGAACCTTCACTATAGCATGAACGATTGTTGCTAGACCCGATCTGGGCTAGTAGGGATCGCCTCTGTCCGTAGAGGGGATTTACCTCCACAACATTCCTGGTGTATATCCTCTACTTTTGAAGTTTCTTCTTCATTTTCTTCCTCCTCTTCACAATATATGTAAAATAATTTCTTCTCAACGCCCTTATGACCTTTAGTGTATTTGATATCACAATTGTAGCAAAGCCCTCTTTATATTTTTTCTTCCAATTTTTGTGGTGTCAACCTTGTAGGTTGTGGAATTTTAGGAGTAGAAACACTTCGATCTTTATAGATGTGAGTGGTAAACTTCCCTGTCACCATAATTTTACATTCAATTTTTCTTTCCAACCTGAATGCCTTCTCTAATGAATCAGGTTCCCAAAATCATACTTCATGTTGGATGTTATCCTTCAAATTCCCTATGAAGACATCAATCCTGTCTTCCTTTGGAATATCAGTTACCCTTATATTCAATTTTTGGAAGTCCTCACTGTGCTCTGGCATTGAACCCTTTTGTTTGAGATTTATCAATTGGCTAAAGAAGGTGTTGCTCTTTGTATCCTCATAATGTGCTATCATTTCCTCCATAAAAATTTACCAAGTGACAATTTTTTTACGATACCAAAGCCATCGATATCATACAAATGTATTTTTTTCTAAATGTAAAGTCACAATGTGTACCTTTTGTATGTTTTTCACATTATTGACATCAAAATAATGCTCCATTTACAGTATCCATGTTACGAGATCCTTTCCATCAAACTTCCTCATATCCATCTTTGGAATATGTTGGTTCTTCCATCCAAAATTAGAGTTTATGAAATCACGATTAACACTTATTTTCTTTTCATCATGAATTTCCTCTACAATCTTTTCACCATTAGGAAACATTTCTTGTATCAACTTTGTCAAACCTTCCATGTCCTCTTTTAGATAATTCTTCATGTTTTCCATTTTGTCTTTCATTTTTTCTTCCATGTCATACATCTTAGCTTTCATGCCAACTTCCATGCCATCCATCTTAGCTTCCACGCCTTTCTTCAAACCATCCATCTTCTCTTCCATGCATTTCTTAAAAACTTCCATTTCATTTTTTGTTTCTCTTTGCGAGAGCGAAATTTGGTGCACTTGCTCTTGTAATTTTGATATATCATGTTGCAATTATTCATCTTGATGAGTCATAGTAGAGTACTCTGAGGGCTTAATGAGTGTTTAATTCTTTTTAGGAGACCTTTCAGAACCCAATACTGAAATATATGCTCAATAGGCCCTTGGAATCACTTCAAACTAACTTGTTTTACACAAGACTTTTGCAATTCGGGTAAAAATACACACCTATTTCTTGCTTTTGAGGAGCTAGATATTGAAACTAAATTATCTCTGTGATTTTGGATCTTCCATATCTGAAATTTGGCATAGAGGTAGCCCTCTAAATTATCTTTCAAATGCCACTGGTCTGACCTGATTTGGATTATTGAAGGCAAAGTTGTGCCCAATATCCTACGATGACCTAATTATGGATTGGTTCAGTAGAGTGAACTTGTACGACTTGCCACGTGTCAATGTTTCTTCCTTCGGCTCTAAAATTGATAGAAAGGAAACTAACTTCTGTGTACTTGTGGCCACATTTTATAGAATTCCAATCCGATTCTCAGAGAGAGATTTATGAATATTTTCCCACAATCACCTCTTTGAGATGAAATTCGGGAGCCTGCAAGAGACCTAACTTCCACAGACCATATCTCCGAAAATGTTGCGAACCAAGATCTGAAATTTTGAGACAACGTTTCTCTGGATTTCAGCATCTCACTATAAAATTTTTAGCTTCTGAACCTTCGTATAAAAACATTTATAGAGAAAATTCCACGATGACATGTTTGGAGCAGCAAAATGCTAGAATCCAAAGCTTTGATATCAAATGTTGAGAAACTAGCTCCAAAAATAGAAGAAAATAGATATCAATGCCTTAAAAATAAGCCACTTCGAGGGGGAAACCTCAAATACATTACATTAATGAACAATTCTTGGATGATACAAATGACAAAACCTCCTTTCTATATATAGGAGTCCATGGGGCCACAATGTAATCCTAGTGGGGCCACAATGTAATTCTAACCGACCTAACAATATTAATTGAAGGGCACAATAATAACAATATGGGGGTTACAGGGGTACAACAATAACAATAAGGGGGTTACACTAAGAGCAATAAGGGACTATACTAGTAATATAGGAACCTAACATTCTTAGTCTGAATGTCAAGGAAATTTTTTGAACCTAGTTTCCCATGCCCTCTCAATCCAGAATATTTCTACATCCCCAGGAAGAACCATACATGATTTTTGTTCGATATCCACCTCCTTTTGATTTTTTGTGTTTTGACCCTCAGCCGAACATTAAATGGAAAGATAAATTCGTTGATGAAGAATTGATTTTCCTTTCGCATATTTCCCCCAATGGTAATTCATTTGACCTTATCAATCAACCATTTTCTAATCTTGTTATTTTTCCAGTCAATATTCCACTCGTTGATAAAGATGAACCCTTATCATCAATATTTATGTAGTAATATTGAAAATATATCTTCTTCTGAATCTCATGATTTGATTAATAAATCTTGTTTTGATAAGAAGTCAACTATGTTTCCTACAATTTATTATTAATGTTTCCAGGATTCAAATTTAAGTCATGTGAGTAGGAAACTTCAACATATGTTGATGGTTATGTCAAGTTCCTATCACCTTCATGATATTCGTGATATTGGTAAATTCATTATTTGTTTAAAAAAATTTATTATTCACGTCACCACATGGGATTTTGACTCTCTCTTGAGAGATGATATTTCAATACTTGTAAAATTTTTCAACCTCGAGTGGAGGATATTTAATTTGACAATTGATATTCCACTGCTAGATCCCATCCCAATAATATCTCTAATCTGTAATGTAGGAACAAATAAGGATCTTAAAAAATCTTTTAAATAATCCATTGAATAATCCCACTAGCACGAAAGCTTGGATTATGGTCCTACTGATGGATTTTCTTATGACATGGATTTGTCTTTTTTTAGTATTTATTCTGTATCTTTCCCTCAAGGTTGTTTCCATGATCTCATTTTCAACTCACTACAAGATTGATATTAGTCCACACTCATGTCACATGATAATACTTGTGTGGTTTTTGATAAAAAATGTATTGTCACAGGCATAGTGACTTTTGATGATGTGGAGTCTATTGTGTGGTGGACCAGTTGAGGGCAGTACAACATTGTGGTTGCAATTCCTATACCTGAAATTGAGTACATATTTTTTCAAGATTTATTTTCTCATTGCACTCCCTTTTTTTTTGTTCCTTCACGATCACACCTTACAGTATCAAGGTCGGGAGTAGCTTCTGTGGCTACATTCGAAATTTCACTTTATGTGACCTAGCCCTCTATTATGTAGGTTAGGATAGGATAGGTTGCATGTAGTAGGATTAATTTCACTCTTGTTCTGTGTTTTCATCTCTCATGTTTCAATTTTATTGTTTTAGTTTTCTTTATCTTTTAATAAATTTGGTTTGAGCTTTGAGATGATGTGGTTTAACTTTTTTGAATGGAAAGTTGAATTACACACCATACATGGCTTATTTTTTCCCCTATTCCTTTATTTGGCTTAGTTATTTTCAGTTGATTATTTTTCAACGAAAAATATGATCGTTTAGTCAGGAATCTATAAGAAAACCATTAATCCCGCATCTATTTATGATTCTCTTTCCTGCACTCATTACTATTATGAATATGTTTTTTCTTGTATATCTATATATGTAGAGTAATATAAGGGGAAAACATTTAGCGTTTAAAGCATCGTAGGTCTAATACCTATATATAAAGAAATAAAATCCTCTACTCTCAATAAGTTAGGATCCCTCTTCAACCAATAAAAACAATAAGTTCCTATGCATATTTGTATGAAAAGAAAGAATATATAAAGGGTGAAAAAAGGGAAAGGATTCTTGCATCGAGAGGTGAAGGAAGTGAATTGTTCAGGGTAATATCCAATATTTTTGGTAGCGAAGAAACATTTGTGTTCCTAAAGTGAGTCCATCAGGGTACTTTCCATGCCTACTAGCTTCGAAGCAATGCCAAATATGGAAAATTGATATTGTAATTGTTTCATTCTCCGCACTATATTACCCTAACTTAGATTTCCACGATAATGATACAACTTGTTATATTATTGTGTTACACCCAATAATGGAATGGGGGATAATATATATTTAACCGGGTAAGAATGGGGAGTTTTGGTAACCCACTAAATGAATCAATAATTCTAGAAGAAATCAGACTTTGTGCTTAAAATTAAACCATTTTAGAGAAGCTAGGTTCTCTCAATGTGTTTCTAGTGTTGTAACTATGACAACAACTATCGAAAAAAGTTTCCCATGTCGATTTTTTAGGCTACAGTACTCGTCATTTCAAATCCCCTTGAGTATTCATGTTGTTTATTTTGTTATTTATATTTTTTATCCTAGTGTCACATCCCCTTAAGTTAATGTTTCCTAAGTGTCATCACTTAACCATTAGAGTCGCTTGGGTTAATTAGTCCATGGTTATGTCAACTCATGATCTTTGTTTACTTAGAAACTTTCCTTATCACCATGCATGGATTTGAAAAACCCTCAAAATCACAAAAAAACAAACAAAAGGAATAAAATATCTCACAAAAATTAAAAGCGAACTTTAAGTTGACAAAGACATGCACTTTAGTTGAGCGCACTCCTTCCGATTGAAGGGGTGTGCCCTACTTGAGCACACTCCTTCTTGCTGAGAAAGTGTGCCATACCTGTGCACAATCCTTCATGTTGAAGACATGTGACTTGTCTAGTTGCATAAATGAGCCAACTTGTTGCATGAGGGCACAGTTCTAGTGAATAGGAGCCCACTTAACGCATTTTAACTAACCTTTTCATGCGACAAAAAGTGAAACTTATGGATGAGTAAATTTCGAATGTTAATTTTGTAAATAAAGTCAGATAATAATTTTTTGCATAATAATTTCATCTTAGTTGAGTGTATAGCTGGGGAATGAAGAATATCTTCAGCAACTAGTGTTGCAAGTATGTTTTTCGTGTCACATCTTTCTATTTCACTTCATGATTTCATTGCCAATTTTTTTTTTTTTTTTTAATATCGATATCTTATTTTTCAGTTTGTTTGCTAGAAGTTATGTTGAATCATCTTGTTGCATGTGTTAATCCACTGTCACATGCAAGAAAATCTTCACATTCTTGAAACCTTCCATCTTGCACCATCCATTTAAAAACAACTTTAAACCCTTGTAAATATTTATGTTCCTTATATTATCATTGAATCCTATTTATTGAACTTATATATGATCTTCCAACAAGAAGAGTGTACTTCTTCAGTTCAATGCTCCATAACCCTCGAAAACTGCACCCTGTTTGATTAAGTTTTTATCCTACGCACATCACAAAGGCACGAAACATTTTATTTCTGCCCCTTGGAGTGCTACAGTGCACCCTCTTTTCCTTAGAGAACATTATTCGATCACGAAGGCATGAAGAATCATCATTCAACCCTTCAACATGTGAAAGTGCAGCCTCCTTGTCTCCTTGAGTGCATGGACACAATGTCAACGCCCAAGGCTTTCTTAATATTATCCTTTGTCCCTTCAAAGTGCGACAGTGCACCCTGCTTCTCTCCTTGAGTGCATGGGAACATAGGGAATACCTGAAGGCCCGCTTTTCCACCGCTTTAAACCTGTTATCACACATAAATTATTAATTTTTATTAGGTTCACTCACCTAGGTTTCATTCTTTCTCATAAGGTTGGTCCATGAAATTGATAAAAAATTCATGAAATAAGTCTTTATCCTAAGTCCAAAACACTTCATTATCATGTCATCTCAGTCATATCTGTCGAATCCACCCTAGTTTCATATGCATTGGTTTAAAATTCATTTTTTATACACATATGATTTTTCACAATTCCGTAGTGAATTCCATGCAAAATAGGCAAATTTCACTAAGTAACTACCTGATAATTTCATAGCAAATCTGAGCATTTCTCTGTTTTTTTTACTTTTTGAGTAGTCAACTTCAAGAGATTTTTTTGGGCAAACAGAGGAGAATTATAAGAGACTCGAAGAGGTTATTTTCAAGAATAGATCGAAGAAAATTAACTTCTTTCAATTTTCTCAAAGGTGCTATAAATTGAAAGATTCAGAGTTGTCTTTGGGCTCTATTTCCATAATGCGTTTTTTTTCTTGTTTGAGACATGTTTTTCAAATGCATTTCTCATAAACTTGGAGATTTTTTCCAAAACCCCAAGAGAGGTATTTATTCAACATGAAATTATCTACAAAAACCTCCTTCAGTTTTTCAACAGCTATCAAGGATCTAGAGATATGAGATCATTTATAAGCCCTAAATTTCAGAAAAGACAACTATGTTTTTATTAATAGAGGAACTTGTTGAAGGTGAACATGTTGTTTCTTGAGGAGGATAAGAGGTATTTTGAACCTAATTTTCCTTAACATACTTCATCATATCATCTTGCAGACTTGGAAAGTAAAATTTTTTTAGAAAAGGGAGGATTTTAGGTTCTTTTAGCAAATTAGGAAATTTCGTAGCGCAGCCCAGGCTTGAAGGCCAAATTTCACTACAAAACCGCTATAGCTGATTTTTTTCTTAAAATCACAAATATGGTGAAAATAAGGTGGGAATTTTTTTTATTTTTCTCATTAGCCCCAAGGAAGACCCTCCAACAGTCAGAAAGGTCAAAGGTTATGAAAAAGGTGGATTTTTGAGTTTGCTATGAAATGAGTGCTAAGAAATTTTTTGTACATAAATTTTTTACAAGTCAACTTCAAGTTTGGGTTCTAACCAAATGAAAAAGTATTTTGGAAATATGAAAGAGATTTGTCTTTAGAACTGGCCCATATTCAAAAACCTCTCTCAATTTCTACAAATCCATCAAATTTTGGAAATTATGCACTCATCTTTGAAGCCTATTTTTCAGAATTTTGACTAACTAGATTTATGAAAAAATTGTAAAATTCGACTTGGAGGAGATCCAACTCAGCATCTACGTGGCATAATGACACATTATCACTCAAGTACACTGATAAAATTAGTTGGTTGCATTTTATAAGGGTTATTAAATGGTTTTTTTGGAATTATTTAATGAAAGAAGAGTCCTTTTTGTATTCAAACTATGCAAAATAGAAATATCCCTAGGAAGTCTCGAAGTGATGTAATCATATTTGAAATAGGTCTATGAGGTGGGAATTCGAAGGTAGAAAGGTGGAAAATCATTTTTATGAGTGATCACACTATAAATGAGATATTTTTATAGTTAGAACAGGTTGGAGAATTCTTTTGTCACTACTACTATTGTAAATATTTATATCAGTAATAGACAATGATTTTATTTCTACTTCACCTGATATTCTTGAAATGTTCCAATGATTTTATGTGTTTCCTTGTATCTTAATTCTATTATCTTGATGTTAAATTAATCATAATTCATGTTATGCATGCTCTGACATCCTTTTAGGATTGAGCTATTGATTATCTCTATGTGTTAATGTTGTACTTTCATTGAAAATGAAAAAGACTCAGTTTCCATAAGTAGATATACTTTTCATTGAATTCATTTTTACTGACTCCATGAACCCAATGGTAGTGAAATATTTCCCATTTTTCACCTGCAATCAAATACACCAAGACACTCACATATTTAGCCATCTATTTTAAGACCTAATTGAGAAAATGTAACAGACCTACTCAACCTTACGTAAATACATATGCTAAATCTATTTTTACTTTAACTGTTTAATCAAGAAAAAAATAACTGGTTTGATGTAAAATGGATTCTTGAATGAGTATTCATTATTTATTTTAGATCTCTAGAGAGTCTGGGAGTTACCATCCAGAAAATTCTGTACCAAGGTAAAGTACGTATTGGAATTTCCAGTGTATTGCAGTCCGCATAGATGGGAAGCAAGGAACTTTATTGAAATATATAGACAAAATCATTCATGGCTCAAGTTGAATATTAACCAAAATATTTTTGAGTTAGAAAAACTGGATTTTAATATTCTGCAGTCGATACACTAGAAAGAGATGCAGCTAATCTCAAGATGGTGGAGAAACGTAGATATGGTGAAGGTGGAATTTTTTAGGTAGTGTCCCATGGAATATTACTTTTTTGCTGTCACTGGCACTTTTGAGCCCCAGTTTTCTCAAAGCCGAATCGCCTTCGCAAATTTTTGTGTAGTCATGATAAAGAACACGATTCCCTAGGCACTGAAACGGCAAGGGGAAAGAACGTAAAAGAACAGAGAAAGTGAAAAAGATAAGTAATGTTCTTGGTTAATTTCCAGTGTTTGATTATTTTTCTTCAAAATATTTTCCATGTTTACGTGTTTATGTGGAAAACTAGAATTTTACTTAAAAATATGCTATGCTATATTTCTTGGAAAATAAATAATTTGTCCATGCATGAAGATTAGATGATTATGTTAAATATATAGAAAGAAATATATAAATATCTATATAATATTGTATAAGCAAGAAAATAGAAGATGCATTCTCTTTATTTTAAAAGGGATTTTGTACTCATTTAGTTTAGGAAATGATAACAAATCCAACATATTTTCTTGAGAATGAATATATTTTAAAGAGGGTAACTCTTGAAATATTTTCATGTGTAGTGAGGAAGAAAAGAGTGTGTTAAATGATAAGAAATCCAAGTTCTTTTATTGAAAATAAATATAGATTGAAGAGGGTAACTCTTGAAATATTTTCTTGTGTAGTGAAGAAGAAAAGAGAAAAGTTTCTCGCATTAATATTCTTGGAAGAGTTTTTATGAATATGTATGCATACATTAACCATGTTGTGAATATGTATATATAGTTTACCATGGTGTTGGTAAATATTAATTATTTAATAAATACATGGTTAGATTACCATGGTGTTTGTAAATATTAGTTATTTAATAAATCCATGGATAGATTACCATAGTGTTGGTAAAGATTAGTTATTTAATAAATCCATGGATAGTTTACCATGGTGTTGGTAAAGATTAGTTATTTAATAAATCCATGGATAGATTACGATGGTGTTTGTAAATATTTTTTATTTAATAAATCCATGGATAGATTACCATAGTGTTGGTAAATATTAGTTATTTAATAAAGTCATGGATAAAAGAACTATTCAGTTATATTTCTTTAGAAGAAAAAACTGTGTGATTATTTTTATGTTGTCATGATTATGATGTTAGTTTTCATTTGGAATAATATCATGTATATTCATGCAATATTTGTATTAGATTTCATTGGAATTAATATACATTTGTATGTGGGAAATGAGAACATGTTTGTTATTCTACACTGGAATTTTTTTTTTTGTCAAGAAAGATGAATTACATACATTAAAACTAAAGTATGTTTTGGTTTCCTTGAAATATATATATGGGTAATTTTGGTATAATATTTGAAGAATAAGACATGCATTCTTATGTTTTTTTCCGTTAGTTTTATGGAAATTAAACCATGTCTTTGCATGCCTATTATGTTATATTTCCTAGAAAAGGAAATATGTGTTTGCATGTTCTCTGATGTTAAGTACTCCTTTGGGAAGACTCGTGAAGGAAGATATGTCCTCCATTGTGTAAGCATTCCATTGGGAAGACTCTTTTGGAACCTATATGCGTTTTCATGCATGGGAGCAACATTTGTTATGTTATCCTTCATTCCATGCACCAAAAAGTAATAGCTTAAGGGTTAGTTATTTTGACTAAATTTATGTAAATTGCATGCACAAATATCATAATTGATGTATCAGTTTCTTTTAAAGACAAGATTGGGAGATGTAGCTATTTTCTTGCAAGAATGTGTACTTAGGAGAGGGAAACATTAGTGAATGTGATAACTTATAACTAGCACATATGTAGTATGTGTTTTTAAAGGGAGAATGTCAAAGCTTCTCTAGTATAGATTTATGAAATGATTGATTAATACTTTATGAATCTTGACATCAATGTATGTTGAAGGTAACATTAGTAGGGAATGATGGTGACATGATTAAAGGAAATATTATGCGAAACCTGGTGGCAGGTAAATGATTATGGCTCATGCAAATGAGTGTGAGGTACATGATGATCTAATGTATGATGGTCCATTGTAGGTACATCCATGCCACCAAGATATGAACATATGAATATTAGTGGGTAAATGCTATCATATTGATTGTAATGACCTTAAGCTAGATATTTGTATATTTCCTTATAAGATTTATAAACGATGGTTAAGGGATGGTCTCCCTTATAAGCCATTGAGTGAGGGCTGAACACCCTCACGAGTGTTTAATAATAAAATTAAACGTTTTCTAGTTTTCACCCTACGAGGTTTCCAGGGTATATTGGTGTTCAATGATGTGATTGATTATGGTGTCAAGTTGATGATGTTGATTCCTTTCTTGTTGTGATGTTCATGATGTCAAGGATGTGATATATATACATGAATAATGAAATGAATGCAAGGTATCTCATGCAGTTTTATGTTAATGTACTATAGTAGGGGTTGTGAATGGTTAAGCAACTTACTATTCTTAGACTAAGGTCTCACTATGAATTGGTGAACCTTCTATCTAATGATGAATAAGGAATTTTTAATATTGATTTGGATAGTTATCCGTGAGTAACTTGTATAATTTTTTTTTTTTTTTTTTTAACTCCTTACATTTCCATGTGAAGTTATCAGTGTATGTTACAAGTGGTATTAGAGATAAAGGTTGCATCATTGGCGCCTTTGGTATTTTTTAAGTGGAAAGAAATTGAGTTATGCTACTAATGGACATCAGTTAAGTTATGATTCTAGAAATCTACATATTGATTGATATATGAATTCTAGCAATCTACACATTGAATGATATATGTAGTAGTCTACTCTTGACATGAGATGTGTGATTCATGTCTATAACTACATTAAAGAGTAATGAGTAATAAATGTTGTTGGAAAATGGTTTTCACAACATTGGAATCTTGTTGAGGATGAAAGACAATAAAACCTTTGTTGTACTTATGAACAACCTGGGTACTCACTAGTGAAAGTGAGAAGACAATAAAACCTTTGTTGTATTTATGAACAACCTGAGTACTCAGTAGTGAAAGTGAGATTCATTTATTAACATCGGTTATATCACATATTACTCATACATTTAGTGAACATAACTAAAGTTACCATGCACTACTTGAAAAATATGAATGTGTATAGTGATTATGTGTGAAACTAATGCATGAATGCAAAAGATGAGGAAAGTCCTTGTATAAGATGATAGAGTGTTTTAAAATTAAATCGAATGAAGCCTTTTAGATGTTAAAAATAATTAATGGTTCAAGTAGTGAGACTTGACTATAATTACTAGTTGATTGACTAGCTTTTGAATTAGTCGTCTTACTAGTTGATTGACTAGATTTTGAATTAGTCGTCATGGATGCATTAATATTATTAGCGGCATTGATTGGTTAGTATTGTATGACTAAATAATAAAAGATATATACATGAATGGGTTTTTTATTAAATATTATTGCAAGTGGTGAACAAGTAGTTATTTCATGTATCTGTCTATTGGTAATAGAACATTGTGGGAAATGGAAATGTTTGGAATGTTACTCTAACCACTATTGATATATACACATTTATTAATATTTGTATATAATTTTATGCATGACAACATTGTATGTAGAAAATTAAAATGATTGCGTAAGATAATCTATGCTTAAGAAATGCATATTTACAATTAGCATTGTTGCTTATAATAAGCATGGGTAGCTTAATGGAAACAGAAAACCTGTGAAAATAAAACATTGCAAACATTGAAATGAAAATTGCAACAGTAAATGCTAAGGTATCATGTTTTAATGTGCATGATTTTGTTATTGGGAAATAATAATGTACAACACATGTATGTTAGTCTTGTGTATGTTAGTCATGTTTCCTATTAATATAGATATCATTAGACCCATGTTAAGGGAAAGTATGATGTATGAAGTAAATAAAGTTTCTTTTTCTTTATGTATAATGCGCATAAATTTCATTATGTAATCTACTATGGGAAAGAATGCTAAAAGAGAAATTTAACATGCCAGACAGTTGACAACAATTGTGCAAGGCTAGAAGGCCTTAGGTTGACAGTGGTTGCCTACCTAGAGGGGTTGATGGCGCTTACCTGCCCATATTTCCTCTCCCTAGAGATATATGATCTCAGTAGGAAAGAAAGTTGGCCAAGATGGTGAAGGGGAAAAACCTGAGGCAACTCTATTGATTTTGGATCCTGTTGGAGGTGGCCCAAAATTCCTCATAGACAGGACGCTGTCAGAGGAATAGGCATGATGTTTCCAAGAGGAATCCATACTAGACCTGGAATGGTCTTTTGTCAAATGACTCTCTGGATGTGAAAATGAATCGATTTGGTTGCAGAAACCAACTCCCATGGGTTGGGAGGAGCATTTTGTTTACCATTGTGGTTCTCATAGCAGAACAAGTTAAGTAATATGTTATGTGATATATTAAAATATATTTTTATATGATTGTGTAAATATCATATGTAGATATTAAGAGGAAAGGAGCTTAACGCTCAGAAAATAAATTACTGAATGTATAAGTTCACTTATTTTATTACTAATTTGTTTGAATTTATTAATAGAGGCTAGGATATGCCAATGGTGCATTGATTGACCATTGGTACGATTAGAGAGCTAGGTGCTCTTTGAGTACTTTTTGAAGTAATGTGTGGATGTCTTTAGTAGGAGCTAAGACAGTGTGCATGTGATGCATTGATTAGAGGGTTGGTGCTCTCTGAGTACTTGTGGAAGTAATCTGATTAAAACATCTCTTGATATTGCATGAATGTTTGATAGTTGCAAGTATTTCATTTGATTGAAAATACGTGACTAATGTGATTGAATTTTTTAGTCATACATTACAAGCTCTTTCCAGGGAGTTTTGATGGGTTGTTCAACCATTCTTAGAGAGCTTGTGTAAAAGACATGATTACTTCCAATCGTAATTAGTAAGTAATGATAAGTTGGTATATATATATATTTCTATATTTTTATGAATTGAATAAGGGATAAGTAGATAAAAATGGAAATGGAATATTCTTTGAGCTATACATGCTTATGACTATGGATAAAAACATTATTGTCTAAATTATTGGCATTTAAGGAAACGAAAGTGTTTCATTGTGAAGGGGAAGGACCCCCTTTAGGTTGTTTATATTATTATAGCATGAGTATAAGTTTAAGTTTCAATGAGAGAATCAAAAGCACACCGAGGACGGTGTTCTCTTCAAGGGGGGGAGTATGTAACAGACCTACTCAACCTTATGTAAATACATATGGTAAATCTATTTTTAGTTTAACTGTTTAATCAAGAAAATAAAGAATTTGTTTGATGTAAAATGGATTCCTGAATGAGTATTCATTATTTATTTTAGATATTTAGAGAGTCCGGGAGTTACCATCCGAAAAGATTGTACCAAGGTAAAGTACGTATTAGAATTTCCAACGTATTGCAGTCCGCCAAGATGGGAAGCGAGGAAATTTATTGAAATATATAGAAAAAACCATTCATGGCTCAAGTTTAATATCAACCAAAATATTTTTGAGTTGGCGAAACTGGATTTCAATATTCTGCAGTCGATACACCAGAAAGAGATGTAGATAATCTCAAGATGGTGGAGAAACGCAGATATGGCGAAGGTTGAATTTTTTAGGTAACGTCCCATAGAGTATTACTTTTTCACTGTCACTGACACTTTTGAGCCCCAGTTTTCTCAAAGCTGAATCGCCTTCACAAAATTTTGTGTAGTCATGATGAAGAACACGAATCACTAGGCAGTGAAAGGGGAACGGGAAAGAACGTGAAAGAACAGAGAAAATGAAAAATATAAGTAATGTTCTTGGTTTATTTCTAGTGTTTGATTATTTTTCTTCAAAATATTTTCCATGTTTATGTGTTTATGTGGAAAACTAGATTTTTACCTAAAAATCTACTATGCTATATTTCTTGGAAAAGAAATACTTTGTCCATGCAAAATGATTAGATGATTATGTTAAATATATAGAAAGAAATACATAAATATTTATATAATATTCTATAAGCAAGAAAATAGAAGATGCATGCTCTTTATTTTAAAAGGGATTTTGTACTCATTTAGTTTAGGAAATTATAACAAATCCAAGGTATTTTCTTGAGAATGAATATAGTTTAAAGAGGGTAACTCTTGACATATTTTCATGTGTAGTGAAGAATTAAAGAGTGTGTTAAATGATAACAAATCCAAGTTCTTTTCTTGAAAATAAATATAGATTAAAGAGGGCAACTCTTGAAATATTTTCTTGTGTAGTGAAGAAGAAAAGAGAAAAGTTTCTCACATTTATATTCTTGGAAGAGTTTTTATGAATATGTATGCATAAATTAACCATGTTGTGAATATGTATATATAGTTTACCATGGTGTTGGTAAATATTAATTATTTAATAAATCCATGGATAGATTACCATGGTGTTTGTAAATATTAGTTATTTAATAAATCCATGTATAGATTACCATAATGTTGGTAAAGATTAGTTATTTAATAAATCCATGGATATATTACCATGGTGTTTGTAAACATTATTTATTTAATAAATCCATGGATATATTACCATAGTGTTGGTAAATATTAGTTATTTAACAAATTCATGGATAAAAGAACTATTCAGTTATATTTCTTTAGAAGAAAAAACTGTGATTATTTTTATGTTATCAAGATAGTTTTCTTTTGGAATAAGATCATGTATATTCATGCAATATTTGTATTAGATTTCATTGGAAATAATATACATTTGTATGTGGGAAATGATAACATGTTTTATTATTCTACATTGGAAAAGATTTCTTTGTCCAGGAAGATGAATTACATATATAAAAACTAAAGTGTGTTTTGGTTGCCTTGAAATATATATAGATATGGGTAATTTTGGTATAATATTTGGAGAATAAGACATGTATTCTTATGATTTATTCCATTAGTTTTATGGAAATGAAACCATGTCTTTGCATGCCTATTATGTTATATTTCCTAGAATAGGAAATATGTGTTTTCATGTTCTCTGGTGTTAAACACTCCTTTGGGAAGACTCGTGAAGGAAGCTATGTGCTCTGTTGTGTAAGCATTCCTTTGGGAAGAATCGTTTGGAATCTATATGCATTCGCATGCATGGGAGAAACATTTGTTATGTTATCTTTCATTCCATGCACCAAAAAGTAATAGCTTAAGGGTTAGTTTTTTTTATTAATTTTATGTAAATCACATGCACGAATATCATAGCTGATGTATCAATTTATTTTAAAGACAAGATTGGGAGATGTAGCTATTGTGTTGTAGGAATGTGTGCTTAGGCGAGGGAAACATTAGTCAATCTGATGACTTATAACTAGCACATATGAAGTATGTGTTGTTAAAGGGAGAATGTCAAAGCTTCTCTAGTATAGATTTATGAAATGATTGATTAATACTTTATGAATCTTGACATCAATGTATGTTGAGGATAACATTAGCAGGGAATGATGGTGACATGATTAAAGGAAATATTATGCTAAACCTGGTGGCAGGTAAATGATTATGGTTCATGCAGATGAGTGTGAGTTGCAGGATGATCCAATGTACGATGGTCCATTGTAGGTACATCCATGCCACCAAGATATGAAGATGTGAAGATTAGTGGGTAAATGCTATCATATTGATTGTAATGGATTTAAGCTAGATATTTGTATATTTCCTTGTAAGATTTATAAACGATGGTTAAGGGATGGTCTCCCTTATAAGCCATTGAGTGCAGGCTAGACACCCTCACGAGCGTTTAATAATAAAATTAAATGTTTTGTGGTTTTCACCCTACAGAGTTTCTAAGGTATGTTGGTGTTCAATGATGTGATTGATTATGGTGTCAAGCTGATGATGTTCATTCCTTTCTTTTTGTGAAGTTCATGATGTCAAGTATGTGATATATATACATGAATAATGAAATGAATGCACGGTATCTCATGTAGTTTTATATTAATGTACTATAGTAGAGGTTTTTAATGGTAAGCAACTTACTATTCTTATAGTAAGGTCTTACTATGAACTGGTGAACCTTCTATCTAATGATGAGTAAGGAATATTTAATATTGATTTGGATAGTTACCAGTGAGTAACTTGTATAATTTTTTTTATTTTTTTTAACTCCTTACATTTCCATGTGAATTTATCGGTGTATTTACAGAAAATCATTAGATAAACTGAGAGAGCCCTCTTAGGCTGAAGAGGCTAACAATCAGTCAGAAGTTGGTTTTGAAGAGTTACTCTAAGTTTCCTGGTGGAGCATCCCATCAAGACCAATTTACAGATAACATTTTGGTGCCTCTGTCAGGAGTCTCAAAAAATTTTCCCGAAGCTTCTGCTCAAACAGTGAAGCTGAACTCTTGAAGGTAGCAGGAGCTCAGAACATTTTGAGGATGCAGAAAATAGCTTGGTGACTCCATTCTTAAAGGATTTAGAAGTTCATATCTTGATGGTGACTCCACTTCTTGAATATCAGTATCTTGATGAAGTTCCAAGATGAGTTCTATTGCAATAAATAATGCCAGGTATGCTCCTATGGATCGACCTCACATCCTTGGTTTTTCAAGTCCTATGTCGAGAGTCAATTAGTCAATATATCTTCCCATATTTAGAGATGAAAAGAAAGATAATGTTTCTCTTCACTTGGTTAGATTCCTATGCATGTGCATAAGTTTCGAGGTGAGTTTCATGAAGATTGTCTCGTGAAATGTTTATGGCCACCCTAGAGGATGAAGCTAGAACATGGTATGAAGGGTTGCAACTAGGAAGCTTGTTCTCTCTAAGAGATTTCCATAATAATTTCTTAGAACATTATGATAAAATTCATTATTTTTTATCACTGTTACAAGGATGTTGTGACTTTTGTGAGGTTTTCATTCCATATCTTAAAATTCTTGGTGATAATGGAGAGTGCATGGATGAGGATATGTTAGAGGCACTTCATGATTTCTCTTCTCATGTTATTTTTCATGATAATCAATAAGGTTTCCAACAAGAAGAAGTGTTTTGTTTTCTTGAAGATAAAATACATTAGGAATTTGATAGTTAAGTCAGATTACATTAAATTTACAAGGATTTGCATCCTTTTCAAGCTATATGTAGTCAAAGGTATGAGCCAAATGATTCAAATTGTTTTTTAGCTTAGTATTTTTTTGAAATTTCATATGAAGGAGAAACTCCTCAAGATCAAGTTGTTGAAAATACATGCATGAAAATTTTGAACAGTGAAGTAACATGTGATGAAAGTTCAATTTTAGGTAAAATCGAGCTACATGAAGTGCTGAATATAAATGTTTTACCTTTTCATTTTGGTGATCATAAAAATGACATGGATGATGTGCATAAAGTTATTGGTATAGGAGCTGTTAGTGTTCATAATCAAGATGACAACCCTCAAGAAAAACTAACAAAGATTATATCTCATTTGTTTGATAATAAAAAGAGTAGTTTTGATACACACAATATGAATGTCATGTTTGAAGATGTTCAAGGATGCATGAATGGTTAAATGTGTTAAATATTAAATGTTATTTTTACATTTACCTTTACATTTTTATTGTTACCTTAGATTAGCAATGCATATAGTGTACTCAAATACCAACCTAACTGAGCCAAATTTGTTAAATTTAATAATATTATTATTATAATATAATAATGTGAATAGTAGAATTAATAATAATAATAATATTAATATCAAGGTTACTAATGTTTTTTTGGCATAGTATTAATAATAATTTGGCCCATGGTATTTAGCTCAAGATTGACCTAAATAAAACCACTTTTTGAGTGTTCCTAAATATAAATAGGATTATGGAGTAAATATAAAAAGAAGTTTTATTTATTTACCATACCTATGGTTTATTTATATTTTATTTATTTACCATACCTCTTTTATGAATATGGTATTTGGCCCATTGTATTCAACCCATGGTATTAAAGTGGTACATTTCTATGCACAAAGTTTACATTAATTAAATTTAATAATATTAATCTTATAATATAATAATGGAATATTAGAATTAATAATAATATTAATATTAATATTAGGGTTAATAATGTTTTTTGGCATGGTATTAATAATAATTTGGTCCATGGTATTTAGCTCAGGATTGACCCAAATAAAACCACTTTTTGAGTGTTCCTAAATATAAATAGGATTATGGCGTAAATATAAAAAGACGTTTTATTTATTTACCATATCTATGGTTTATTTATATTTTATTTATTTACCATACCTATTTTATAAATATGTTATGTGGCTCATGGTATTTAGCCCATGGTATTAAAGTGTTACATTTCTATACACTCTGATATATCAAAAGTTTACATTACTCACATGACATATACACACATTACATCTACACATCTCTATATATTGGGATGTAGAGCGCCTCTTGATGCAATAAAATAGAAAATATAATAATTATTATTATTATTTTGTGTTTTTCAAGTGGTGTTTATTAGGTATTACATTAAGGATGACTTGTGGCTGAAGAAATGACAACTTTGGGCATATAAGTTATCAAAATCACCGGGGATTGCATCGCACCTTAGTCCCCTATATACTGGGATGTAGAGCGCCTCTCGGCGCAATAAAATATAAAATATAATTATTATTATTATTATTATTATTTTGTGTTTTTCAAGTGGTGTTTATTAGGTATTACATTAAGGTTGACTTGTGGCTTAATAAATGACAACTTTGGGCATCTAAGTTATCAAAATCACCAGGATCTCATCACACCTTAGTCACACTAGCTCTTAACATGAATGGATTTTTACCCATCACATCAAGGAGTGAATTAACACTATACCCCATCATAGTCTATTTTAGGCCCGATGGGCTTATAACCAGCCTAGATCCATCTTAACTCTGGATCTATCAAGTGCCGAGAGGGATCAAATATCTGGAGGTGCAAATCTCTTTTTTGAGTGCAAAACATGAGGAAAGGTTTGCACCTCAAGAGATTTGATCCCTCTTAGCACTTGACAGATCCAGAGTTAACATGGATCTAGGTTGGTTTCAACCATGTGAAACCAAGGAAAATCTATCGAATATATGATTAATTTTATCAATAATATGTAAATATATCTACTATAATATAATCATTTTATATATTCTAAAGATGTCTTAGTTTAACCTAGTCATTTCAATTTTAAATTTTCTTAGTTACCTGAGTTTGTTGAGATGATAAATATTGTTAATAACTTCCATGATGAAAAACGATGAAATAAAAATTTTGAATGCAAAGTGGCAATAATAGTGTTTAATGATAGAAAATGTGAATAATACGAATGTTTTCAATTACCATTAGTATTCATTGTGATCAATCTCAAAATATGTCTTCTTGTATTCTTATTGTCAGCCTTGTTAGTTGTCATATTTTCATATCAATTATATGAAAAGGATATTTGAAATCGTAAACCATTTAAATCTTTAGCTCGAGTTGTTGTAGTAAACATCATACCTTGTCTCTATTGCTCTTCAATATTAATAGGTTGAATTAATATAACAAAAAATTCAATGTACATTCTCAATAATGTTTTTTGCTTCCATTGAAGTCAATGCACATTGTTAATCCAATCACTTTAAAATTAATGTATCATCATACATCCAATTACATCAAATCAGAAATAAACGTCTACACTGAAATCAACACATCTAATGCAAGCAATCAAGAAAGATTAGAAAAAAAACTCTATAGTAAAATAAATGCATATAATAGAAAAAATCGAATAGGATTAGAAATAAGCATCTACACTCAAAGATATGCATCTATTGCAAGTAAGAAATAGGAATAGAAACCAACATCTACATTGAAATTTATGCATTTAGTGCAATAAATAAAATAAGACTAGAAATCACCATCTACACTGAAATCAATGCATTTATTTCAAGAAATCAAATAGGATTAGAAATAATCTACATTGAAATAAATGCATTTAGTGCAAGAAATAAGATATAATTAGAAACCAACATGTACATTTAAATCAATTCATCTAGTGCAAGCAATCCAATAGGATAAGAAATCACCATCTACACTGAAATCAATGCATTTAGTGCAGGAAATCAAATAGGATTAAAAATGATATACATTGAAATCAATGCATGTAGTGCAAGAAATCAAATATAATTAAAAATCAACATCTACAATCAAATCAATGCATCGCATTTAGTGCAAGAAATCAAATATGATTAAAAATGATATACATTGAAATCAATGCATGTAGTGCACGCAATCAAACATAATTAAAATTCAACATCTACAATCAAATCAATGCATCTATTGTGAGTAATCAAATAGGATTAGAAATCACCATTTACAATGAAATAAATGCATCTAGTGCAAGAAATATTATTTTTTTCCCCCTTCCATCTAAATCTATATCACCCTCCATCTCTCCTTCTTTGTCTCTCTATATCACCCCCCCAAACAAACACTTTCTCACTCCATATCTATCAATATATTTTTCCCTCCCTCTCTCTCTCTCTCTTCTTCCCTCTCTTCATCTTCCATCTATATCTCTATATTCCCTTTCTCTTCCTCTCCCCTGATTCTATCTCTCTTTCCTCCACCTTTCTATCTCTAAGTATTTCTTCTTACCTTCCTCTCTCTCCCTCTCCAACTCCATCTCTCTTTCCCTCCCTCTCTCCACTCTCTCACTTGCTCTCCCTCCCGTCCCCCATCTCTCTCTCTCTCTCTCTCTCTCTCTCTCTCCCTTCACCATTAAAATATGATAGTATATCCATCCCTCTCTCCTTATCTCCCCCCTTCTATCCATCTTGTTACACCATTTTTCGGTCATCTAACCTATTATCATTAGATGGACCCAAGTACACCATGTAAGACCAATTTTACCCTAAGTAAAATTGCTTTCACTATGTAAAATAACTTAATAAACCACATTTATTAGGTTGTTTATGGTCTAAACAGGAAACCCCAAAGGAAATATTAAACAAACCTATTTTGTTTAATTTTCCTCATGGAATAATTAATTAAACCATAATTTAATTATTATTCCTAGTCATGTTTAACCCAAAAACAAGGAAATTAATTAGATAAACCTTTATTTATCTTATTATTTTCTAGGAATAATTATTTAAATATTATTTAGATAATATTCCTTGTTAAATATGACCAAATCACCCACAAATAATTAAATAAATCATTATTTATTTAATTATCCTTCAACCACTTCCTTAAAAGATAAATAAATCATTTATTTATTTATTATTAACAAATAAAGGGATTTGACCCAAGTCAAATACTTTTTCCCTCCAACAAATATAATAAAATATTCCATAAAAGGTGGATCTAGAGTTGGTTAACATTATTTTAATCATGCACCAAGATCTAGAATGACCCAATATTTTGTTATAAATAGGAGGGTTTTTCCTACCATTCTTCACCTTTTGTTGCCTATTAGATCACTTTGGATCTAAACTCTTGGTCTGACTTTGAGCCATTATCATTGTCATATTTTCCATTATTTGCTGTGTGAGCTCCCTTTGAGTTCTATCTTTGTCTGGGTTTCCTACACCAACAGGAGAGAGAAATGCTAGATCTGAAGTGCTGAGGACTTCCAAGAACCCATCCCATTGAGGAGAATTGGAAACATCTTCTTGTTTTCCTCCCAGGTGCCCTTAATACAAAAAATTCTTTCAAAATTGTTCTTGTCTTGTCTATTGGATATATGGAGCAAAACCTTCTTTTTACTGCTTAATGTCTTTCTATGCATAGATCTGGTTTTTTGCAGCTCTTGTCTTGATCAACTAACTATAGATCTGAAGATATTGGCAGCCACATTTGATGTTAGGGCTATTAGTTATGCGTAGCTAAAGTGGTCTTTTTTCGTACACTTCGACAAAGGATTCATACTAACAATTGGCGACTCCACACGGGTTTTCAATTACGACCGCTGTCGTTTTTCATATTCTTGCATATCCAGCTACTTCAGACCCTAGGGTTTCTTTTTAGCTTTTTGTTTTTCCTATTTTTATGTTGTTTTTCTCACATAAAACCCTAAAACATTAAAATTTCTAACTTTCGCGTGTTTCTGGCCCTATTGCGCAGGTAACCGACATCAGCCGCAACTGAGACGACAACTTTTCTGAAAATCTGCCGCCGAGACACCCGGAGCTTCAGGTCACACTTTTCGGCCCATAACCTACGACCTGGACCTCCAGGTCGCACTTTTCAGCCTATTTTCTGCGACCTAGACTGAAAACAGGTCAGAACCTGCGACCTGCCAATTTTTCTGAAGCTTCTGTCAGTGTTTTCCAGCCTCTGTCTCAGCCCGTTTCGACCTATTTCTGATCTGTTTTTTCATCTAAGTGTGAACATAGCCCCCTAGGGCTTCAGTACCCTCCACTTTTGGTGGAAGAGTTTTTATCTGTTTCAGGTCTATTTTTTTAGAGTTTCAGCCCCCCTTTTTCCAGATCTGATACCTCCTTTTCAGACCTCTTCTAATCAGCTCTTCTCCCTTTCAAATCACCTCCTGAAGATTTGTTTGGATCTACTTTTAGGGCCCCCTCCTTGCCCCTTCTTCTTTTTTCTTATTTCCTCCTTTTTTTCCAGCCACCTTGCCTCTGCCTCTTGGCTGTGATCTGCACCTCTTTTCAGCAGCTTTTCCCTTTAGATCCCTGTCCCTTTGGACCCTAGATCTATTGGCCTCCTTTTACTACCTTTTGGCTAGATTTTTTCCCTCTTTTAGATTATTTTTGAGAGACCCACCTTTTTGGGTTGAATCAATGCATAGTAGCTGTTAATTTTCTGTTATTTCAGCATTATATACTATTCTCTGCAGATTTATTTTCAGCAGCACACTTTTTCTCTTGCTCTCAAAACGAAAAGGGTTTAAAAATTAAAATTAACGCACACCACACACTCACCCTAAGCAAAGAAGAGCCTGGTTTACACCGCCAGGCAAAGACTTTAAAATCAATTGAAACTACACCTATCTGCCCTTGTTTCGACATTGTAATCACTTGATTCTGCACCTTTGTGCCCTTTGTGGTCGTTCTTCTTCCCCTTGTGTCGTGTTTGTGTTGTCATCATTGCGCCCCCAAGGCGCACTTCCCGGAGACTTCTTGGCCTTCACCCTTAGTTTTCAGTCGATCGACCTGCTCCGTCCCACCGTCGTCGAGCCAGTCCTCCTCCGAGTCTGCACTCCGACTCCTCTTCTGATTCGTTGGGTTCTCCTTTTCCTTCTGGTTCTCCCCCTGTCACCTTCACTATGTCTGGTCTAGGGCCTAACGCTAGCGGTGCTCCCGGCCCTAATGCCGGAACTGCTACTAGCGGAACCGCCACAAGAACTACCTTGGCCCCACCCTTGCTGCCGTACATCGCAGGCCTCAGCCTCCCCGATTTCAATCAGTTGATCATTGACCCTATCCGCCATGATGTTGGTTGGCCTGCTATGCCAACCAAGCTCCCCTCAGAGATCCCTAAGTTCGAAGGCCTTGCTGGAGAAGATCCAACCAACCATGTCCGATCTTTCCACATGTGGTGTTCCTCCAATTCCATCACCGATGATTCCATCCGTCTTCGGTTGTTCCAATGCACGCTTACCGGCGAAGCTATTAAATGGTATGTTGACCAAGCCACCTCTTCCCATACCACCTTTGCGACCATTGCCCAAGCCTTTTTATCTTACTTCCAGCTCCCTCTCCGATACGATACTGGTACGGAGCTTTTGACCTCTTTCAAGAAAACCTCTTCGACCCGCCTTTCCACTCATGTCCAGGAATGGCGACGAAGACGAAGCTTATGTTGAGCTCCCCCCTTCGAAGATCGGGTCTATATGGACTGGTTCCTTCGCTCTCTCTTAGCTCCCATTGGCAAATATGTCGCCTCCCATTTCCCTCAAACCGAAGAAGCCGCCCTCTAAATAGCCTTGAAATATGACCTAATCTATGCTCAGTCTAGTTATGTTTATACCATCCTCCCTGACCTCCCCAGGCCGGGTGGCGCTAACGCCCCGGGGGCATCTCATTCCGCCGATGGTATCGTTGGAGCCCTTTCTCATCATTATGCTCAACCTCCTATGGGCTATGGTCTCCCTCAGGGAGGGGCCAGTACCTCTAGCACTCTTCCCCCTCCCGGTAGCATGTATCCAGGATATGGCATGCCTCCTCATTTTTCCCAACCTCCTGCTTACCTCAATGTTGCCCAACCTAACCATTACCTTTATCCGCAGCCTGGTGCGCCATCTCCTCCAGCATATGCGCTTCCATCTCCTTTGCCTCCTCCAAACTCGCAACAGCACCTACATCCCCCTCCAGGGCAAGTATTTGCACAGCAGGGCACGACTAATCCCCCTTCTTCTCAAAGAAGGTGGAGAGGCAATCCAAACCAATCTTCCCCTGGTACTCGTGGACCCAATCCTCAAGGTGTTGACCCTAACATTGCTAACCAGCAACAGGGCACTCAGCCCAAGCCGGACAGGCCGCTTCGCACAAATAAGCCTTGTTCGTGTTGCGGTGTTTATGGTCATTACACCCACGATTTTCCCCTCTTACCCTAGATGCGGCAGATGTGGGAGTCTCAAGCCACATTGCGCGGACAACACACCTCCCCTCATGCTCCTCCTAATGTGGCCACTACCCAACCAGCTCTGTTTACTGATCCTTTCCCTCAGCAAGGATTCGTCGCTACCCAACCGCCTGACAGCCAGGTCGCCACTCCACCTTCCCTTTCTGGTTCCTCTGATTACCAGATCCTTATGATGAACTCTGATCCTTCCCCAACGATGCTGCCTTCACCTTCAAACTCGGTCTCGCCGGTACCCCAAGCCTCCAGCTCGGTCTGCCGAGCACTCCTTCTTCGGGGTTCTCGACCTCTTTCGACATCCAGTGGCCCCTTACATATCCCTCAACCCAAAGTTGAGGTTCATACCAAGATTCCTAAGGGACCATTACGTCGAAATGCTGCTTCCGGTCGAGCTGCTCATTCGTATAGCATAGTAGATGATCTGGCGCAATCTCCCGCTGCCATTTCCACACTGGAACTCCTCCAGTCATGCCCTTCCCAAAAGAAGGCTCTACTATCTGCCGTGGGCGCTGTAGATCCTGCTGATGACCAAATGATTCTATTCGACGCCCATCAATCAGACCATCCTCCTCTTCCTGCTTCCGTCGCCTTCCAAATCCCAGTCAAAATCTGGAACGTCAACGTTTCTCGGTGTATAATTGATGAGGGGGCATATACTTGTGTGATGTCCGCTTTGGTTTGGAAACAACTCGGATCTCCTGAGCTGGCCCCTTCCACGATCACCCTTCGAGCGTGGGACGACCACGCCTCCCAGCCCATTGGCCTTTTTTGTAATTGTCCTATCACCCTTGCCGGTAAGACCGTTTGCGTTGACGTCGAAGTCATTGACGCCCCTCTAGACTACAACATTCTATTGGGGCGAAGCTACACCTATGCCATGTCAGCTTGTGCCATCCGCGGTTTTTCACAAGATGTCTTTCCCTCACAATGGAAAGATAGTCACCATTGACCAGCTGTCTTACCATGAGCCGCTGTCTCGGACCTCTCCGGAGACGACCATCTCTTCTGTAGCCAATAAGCAAACAGTCGATTCCTTGACCAGTGTCTCCCCCGGCGTCTACAAATATTCCTCCCTACTTGGAACTTTTCCTGGTCTTCCCCCTCCTCACGTCTCTGATCCCAGCTTATATAATGTTTGCATGATGCAATCGTCTCGGGCTGCCCTTAAGTGACTCGCTTCGGCTAGTCATCAACCTCAGACTCAACCTCGCCCACCGCAACCCGCTCCTAGCCCTTCATCTCCGCCAGCCGGACCTCCTCCTTCTGGCCCTTCTCCTACAGCTGGTGTCCCTGAACCCCTTTATCCCCCTGGATCGGTTCCCCCAAGCCTTAACCATCTCGGAGCCATTCCTCCTGGTCATTATCCCGCTGGTCAAATACCATTCCTGGCTCCCCCTCCCGGAGTCTATTCAGTCCTCGTCATGGCCACTCTCTCTCTCCCTAACCTGAACCTCGGTATACCCGTCTGGTACCTTGACCCTCCAGCCACTACCCCTCCTGGTCACCCCAAACCCTATCTTGCTTTGACACCGGTTCAACTAGTCCCCCTCGCTTCCTCCATCGCTACCGTGCCCCCTGCACCTCCTCAGGACCCTACCCCTGTGGTGACAGCTTCAGGAAAGAAAGGAAAAGCTCGCAAGGGGGCATCTAAAGATAAGGCCACTCCGACTGACCCTGCTCCTCCTCCGCCTGCCAAGCCTTGTGCCTTGTGTGACGTCGTCGGTCACGCCACCCATAGTTGTCCTGAGTTGCCCCGCATTCAACCCATGGTTAAAGTGGCGTTCCCTGAGTCTACGGTCTCCGACCCTTCTCTTACGTCCTCGTCCGTAACCAAGAACCCAAAAACTATTCGCACTAGAAAACCCTGCGCTTTGTGCGGTATCCATGGCCATTACTCCCACCATTGTCCTCACCTGACGCATTACCGCGCCTCTTTAGAAGTATTCCAAGAGTATGAGGTTTAACAAAATCAATTCGCCTCTCCCATACTCGCGCAGTATGCTTCGGGTCAGCTTGAGGATCCTCCCGCTCCCATCGACATTCCACCCCCTGATGTTTAGATGACGGAGTCTACTATGACCATTCTTTACCTATCCTCTTCTATGAGACCTTTGGAGCACAGTCCCCTTGCATCCTCCCCTGTTCTCTCGCCTGGCCCCTCTTCCACAACCACCCTTGACCCCCTCTTTTCTACCCATACACGAGATCACTCCACCTGTATCTCTGTCGACCTCCACAGCCCGAGTCCTCGCCATACCTCCTATAGCCCTCATATACCACCCTCTCATTTATATATGAGTGATAGCCATCCTGCTCATGGCACCCCCTCCCACAGTTGCCGCTCGATGTCTTCTGTACACTCACGCTACTGTCATTGTATCTTCTCTCCCCATTTGTTGTCTTGTAACACCATTCCGCAGGACCTCCCGTCCCCCCCCTTTATCGGTTACGCCGATGGTGCAAGTCGTTACTCCCGAAATCTAGCCTCGGCAGGTTGGGACATTTTCACCCCCTTACATGCCCTTGTTCTCTCAAACGTGGTCTGCATTGGTACTGCCACCAATAATCAGGCCGAATATGATGCAGTGTGTGGTCTCTTAGACGATGCCCTCTTTCATCGCATCCTCCATCTGCATGTTCGTTTGGATTCGCTACTTCTTGTCATGAAACTAAATGGTGTTTATCGTGTGCATAACCCTGTGCTGTTTAGACGATATTTATGAGTGAAACTCTTGATATGTGAATTTGAAACCATAACTTTCAACCATGTACCTCGAGAACAGAATCACTATGTAGATAGTATTGCAAACCATGTTCTAGATTGGCATTTATCACACGCATTTCATACAAGACAATAACATTCATAATCATTAACAAAGATGCATATCCATAATATGTGTCACAAAACATGTGTTTAGAGTCCATCTACTCTGATACATATGACATGCCCATCGCATGTTACAAAAACTCAAAACTGGGGGCACCACCTGCCCCTACATACACACTAGGGGGCACCACATGCCCCACACCTACTCACTATTTGGCGGATCTCGAGCCAATGGCTCTGCTCCTGTAGCCTGTAGATCACGTATGCCTTGACCGGCCATCGCCATGCGCCGCATGACACCTCGCCATTCCGAGGGTAGACCAATGCATGCCTCCACATACTGGTCATCTAAGTCTTGCCACACGCACTCTGAAACTCCGGTCAGCAACCTCTTGCATCTACGGCGGATGTCCTCCAGAAGGGCGGCTGCATCATCATTGCGCGTTGCTCTCGACCCACTCGGCCCTGCAGCTCCAGAAGCCGCCGGGTGCCCCATATATCCGGCCGGTTTTACTGGACCTATATCTGCATACCAAAAGTATATGAATCAGTACCATATCTACTATTCAATAAATTTAACATGCTCATACAAGAATAGTAATCTGTCACTTACCATCGGGCCCCCATACTCGACCAGGCGGAAGTGGCAGGTCCGGATCTCCACAATAACGCATCCCACTATAGGGATAGTCGTCAATGTATAATGGCATCTGATCCCAATGGGCAAAGAACTCAGGTCGAAACACTCGCCCGACCACCCCTCCTCCTCCTCTGCACAGTAGCTGACCCCACCGGCGCATCCTGGGCTCTCTCGGGCCCCCATCTGGGAGCTGTATACGAGGTCGTAAGGTCGGGATATTCTCAAAGAAGAAGGCGCACAATAAAGTCCCATACGAACAGTCGTGGTTCACTTGCCTCTTGCAGAGCGACAACTGTCGTTTTAGCGACACCAGCATCATTTGGGCCCACCCATAGTAGGTCCCACTCAACACACTCTCCACAATCATCATCTGCCCCCCAGTGATGTGATGGAGCGCTTGGTTGCCCAGGATACGCAGCACCGCTGCGGCCACTGCACGGGTCTCTAATCTCTCTAGATCCCCGATCGGTATCCGAGTCCCCTTGACTTGGAGACCCGGTCGACAATGTTGCTCCACAAACTCCATGATATGCCGCCCCCGTGGTAATATTGGCTGCGTGTTTCCCACCATCCCCAATGGCGGGAGACCCGTCAAGAAATACACATACTGGACTGTCAGTTCGATCTTGTGCCCCTGCACTACAAAGACCTCATGCTCTGGATCCCAGTAACTGATAATCCGGGCCAACAAAGGCTCTCCCGCTCTCATCAAAGGGTTCTCCAAAAACTTTAGAACCCCAAACCTGGCCAACACACGACGGACACCTTGATCTGCCTGGATCTCTGCCCGTAATGTACCCAGGTCTCTCTCTCTCCAGTTAACCCGTATATCTGCCATATCTGCACAAAAAAATCATCTTTGTCAGCATACAGATAGGGAATATCATAACCAAACACAAAAACCCAACTCTCAGCCATAAAACAGCACCAAAACCCCCTCATCTTCCAGGTCGCACTTTTCTGCCCAATTCTGGGACAGGTCACAGTTTTTGCCCTGAAACCTGCTTCCTAGGTCACACTTTTTGGCCCAAAAAGTGCAACCCAGCCGTGGAGATGAAGGAGGGTCTGTTTCTGAACTTTTGGGCCCTAAACTGAACTTTCAATCCATCAAATTGAAAGAGTAAGGTTAGGCCTCTTACCTGCCACTGACGGATCTTGATTCCAACGGTCGATTTGTCCGCTACGCTCACCACAAGATTTAGGGCCTTCTCTCCTCTCTACATTCACCACAGCAACACTAGAAAATGAGTGAATTTGGAGGGAAAACTACCTTATTAAAAGAGAACCCTTGTTTCTTCTTTCGCCTGCTGCGACCATACCGTAGCCCCGTTTGAAAAACCGTCTGCACCGTTGGAAAGCTCTCACCGAGCCCTCAAATGGGTATCTATTAGTTTTTGGTGATTTGATACTTCACCAGGACACATTTTGTCCAAGAAGGGTCACTTCACCTCTCCTTAAAATCGCATTTCTTCACTTACAACACTTGTACTTGGGGCACCATTTTTCCTCCTTACTTGTCTTTGTTCGTGTCGATTTTCGTCATGAGTTACCATCTTGTACTCATGTTTTCATGGTTCCCCATTGGGCCTTTACTGTGTGGCAGCACCATCGAGTCGCCCTTGTTTAGAGCATCCAAGTTGAGTCATCATCGCATTCATGGAGTCTATCCCGAGTCCCTTTGTACCCCACTATAGTCCTCCATCCTTCATTGCTTGGTCTCTCTCTTGTGTCACACATTATGGCCTTCAGTCCCACTGTCCCCTATCCCTTATGATATTGCGTCAGTCGTTGCCATGTCATTCATGCCCTTTATGCTCTAGCAAGGGAAGTCATCCATTTGCTACTCAGTCCCCTCCATTCCATCATCATTGGTATTAGTCTGTCTGTCGCTCTACTATTTTCTCTCGTGCCTTAGTTGAGGATCTCTCATTGCCTCACCTATGGCGGACCTCCTTCTGTCAACATCAGCTCCTTCATTCCAGAAGAAAGGTCTAGAGGGTAGTGTACCTTGGTTCCAGCTTCCTCTCTTGTTCGGTGCCTCGGATCAGGCAAAGGGATCTCTCATTTCCCTTTGACTTGATTGTTTCTCCACTCCAGCTCCTTTCAGCATGATCGAGATCCGTATACTTGATGGTTCAGTGATGCAGCAGCAGCTCTTGGTGATTCTCGGGTGTGTGTGAGATGTCTCAACCCTCATGAGGGGGTGGCCCTGCAGGTAGCCCCCCACATGCCCGGATGACCTCTTCATTGTAGCCTTCGATGCAGCTCCATATATTTGATGATGTTGGCCTTAGCCGCTTGCAGCGCCTCTTTGATTTGCATGTATCAGTCAGATTTTGTGAGCCCTTCCCCGCTTATAGGGGGCATTTGGGTTGTATTTGTATCTCATGTACTCAGATATTATTGTATAAGTCCTGGCTGTTATCCCAGGCACAACATGTATGTGGGATTCTTCATTGTATTTTTATCTGGCTCATGATTATGCCGGTTGTACTTTATGGTTCGGTCCCTTGTTTACTGGACACACTATTCTTTTGTACTTTGTCTCGGCGGGCATAGGTATGCCTCCCCCGCCGCCTTTAGCACAAGTACCCTCTCGTAAAAAGAGACTTGTTGCACCTGTAAGTCTCATCTCCTTCGTGGTCTAGTTCTTCTAAACATCTTAGTCTACTCCTACATTTCTCTCTCTGACTTCCCTCTTGATGTCTAGTGATTGAGTTCTTACAACGTACTTCGCTCATATGATTTGCTCCTAACACTCGCACGCTGGGGGGCAATCTGTTACACCATTTTTTGGTCATCTAACCTGTTATCATTAGATGGACCCAAGTACACCATGTAAGACCAATTTTACCCTAAGTAAAATTGCTTTCACTATGTAAAATAACTTAATAAACCACATTTATTAGGTTGTTTGTGGTCTAAACAGGAAACCCCAAAAGGAAATATTAAACAAACCTATTTTGTTTGATTTTCCTCATGGAATAATTAATTAAACCATAATTTAATTATTATTCCTAGTCATGTTTAACCCAAAACAAAGCAATTAATTAGATAAACCTTTATCTATCTTATTATTTTCTAGGAATAATTATTTAAATCTTATTTAGATAATATTCCTTGTTAAATATGACCAAATCACCCACAAATAATTAAATAAATCATTATTTATTTGATTATCCTTCAACCACTTCCTTAAAAAGATAAATAAATCATTTATTTATTTATTATTGACAAATAAAGGGATTTGACCCAAGTCAAATACTCTTTCCCTCCAACAAATATAATAAAATATTCCATAAAAGGTGGATCTAGATTTGGTTAACATTATTTTAATCATGCACCAAGATCTAGAATGACCCAATATTTTGTTATAAATAGGAGGGTTTTCTCTACCATTCTTCACCTTTTGTTGCCTATTAGATCACTCTGGATCTAAACTCTTGGTCTAACTTTGAGCCATTATCATTGTCATATTTTCCATTATTTGCTATGTGAGCTCCCTTTGAGTTCTATCTTTGTCTGGGTTTTCTACACCAACAGGAGAGAGAAATGCTAGATCTGAAGTGCTGAGGACTTCCAAGAACCCATCCCATTGAGGAGAATTGGAAACACCTTATTATTTTCCTCCCAGGTGCCCTTAATACAAAAATTCTTTCAAAAAAATGTTCTTGTCTTGTCTATTGGATGTATGGAGCAAAACCTTATTTTTACTGCTTAATGTCTCTTTATGCATAGATCTGGTTTTTTGCAGCACTTGTCTTGATCAACTAACTGCAGATCTGAAGATATTGGCAGCCACATTTGATGTTAGGGCTATAAGTTATGCGTAGCTAAAGTGGTCTTTTTTCGTACGCTTCGACAAAAGATTTATACTAACACATATCTCCTTCCTTGTCTCTTTATCTCACGCCCAAACATACACACTCTCTGTCCATCTCTCCATTGAAACTTCCTCTCTGTATCCACTTCTGACTCTCTATGTATTTCTTCTTCCCTCCCTCTCCCCCTTCCAAATCCATCTCTCTATCCATCCCTCTCTCCTCCTCTCTCATAACACTCTTTTAATATTAATATTAGGGCTAATAATGTTTTTTTTTTTTTGCATGATATTAATAATAATTTGGCCATAGGCTTCACCTAAATAAAACCACTATTTTGAGTCTTCCTAAATATAAAGAGAATTATGGAGTTAATATAAAAATAGGTTTTATTTATTTTCCATACTTCTGATTTATTTCTATTTTTATGTATTTACCATACTTCTTTTATTACCATGGTATTTGGCTCATATATTTGGTATATAATTAGCTATTTATTTGTAATCCTATTTCATATATTTTTATTTATTTTCCATACCTCTTTATACCTATTTTATATTTATTTATTTACCATACCTATGGATTGAGAGAGAGAAATAATTATTACAAATATATTGATTACAATTGAGCTGACATTACAAATGTTTACAAACTTTACTCGACTGTAAAGGGCAATAATTAATATATATATAATTACTTCCATGCATAACATGGAGTTCATACATTGTATATATTTATTTCAAAATACATTGTATATATATTTTAATCTAGAGAGATATCAAAATAAATTTACATTATCAAAGATTTAATCCCTTTTAATAGTTGATAAATATGACATTAAAATGAACACTCACAATAATATATATATATATATATATATATATATATATATATATATATATATATAATTTCTTCCATGCGTAACATAGAATTGATACATTAAATATATATACATATATGGAAATAACTAGTATAATATACATTAGTTTAAATATTTTTGGTTAATTATTTCTCATATTTTATAGTTTTTTCAAATTTTAATTTCAAATTCATTTTAATGATTTTAATCTACTTCTTTTTCATTTCAACATTCTTTTATAAAAATGCTTTCTTATTTTTTTTAATAGTAACTAACATATCCACTCAAACCATTGGATCGGTTAACTATCTAACATAGTATAGCTCCAAAAATAGAACAAACATCTATAATTTATTTTAATTACAAAATAAAATTTTAAAAAATAAGAAATATATAATTGAATTTTGGTGATTATATTAGTATATAGAAATGTGTATCTCATAAATAAAAAAATAAAATAAAATATTTATGTATTTAATTATATATATATATATATATGACATAATCATATTATATAATTAAAACAAAATAAACATTATTTTTTTTAAACAGTGGTCAACTAGGTAAGCGATAAAAGAAAATAAAATACCTTCGAAAAATAATAATAATATATTATTTTATACTAAAGAAGTTAGAAAAATGGCTTTGATCAAAATGCCAATCAAAGAAATTAAAGAGCGTTTATATATATATATATATATATATATATATATATATATATATATATTAATTAATTAAAAGAAAGCAAGGATGGATTTGATAAAAGCGGCTATTCAAAATAAGAAATATTTCTTTGTCCAGAATAGAGACATTGAGGAATAATTACAACTAGAAAGTGACCATGTTATTCAGATCCCATATTCTGGCCTGGTTCAAATATTTTGAACAAAAATACGAATCAACACTCGAAGAGCACCGGCATGAGTACGAAGCGATTGCACGAGTACGGTATTCACCCTTGGCCGCCATTGAAAAAAGAGTTCTAATGCTCTTCACCGATATTTTTATGAAAACCTTAATACCGATACCTACACCGCTAATCCCATTATTGGGTTGCATTTTTCTTCTTTTTCTTCTGTTTGCGACTCCTAATCTTCTATGTCTTTCATCGTTTTCCTGGGCGAGATGTCGATATCCTATAAACAAAAGGTATTATACCCCCTTAATTCTCCATATCCAATTTCAGGATTTTCTCTGCTTATTCAGATGCTGTAAACATATAACTACTCTTATAAGTCTTAACTCTGGGCGCATTCGGCGAACAACATGCCCGAAGATTCACTTGGAAGACAGTTCAGGTGGAATTTTCCTTCAAGTTTTATTTTGTTTTGTGATAGGATTATTTGTAAAGTGGTTATTCCCCCACATAAAATATATTCGTAAGCTTTTGGTGGAGTGGATTTGTTTACAACGTGGGTTTATGATAGATTAAGTAACCAGGTTCAAGATTTTAGTTAAGTGTAACATAACTAGATATTTTCACATGGAAATGCATGCAAATAGAAATGCAAGTAGTTAGAAATTTTTTATAGAAATTAAATATGGGTAACTATCCAAATTACTATTCAAGATTCCTAACTAATCATTAGAGAATATTCATCAGTTCATAGACAAACTTTAACTTTAGTAGAAGAATAGTAACTTGCATAACCATTAACAACCATTGTTGTGGTCGATTAACATAAACTATATGATGTAACCTTACATTCATTCCATGACTCTTTTAACCAGATTAATTAATCACATACTTTACATTATGAACATCACAATAAGCAAGAAATCAACATCATCAATCTGAAAAAATAATCAATCATATCAATGAACACCCTCACTCAATGGCTTATAAACGCTCGTGAGGGTGTTCACTCTTCACTCAATGGCTTATAAGGGAGTCCATACCTTAACCATTGTTATAAATATTACAAGGAAATATCGTTCAAATAAAAATATCTAGCTTAACGCCATTACAATAATAATGATAGCATTTACCCACTAATATTCATATCTTCATATCTTGGTGGCATGGTTGTACCTACAATGAATCATCCTACAGCTCGCACTCATCTGCATGAACCATTAATCATTTACCTGCCACCATGTTAAGCATAATATCATTTACATAAGTCACCATCATTTACTGCTAACGTTGTCATCAACATATATTGATGTCATGATTCATAAAGTATTAATCAACCCATTCACAAATCTATACTAGTGATGTTTCTCCATATGTTCGTGTACATTTATGACATTCAAGTAAAATATTGCGACATGCTTCCTTTAATAGAACAACATATGCACTAGTTATAAACAATCACATTAACTAATATTTCACTTACATAAGCACACATTCTTCCAAGACAAAATAGTTACAACTGCCAAACATTTTTTTTAAATAAACTGATACATCAGTTACAATCTTTGTGCATGCAAATTACATAAAATTAATCAAAATAACTAACCCTTAAGTTATTACTTTTGGTGCGTGTAAAGAGAGCTAACACAACAAATGTTGTTACTATGCATCCAAATGCATATAGTTTCCAAAAGAGTCTTCCCAAAGGAATTCTTAACAAAAGAGAGCATGCATATACATGTTTTATTTTATGTAAAACTAATACAATAAAGCATACAAATACATGTCTTATTTTTCAAAGATTATACTAACAATATTTTCCAATGGTGTCTAGTACAACATCCTATCTTTTCCCACATACAAACCTGTATATTCTTTCCCACAAAAACTAATACAAATATTGCATGCATATACATGATATTATTCCAAAAGAAACAACAATAATAATTATGATAGCATAAAGTACTCACATATAATTTTTCCTAAAAAAACATGATAACTCAATTTTTCTTCTATCCATGTAAAGAACATATCTCTATAACACAATGGATATTATTTGTGCATGCAAGGGCTTATCATAATAGTTGTTCTTTAATGTATTCCCTTATTTAGAATTATACCACCATTTAGTTATTATTTTCATGCAAACAAATACACACTTCTTATTAAAAAAGAAGCTAATATAACCTTGTTTCTCTATATTTATACATGCATGTTTCTCATTCTCCCCTTCCAAGAAATTACCATAGATAATCCCTTTTATGTATAAAAACTAGGCAACATTAACAAGGTTAACTTTACATTAATACGCCTAAATCAAGAAGTTGACATAATTCATCTAGCCATGCAATATTTTCAAGAGGTTATTAAGGTTATTATTTTGAATTAGGAAACACATATATAAAACACTTTCAAGTAAGAAAAATATATAAAATAACATAATATTTTCCCAAGAAGTAATTATTATGATTTTTCCCAAAGAAAATATTATCAGAAATAAAAATGTGTTCTTCATGAAACTCTTTAATGTATCTTCCAGCCCATGAAATATCGTCAATAATTAACAACTAAATTGTTTTCAAGAAAAATAACATGATGAACTTATCTTTTATGTGCATAAACTATATTTCCTTATGCAAATTTTTAGTGCTTGCTAACAATTGTTAAATACAACAAAACTACTTGGTAGATTTGTATATATTCCATTTATAATATGATTCATAAGTTCATTACTGCAAAAACGTATTTAATAAAGAACTAGAGTTCCTATTCTTCCAAAGCTCACATTATAGCCTTAAGCCTTGGAGAAAAGCCTTGTTAACTTAAGCAATTAGGTTTTTAACATGATTTAATAACCCAACATTATTAGTGCTAATCACCAAGGGTTAATGCATTCCTTGGAAAATCTATTCAGGTTTCTTTTCTTTTCTTTTTATTTTGTTTTTTTTTATAAACTTATCGACCATGGATTTTGAAGTTTACCATGATATTCATAAATGATTATTTTGACCACTACGTAAAATCCTTTAATATTCAATACTTGAACATGGGACATGCAATCTTTTTCGAGAAGGGGAAAAATGAAATAGCATATTTAACTTATCTTCAAGTGGCTGATTCCTTCTTGTGACTCCTTGATTTAAACATCCTGCGAAAATAAAATAATTGTTTTGCAATGGAACCATCTCATTGCTCTTCACTGCTATATTTTTCTATTCATCTCTATATTTAGAAGCTAGATTTAGAAGCCCAGACATGATCGAACTATATTTCATATAGCTTCCTCTATTGTGTCATCTATTTTCTCTTCAAATATATATACCCACTTAAAAGTAACTATACTCGTTTGTAACCAGCAATAAGCATAAGGCTCACTTGTAATTTTTCATTCATCATGAATTACAATGCGAACAAGAATTCGCTACCCACAACCTCCATGTCGATATAATCCAGAAAAATAATTCCAGAAGCTTTTTTTTTTAAGCCAACCCACAATAATGAACCCTTTAAAGAATATTAAAACTAGTTATAGTAACTAATTCACAACGGGTTCTTGGTCGCCAAACATTTAATCAAATGTGAAATGGGGTAATTAATACAATAACTAAAAATATGTTATGAGTGTCGAAGGGATGTTACATGCGCCCCCTATTAAACATAACACCGTCCTCAGTGTGTTTCTCTCACTGAGACTTTAATCTTTATCATGAAATTGTAATATAAATAACCCAAAAGGGGATTCTTCCCTTTCAAAATGAAAGATCTAAGTTTCTAAGAAATACTAATAATTAAAAAAGATAACTTTTAATCAGTAAACACCAGAATTTATAGATGCAAAAATATGCAAGTTCTACTTGCCATCAGTTGAGAAATTTTCAAAGTCATAGAAGAAAAAATAAATCTCTATACCAACTTACTATTTCTTACCAATTAATCTTAGAAGTCATGATGAATTTTACACAATCACTCTGAGAATGGTTGAAAAACCCATCAACACCCCATGGAAAGTATCTTGTAATGTATGAATAACAAATTCTATCACATTAGTCACACCATTTTCAATAAAATGAAATACTTTAAACTATCAATCGTTCAATTCATTTCAACTGATATTTTAATCACATTACTCTTACAAGTACTTAGAGAGCAACAAGCCATCAATCATAAAAATGATAAATCATTGCACTACGTACATAGTCTTAGCTCCTGCTAAGGACATCCACCTAGTACTTCTGAAAGTACTTAGATAGCACCTAGCTCTCTAAACATAGAAATGATCAATAAAATCACCAAGTGCACATTTTCCTAGCCCTTACTAATACATTCAAACAATTAGTAATACGATAAAGAAACTTATACTTTCAGTAATCCTTTCTAAGTGTTATGCTCCTTTTCTGTCAATATGTACATAACATATTTACACAACCATATACAAAATTCATTTTAATACAACACATAACTGATTAGTTAGCTTGTTCATTCTAGGAATATTAACAAAGGGAAGAAAATGAGTTTTTCAACAAGATAGGTCTGATCAATTTAAGACAAAAGAAGAGACAAGCCCAAATAAGACTTCTTTGCACAAAAATGCCAAAATCAGCTTGATACAAAAGAGACAAGACCACTACAAAACTTCTCTCAAAACCAAGCCACCAGACCAAAATGACAAACTACGAACCTCCTCCAAAAAGATAAAAACCATAAAACAAAAACCAAAACCAGAACCAAAAGAAACGGGAAACATAAATTATTTTTGAGCTTTTTACTTTTTAAGGAAATAATAAAATTTCATTGAGACAGCACAATCTATCAAAGACTTCAAATCAACAAATTGAGTCAATAAGCAACTTCAAATTCCATGATAAACCAACCATTTCACTTTCATGAAGGGACTCAATAAGTGGAAAGAAGTAACTAACTCAAGAAATTGGCTTGAAACAGTAGCATTAAACTCCAAAAAACATAAAATATTTTAGAAATCCATAAAAACTGATCTCAAGAAACCAAGAAAACCAAACAATCCATCAAACCAAAAACCAGAAATTGAAGCAATGACAAGGCCAAGCATGAGAAAACCAACATAAAATCATTGTTATGAAATTTCAAAACAACCAAGAACTTCAGAAATAAG
The DNA here is from genome assembly GCA_034641835.2 of Pinus albicaulis. Taxonomy (NCBI): domain Eukaryota; kingdom Viridiplantae; phylum Streptophyta; class Pinopsida; order Pinales; family Pinaceae; genus Pinus; species Pinus albicaulis. Next base: position 511,871,103 of record CM076576.1, read on the forward strand.
TCTCAGTGCAACAACCACATCTGCAACTTCACCAAGTAAGGAAAACCCTAGGTTGACTATGTTTTCAAGAAAGAAAGAGAGAAGACGACAGACATCACATAGAAACAACATCGATGCATAACAAGGGTTCTACAATAGTGACCAAAAGTAGGAAAAAAAGACTTACAATACTCAAAAAATAAATTTTTCATTTTAAACTGTCCATACATGGATTCATAGTGTGCAACCTACATGTATACACGTCTGTGTCTAAGGAAACTTGCGTATAGGTGGGTTTCTTGAGACAAGAACAAATGTATTCCCAACTGTGTGCACAAAAAGTAGCGTATAGAAAATACATCAAAGAAAAATAAAAAAATCTAAGCCTAATCCAAAAGATTAGGGCTTTTTCCTGGATGATAAAAGAACCAACAAGACTGGGAAAGTAATCAGATCAGTCAGCAAACCCAAAATCTAGAGAAAACAACCTGAACTAGGAATTACATGGATGTAATCCCCAATGGAGTCACCAACTCTATTACAGGAAAAACTACCCTAAGTTCTAGGTTGAGGGACCTAATAGAGTGAAAGGAATACAACAACAAGAAGAAATCAAATTAAAAGTCCTAATGCTTAAACTAGAAAAATAGGGATAGGTGACCGTAACTGTATGTCCTATGTTTAAGGTCATTCCCGCAGGGTGCCGATGATATGATTATCCTTGTTCTTCAAGTCCTAGAACTCACTCAAAGGAAAGCACATAGACTAGTTGTACAACATATATATCCTAAATTTCAGTATGTTATATCATATAAAATTATAAAAGATAACATGAAAGAACGATCACAAGATCATTAAAATATATAAGAATCATATAAGACCATGACATTAGGAACATGACATAGATTTCTTATAGATGTATGTAAAAATAATGTGGAGGTATCACCTGAAATTAGCCATTGCTCCAAGTGAAACGGTCCTCTGGATCCATCCAGCCCAAGCCTCAACAATGTTCTTCTATAAAAGGTGCACAAGGAGGCCACATAAATGAGGTCAACGTCTGAAGAAGGAAACAAATGTTTCCTGAACTTGACAAGTGCAGGAGGCACATGGATAATCAGAATTGATCTGGGCTATAACAGACTATAGTATCAATATAATTCTCTCTCCTCCCTTAGGCCATCCCAATGAGGTGTATTTGTACTTCCTCAAATCAATTTTTCAATTGGGAAATAGTTTTTCCACGAGATGGTGTAGGTGGTCTTCAGGGAAAACTCGTAAACCCTACCCAATTAATAGGGAGTTTATATATTTTTTAATATTTTAAATTGTATACGTGGATCAGATATATGCAAACACATGTCTGCACGTGTGTAAGATAGGGCAAAGTCACGTATGGAATTCAAAATACTGTTTTTTAAGAATTTGATCGAATATGAATGGAAAAGGTTGCCCAAGGCCAATACATAGATCATCAAGTATACAATGGTGATAAATGATGCTACAATAGTAATGATGACAGAATTTATTTCCCCTAAGACCTATACTTTAGTTCTATCAAGTTGTACTACATGGACGACATACTTTTGAGGAGTGATAATGAGCTTAGCACATACTGTTGTTGGCATTATATTGGAAGAGGCTCCTGAGTCAATCAAACAACTATGAAGGCTTTTATTGAAAATTTCATAAGTTAAGAGGAAAGGAGGTGTATGTGAATTAGATATGTCATCGATTAGAATAACATCTATAGGATCAACTTTATTTGAATAAGTTGGGGGTTTTCCCATGCCTTTAGTAGCTTGAGAGACAAAAACAATATATAAGGGTGATACAAGAACTGCTTTTAGTTCTCTCAGTAACATCTTATATTTTTGTTTCAATTTTCTAAGTTCACGTAATGAAATGCTTGCCCTGGTTTTCTTAATATATTCCACAATATTATATACCATGGTATCACTAACTACCAGGTTCTTTCATGTAGATGGAAGATTTGATGAAGTTTTATTTGGGTGTGAAGTTTTTTTTGGGGGGGGGTAAGGGGGATTTATATTACTTTATTTTTATTTAGCAGGAGGATTTTTATTTTTCTACATTTGATTCAAGTGAATTGTATTAGTAGGTCCTTTGCTTCTGGTGCTGACATGCAAAGCTTCTTGTTCTTCTTCTCTTGTAATAACAAAGTCCCACATCCCATTTAGTTCAACTATTACTTCTTCTCCAGTTTCTTCATCTTTAGTTTCTTCTTCCTCATCTTCTAAATTAGACTCAACATTAGATATAGTATTTGGTTGTTGAGACTTAGAATATTGATTTCTCTGAAAAGATATAAATATGTTTTTTCGCAGTAGAATATTCAACAACTTGTTTATTCATTTCAACCATGTCATTAGACATGTTCTTTAGCACTTTCTGGAGACCTTCAAGAGAAAAAGGATCCTTCGAGATTTTAATTTTATAATCATCTTCGAAAGACATTTTCTTGATTTTATATCTTCTTGAGAGCTTTTCTTTTCAAGAGAGACTGTGTGTTTTTCTATAGATAAGGTTTCCTTCATTTTTTCTGCTAATGTGACTAACTACAATCTATCCACACAAATAGCTATATTAGAGGTAAGTGAAGATATATACCACTCAATTTTAACATCAGCGCCAGGAGTTGATGCGGTAGGAATTTTATTGAGTAGTTTATTGAATCTAGAGTTAAAATCCTTAATATTTTATCCCTTATTAGTATTCAAATTGGATAATTCATTCATGAGTGATGAAATGGTTTTGTCATCTCAAAAATTATCTATGAATTGTTGTTAAAACATATCCCAACCAGTTATTGAGCAAGGAGGTAATGAAAAGTACTAGGATCCTACAGATCCTATAAGAGTATATGGAAATAATCTGACCACACAGTCCTCTTTAGTAACTTCTTTTAAATTTATAGCCAACATATAGTTGTGGAGATTTTCTTCTGTTGGTATACCATCATCAAGATTAAATTTACGAAACCATCTTTCAGGATGATTAGGAAGAGGGTGAAGAAGACCTAACATTGCTACAACACCTGGATTATTCTATGGTTGAATTTGTGGTGGTGGTTTTTTTCCTGCCATGATGATAGGGGTATGGATGGATGAAGATATGAGAAGGATGTGAATTGAAGAAGAGGTAGGTTGGGTACTAGAAGAACTAGCACCAGTAGTTAGAATGAGAGTTGTTGAAACAAGTGGAGGGAATGAATGATTATGAGGTGGATAATTGGCTAAAACCTCACTAATATATGTTTGTGATTTATATTTCTTGGTATTATTTCTGAAATAGGATATGGGAAATTAAAAAGGATGAATCCCAATCTTCTCACTTAAAGAACAAGTCAAGATCCATGTAGCATGTAAAACAAATGAAACAGTTTCTTCAGATGGCTAAGAAGTTGAAGGTGTCTTGAATAAAATAAAGATTTGCTCTAACTTCTCTATCAAAGTCTGAAATTCTGGTGATTCAAGTTTATAATCTGAAGGAAGTATTTTTGAGGATCTACTAGGAGATTTAAGAGAATATTTCTCAACTTCTGATCTTAAAATAGTAGTTTGGATGGGGATCCAGAAGTTGCAAGAGATCTAGAGGGAGAACTTATATTAGGATGGCTCCTTGATTTTTTACATGTTTTCATTTCCATTCACAATTAGGCCCTCCTTCTAGCGCCAAAATGTTGAAGCCCTAGAATTCTGTTGCAAAAACATGGGGGATAACCACCTGGTCTAGACCTTGAAAACAACTCCTTTTCTGTTTGGTATAGTGGCTCTGACTGGGGATAATGGGACCAATTTCCCAACAAATATTTGATATGATTGTCATGGGTTTGATACAAGATGAAATTGGAAATGATTTTGAAACTAAAGGAAATAATTTATTTAAGTAACAAACACATGCATCTATTTAATCTAATATTTAACTTAATCTATACCCGGGAATAAATTTAACTTATGAAATCTACAAAGATATCTCAAAGCAAAAGATAATAAAGATCATTTAGTTACTGTAAGAGATGAAACTCTTTAAAGATAATTATTTTTACTAAATAGTTATACAAAAAAATTGCTAAATTATATCGCATATATCAATTGATTATATATTCAATAAGGAATTACACTTGAGACATCATGCAATAGTGCTTTAATGGATAACTATAATCCAAATCTCATACACAATATGATATAAATAAGATTATTTCCAAACCATAAAAAAACTCAATCATAAATTTAATAGTACCAGATATGAGAGGTTATACTCATGAAATCAACAACGTTGATATTTCCTCCTTTTCAACCAAATACACTCTAAGAATAGATAAATGAAACTTCAGTAGAGTATGCTTCGATATTCAAGAAAATAAAGACCTTGTTCCATATATTTCATCAAAACAATTACAAAATAACAAAAATGCAAACTTCTATAAAGTGTTTTTGATAAAATACTAGACCCCTCTCTAAATGCATGAGAAAGGTTTAAATAATATTACATATGTATAAAAAATAGAATATTAGATAAAAATCTGGGGAGGTTTCAAACAACTATCCTCAGAACACTAAAAATAAAAGGTAAAATATAAAAGAAAAATAATGACATGATTTATAAATTTGAAAAACCCTTCCTTCTCATTGAGCTTTTCAGGTCACAAATATCTAACATTGGTCTCACCTGGGATGGCTTGCTGACTCTGGATCATAGTTTCCCCATAAATACAACATCGAAGAGAGGTGGAACCATCTTTCGAGTAGAATTAATTATGTAGTGTAAAGTCATGCATTGACTATATGTTTTTATTAGGAACTGCCAATAATATTCTTGATCAAGATTGGATAGCTTTTTAACTTCACCAATTTGATTGTTGAAAGATTCTTTCCACTGTCCTTCTAATTCTTTGATATCTGGGAAGACTCATAGCTTTCATTCTTTAATAATATTAATACTATGAAGGTATTCATTCACAACTTTAATTATGTTACTTTGTATATCATCTTCTCTAGATGTTTCCCTTTCTGATTGCTTTAATTGCATATCCCAATATGTGAACAAAATATCTCTGTGGGATTCTTCAATTTTTGGAAAATCAACTTTTCTTCGTTCCTCAGACTCTTGCTAGGAGATAAAATCTAAGATATTTTTATCAACCTCCTCATACTCCAATATTTTATCAATCATTTGATTAATTAATGTATCACTTATTTCACAATATGGTTTGATCATTGAGATTTTCTGACAAAATATCTCTTGTTGTTTTGTCAATTGAGTATTTAACTCAATTGTCTCTTTGATGAATTATTTTATCTGAGGATAATTTCCAATTTTATCTACTTCATTTTTCATTAATTGAATCTATGTGTCTTTTTCTCTGATGCTTTCCTAGTGTTGTAACTTCAATTTCTCAAAATCCTTCTGAAATTGTATCGTTTACAACTCTATTTTCTTACTAACATTCTTTATTTCTTGTTCAATTTGTTGCTCTAACTGCTGAATTATTTAATTTTTATCGTTAAGTAGAAGACTGATCTCTATTTCTTTATCTATTGTAGCAGGTGCGTAAGCACCTGCGAATTGTGAAATTATTGTCAAGTTTTCTGATGGATTAATGTGGGTGTCTTTCCACACAACGTCCATCGATTCATTAATGTGGGTGTCTTTCCACACAACGTCCATTGATTCATTCTCTGGTGTTGTTGCTAATGAAACAAGATTTATTTTATTTATTTCTCTTATTACCACTCCTTTGTGCGATAGACTTTAAAATGTATCTAAAGGGGGCATCTCTTTAATTCTAAAAAAAAACTGTGACGTTGGGTAGGCTGACACGATTTTAACATCTGCTTCTGTATTTTGAACTTGTAATGTTTGTTTAGGAGTCTGAAAATCAGGCATTCCTTCAATTCATGTCTCTGTCTTTTGTGGTACTTGGAGCTTTTGTTTGAATTTCTCCCATTCTTTATCCATGTCATCTATTATGATTGTGTGTGTCATAACCTGTGCAAAATTAGCTTCCCATTGTTCTCTAGCTAAGGTTTATTTGGTTGTTTCTCCATTGTTTCTCTTTGTAACTTTCTCAGAACTTTCTGTAGGATTATCTTCATGATTTTGAGATTTATGTTTAGAGATTTCTGAACCTTATGACTTGATTTATCTGGTGATTCTTGTTCAAAATTTTGATCATAATTTCTTCTTAACTTATATTGGGAGTAGAATCTCTTGATTCCTCAATTTGTAATAGAACTACCAGAACCTTTGTCAATATCCTATTTCTATAAATATGAAAAATATTGAGGTCTTCTGAGGTTAATTTGATTAACGCAAAATGAAAGACTTGTGAGAGTGTCTCATAATTTTCAAATAGGTCATCAAATTCATCTTTCTCAAGAATGAACTATATAATCTTGACTAAAGAAGTAAAGTCTTGAGCAACTTGGTTTACATCATTGGGTCGGCCTGACATAGTATCCAGACTCAAGCATGTAATATTCTGCACTTCTTTAACTACATGTCCAAAATCAAACAATTAAAAAGATCCACATTGTACTGGAAAAGTTGGCTAGATAGATTTCTTAATTTATTTTATGGTTTTAGTCAGACCTTCCCCTATTCTTTGGTATGCAATTTATCTAGCCAACAACTTATCGAGAACATAATAAGGAAGAATATGGGGAGAAAAAATACTCCCAAAAAACATGATATAAATAATTTTTTCTTCACTAATCCATCCTTCTACTGGTGAAATATATATATATTTGATTCTTCAGAAATTCGGGGTATTTTGCATCAAAATAATTCGAAATATTGGCAGCATGACATTCTGAAAAATATTATAAAAATGGGAACGAAATTGAAATTCCCACAAAATATTATGATATACATGGATAGGAGTAGGGACTTTGAGAGTCCAATTCCAACCCATAATAGGAAATTTTGTATAGAAACATAAAGCATCCTTCACATAATCACTCATAAAAAAGGGAGGGGGAACCTGAGTAGAGACAACTCTATATTTTCTATACTGTTTGATGACCATATCCAAACTGTTCGAGAGAGTATTACTCTAATTCATAACCATGGCATTAACAACCACATCAATTACTAGAATCCATTCCATAGAAAACTTAGTACAGTCGACTTTCCCAAACAGTATACACATGATAGCAACTATACAACTATGTGGGGCTAATAGAGGTGCAATTGGGTACATACCAATTTTCTCCCATTTTAATTTGCTGGAGCCGGACCTCTAAGTTTGTATAACATCTATTGGGTCTTAAATCTATCTTTCCAACTACTCAATCAAAGCTTTATTATAGGACTTTTGAGGTTCTGGCATTTGATACATTCTTGGCAAATTGTCTGTGGAAAATGACCCTATAACATCTTTCCTTGAATTCCTAAATCTCATGTCTAAGATATCTACATTGTCACTAATGCACTTCACGATATCCGTGTATGGCAAGATTTTAGGCCTCACAACTATTATGTGTACAAAATTGCAGGTTGCTTCAAAATAGGAAGATTTAGATGATATTTTAGTGTCATTCGTGGCTCTGATTTCTAGCACATTTGGATCTTCATCCTATAGTATATTATACATGACTTCCCCTGTCGTAGTTCCACAATCCTCGTTGCATGCAGTATCACTGAAGAGCGGCTACATGTCTGAATCCTCGGATGCAGAAGGCTTGAATGTATTTTTCCCTTTCTCAGTCATCTCTCATTATATCTCCTATGATTGAACGTTATAGAAATAAAAATGATCGTAAAGTAGAGATAAGAGTGGAAATTCAAATAAAGAAGTAAATTCGATAAGGATGGGACTTTTATTGCAAGCACAAGTAAAGAGATACAAATCTCCTTGAGCCTTTTAAAGAGTAAATGCAATTTATTTCTATTAATCATGAATAAAGGCCTACGTGTGATTACTTTCAAGTCTAGTCAAAGCATCACATCACAAACCCTGAACGATATTTCAAACATAACTTAAGTGTGCTTTCAATTTTTCGATTGCGATAAATCGAAATATCCCAAAATCACAATATCATAAAGTTGTAGTGGTAATACTTTGAAACATCGCAATATCATGGGATCGTAATATCATAAGATTGACGTATCACAATTTCACAATGTCGTAAGATCACAAGGTTTTTCATGTCGTGGTATCGAAAGAACGCAAGTTTGGAGTTATGCTATCTCAAAATTTATTTTTGTCTTGCGATTTTCGATGCACGGTGTATTCTTTGAGTGACTTGTCCTTATACGAAGAATTTTTGAAGCGATTTATGTATTTAAAGAAAAATTTCAAGGCCTTTAAAGTTAAAAATATATCAACACAACATTCGGTCTTATAAAGGGGTTTATTAATCGTGTTTCACGAATTCTGAAAAATGGTTAACCTTTGATGCTTTTGCATTCTACGATTAGTGGTAAAGTGAAACATACTTGGTCCTCAGTAACGTAGCTTAATGTTTTAACATTTTCTAAGGGAAAACTCTTACTTGCTAAGTTTTTTTGAAAGAATTTTTTGAAGGATCCCCATTTATTATTAAAATATTAATTATTATAAACATAAATGGGGCGGTTGTTGAATAGTACATGAATTTTCAATTCACTGGAAGAACTAGTTATCTCTAAGAAAATATTTTTAAAATTTTTAAAACTTTCAAAGTAAAAATAGTTCAAAAAACAGGAATTTGAATGAAATATTAGATAAGTAGCATTTCTCTGAATATTAAAGCAAAAATACCTAATTATAATTCATCTGATATCCTCTTAAAGATGAAAATCCATTTTTATATATCAATCATTACTTAATTATAAAGATAAAGTAACATGCTTTTTTATATTAGCTTTTATATGTACTCATTTGACATAGGTAGAGCCTTTGCTGCCAACAGGCGTTGATAGCCTCGACAGGGTTGCCTTTTAACCAACAATGATTTTGTGTCCCATCCATGTAAGAATGAAATTTTTAGGGATAAATCCACAATTATATACTTATTCTATTTTTTTCCAAAATGGGCTTTTAAACAATTTTTTTTATTATTAATTAAAATATATTATCTTGGTGTGGTGGCCAAATGGTGAAAACTCCATTCATTGGTTGTAATTCAACTGAACAAGATGGATCATGATGAGATCAATTTTATTTTTAATAGAATAATCTCAAGCCATTACCCTATTTTTGTATACACTATTGGTAATGCCAGTCTTATTATTTTGTTATGAATCCAACTCCAAAAATAGAAGAAAAGAGAGCTCAACGCCTTAGAAATAAGCCACTTCGAGGGGGAAACCTCCTTTACATTACATAAATGAACAATTCTTGGATGATAAAAATGACCAAAACCCCCTTCTATATATAGGAGTCCATGGGGACACAATATAATCTATCCAACCTAACAATAATAATGTAAGGGCCAAATAATAAAAATATTGGGGTTACATGGGTACAACAATAACAATAAGGGGGATAAACTAATAATAATAAGGGACTAAACTAGTAATATAGGGACCTAACATGCCCCTCTCCTTCAAAAAAATTTTGTCCTCAATGCTTGAGTAGCTCTGGGTGCTCCTATATAAAATTATCATCCTCCCATGTAGAATCATTAGTGGGTAAGTTCTTCCACTTGATGAGATACTCTGAAATTGATCGATTTCATAGTTGTCGAGTTCTTGTTTCCATGACCACTTCAGGTTTCAATATGATTTTTACTTCCTCATCACGTTCTGAAAATATTGTTTGAACTGAAAGATTTTCACCTATAAACTTCTTTAAGCATGAAACATGGAAAATTTGATGCACTCGCGGAGAAGAAGGAAGATGCAATTTCTATGCCATAGTACCAAAATTTTGCAACACCTTGTAAGGACCATAGTACTTTAGAGATAATTTATTATCCTTCTTAGCTTGCCTGAGGGACATTTTTTTTTATGGTTGTAGCCATAAAAATACCCAATCCCCTACATCAAAACTTCTCTCACTGTGATGTTGATCTGCCTATTGTTTTATTCTATTTTCTGCCAAATTTAGGTTTTCCTTTAAGAGTTGGATAACTTCTTGTTGATGCTCCATGTGATCTTCCACTACTTGAACCTTAGAATTTTCTCTTAAATATTATGTGATGGATGGTGGATGATAACCATAAAGTGCCATAAATGGAGTCATTTTTGTTGTACTATGGAAGGAAATGTTATACCACCATTGAGTGAGAGGTAACCACTTGACCCATTGTGTTTGTTTATTAGATACAAAAAAACGAGGATATCCTTCCAAATGTTTATTCACTATCTCAGTTTGACCATCGGATTGGGGATGATAAAATGAGCTATGAGCTAATTAAGTACCCAAACAAGAAAATAACTCCGTTGAAAAATTTCTAGTAAAAATGGGATCTTTGTCGCTCACAATAATCTTTGGGTTTCCATGTAGCTTTTGAGTTGTGTCCATAAATGTAGTAGCAACTATACTTGCTTTAAATGGATGAGATAATGCACAAAAGTGTGCATACTTGGTAATTCTATCAACTACCACCATGATGACACTCTTTCCTTCTGACATAGTTAAACCTATGATAAAATCCATTGAAATCTCCTCCCAACATTAAATTGGAATGGATTAAGGTTGTAGAAGACATGAGGTCTTAATTGTATCAACTTTCTTTTGCTGGAAAACCAAACATTCCACCACAAAATTTTGAATATCAGATTTAAGGCCATCCAAAAAAAACTATTTATTCACCCTGTGGTAAGTTTTGGAAAATCCCGAGTCCTAAAGGAGAAGTGTGCAATTCCAAAAGAATATTTTTTTTTAGTTGGGAATTCTTACAAAGATATAAAAAATATTTGTACCATAAGGAATCATTTTTCCAATTAAATGTATCAGATGTAATAGGATCTTGTTGTAACTTTTGAATGAGTTTCCACACTTCTTCGTCCTTCTTCCATTCAGCCCTTGCTTCGGTTATCCAATCTGGTTAGATAATAGAAATGGCACAAAGAAATGCTTCCACCTCTTCATTCTTTCTTGAGAGTGCATCTACAACAAAATTTAGCTTCCATTTTTTGTAGATTATTTCAAATTCATAACCCAACATCTTTGTGACCCATTTTTTCTAATCTTCTGAAGATAATCTTTGTTCCAAAAAGTGTTTAAGGCTATCATGATCTGTTTTTACCTTAAAGTGTCTTCCCATTAGCTAAGGTCGCCATTTATTTAGTGCATGTTGTATTGCTAACATTTCCTTCTCATAAATAGCTTTCTGTAAATACTTTCCTTTGATGGAAAACTTTCAAAAGTAATGGGTCTTCCTTCTTGCATTAAAACAACACCAATTCCATTTCCTGAGGGATCACATTCCACAATAAATGTTTTTGTGAATTCTGCGTAGCTAAGGCCGACACTAGGCACATTGCCTCTTTAAGATGTTCAAAGGCCTTAGTTGCTTCAGGAGTCCATGAAAATTCATCTTTCTTCAATAATTTTTTTAGAGGTGTTGCTATTCTCCCATAATTCCTAAAAAACTTGCGATAATACCCTGTTGACTCGAGAAATCCTCGCAACTACTTTATGGTTGTGGGGACTTTCCATTCCTTAATGGATTTAATTTTGTTAGGGTCTACCTTAACACCCTCGTGAGATACAATATGACCCAGGTATTCCACCTCTTGTACTCCAAAGAAACATTTGGATGCTTTTGCATATAATTGTTTCTTCTGCAATAGTTTGAGCACCCTGTCAACATGTTGAACATGATCCTTCCAAGACTTGTTGTATGTTAGTATATCATCAAAAAATACTAGCACAAAGTTTCTAAAGAAGGGTTTGAAAATGGAATTCATCAACCCTTGAAATGTAGAAGGTGCATTGGTAAGGCCAAAAGGCATGACCAAAAATTCATAATGACCCTCATGAGTTCGAAATGTTGTTTTCAGAATATCTTTAGTCTTCATTCTAATTTGATGATATCCTAAATGAAGATCCAACTTGGTAAAATAAATTGCTCCATGTAATTCATCCAATAATTCATCCATCACAGGAATGGGAAATTTATCTGTAATGGTGAGCTTATTGAGCTCCCGCTAATCCATACACATGCACCATGATCCATCCTTCTTGTGCACCAATACTAATGGAGCAGAAAAAGAACTTTGACTAGGTTAAATTATACCAGCCTCTAACATTTTTGCAATCATACATTCAATTTCTTTCTTTTGGACATAAGGATATCTATAAGGCTTGATGTTTCGAGGAACACTTCGTGGAATCAAATGAATAGCATTATCATGATCATGAATAGGTGGGAGTCCTTTGGGAATTTCAAACACCTTGGAATGATTGTCCAAGACTTTTTCGAGATCTGCAGAAATAGATCATTTTGATGTTGGAATTTCTAGTGAGTATAATTGTGAAATCATGCCTTGTTTTTATTTCTTCAGAAGCTTTTTCATGACATTAGAGCTTATTATCTTTCTCGGCTTCCCTACGATACCTCATAATTCAACTTCCTTTCCTTAAAAAAATTCAAGAAATGTTCTTGAAAATTAAAAGCTACCATCCCCAAAGATTGTAGCCATTATACTCCTAGTATAACATTAGCACCTCCCATTGGGATGGAAAGAATTTGGATATTCAATACATATTCCCCCATGGTTAGCTTGATATTATGGTATTTTCCAGAGAAATTTATAGTTCCTCCATTTGCAACCATCACTTGAAATTCTAGTTCTCAGTATAGGAAAGAATTCAATTCCTTGGATACCTTACAATGAATAAAATTATGGTTACTACCTGAATCAATTAATGTTATTACCTTTTTCTTCTTGATATGTCCTTCTATCTTGAGAGTTTGAGGAGTGATAATTCTTGCCAATGCATTACAAAATATGGCCAGACTCATTTCTTCCTCTTCTAGGGTTGGTTCTTGGTGTATATCCTCTTCTTTTGAAGATTCTTGCTCATTTTCTTCTTCCTCTTCACAATCTATGTAAAATAATTTCTTCTCAGCACACTTATGACCTTTAGTGTATTTGCTATCAGACCTGTAGAGAAGCCCTTTTTCTATTTTTTCTTCCAATTGTTGTGGTGTCAACCTTGTAGGTTGTGGAAGTCTAGGAGTAGCAACACTTCCATGTTTATAGATGTGAGTGGTAGGGCTCCTTGTCGCCATAATTTTACATTCAAATTTTCTTGCCAACCTGGATGCCTTCTCTAATGAATCAGGTTCCCAAATGCGAACTTCATCTTGGATGTTATCCTTTAAAGTCCCTATGAAGACATCAATCCTGTGTTCCTCTAGAATATTAGTTACCCTTATATTGAATTTTTAGAAGTCCTCAATGTACTCCGCCTCTAAACCCTTTTCTTTGATATTTATCAACTGGCTAAAGAAGGCGTTGCTCTTTGTATCCTCATAATGAGCTATCATTTCCTTCGTAAAATTTTACCAACTGACAATTTTTTACGGGAGTAAAGCCATCGATACCATACAAATGTATTTTGTTCTAAATGTAAAGTTGCAATGCGTACCTTTTGTGTATTTTTCACATTATTGAGATCAAAATATTTCTCCATCTGTAGTATCCATGTTACGGAATCCTTGCCATAAAACTTCCTCATATCCATTTTTGGAATATGGTGGTTCTTCAATCCAACATTACAGTTTATGAAATCACGATTAAAATTTATTTTTTTCTCATTATGAGTTTCCTCTACTATCTTTTCACCATTAGGAATCATTTATTGTATCAACTTTGTCAAACCTTCCATGTTTTCTTTTAGATCATTCTTCATGTTTTCCATGTTGTCTTTCATTTTTTCTTCCATGTCCTCCATCTTAGCTTCCATGCATTTCTTCAAACCATCCATATTATTCTTAAAACCATCCATATTCACTTTCACACCATTCATCTTAGCTCCCACGCATTTCTTCAAACCATCCATATTATTCTTAAAACCATCCATCTTCGCTTCCATGTCTTTCTTCAAAACTTTCATTTCATCTTTTGCTGCTTTTTGCGAGAGCGAAATTTGGTGCGCTTTCTCTTATAATTTTGATAGATCATGTTGCAATTATTTATCTTCATGAGTCATAGTAGAGTATTTTTAGGGCTTAATGGGTGTTGAATTATTTTTAGGATGCATTTCAGAACCCAATACTGAAATATATGCTCACTAGGCCCTTGGAATCACTTCAAACTTATTTTTTACACAAGACTTATGCAATTTGGAAACAAATACACACTTTTTTCTTGATTTTAAGGAGCTCGATATTGAAATTGAATTATATCTGTGCTTTTAGATCTTCAATATCTGAAATTGGGCCCTGTAGTATCCCTCTGAATCTTACTTCAAATTCCAAAAGTCTAACCTAATTTGGATTCTTCAAGGAAACGTTATGCCAAATCTCGCACAATGACCTAATTATGGACTAGTTCAGTAGAGTGACCTTGTACGGCATGCCACATGTCATTGTTTCCTCCTTTGGCTCTGAAATTGATATAAAGGAAACTACAGTCCGTGTACTTGTGGCCACTTTTTATAGAATTCAAATCCAATGCTCATAGAGAGAGTTATGATGATTTTCCCACGGTCACCTCTTTGAGATGAAATTCGGGAGCCTAGAAAATCCCTAACTTCCATAGACCCTATCTCTGAAAATATTGCGAATCTAGCTCTGAAACTTTTCCATGACATTACGCAGGATTGCAACTTCCCTCAGTGAAACGTTTAGCTTCTGAACCCTCGTAGAAAAATATTTATAGCGAAAATTCCACTATGACCTGTTAAGGTTAAATTCAGGAGCCTGCACAAAGCCCTAACTTGCACAGATCATATCTCTAAAAATATTGCGAACAAATATCTTAATTTTTTCCACAATGTTCCTCAAGATTTCAGCTTCACTCTGTAAACATTTAAGCTTTTGAACCTTTTTAGAAAAAAATTATATCGGAAATTCCATGATTACCTATTTGGAGCAGCGAAACGCTAGAATCCAAAGCTCTAATACCAAATGTTATGAAACCAGTTCCAAAAATAGAAGAAAATAGACCTCAATGCCTTAGAAATAATCCACTTTGAGGGGGAAACCTCCTTTACATTACATAAATGAACAATTCTTGGATGATAAAAATGAACAAAACCTCCTTCTATATATAAGGATTCCATGGGGACACAATATAATCCTACCCGACCTAACAATAATAATGTAAGGGCACAATAATAACAATATTGGGGTTACAGGGGTACAACAATAACAATAAGGGGGCTACACTAATAACAATAAGGGACTAAACTAGTAATATAGGGACCTAACATATTTTCCTATCAATATGGTAAGCAGGCTCCTGATGGAACCTATTATCTTTTAAGCTTTAATACATTTAATAGAATTTTACTCTAAAAAAAGAAAAGCTTACGGGACAGGGAGAATCATTGCCTCTTTTAAGGTTTTTAGATGAAAAGTATAGAGTTAATGAGACTTATCTACAAAGATATTTTTACTTGGTTAAAGGTATTTTTCTTGACTCATAATAGAACAAAAAGTTTTTATGGAGTTTGAGTTTCTCAAAGAATGAATAATTTTGGTAGAAAAAGAAAACTTCAGAGAGTCAAAACTTAGTTAATCTTCAAATATCTTAACTATTTCCTTAACAATATCTATGTATAAAATTGAAATGTCAAAATATTTCAAGATATTTTATTGTAAGGCCAATAGTCATATTATTTAACTATTATTTTCCTAGGAAAAGTAAAATAAATAATGTACAGGGGATAGAAGAGGTTATCTCCTATGATTTTTTTTTTTCAAAATCTTCCCATTCATAGGAAAAGAATCTTTCTTACCTGATAAATCTTCAAATAGAAACGTTGATGGGAAAATTTGTTCGACAATCTAAAATGGTCAAAGCCACATTCTTGAAATTTGGTATGCCTACCCTTTTCCTCATGTGCTTTATCCCATTTTAATACAAGGTCTCCAATTTGAAATGATTTTGTGCTAATAGAATCTGCATCAAGAAATATTTAACTAAGTATTGATGATTATCGTGGGTGATCTTGGCTTTATATGTCTCTTCCTCAAGTTTGAGAATTTGTGATTTTCTTAACTACAAAGAAGAAGGAGTTTCTTCAATAAATTGAACCAGGGATAAAGAGGGAATAGCTAAAATTTTAGGGAGAAGAGCTTCTATCCCATGGACAATATTAAATGGAGAAATACCTATAGAGGCTTTATGTGTTATGCGATCTACCCATAGAGAAAATGTTTAATATTATGCCAATTTCTTTGACTCTGATCAATAGTTCATTTAATGATTCTAATGAGGTTTTTATTAGTTGATTTAGCTAAAACATTTCCTTCGGGATAGTAGTTAGTGGAATACTTAAGTTTGAAACCACTTTTAAGAGAAAATTCTATCATAACATTTCTTCTAAACTATGGTGCATTTTCAAACATCAAGGCAGTTGGTAGACCAAATCTGGTAATGATAAATTGATCAATAAATTCAATAATGTTCTCAGAATTGGTTACCTTTAGTGGAATTTCTTTGACCCATTCAGTAAGTAATAATTTGTTGTAAGGATATATCTATGTTGCTTTGAAGAGTGAGGAACGATCTCACCTACTATATCTAGTCCCCATTGCTCAAATGGTTGTTCAATATTTACTAGATGTAATGGAAATGTGGGTTTCCTGTGTCTCCTAACAACAATTTGACAAGTTTTACATTTTCTCACATACTCATATGCATATTTAAACAAGGTTGGGCAATAATAGCTAGCATGCAGGATTATATGTGTTGTCGTGTCTCCTCAAAAATGTCCACCAACTAGTCCATCATGAAACTCCTGCAAAATATTTTCTGCTTCATATTTTTCAAGGCACCTTAGCAAAATAAAGTCATAATTTTTTCTGAATAAAGGATCATCAACAATTTGATATTGTTTTTATTTCAATATCAAATCTCTTTTCTTTTTGTAATTGACTTGCATAGGGGCATATCCATTTTTTTAAATAAAAAATGAGATCAACATATTGAGATTCAGTAACGTTGAGGCCTACCTGAGATATTTGAATGTCATCACTTGAATATTCTTCTTCTGGTAAATTAGATGATCCTATTAAAATTCTGCAAAAACCTTGACCTCTAACAATTTTAGCTGTCTGATTTCAACATTATATTCTTGTAATGCAGTTACCCAGTTTCCTCTTTTTTCTCCTACTTCTCCTTGCATCAGTGATTTCTTGACTGCTGAAAATGGAACTATCATTTTAGTGTGAGTTTTGAGGAGAAATGGCTTGAAATGTTTTATTGATTTGAATACATAAAATTCTTGTTTTTCCATAGTAGAGTAATTTAAATCGGCACCTTGCAAATTCAAACTAAAGAATGAGATGGGTGATTCTATTTGTTGATCATTCAGCTATGTTAAAACAAAAAGATATGATTTTTTTGAAGAAAATGTGTATAAGACAAAATTATTAGAAAAATTGGGAGTTGTCAAGGATGGATCATTAATAATGGCTTGTTTGATCAAGTCAAAGGCTTCTTTTTCTTTCTGACCCCATTTGAACACCAATTTTTTCTTAATCATATTCTGTAAAGGTAACACTATTTGTGGAAAGTCAGGGACAAACATTTTTACAAAATTTCTCTTACCTAGAAAAGACTGCATTAACTTCTTATTAAGGGGTAAAGGGATTTTCTCAATTTATTTAACTCATTCTTGATCAATATACATACCTTTTATGATATGAAAATTCCTAAAAGTTTATATTTTCTTAAGGAAAAATAAGACTTTTATTTATTTATTTAAGGAGATCCCATACTTGATACATCATTCAAAGATATATTTAAGGTCGTTTAAACGACTACTTATTTTCCTGGAAATCCAAGTAAAAAAAAAAATGATTTGTTAATGAGTCCTTTAAAATCTATATCCATAGCTCTTTGAAACATGGCAACTTCATTAATAAAAAAAAAGGCATTTTTTGATAAGAATATGTTCCCCATTCAGTTCTGAACGTAGTTTTCAATCTATCACGTGGATGAACTAGCATTTGGTTATGTCATGAAAATCCATCAAGAAAAGACATAAGCTGAGAACTAGCTACTGACTACAATATTTGTTCCATAGTTGGTAATGGAAAGTTATCTTTCTGACATGCTTTATTCAAATTTCTAAAATCTATGCATATACAAATGTCACCATTATTTTTCCTAACATGTATTAAATTGGATACCCATTTTGAATGCCTAATAGGAAATATGATTTTGGCCTTAAGGAGTCCATTCTGTTCTGATTTGATTTGACTCTCGAGGTTTGGATGAATTTTCCTTAGTTTCTGTTACATTGGATTATCATTATAAATCATAAGAATGGTGTGTTGTATAACAGAGGTATCATAAGTTTTGAGATCAGAATAATCCCAAGAAAAGACACTTTTGTATTTCTTCAACAATAGGACAAATGATAGTCTTTCATTATAGGATAGACGAAGACCTAGACTGATATTTTGAGGCTTTTCATCAGTTCCAAGGTTCACTAATTCAAATTTTAGAGTTTAACTTTGAATTTTTGCACTATTTACCTTTTTAAATCTATCCTTGACATCATATATATATTCTAGTTTGACTACAGATTTGGGTATTGTATCTTCATCCAGGTTCTTTTTTAACTGAATTTCATGCTCATTTTCATCTATAGTCTGATCGTTGTATGACCCTTTTGATGTTAGAAACTAGACAATATCTTAATCATTGTTAAATACTCGCCAATTGGTGACATTATTAGGAATGGATGGTCTAAAAAATAATTTAATAGAAAATATATCAGGACTAAATTCCTTCTATGGTATGAGTTTTGATGTAACATTAGTTAAGAGATCAACACTAGCATTTTGAATTCCATGTACACAAGAAATATTAAATGCCAAGAAATGAGATGTAAGATCTTGGACTAATGATTGATAATTTCTAATATGTACAGAAAGGAAATGGATAGTATTTCTTACCTGTCTAATGATAATTTTAGAGTCTCTAAAAACATGCATATATTTTATGTTGAGTTCAAGTGCTTTATATAATCCTTGGACTAATGCCTCATATTTTGCAGTGTTATTTGTACAGTCAAATTCTAACTTGCAAGCTAGAATGGTATTTTCTCATTATGGGATGAAAAAAACACAACCAGCTCCTGCAACATCATTAGATTTGGAACCATCATAGTACAGTGTCCAAAAAAAAGTTTTAACTACTAGTTTATTTACAAAAGTTTTACATTTGGAAGTATATGTTTGTGAAAATTTTTCAATATGTGAAATGACAACATTATCCATAAAATGAGACTTTTGTGCATTTAAATTCTCTAAAAATGATTTTGATGAATAACACCCAATAATATTGTTATTTAATGCTATTGGTTAATTATCACCTTCAAACTTAGTCACTGTATGTTTAAGTTTATTTTCTTGGTCAAATAGAATTTGATTCAGCTTCCCATTATAAGGGAGCCACATGTGAGACCAATCGGTGGAAAAAATATCCATGGAGTTTTTGAGACCAGTCACTACTTAGTATTAGACCATAAAATTCAAGGATTTATGTGACCAAAATATCTATTATTTGACAGACTTTTGGATTTGACGAAATTCTAATGCCGATGGAATTGATTTCCACTAAGACCACTAATTTAGTTATGTCAAGTTGTACTATATGGACGACAAACATTTGGGGAGTGATATTCAGCTTAGCATAGACTATTGTTGGAAATATATTGGAATAGGCTCTTGAGTCAATCAAACAATTGCGAAGTTTTTTATTTCAAATTTCGTAAGTTAATATGAAAGGAGGTGTATGTGAATTAGATATGTCACAGATTAGGATGAAACCTGTAGGATCAACTTTATTTGAATAGGTTTTGGGTTTTCCCATGCCTTTAGCAACTTCAGATACAACAACAACAGGTAAGGATGATAGAAGAACTGCATTTAGTTCTTTGAGTAAAATCTTTTGTTGTTGTTCCATTTTTCTAACTTCATGTAATGAAATTTTTTCCCTGGTTTTATTCATATCTTCCACAATATTATATTCCATAGTATCAGTGACTACCAAGGTCTTTGATGTAGATGGAAGATTTGATGAAGTTGGATTTGAGTGTGAACTTTTGGTGGAGGACTTTTTATTACTTGCCTTTTCTTTAGTAGGAGGAGTTGGAGTTTTCTGCTTTTGATTCAAGTGAATTGTATCTGTAGGTCCTTTGCTTCTAGTGCTGATAGGCAAAGCTTCTTGTTCTTATTCTCTTGGAATAAAAAAGGCCCACATTCAATTTAATTAAAATGTTTCGTCTTCTCCTCTTTCTTAGTCTTCAGTTTATTTTTTCTCATCTTCTATATCAGACTCAAAATTAGATATAGTATTTGGTGGATGAGAATTAGAAGACTGATTTCTCTTAAAACATCTAAAGGACCTTTTCAGAGTAAAATATTCAATAACTTGTGTCTTCATTTCAACCATGTCATTAGACATGTTATTTAGCACTTCCTAGAGACCTTCAGGATCAAAAGGATCCTTCAGGATTTTCTTTTTAGAATCATCTTTGAAAGACACTTTCTTTGATTCTCTATCTTCTTGAGAGATTTTATTTTCAAGAGTGACTATGTGTTTTACTACAGATAAGGCTTCCTTCATTTTTTCTTCTAATGTAACTTTTGACGGGAAAAAATTCCTAGCTGACAGTAAGGGGATATCCCTGGTATAAAGTCCCAACTAGACTCTACATTGTTTGTGATAGGGGTCCCATCCGGGGTGTAGGTCTAGCAACCATTGAATATGCCTTTCGTGGATGTAGGTGTCCTTCGCATACAAGAGGATGCATGGCTACTCGAATGATATGAAACAAATGGTCGATGATTTCTCCTGTGAATGAAACATTATAAATAGCGAAGCGAGATTCAAAGCATGCAGCCAAAGGAATGTTGTTACCAACACATCATTAGGGTCATGCTCATAAAGTAGCTTGCTTGAACATAAAAGAAGTAGTTATGTATGGTCGAAAAACCCTTCAATTCCTTAAGCATATTCTGAAATATTGTAGAGATATAAACAACAAAGTTATTAAAGTAGAATATTCACATACCATTGACACATCAAAAGAGCTTAAACATACAAATAATATATGAACAGAAAACACAGACTAGTCAGTTATAAAATATAGAAAATACATAAGACATAATATTCATAATGTTAGCACACATAAGTTCTCATCAGATCCAGTAGTGGAGTCAAAACATTGGATTGTATTCATTCTCGAAATCATGAACTCAATGAAATAAAATTATCTCTTCTCCTCTTGGAGTCCCGAAAAAAAATCCCTTTACAATGTCCTCGGAGGGAGTACTTATAAAAAAAAAGTGACCTTTGGGTGGCCTTGTCCTTTCGGCTTTGTGATTGTTGGCATGGCCTGTGACCTAGGTGATTTTGTGACTTGCGACTTGGTCCTACTTACGACCAAAGACTGGGCCCTGTCTACGACCTGTGACTAGTTCTGTTTTCGACCTATGACCAGTACATTGTTCCTTATCAATAGAGAAGTTGTGTGATGGAAAGGCCCCAAATTTATATCTTCTATTTTTCCCTAAGCTAAGTCTTCCAGGCCTGATAGTCTGCGGCCACTGGAGTGACCTGGGGTGTGTCTTATCCTAACCTATGAAAACACTCAATAGTGTCTAGAATCAAATTGCACCTCTTTACAGATATTTTATTGGATAGGGAGTCCATCTTAGTGTAGATTCAAACTGGTGCGATGATGAACTGATCAATGTTTTCCTTTAAGGCTGAGAGGACTTCAAAAATAGCCGCTTGCTAGATGGGTTACAGAAATTCTTGGATGTCTTGGGTAACCTCCTCCCTTGTCTTCTTGGTATCCAATTCTCCCAAGGAAGGGATGTGATATACCTCTGCCATCGAATCGATGCCACTGATCAGATGTTCATAAGTAGACACAACCTTTTCCATGTATTTCAAAAGCTTATCCTTGCATTGTATTTTCTTCCGTATCTGTACTTTTTCATTCTCTTTATAGATCCAATCCTTCTTAGGCAGCATGTCGGGAGCCTGTGGATACTTTTTGTACCATTCAAGCATACTATCTAGTGTGGCGGAGGCTTCCTTGAGATGTGTAGTCTTCTTATTAGTCTTTGTTTGAGCCCTTAGTAGCAGGGAAACTGTCTTCTTTATAGCAACCATCTCCTTATATACCTTCTTCATGGAAGCCTCCAAAGTAACCAATTCCCTTTGAATGGCGATTGATAACCCATTGGCCTGGGTGGTTTTGAATTGCAGCCTTTGGTTTTCTCCTTCTAGAGCCTTCTTTTCTTGTTCGACCTAAGATTCCTTCTTCACGGAGGCCTGGAGTCTATTTTTCAGGGAAAATATCTCCCTGCTCATCGTACAGACATTATCCTCTGTGGCTACTACAAAATCATTCCTTGCTGATGCGATCATGATGGGGTTACTCCTAGTGTCTAGGACTATGTCCTTTTCTGTGGTAACTGCGAGGGGCTCGGCTGGATTCCGTGGGAGGCACTTTATCTTCTCCTATCTGATATTGTGTGTGAACTGGTCGTAAGATAGTATTTTCAATTCTAATACATCGTCTTCTTGTTCTTCTCGCATGCCAAGTTCTGACAGTGGGAGGTGTACACCCATCATGGGTTGTCGGGGGTACCTCAAAATAGGGAAACTCTATTTGTTCCCCAGTCTTCGAGAGCAGCGTATTGCTTCCCTCTACTTCCTTGGAAGAGCCTTCCTATGAGTTTTGAATTTTTTCTTCCTTCCTCCTTCTTTCAACCTCTTCTTTATCTTGTTCCTCATTCAATCTGCACTTGGCCTCCTTCTTATGTCATTCTTCTTCCTCCTTCTTCTTACGTTCTTCCTCTTCCTTCTTCCTTCTTCTTGCATTCTTCTTCCTCCTTATTCTTGTGGGCCTCTTCTGTCTGCCTCTTATTTCATTCTTCTTTCTACTATTATTTTACTGCTCTTCGGCCTGCTTCTTTCGCTTATGTTTTTCCTATTGTCGTGCCAGGGTATCTTGGGTCCTTTTGAGCTCTTCTTCCCTCAACTTCTTTTCAACCTATTGCTATGCCTTGGCCTCTTTGTCCCTTATTTCCTGTTGATATTTATGGGTATCACTATGTGTAGTATTCTTTAGATATTTTTCTTTACAAGATGAAGCTCCCCCCACCGGGTCCTTCCTTTTCAGCATGTTGACCCACTCCTCTAAAGCTTGTTCATCCTAGCCTTCTTGATCTCCACTCAAGTCAGTTGATTTTTTTGGCACGGCTTCACTATCTTTGTTGTACCAGTTACTAACTTGTTCCTCAAAAGGGCATTCCATGTGTTGGTACATCCAATTGAGCTTTGACCATTTGCAGCGTGCTTGGACGAGCCTTTCAGGATCATATGATCGATGGACGAGGGTTACAAAATGAAAATATTTGATGTCCTCCACCTCAGCTTCTACTTCCTTGAAGTCCTTAACAGTGTAGGCACCAATAATAAGTGGGAGGATAGGCCATGGCTTATTTTTTCCTTTGTTGAGGACGTTGGAGAATCCAATTGACATTTGGTAGCACGCCTCTTGTAGTAGTAGTTTATCAGTGACATACTGGAGTAGTGTGTGAGGCACCTTGAATGATCCAAAGACCCTGATAAAGGTACTCTCTGTAATGGAAAACCATTTGGCTACTTGGGTTACTATTTCCATAGCCCATCTAGACATGCAAGGGGCATATTTACTGAAAAGCTTCCCATAGAGAGTGGGGATGAAATTATATGAGATAGACTCCATATCTTGCTTGTACCTGGAAACTAATAATATGTTCAGATCTTTGTGAATGGGCCCACCGTGCTTCACATCCCAAATATGTGACCATCCTTCAAAATGACATCTTTCACACATTGCGTCCAAAAGGTAAGAGGCCATGTAGAACTCCAATGTGCATCCCTCTTCTGGTTCCTCTGCTACTGATATGCTTGCTCTGAGGGTCAATACTACTAGGTAAGGCCATTTGAAACAGGTGTTGTAGGAGGTGATTACATAAATGAGCGGGACCCAAGCCCCATTGAAGGTAGTGGCATCTTGCCAGTCGTACATTCTGCACATCATTACTGCCACAAGCTTATAGACCTTCTTGAGGCCCTCCATTCTATACTCCTGATCCTTTTTCGCCTTAAACTTCTAGGGGTCCTCCCACCAGCCCTTCAAGGTTTCTAGCACTAGTACTTCATGTGTGCTCACCCAATCAGTATTGAAGGATTCTTCCTTGGCGGGGAGTGCATACTAGACTTCTGCGTATTTCCCAGTCAGGTTGGAAAATGTTTTCCTTGAGTCGTCGCAGATGACCCAGACCTTGGAGTCAACGTTCTGAAGAATTAATTTGATGAATTCCGCGCATGGGAATATTGGTGGACGATTTCCCACATAATGAAGCTTGGAAATTTTAACCTGAATATATACCTATCGGTCCATGAGATCTGTCAGAAATTATAGCTTCGTGAATTCTTGATATACTTGGTACCAAGTCATCCTATCTCCTTTCCCAAAGACACATGGGGTGTCCCCCTAGATAGGGGTGGAGGAGCAGGCATGTCTTCTCCTAACATCTCTATCTCGGGGCTTTTGTTTCTCTTCCAGAATGCTGGAGGCCCCATATCACTTGAGGCCAAAGAGATGGAGATGCACTCGAGCTCAATTTCAATATCCTATGGCATGTTCAAAAAACAATCCCATGATAAGACACACGACATGATTAACAAATATGACGGGACTGACTAGACCTATGAATTATTTGACCCCTCAAGTTAGGTTGTTGTGACCCTTTCTGGTAGCTATTCTAGAGGATTAAGGATGTCTACAACTTTTTGACCTAGCGACCAGGTCGCATGGTCGCGAGGTCACACTGGCATGAAATTTCCAAAAACTGCAACTCTGCGACTTGGCAACCTGTGACTAGGTCGCAAGGTCGCTAGGTCACAAAGTTGTGATTTGGGTGGTTATTCAGTGATGAATGACCTAACGAATTCGTAAATTAGGGACCAGGTCACGAAATCGCTAGGTCGCAAGGTCGTGGGGTAGAAGGGTCGCAGGGTCGCATTAGGGATTTCTTAGAGAAATTTGAGTGATCACAAATGGCGGGGAATAAAGTGCAAGGCGGAAAAAAAATCCAAGGGAGATGGGAATATCATAGTTAAGGGCCCTCCCAAAAATCCAGGAAGGGGTGTTTGTAGCAAAATGAGACAAGGCAAGGCTCAGAAGAGGTGGGAAAGAGGAATGAGCATAAGTGGGTTGAAAACCCCAGCTAGAGAGCTAGTGAGGATTTGGTGCCAAAGGAATGGCACCAAGGGTAATAAATAGGGTAGGGTATGGGGTAAGTAAGGAAACATCTAAGCAAAATAGGAAACAACAGGAGGAGTATGCAACTTACCCAAAAAAAAGCGCTCTAATTGGTTTGTCAGAGGATTTGTTTTCTCCATCGCATAGGTCAAATGTAACCCACACGACCCTTTTATTTATAAAGGGGTCGCACGTGTAATCATTTAATGCAGGTCGCTAAGTCACATATTGGGTCTGGTTGGGAAAGGATGCGACCTTTCGACCTCGAGACCTAGAGGTCGGAAGGTCGCTAGGTCAATCAGTCGCAAATGTGAAGATTTAGGCCAGAATGTGACCTTGCGACCTGGAGGTCGCAAGGTCGCTAGGATGCACAGTCACCATTCTTGCATTTTGTAGACCTTGCGACCTGTAGGTCACAAATTCGATAGGTCTCTTAGTCGCAAATGTGTAAATTTTATCAAGTTTGCGACTTCGTGACTATTCAACTAGCTTCAAAGAAAAAAATTCATGAACCTATATTTGAGGGCAAAATGATTGAAAGGGAATTTCTCAAGGTCCATGCTTGAGGGTGCATCAAACTTACCTTTACCAAAGAGATCAGCGGCCCTGAAATTTTAAAAATGGACTAAATTTCAAAGGTTGTTGTAGCGGCTAAAATAGTATCTAACTGCGCTCTATCCACAAAAATAGCTATAATAGAGGGAAGACAAGATTTGTATCACTCAATTTGAGCATCAACACCAGAAGGTTATGCAGTAGGAATTTTATTGAGTAGTTTATTGAATCTAGAGTTAAAATCCTTAATATTTTCTCCTGTTTTAGTCTTAAAATTGGATGATTCATTCATGAGTGATGAAATTGTTCTATCATCTCCAAAATTAGCTAAGAAGTTTTGTTCATACATATCCCAACTAGTTATGGTGCAAGGAGGTAACCAAAAGTACTAGGATCCCAGAGATACTTTAAAAGTATATGGAATGAATATGACAACACAGTCCTCTTCAGTAACTTCATTTAAACTGATAGCCAGCATATAGTTTTGTAGATTTTCTTCTGTTGGTAGACCATCATCAAGATTAAATTTGGGCAACCATCTTTCAGGATTTTTAGGAAGAGGGTGAAGAAGACCTATCATTGGTACAACACCTGGATTATTCCACGGTGGAATTCGTGGTAGTGGTTGTTCTCTTGCCATGATTATAGGGGTATGGATGGATGAATATATGAGAGGGATGTGAATTGAAGATGATGCAGGTTGGGTACTAGAAGAAATATCATCAGTAGTTAGAATGAGAGTTGTTGAAATGAGTGGAGGGAATGAATTATTTTGAGGTGGAGAATTGGATAAAACCTCAATAATAGATTTCTATGATTTATGTTTCTTGGTATTATTTCGGAAAGATGTTATGGGAAATTCCAAAGGAGGAATCCTAATCTTCTCACTTAAAGGACGAGTCAAGATTCTTCTAGGTTGTAAAAAAGATGAAACAATTTCTTTAAATTGATGAGAAGTTGAAGGTTTTCCAGCTGAAATAGATATTTATTCTAAATTCTCTATCAAAGTATTTACTTCTAGTGATTCAAGTTTATAATATGAAGAAATTCATTTCTGGGATCTACTAAGAGATTTAGGAGAATATTTCTCAACTTTTGATCTGAAAATAGTAGTTCTGGATGGGGATCCTGAAGTTGGAGGATATCTAGAGGGAGAATTTCTATTAGGATGGATTCATGATTTTTTATCGGTTTTAATTTCCATTCAACATTAGGCCCTCCCTCTATCACCAAAATGTTGAAGCCCTGGAATTTTGTTTCAGCAACATGGGGGATAACCACTCAATTTGGACCTTGAAACAAGTCCTTTTCATTTGATATAGTGGCTCTAACTGGGGATAATGGGACCAGTTTCCGAGCAAATATTTTTTATGATGATGATGGGTTTGATAAAAGGTGAAATGGGAAATTATTTTTAAACTAAATGAAATAATATATTTAAGTAACAAACACATGCATATATTTAATATAATATTTAACTTAATATATACCTAGGAATAACTTTAACTTATGCAATCTGCAAAGATATCTTAAGGAAAAATATAATAAAGAGAATTCAATTACTGTAAGATATGAAATTATTTAAGGATAATTATTTTTACTATATAGTTACAAAAAATAATTGTTAAACTATATTTCATATATCAATTTATTATATATTCAATAAGCAATTATAGCTAAGACATCATGTAATAGTGATTTAATGGAAAACTATATTCAAAATCTCATACACAATACAATATAAAGAATATTATTTCCAAACCATAAATAAAACTCAATCATAAGGATAGTAGTACTAGATATGAGAGGTTATAATCATGAAATCAGCAACGTTGATCTTTCCTCCTTTTCAGCCAAATACACTCTAAGAGTACATAAATGCAATTTCACTGGAGTATTCTTCAATATCCAAGAAAATAAATACCTTTTTTCGATACATTTCATCAAAAAAATGACAAAATCATAAAAATGCAAACTTCTGCAAAGTGTTTTTCATAAAATCTTGGACCCCTCTCTAAATAAATGAGAGAGGTTAAAATAATACTAAATATGTATCAAAAATAGAATATTACATAAAAATTGGAATTTCATTATTAATTGACCTAATTCCTTCTTTCATTGCTTCATTCAACAATTATGTCCTGAAGATGGATCCCCGTTGGGATTTGAAACGTCGACAAATGTTCTATGACATTGTGGAAAACTGAAGACCTCTTCAATATTACATAAAAATATGAGGAGGTTTCAAAAAACCTTCCTCAGAATAATAAAAATAAAATATAAAAACTAAAAGAAATATAATGATGTGCATTATCACGTTTAACATTCCTTCCTTGTCATTGAGCTTTTTAGGTCACAAATATCTAACAGTCGTTTCACCTGGGATGGCTTGTCGACTTTGGATCTTTGTTTCCTAGTAAATACACCATTCGAGAGAGGTGGCACCATACTTTTAGGACTATTAGTTAGTGAGAATAAATCCATGCAATGAATGTATCGTTTTATTATAAACTACCAATAATATTCTCGATCAAGCTTGGATATATTTTTAACTACTTCAATTTGATTGTTGGCAGATTCTTTACACTGTCCTTCTAATTATTAGATATCTGGGAAGACTCCTAGCTTGCATTCTTAAATCTGATTAATACTCGGAAGGTTTTCATTCAAAACTTAAATTATGTTACTTTCTATATCATCTGCATTTGTTGTTGACCTTTTTTCTTGCTTTAATTGCATTTTCCAATATGTGAACATAATATCTCTGTGGGATTTTTCAGTTTTCAGAAAATCAAATTTTATTCCTTCCTTAGACACTTGCTAGGAGATAGACTCTGAGATATTTTTATCAACCTCCTCATACTCCAATCTCTTATCAATAATTTGATTAAGTAATGTATCAATTGTTTCACATTATAGTTTTATAATTGAGATTTTCTGAGAGAATGTCTCTTGTTGTTTTCTCAATTGAGTATTTAACTGAATTGTCTCTTTGATGAATTTTTCTGTCTGAGGCTGATTTTTGAGCTCATATACTTCATTCTTCATTAATTTAATCTACGTTTCTTTTTCTATGATGCTTTCCTAGTGTTGTAACTTCAATTGCTCAGAATCCTTTTGAAATTGTATCGTCTGCAACTCTTTTTGGTTACTAACATTCTGTCTTTCCTGTTCAATTTGTTTCTATAACAACTGAATTCTTTCATTTTTATCTCTAAGAATAAGAATTATCTCTATTACTTTATCTATTGTAGCTATTGCATAAGCATGTGTGAATTGTGACAGTCTTGTCAAGTTTTCTGATGGATGAATCTGGGTGTCTTTCCCCACAACGTCCATTGATTCATTCTCTGGTGTTGTTGATGATGAATGACTCTTTATTTTCTTTCTCCGTCTTCTTACCACTGCTTTGTGTGTTTGAATATAAAATATATCTAAAGTGGGTATCTCTTCAATTATCAAAAAAAGATATGACGTTGGGTAGGCCGGGATGATTTCAACATATTCTTCTATATTTTCGACCTGTAATGTCTATTTAGGAATCTGAAAATCAGGCATTCCTTCAATTACTATCTCTGTATTCTATGGTACTTGGAGAATTTTTTTTAATTTCTCCCATTATTTATCCATATCATCTATTATGATTTTCTATTTCTGAACCTGAGCAAAATTAACTTCCCATTGTTCTCCAACCAAGGTTTCTTTGGTTGTTTTTCCATTGTTTCTCTCTGTAACTTTCTCAAAACATTCCTTAGGATCATCTTCATGATTTTGATATTGATGTTATGAGATTTCTGAATTTTGACTTGATTTCTCTAGTGATTCTTGACCAGAATTGTGATCAGAATTTTATTCTAAACTTATACTGGGACTAGGCTCTCTTGATTCCTCAATTTGCAATAGATCTAACAAAACCTTTGTCAATCTCTTGTTTTTGTAAATATGAAAATTATTAAGGTCTTCTCGGGTTAATTTGACCAACACAAATGCATGACTTGTGAGAAAGTCTTGGCCTTTTCAAATATGTCATCAAATTCATCTTTCTCATGAATGAACTGTCTAATCTTGACTAAAATAGTAAATTCTTGGGAAAATTGGTTGGGATCATATTGTCTACCTAGAATAGTATCTATATTTAAGCATGTAATATTTTTCACTTATTCAACTTCATGTCCAAAATCAAAAAATGAAAACAATCCACATTGTACTAGAAAAGTTGGCCATATAGATTTCTTCATGTCTTTTAGGGTTTTAGTAATACCTTCCACTACTGTTTAGTATGCAATTTATCTATCCAATAACTTATCTGGAACATAATAAGGAAGAATATGGGGAGAAGCAATACTCACAAGAACTTTGATATAAGTAAATTTTTCTTCACCAAACCATCTTGTTACTGGTAAAATATCTATCTTTACTTCTTCAGAAAGCCTGGGGGCTTTTGCATCAAAAATAATTTGATAGATTGGCAGCATGAAATTATCACAAATCTTATAAAAATGTAAAATAAATTGAGATTATGGTCTTTGAGAGTCCAATTCCAACCCATAATAGGAAATTTTATATAGAAACAGATATTTTCCATCACATAAGCACTCATGAAAAAGGGAGGGAACACCCGAATATAGACAAATCTATACTATCTATATTGTCTCATGGCCATAGCCAAATTTTCCAACAGAATATTACTCCAATTCATAACAATGGAATTAACATGTGAATCAATTAATTAAATCCATTCCATACAAAACTTTTTACTATCGGCTTTCCCGAAAAATCTACAAATCATAGCAGCTACATAACTATGTGGGGTTGATAGAGGTGAAATTGGGTACATACTAGTTTTATCCCATTTGAATTTGCTGGAGTTGGAACTCCAAGTATGTATAGAATCTATCAAGTCTTCATTCTCTTTTTAGAACTTCTAAATGAAATATTTATTATGGGACTTCTGAGGTTCTGGAAGATGATATATTATGGGAAAATTTTCTGCAGAAAATGACCCTATAACTTCTTGCCTTGAATTCCTGAATGTCCTGTCTAAGATATCTATGTTTTCGATAATCCACTTCACCATATCCATGTATGGAAATATTTTAGGCCTTGCGGCTATTTTGTGTAAGAAAGAAAAGGCTTCTTCAAAATAGGAATCTTCAGACGATATTTTAGCATCACCCGTGGCTCTGATTCCTAGTACCTTTGGATCTTCGTCCTCTAGTATATTATCCATCACTTCCCATGATGCAGTTCCACAATCGTTGTTGCATGTAGTATCACTGAAGAGCAGCTAGATGTCTGAATCCTCAGATGTAGAAGACTTGATTGTATTTTTCTGTTTCTTAGTCATCTTTGAGTATTATCTCCTCTCACTGAAGAATAAAGAAATCAAAACGATTGTAAAGAATAGGTAAGAGCGGAAATTGAATTAAAGAAATAAATTTGACAGGGATGGGACTTTTATTGGAAGAATGAGTAAATATATACATATCTCCTCGAGCCTATAAAATATTAAATGCAATTGATTTCTATTAATCATGAATTAAGGCCTACGGGTGATTCCTTTCAAGTATTTTCAAAACATCACATCACAAATCCTGAATGATATTTCAAACATAACTTAAGTGTTGTGCTAATTTTGCGATTGCAATAAATCACAATATTGAAACATCACAATAACATAAAGTTTTAACGGTAATAATTCACAACATCTCAATATCGCAAGATTGACGTATCGCCATTTTGTAATGTTGCAATATCACAAGGTTTGTCATGTCGTAGTATCGCAAGATCGCATGTTAGGAGTTATGCTATTTCAAAACTTATTTTTGTCTTTTGATTTGTGATGTGCAATGAATTCTTTGAGTGGGTTGTCCATATACGAAGAATGTTTAAAGCACCTTATCTATTTAAAGAAAAATTTCAGGGCCTTTAAAGTTAAAAATATCTCAACACAACATTTGGTCTTATAAAAGGGTTTATTAATCGCGTTTCGTAGATTCCGAGAAATGATTAATCTGTGCTACTTTTGGGTTCTCTAATTAGTGATAAAGCAAAAATACTTGGTCCTACATAGCTTAGCTTAATTTTTTAACATCTTCTAAGGGAAAACTCTTATTTGCTAAGTTTTTTTGAAGGAATTTTTTGAATGGTCCCCATTTATTATTGTTGAACCTCAGGATTACCCTCTCCTTTACAGTTTTCTCATCTTATTCCACCACTTTTCCATAAGTTCATAAAAACTAATTAGTGAAGAATGCTAAGGTTTTGTCTCAAGTATATATTTAAATTATTTTCATATTATATTTTCATGATTTTTCTATTTTGATATGTTTTTGCAAATTAGCTATAGAATGTAGCCTGTTCTACAGCTAACTGTGTGTTCCATAACCACTCTTATGGTTTAGCAGGTTCCAGGTGTTAGTTGAGGAATTGGGCCACATGGGTGTTTCTAGAATCTTACCTACATGGATTCTATCCTACTCATTTGATCCAGATCGACATAAAAAGGAGCCTAAACTCATGGTCAAAGTTACAAGTCAAAGAACGTTACCTACAACATTAGGACTCTTGATTTTATCTTTGAAGCAAATCATGAGTCCAACAGTCCTATTTCAATTGTAATTCAAGATAGACACCTGTAGCTAGATTAGCTCACAATTAGTTATGTAATTTCTCTTCAAATAGTGGTTCCACAGAGCCGAGAGACAGTTCAGTACAGTTCAGTTTTCTAACGTGGATACTCTGTTTTCTAGACTTGGTTTTAATAAATAATTTTAGTTACCAAATTCTTGCTTGATTGCACTTTTGACAAGCTAGGAGTCAACCAACTCAATAGCAGAGGGCCCTTGCTTCTGAAGGAGGTTTTTATTATGTTTTCTAGTTAGATTTCCTTTATTATGTTTAGCAATTTATGTTTAAGCTTCATTTCCAATTTTCAAATAGTTTAATGATAAATTACAATTGTGCAAACTTTCTCTTCCAAAACATTTCATGGAAATAGAAACTTTGTTTTCAACATTCGGATAATTATTGAAGTGCTATGAAACCACAATTGTTTAGCTTTACTATTCCTGCCTTTTATTTTCATTAAAACAGAGTTGTCAATTCTTGTGTCAAACTGATATTAATTTAAGCCATTTTCAATGTGTTAAATTCTACATTAAATGGTTAAATGTATCACATATGAAGTAGTTGAATTTATATTTCTTCTTGTCATTTTCTTGCCAAGGACTAAAGGCATAATTGATTTCTCTAAAGGCATCTCAAGAGGTTAAACACTTCACATTTGAGTGTGGCTAACAAGTCAATTATACATTTAGTTTATTTTAGTTAGATCTTACATGATTTTACTTTCAAGATCCTCACTTAATTGCAAACAATAATCTTCCTAAAAACCACTCTAAAGGAATTGATCTAAACGTATTAAGAAGGGATGGTTTAATGATTAAATGTAATTCAATTTTTGAGTTATTCATTTACAGAGTTTTCTTAGTTCTCTAGTTCAAACAGGTGTAATTAGTTACTTGAACATTACTTCAAGAAGGCCACTCTTTAAAAATTGAATAATTGGAGTAGCTAAACACATCTTAGATATTTTCATTTGAATTCCTTGTTTTCTATTCTAGGACCTTAGCAGACTAAAGTACAAACATTTTCTAAACTCCATCTTAATATGGTCATGCCTAACAATTGAATGTTGAGATAACTGAAGTTACAAATGTTGATTCATTTTTTTCTTTCATTTAAGATAAGCATTGTAATTCTCAATCTTAGTTTTTTTTTCTAGAAATAGATCCATGGATTAGGATTAATAAACAAAATAGATAGATTCTTTGATTATCAAAATAGGTCTTAACTAGACCTTAGCTTTTGGTTTGCTTTTATGAAAAATAGAATAGTTATAGTACACTTCCTTTTCTTCCTTCTAAAATTAATTTAGATTCACTTAAGTCTTTTCATAATTCTAGATTAACCATCCTTAGATCTCAAAGAAAAAAAAACCCCTTGAAAACAACATAAAACACAACACAATGAAGTAAGAAATAGGTTTCTTAAGCACATATGGTCCACCACACTTCATCAGCTTACTAGCTTTGGTTGATAATTAATGAAAGAAATTTAGGACACTAAATTGACTAAACATTTTTGCGTCGTTGCCAGGTAAGTGTAACTAGGTAGCATTACTTCTCACATCCCAAAAAAAATGATATGCGTAGAGAAAGAGACTCTAGGGGCCGATTTATAGCCAGAGGCAGAAGCTTAATCCCTACAACACCACTCACTCCACCAAGACCAAAAAATAGTACACCACCATCTCAAACTAATATCACATATTTTACTGGCCATAGACTTCCAAAATTTCTAATATCAGATATCCAGTTAGGAGGATCACCTACTTCATCCATTGAGGCAATCTTAGAGGATGAGGATCCTAGGACAGGGGAACATATTCTAGCTTAGGAGTTCGAAATCCCTAGTGAAGAGGAAGAAGAACAACTTTTCCTCAACATACCATTGATATTGGAACCAAAAGAGAAGTTAACCCTATAGGCTGAACCCTATATCAGATCTGAAGAATCTATCATGGCAGGAAGAGGAGAAGAAGGAGGAGAGGGAGAAGGAGAAATTTTTAATGGAGAAAATGTACTATTTGGAGGAGGTAGAGGCAGAGGAGGAGATAGAGGAAGAGGTAGGGGAAATTCAGAAGGAGGTAGAGGTAGAGGAAATAGAAGAACCGAGAGTTATTTTGGATTCCCTATAGTAGATGAAGAGACAAATCCTACCATGAAAAGCATCTCACCTTCTGTTCTCCCAAATTTTCATGGATTAAAAAGTGAAGACCCTGAGACCTTTTTATTTGAATTTGAAGTCTTGTGTAGAACTTATGATTATCTACAAGATGCTCAAAAAATCAAATTGTTTCCTTCAACATTCAAAGGAGAAGCTCTAAAATGGTTCATGAGTCTAATCACTAGGCCTATTAGGACATGGATGTATATGAAGAGAGAATTTCTAGAAATTTTATTGGACTATTGTATACCTATTAATCACAGAGAGGAAGTGTTTAAGATGATGCAAAAAGAGGATGAAAATTTGGAGGATCTACTTAAAATATTCAACTATAACATTAAGAGAGCAAAAATGGAAAATCTAGATCAAGACACTCTGAAAGATCTTTTATTGAAAATAATTAGAGATGAATGGATAGATATCCTTAACATCATGGGGAAGGGGGACATATCTCAACTTCCATTATCTGATATTGGGGAACTATGTATTAATCTATCAAGAGGAAAATCAAAGATTTTGAAAGGACCAAGAGATCCTGCTCTTGCTAGGGT
This sequence comes from Pinus albicaulis, assembly GCA_034641835.2. Taxonomy (NCBI): domain Eukaryota; kingdom Viridiplantae; phylum Streptophyta; class Pinopsida; order Pinales; family Pinaceae; genus Pinus; species Pinus albicaulis. The sequence goes on from CM076576.1 coordinate 511,906,398, forward strand.
AAATAAATTTGCAACCAGAACAGTGAGGAGGGAAGAAATTGGAAACATGCTTGATGAATTCAAAATAAACATTTTAGGGTGTCTAAGTGAACAGATAAACACCATGAAGTTAAAAAACAAGCAAAAGGCTGAGACTGATGCTTTAGCCATTTTCTGTCCAAAATGCGGAAAGAAACATGCTTTGAGAGTATTTCCTCTTGAAGAAAAAGTCATAAGAACCTATATGATTTGTTCAGAAAGTCATGAGACTAAGAATTGTCCTTCAATTCCTAGTCTTAAGGCTATTTTTCAAGAAGGGACAACATAAAATCCTACAGAATCTCTTTGTTTTGTCTCTAGAAGACCATGGCAGGGGCCACAAGTTCAGGGGTTTAACAACCAAATGAATACTCAACCCCCACCAAATTGGAATTCCTGGCAGCAACTTTGGCGCCAATCTCAACATTGGGCTAAAGGAATGCAGAATCCATATGGAATATTTTCTCAGCACTATCAATATCCTTCATCATATATAAATTATCCTCCCCAAAAAATTCCTCAAAAAAATCAACAACCTCCAATCCAAAACCCAAATCCACAACTCTCACTACCATTCCCTCAGAGACCAAATCAGTTACCTACCCAGCCACTACCAAACCCCAACAATAAAAATCCTCAGAATACCTATATGATAGAAGGTCAGTAATTTCCAGCCTATATGATTACTCCTCTAGATCTTAATGATGTCCAAATAAGATCTGGTATAATATTAGAAAAGAGGAAGCCTTCTGTAATCATTCAATAACAAGAAAATTCTGAGAAAGATTCTCTACAAACCAATAAAAGTTTTGAGGAAGAAGTAGTTCTTCAAAACAAAAATTCTGAAGATAAAAATAAAAAACAACAAATAAATTCAACTCCAATTATAGAGCAACCATCAATATCTACTTCTACACCTCCTTTTCCTGAAATATTACAGATTGATAAAGGAGTAGAAAGCATATTATGTTGCCTAATTATGATTTCCTAGATGAATTGAAAAATATTTGCATCAAAATCCTTTTGTTACAAGCCATCAAGGAAATTACAATTTTAGCTAAAACAATAAAGGAGCTGAGTATGAAGAAACCAGGAAGAAAAATAAAATAAGTAAAAAGAATCCAACTTGTAGGAAAAATAGCAGACATAATGATGGGAAAGATTTCCATTCAAAAATATTTAGATCCCGGAAGCCCAGTTGTAAAAACACATATCAATGGAGTAGAAATTCCAAATACATTGATTGATTTAGGAGCAGCAATAAACATCACAAGCAAATAGACCATGGAACAACTTAAGCTTCCCAATATTCTTTATACACCTACATTACTGTAGTTAGCAGATAAATCTGTAATCAAACTAGATAGTGTGTTAGCAGATATTTTAGTGTCTTTAGATTCTTGGGAGTATCCTATTGATTTTATGATTTTAACCCCTACGAAAAATCTAGGAGGACACCCACTCATTCTAGGAAGGCCTTGGTTAGCTACAGTTGATGCTTCCATTAGCTGTAGACCTGGTGACATGTACATTTCTAATGGTAATTAAACTAATAAATTCACTCTGTATCCTCCAAAAATAACATTCACATAAATAGATGACAAAGAATGGATTGATGATGAAGAATATATACAGCCTCTCTTTACTATTTCAAACATTAGTGAAGATAGCCAAATATTAAATACAAAATAAAATTATGAATCATCTTTAGAATATGAACATGATCAATTTTAAGAAAAATCCAATATTGAATATTTTTCATCTAGGTAGATGTCTATTTACTCTATGGAATAATTTGGTATCTCTATAGTTGAAATATTTCCAGGGAAAACCTTCACCATAAACGAAAACTTGGAAAAGTTACAACAAGAAAAGCTAATCAAAACATTGCAACAACATTCATCTATGATATGCATGGGAATACACTGACATGAAAGGAATTAGTCCTAATAATTTTATACATCACATCTACATTGAGGAAAATTGAAGATAGCCTCAAATAAGGATGAATCCAAATCTTAGGGAAATTGTGAAAGGAGAGTTGAAAAAGTTGTTAAATGTAAACTTCATCTATCCAATTTCATACATTTAGTGGGTTTCTCCTTTAGTGATTGTACCCAAAAATAATGGTAAATGGAGGGTATGATTTAATTATTGAGAATTGAATAAAGCTACCCTTAAATATCATTTTCCTTTTCCTTTTATAGATCAAGTGTTAGAAACATTAGCAGGTAAGAAGTACTTCCAATTCCTGGATGGTTTCAGTGGTTATAATCAAATTCAGATTGCACCTGAAGATTAGGATAAAACCAAATTCAACTATCCATGGGGTACTTATGCCTATCGAGTACTTTCTTTTGGATTGTGAAATGCACCTGAAACATTCCAAAGGGCATCATGAGGAATTTTTTCTGATCTAATACATGATTGTGTAGAAGTATATAAGGATGAGTTTACAGTTTATGGTAATACATTTGAAGAAGCTTTAGAAAACTTGGAAAAGGTGCTTAAAACATGTAAGGAATAAAACCTCTAACTAAGTCATGAAAAATGTTTCATGATGTTAACTGAAGGGATTGTTTTAGGACATCACATTTTAGGAGATGGAATTAAAGTTGATAAATCCAAAGTTGAAGTTATCTCCAAGTTATCATTTCCAAGTTGCCAGAAGGATGTTAGAATTTTTCTAGGATTCACATGGTATTATAGAAGATTTATAGAAAATTTCACCAAAATAGCAACCCCACTCTTCAAACTACTCACCAAATATTGTGAATTTAGTTGGAATCCTGACTACCAGTTAGCATTTGAAACCTTAAAATCAAAAATTTCTGAAGCACCTATCTTAAGAGGGCCTAACTGGAAACTACCTTTTCACATTTCAACAAATGCTTCAGACACAACTCTAGGAGTTTTGTTAGGACAAAAATACTTGATCCCTTATGCCATCTATTACAAAAGCAAGAATTTGACTCCTACATAGTTGAATTACACTGTAACTGAAAACAAATTCTTAGTTGTTGTTCATGCTATTAAAAAATTCAGGCATTACATAATAGCCTATGAAACCTTTGTCCATACAGATCCTCTGCAATTAGGTATTTAATGAATAAATATATTATTAATGGCGGAGTTATAAGACGCCTATTTCTCCTGCAATAATTCAACATTACTGTTCTAGAAAGGCCTGGAAAATAAAACAGAGTTGCTGATTTCCTGTCTAGAATTCAAAATATTAGAGATAACACTCTAGTTGAAGATAAATTTCCTGATGAATATATTTTTGCAATAACTACTCAGACCCCTTGGTTTTTAGATATTGCCAATAACTTAGTTACAGGAAAATTACCTTCACATTTGCATTCTAGAGAGAAAAGAATAATCATTCAATTAAGTGCAAGATACTCATGGATTACTAATGAATTGTATAAGAAAGGTTCAGATCTCATTATTAGAAGATGTGTACAAGAACATGAAATACCTGAAATTCTTAAGGAATGTCATGATGAACCTTGTGGTGGAAATTTTGTTGATAACAAGACAACCTATAAAATACTTCATTTAGGATACTATTGGCCATCCATCTTCAAAGATGCCAAAGAATATGTCAAAAGGTGTGACAGTTGCCAAAGGGTAGGAAAACTTGCTCCTTCAAATGAAATTCCATTGCAACCTCAGGTACTCATTGAACCTTTTGAAAATGGGCCTTGGATTTTGTTGGACCTATCAATCCTCCATCTACGCAAAAGAATTATATTTTGGTATGCACTGATTATGTCACTAAATGGGTAGAGGCTAAAGCATTACCTTTCGCTAATGAAGGATTTGTAGTTAATTTTCTTTTTGAGGATATCTTCACTCATTTTGGTGTTCCAAGAGAAATTGTAACAGACCAGGGTGATCAATTCACATCAAAGATGGTGAAAAATATTGTACAAGATTACAAGATCAAGCAGAGAAAGTCTACTCCTTACCATCCACAAGAAAATGGTTAAGTTGAATCTGTCAATAAGGTGATTGAAGGAATTCTCACTAAGACTGTTCATATACATAAAAGAGATTGGGCAGATAGGCTTCTTGAAGCCTTACGGGCCTACAAAACTATATGGAGGAACACAACAAGACATACTCCTTATGAATTTGTGTTAGGTCCTTATATTAATAGTATAGTCCCTTATTGTTGTTAGTGTAACCCCCTTATTGTTATTGTTGTACCCCTGTAACCTCCATATTTTTATTATTGTGCCCTTACATTAATATTGTTAGGTTGGCTAGGATTACATTGTGGCCCCACTAAGATTGCATTATGGCCCCATGGACTCCTATATATAGAGAGGAGGTTTTGTCATTTGTATCATCCAAGATGTTAGCGCTCAAATCTGCCTTAGGCTGAGAAAGGCAAAACTCGAGGCCACATCAAACCAAGCATAGCCTCGTAGCTAGCCCTACGAGGACAGGAGAGGGCTCTCTCCGGGTCAAACTCAGTGAAAGATGTCCAATAGGATCTGAGATGACCGATAAAGAAAAATGATTTTAGGCTAGTAAATTGATAGAAAAGGGTTTCTAATAAATGATGGGGTTTTCTGGGAAGCATGGGATTAAGAAAAGCATGAGCAGAGTTTTAATCAAAGGCGCAGATTATTCTATAAGGCAAGATAGGAGTGAAGTTTAACAATTAAATTGAAATTAAGTGAGGTGAAAGACTGTTTAAGATAGCTGAAAAGGGAATTGAGCAATGAATCCTTTACAGACAGAAGAAAATTACACAAATACTGAAAGCTCCTTCAAGGCAGAGCAAATAAATTGAATTCTGCCTATCTTACTGCAAAAGCATCCAGTGAACTGATTATGAATGAAAAAAAAAACATTACGATATTACATATGAAACAATAGAAGAAACATAAGCTAAACTTCAAAACCACAGGAATATTATAAATCAGAGCTGACCATTTAATTACTCCTCTGTCAAACTGTACAATAGAGCTCTCTGTTTTTCTCCATGCACCTCTCAGAACTCTCTCCTCCTGTTTGTGTTTTTGCAGGGATAGGAGCTGGTTAAAGCTGCCGCCATTGAAGAGATGGAAAAATTGCAGCATTACATATTCTAAAAAACACATTTAATGATTTCTTCTTCAAAGGAGGGTTTTGAAGAAGAATCAATTTCACATTGATGACATTCCTGAAATAAACACCTACTGAATCTTCCTCTAGCCTGCGAGTGTTATTGAAACATTCTGAGAACAGGCTCTGCAAACATCTAAATTGCAGTGGGTGAAAGCTGATTTCATTTTGGCCTGCATATTGAACTGAGACTTTGACAGCTACCCGTCTGCATTTGACTCTGACAGAGGACTAGACAAGACGGAGTCTAACACAAGAATTGTTCATTTATGTAATTTATTGGAGATTTCCCCCTAGAAGTGGCTGATTTCTAAGGTGTTGATCTCTCTTTTCTTCTATATTTGGAGCTGGTTTCATACCATTTGGTATCAGAGCTTTGGATTCTAGGGTTTAGCTACTCTAAATAGGTCATCGTAGAAATTTCGCTATAACGTTTTTTATATGAAGGTTTAGAAGCTAAAATTTTTAGAGTGTGAAGCAAAAATCCTAAGGAAAATCATTACAAATTTTCAGAGCTTGGTTCGCAATATTTTTGGAGATACGATATGTGGAAGTTAGGGCATTTTGAAGGCATCTTAATTTAACCTAAATAGGTCATCGCAGAATTTTCGCTATAAATTTTTTTCTACGAGGGTTCCGAAGCTGAAATTTTCATAGAGAGGAGATGAAATACTAAGGAACCTCCTATAAAAATTTCATATCCTGGTTAGCAACATTTTTGGAGATACGATATGTGGAAGTTAGGATTGTTTCAGGCTCCCAAATTTCATCTCAAAGAGGTGACTGTGGAAAAAATATCATAACTCTCTCTCTGAGCATCGGATTTGGATTCGGTAAAAAGTGGCCTCAATTACATAGACTTCAGTTTCTCTATATCAATTTCAGATCCGAAGGAGGAAACAGTGACATGTGGAAAGTCATAAAAGTTTTCTCTACTGAACATGTCCATAATTACATCATCGTAGGAGATTGGGCATAAGTTTGTCTTCAAGAACCCAAATCAAGTCAGACCTATGGCATTCAAAAGAATATTCAAAGGGATACTTCAGGGCCAAATTTCAGATATTGAAGATCCAAAATCATAGAGATAATTCAGTTTCAATATCGAGCTCCTCAAAATGAAGAAAAATGTGTGTATTTTTTTCAAATTGCATAAGTCTTGTTTCAAAAATTAGTTCTAGGTGATTCCAAAGGCCTATTGAGCATAGATAGTAGCATTGGGTTCTAAAATACCTCCTGAAAATAATTCAACACCCATTAAGCCTTCATAAGGCTCTACTATGACTCATGAAGACGAAGAAATGCAACATGAGATATCAAAATTCCGAGAGCAAGTGCACCAAATTTCGCTATTGCAAAGAGCAACAAAAAATGAAATGGAAGTTTTTAAGAAAGGTGTGGAAACTAATATGGATGGTTTGAAGAAAGGCGTGGAAGCTAATATGAATGGTTTGGAAGCTAAGATGGATGGCATGGAAGTTGCAATGGAAGCTAAGATGGATGACATGGAAGCTAAGATCGATGAAAAAATGGAAAACATGAAGAATGATCGAAAAGTAGACATCGAAGGTTTGGAAAATTTGATACAAGAAATGTTTCCTAATGGTGAAAATATAGTAGAGTAAACTTATGATGAGAACAAAATAAATGTTAATCGTTATTTCATAAACTCTAATGTTGGATTAAAAAACCACCATATTCCAAATATGGATATGAGGAAGTTTGATGACAAGGATCTCGTAACATGGATACTACATATGGAGCAATATTTTGATCTCAATAATGTGAAAAACACACAAAAGGTACGCATTGCAACTTTACATTTAGAACAAAATACATTTGTATGGTATCGATGGCTTTTCTCCCGTAAAAAAATTGTCACTTAGTCAATTTTTACAGAGGAAATGATAGCACATTATGAGGATAAAAAGAGCAACACCTTCTTTAGCCAATTGATAAATCTAAAACAAAAGGGTTTAGTGGTGGAGCACATTGAGTACTTCCAAAAATTGGATATAAGGGTAACTGATATTCCAGAGGAACACAAGATTGATCTCTTCATAGGGACTTTAAAGGATAACATCCAACATGAAGTTCACATTTGGGAACCAGATTCATTAGAGAATGTATTCAGGTTGGCAAGAAAAATTGAATGTAAAATTATGCGACAAGGAAGTTTACCACTCACATATATAAATATGGAAGTGTTGCTACGCCTAGAATTCCACAACCTAGAAGGTTGACACCACAAAAATTGGAAGAAAAAAGAGCAAAAGGGCTTTGCTACAGTTGTGTTAGCAAATACACTAAACGTCATAAGTGTGTTGAGAAAAAATTATTTAACATAGATTTTGAAGAGGAGGAAGAAAATGAATAAGAAACTTCAAAATAAGAGGATATGCACTAGGAAGAAACCCTAGAAGAAAAATAAATGATTCTGACCATATCATGTAATGCATTGGGAAGAATTACAGTTCCTCAAACTCTCAAGATAGAAGGACATATCAAGAAGAAAAAGGTAATAGTGTTGATTGATTCGGGTAGTACCCATAATTTTATTCATTGTAAGGTAGCCAAGCAATTGAATTGTTTCCTATACCCAACACCAGAATGTTAAGTGATGGTTGCAAATCGAGGAACTATAAATTGCTCTGGAAAATTCCATAATATCAAACTATCAATGGGTGAATATGTATTGAATAGTCCAATTCTTTCCATCCCAATGGGAAGTGTTTATGTTGTACTAGGAGTACTATGGTTACAATCTTTGGGGATGGTAGCTTTTAATTTTCAAGAACTTTTCTTGAAAAAAATTTCAGAAGAAAATGAAATCGAATTACGGGGTATCACAGGGAAGCCAGGAAAGATAATAATCTCTAATGTCAGGGAAAAGCTTCTGAAGAAAGAAGAATGAGGCATAATTTCATAACTATGCTCACTAGAAGTTTCAACATCAAAATCATCTATTTCTCCAGATATCCAAAGAGTCTTGGACAATCATTCCAAGGTGTTTGACACTCCCAAAGGACTCACACTTATTCATGATCATGATCATGCTATTCATTTGATTCTAGGAAGTGTTCCTCCAAACATCTGGCCTTACAGATATCCATATGTACAAAAGAGTGAAATTGAACATATGATCACAGAAATGTTAGAGGCTGGTATAATTCAACCTATTCAAAGTTCTTTCTCTGCTCCATTAGTATTGGTGCACAAGAAGGATGGATCATGGCGCATGTGTCCAGATTATAAGGAGCTCAATAAGCTCACTATTAAAGATAATTTTCCCAATCCTATGATTGATGAATTATTGGATGAATTACATGGAGAAATTTATTTTACTAAAGTTAGATCTTCATTCAGGATATCATCAAATTAGAACGAATACTGAAGATATTCCGAAAACAACATTTTGAACTCATGAGGGCCATTATGAATTTTTGGTCATGCCTTTTGACCTTAATAATGCACCTTCTACATTTAAAGGGTTGATGAATTCCATTTTCAAACCCTTCCTTAGAAAATTTGTGCTAGTATTTTTTGATTATATACTAATCTACATCAGGTCTTGGAAGGATCATGTTCAAAATTTTGACAGGGTGCTCAAACTATTGGAGGATAAAAATTTATATGAAAAACATCCAAATGTTTCTTTGGAGTACAAGAGGTGAAATATTTGGGTCATATTGTATCTCACGAGGGTGTTAAGGTAGACCCTAATAGAATTAAAGCCATTAAGGAATGTAAAATCCCCACAACCATAAAGTAGTTGCATGGATTTCTTGGGTTAATAGGGTAGTATTGCAAGTTTGTTAAGAATTATGGGAGAATAACAGCACCTCTAACAACATTATTGAAGAAATATGCATTTTCATGGACTCCTGAAGCAACTAAGGAATTTTAACACCTTAAAGAGGCAATGTGCTAGCACCAATCTAAGCTACGCCTGACTTCACAAAAAACTTCATTGTGGAATGTGTTGCCTCAAGAAATGGAATTGGTGTTGTTTTAATGCAAGAAGGAAGACCCATTGTTTTTTAAAGTCGTTCAATCAAAAGAAAGTATTTAAAAAAGGCTATTTATGAGAAGGAAATGTTGGCAATACTACATGCACTAAAGAAATGGACACCTTACCTAAAGGGAAGACACTTCAAGGTAAAAACTGATCATGATAGTCTTAAACACTTTTTGGAACAAAGAATATCTTCGGAAGAGTAGGAAAAATGGGTCACAAATATTTTGGGTTATGAATTTGAAATCATCTACAAAAAATGGAAGATAAATGTTGTTTCAGATGTACTCTCAAGAAAGGATGAAGAGGTCGAAGCATTTCTTTGTTCCACTTCTATTATCCAACCAGATTGGATAACTGAAGCAAGGGATGAATGGAAGAAGGACGAAGAAGTTTGGACACTCATTCAAAATTTGTAGCAAGATCCTAGTACATCTGATACATTTAGTTAGAAAAATGATTCCTTATGTTACAAAGATCACTTATATATTTGCAAGAATTCCCAACTAAAACAAAATATTGTTTTGTAATTGCACACTTCTCCTTTAGGAATATACTCGAGATTTTTAAAAACTTACCACATGGTGAAGAAAGAATTATTTTGGGATGGCCTTAAATCTGATATTAAAAATTTTGTGGCGGAATTCTTGGTTTTCTAGCAAAATAAAGTTGAGAAAGTTAAGATCCCGAGTCTTCTAAAACCTTTATCCATTCCAAGTCAACGTTAGGAGGAGATTCCAATGGATTTTCTCAGAGGTTTACCTAAGTTCGAAGGAAGGAGTGTCATCATGGTGGTAGTCGATAGACTTACCAAGTATGCACACTTTTGTGCATTATCTGATCCATTTAAAGCAAGTACAGTTGCTACTGCATTTATGGAAACAATTCAAAAGCTACATGGAAACCCGAAGATTATTGTAAGTGACAGAGATCCCATTTTTACAGGAAATTTTTGGAAGGAATTATTTTCTTGTTTGGGTACTCAACTAGCTCATAGCTCATCTTATCATCCTCAATCTGATGGTCAAACAGAGATAGTGAATAAATTTTTGCAAGGCTATCTTCATTGTTTTCTATATTATAAGCAAGAAAAATGATTCAAGTGGTTACCTCTCACTGAATGGTAGTATACCACTTTCTTCCATACTGCAGCAAAAATGACCCCATTTATGGCACTTTATGGATATCATCCACCGTCCATCACATCTTATTTAAGGGAAAATTATAGGGTTCAAGCAGTGTAGGATCACATCAAGCATCAACAATAAGTTCTCCAACTCTTAAAGGATAACCTAAATTTGGCACAAAATCGAATAAAACAACAGGCAGATCAACATCGCAGAGAGAGAATTTTTGATGTGGGAGACTGGTTATTTTTACAGCTACAACCACACAAACAAATTTCCCTCAAGAAATTTAAGAAGGATAATAAATTATCGCCAAAGTACTATGGTCCTTACAAGGTGTTGCAAAATATTGGTACTATGGCATACAAATTGGAGCTTCCTAATTCTTCACGAGTGCATCCATTTTTCCATGTTTCATGCTTAAAAAAGGTTATAGGGGACAAAATTCCAATTCAAACAATATTTCCAGAACTTGATGAGGAAGGAAAAACCATATTGGAACCTGAAGCAGTCACGGAAACAAGAACTCGACAGCTACGAAATCGATCAATTTCGGAGTATCTCACCAAATGGAAGAACTTACCCACTAAATATTCTACATGGGAGGATGATAATTTATACAGAAGCACCCAAAGCTACTCAAGCATTGAGGACAACACTTTTTTGAAGGAGAGGAGCATGTTAGGTGCTTATATTACTAGTGTAGTCCCTTATTGTTGTTAGTGTAACCCCCTTATTGTTATTTTTGTACCCCTGTAACCCCCATATTTTTATTATTATTCCCTTAAATTATTATTGTTAGGTCGGCTAGGATTACATTGTGGCCCCATGGACTCCTATATATAGAAAGAAGGTTTTTTCATTTGTATCATCCAATAATTGTTCATTTATGTAATGTATTGGAGGTTTCCCCCTTGAAGTGGTTGATTTATAAGGCATTGATCTCTATTTTCTTCTATTTTTGGAGTTGGTTTCATAACAACTTGTTTATGGGAAGCAAGTCCTGTTCCCTATAGAATTTCAGATCAAGACCTTCAACATGGTAGTCCAACTAAGACTTGATTTATTAGAAGCATAGAAGCATAGACTGCAGCAACTTAATGAACTAGATGAAATCAGACAAGATGGAGTCCAAACAACCAGTATATTCCAACAACAAATGAATAAATGGCATGACAAGTATATCAAAGAGAAAAAGTTTCAAGCAAGGGATTGGGCACTCTTGTTCGATTCAAAATTCAAGGATTTTCAAGGAAAATTTCAGACTCATTAGCTTGGGCCATATGAGATTGAAAAATTCTTTGATAATGGAGCAGTGAATAGATGAAGAAAAGGTATCTCTTCTTGTGAATGGTCATCAGTTGAAAGCATATCATAAACCACTTTCACAAGAAGATTTTGTCAAGAAATTTCAAGATAATATGTATATGGAGTTAGTGAATAAGAATTATTCTTCTTCACAAACTTAGCTTTTACTTTTCCTACATTTGATAAAAAATAAATAAATAAATAAATAAAAATATAAAGTGTATAAGTATGAAAACCAATAAATGATTGACATACTTATGCAGAAAATACAGGGTAAAAATCAGAGCTCTCTGACACCCTATATTTTCCATTTTCCTTTTTGTAATAAAGTAGTGAAAACTACATTCATATTCGCAGTTCATAATCTACAAATTCAGTTTCATTCCATCACACTCCACTATCATTCCATTTCATTCCACTTTCAGTTCATTTTCACATTCATACCATTTCAGTCCACTTTCATTCCATATTTTTCACTCATTCCATTCATGTTTCATACTTAAAAAGAAAAAAAAATTACATTTTGCAGCTCATCACATTCTGCAGCTGAGCACATTCTGTAGCTTATTCTATTCTGCAACTAATTTGATTTTGTAGCCACTTCAATAATTCTGACATGATGATTGCAAAGGGACTAAGGGATTATGTTTTAAAGGTCACCATGCTACAAAAGGAGTACCTAAGGAACAACATCAAGCAGCAACAAACAATAAGGTTAAGTTCTAAGGTAAAGTCTAAAAATTTATTTTAATAGAAAAGTTAAAAACATGAAATATGTATAATGTGTACATTCATATGTTCCTTGAAAACCTATAATTTGAATTGATTACAAATCCTCATCATGATATATCTCGACCATATCCTTCATATAAATTTTCATAATGATCCATCACTAATATCCTTGATTGAGGACTAACGGTCATGATCATGACGTGACCTATTTGTCTATGTCTCTCTAAGAACATATCACTTGTTTATTTCCTACATCTCACCATAAACCCTCCATCAGATCCGTAGCTCATTCATCTTCCTTGATTCCCTAGCCAATTCATCTCTCAACTCTGCAGCCAATTCATTTCCACAAAACAGAGGGGTAATTCTGAAGGTCGAAAGCACTCTGCATAGAAGGAGGATGGGTTTGATTGTTAGAATAGAACCAGCGGGGGTAAAATACATGGAAGGATACCCACAGGTTAGAGAACTACTACAACAATCTATATGGGTGAGGTTCATAGAAAATTTCAATGGTTTTCATAAGGAAATTACCAAATCATTTTCCCAGTCTTTTGATGGAACCAAAGTAGAGATTGGGTACATTAAGTTTGCAGTGACAGAGTCATTCCTGGCTGAAGCTACAAAACTTTCGAGGCATGAAGACAGACGGTTCAAGAAAAAAGAATTTCATAATGAATCATGGAAGGTGATACTTAAAAACCCAGGTATGGATTTCTCAGTCTTTAGAAAAGGAATCCCAAGTACTGCTCTCAAAAGAAAATGGAGAAATATGCTTTTGATTTTGCAAAAATTCATAACTTGTGAAGGAATATTTGGAACCATGTATGTTTATCATATTTGTTTATTAATGAATTTTATAGAAAATGGTGAAATCAACCTTCCTTTATTTCTACTCAAGAGTCTAAGAAGAATGACCTCAAATGTACAAAAGAGAATACAATCCATAGAGACCACTATGCATCACCATGGCTTCGTGAAAATACTGATTGAGTTTCACCTGAGAAGCATAGGAGACAATTGGGAGGATTTCCTTGTTAGGAATCATTTTCAAGAACAACCAGAATCACCACCCAAGGAAGAAAATGTCAAGAGAAGTAAAACAAAGAAAAATGATGTAATTGTTGAAGACAGACCTGAAACTTCACTACATATGAATGATGAGAAACTAATTTATGAGGAATTGACAGAAATTAGAAAACAAATTAACGCTATAGGAAAGAAAAAGAAAGAGAGTGAAGATATAAATGAAGGGAATGAAGGTCCTCCAAAACTAAAAAGGAGCTCTAGACTCCAAGGCATCATGAAGAAAACGCCATCCAAAGGGACATAGCTCATAAATTTAGAAGAGGAAACCCCAATTCCATCACCTGTTGATAATTCTCATATGTACAGTCCTAAAAACTCTCTTGTTTATCATTTTTAACAATGGCCCAGTAGAAGATCTCCTGGTATAGATCCAGTTCAACAACAGATATATGATTTTGTAGAGTCATTGGAAAGAAGATGTGCCTCAATGAACCAAGAACCACCTATCAATCCACAAGAACATGTAATTGATTCTCTTAAGAAAGATATTTATGAATTAGAGATATTGAACAGGAACATCAAGCAAGAAGATGAGATTTTGAAGGAACATAACAAGTTGGAAAAATCAATGCATGATAATACTACTCTGCAGCTAGGACTATTGCACAATGAAAATATGAAATTGAAGAAGAAGAACAAGAGAATGAATAGAGCAATCATAAACCTCAATTTCAAACTTCTTATGAAAAAGCCAAGAATGAAATTAAATTCAAAGAGGAATAGAAGAATAAGGTTGGATGTCCTACCTGAAGTATTTGTGCACATGTAGTAAGGGAGAAGAACTCATAATTTTGGAAAATTGCATGAGGAAATGAAATGATTTTGCAGTGGGGGTATGTTGAACCTTAGGATTACCCTCTCCTTTACATATTTATCATATCATTCCACCACTTTTCCATAAGTTCATAAACCCTAATTAGTGAATAATGCTAAGTTTTTGTCTCAAGTATACATTTAAATAATTGTCATATTATATTTTCATGAATTTTCTATTTTTATAAGTTTTTACAAATTATCTATAGAATGCAGCATTTTCTGCAGCTAATTGTGTGTTTTGTAGCCACTCTTATGGTTTATAAGGTTCCAGGTGTTAGTTGAGGAATTGGGCCACATGGGTGTTTCTAGAATCTTGCCTACATGGATTCTATATACTCATTTGATCCAGATTGACATAAAAGGGAGCCTAAACTCATGGTCAAAGTTACAAATCAAAGATCGTTACCTACAACATTAGGACTCCTGATTTTCTCTTCAAATAAAATCATGAGTCCATCAATCCTATTTCAATTATAATTCAAGATAGACACCTATAGCTAGTTTAGCTCACAATTAGTTATGTAATTTCTCTTTAAATAGTGGTTCCACATAACAGAGAGACAGTTCAGTACAGTTCAGATTTCTAAAGTGGATACTCTATTTTCCATAATTTGTTTTAATAAAGAATTTTAATTACCAAATTCTTTCTTGATTGCACTTTTGACGAGCTAGGAGTCAACAAACTCAGTAACAGAGGGCCCCTGCTTCTGAAGGAGGATTTTATTATGATTTCTAGTTATATTTCCTTTATTTTGTTTAACAATTTTTGTTTATGCTTCATTTCCAGTTTTCAAATAGTTTAATGATAAATTCCGATTTTGTAGTCTTTCTCTTCCAAAACATTTCATGGAAATAGAAACAATGTTTTCAGCATTGGGATAAGGATTGAAGTGCTAAGAAACCACAATTGTTTAGTTTTATTGTTCTTCCTTTTATTTTCATTAAAATAGAGTTGCCAATTGTTGTGTCAAAATTATATTTATGAAAGCCATTTTAAATATTCTATATTCTACATTAAATGGTTAAATATCTCACATATGCAGTAGTTGAATTTATCTCGCTTCTTTTCATTTGCTTTCCAAGGACTAAAGACATAATTTATTTTTCTGAAGGCATCTCAAGAGGTTAAAAAATTCACATTTGAGTGTGGCTGACAAGTCAATTATACATTTAGTTTATTTTAGTTAGAGATTACATGCTTTTACTTTCAAGACCCTTACTTAATTGCAAACAATAATCTTCCAAAAAACCACTCTGAAAGGAATTGATCTGAACATATTAAGAAGGGATGGTTGAATGATTAAATGTAATGCAATTTATGAGTTATTCATTTATAGAGTTTTCCTAGTTCTCTAGTTCAAACAGGTGTAATTAGTTACTTAAACATTACTTCAAGGAGGTCACTCTTTAAAAATTGAATAATTGGAGTAGCTAAACACATCTTATATATTTTCATTTGCATTCCTTGTTTTCTATTCTAGGACCTTAGCAGACTAAATTACAAACAGTTGCTAAACTCCATCTCAATAGGGTCATGCCTAAGAATTGAATTTTGAGATAACTGAAGGTACAATAGTTGATTCATTTTCCGCTTTCATTTAAGATATGCATTGTAATTCTCAATACTAGTTTTTTTCTAGAAATGGATCCATGGATAAGGATTAACAAACAAAATAGATAGATGCGTTGATTATCAAAATAGGTCTTAACTAGCCCTTAGCTTTTTCTTTGCTTTTATGAAAAATAGAATAGTTTTAGTAAACTTCCTTTTCTTCCTTCTAAAATTAATTAAGATTCACTCAAGTATTTTCATAATTCTAGATTAACCATCCTTATATCTCAAAGAACAAAAACCCCCCTAAAAACAACATAAAACAAAACACAATGAAGTAATAAATAGGTTGCTTAAGCACATATGGTGCACCACACTTCATCAGCTTACTAGCCCTGGTTGATAATTAATGAAAAAAATTTAGGACACTAAATTGACTAAACAATTATTACAATTTTCATTATTATAAACATAAATGGGGGGGGGGGTTGTTGAATAGTAAAACAGGAGGATAGAATATGCTTGATCAATAATTTCACCCTTCTGATTAATCCCTTCAATTATATTTAATGGCCTCTGAGAAGGAGAGTTTTCACCTTATAATTTTAGACAAATTCAACATTTTTTTATGTTTTAAAAATTCCAGCGAAGGTAAAACTAAACATTTTTTTCATGTTTAGAGAGTTTGAAAAATAATAAAAAAATAAAAATCCAGATGTTCCTTTTTTTATATAGTACCCTGAGTTTGAAAAGGAATAAAACAATACTAACTATAAACTCTTATCCATGTTCAACTAAGCTATTCATTTTTCGTAAACAGTCTATCTCAATTCATAAAAGGGTTAAACTTATACCAAGTAGACATCTTTTCATTTAAATTAACTAATTTGAAAATATAAGTGTTTCATGATATTTACATGCTTTGGGAGTCATAAAAGAGCTAAAAGAGGACTTATCCTAGAGTAACGAGTGGTACAAAGGGTAGCAACTTGTTTTGGTCTTGATGTAACTACTAAAAACACGTAAAGGTAAAGAGGCTAGCTAATAACACCACTCATCGCAATGCTTCCTCAAGCTATTGTAAAACAACCAAGTGAAATATTATGATCGACCAAGCATATGGTAATGATGGAATGAGAAAAACAAGGCTCATATGGCTAAAACAGGATGATAAAAATGGAAATCATGAGAGGTAGGATGAAAATGGTTTCATTTTTACAGAACCTTGAAACATGGGAAACTATACCTAAAATCAGTTTCATTTTTACACAAGCTTGAAACAAAGGAAAAATATGCTTGAAATCATTTTTCATGCCCACAACAAAATGAATCAATTCAATGGACATGCCCCAAGAGATTCACTTCATTCACCTAAGTAGAATATTGGTTGCTAATAGGTGGATGGAAAGAAGGTTCATTTACGAGATAAAGTGAAAGACTTGATTGGGAATTTAGGAGATCTAATCAAAGACTCAACTTGGAGGGGATATGTTTCATTTTTTATTGAGCTTGACACAGTAAAAAAACTATGCTCACAATACCTTGTTTCATTTTTTAATGAAATTGACACATGAAAAGGAACTCTGCTCGGGGGACCTTGTTTCATTTTTTAATGAGCTTGAAACAAGACAAGTAACTCTACTCCAGGAACCTTGATTATGACCCGAAGAAGGCCATGGATTCCAAGAGGTTCTTATTAAATGGGATAATAAAACTATGGAAGAGATACATATCAAGGGATATAATGGAAATATCATGCACCAATGCCCCTAGGACATGATGCACTATATCACCTACTAGATCATCAGTAAATGAGGCCATGGAACAAGTTGCCACATAATTAATCTATCGTGTGGGAGAAACCACTTACATATGATGAAAATTTAGGGATGTTGGTTAATTGGGAATAAAATGAGGACCAATGAACGAAATTTGGTTAATGGTCATGATTCTTCCTTCTTACTTCATGTGGAAAACATATCACACCACAAATTGAAGAGACGAGAGCTCCCATGACATAAACATAGTCACATCCAAGGAGTAAATTAAAATCCAAAGGGCGTTGGACTACCATCACATTGATATAGGCAATATTTCCTTTGAAATTAATAGGAATCCTAGGAAGGATTAGTAATGGTTAACTATTTCTCATGTTAAAATGCAACATATTTAGGGTAACATGCATAAAATCCGAAGAAGATAAAGCTTTCCAAGTAGTTGAGCATAGAATACTAACAGATTCGCCTTCATTTATTATTGTGATAGATACGACCACATTACAATCCTACACTATAACTTGGAAGGGAACATAAGGAGGAATATGATATTTTTCCAGTCGACTGCAATCAAAGGAAGTGACCATACACCTTGGAGTGGGTGTCGTGATAATGGGGCAAATACCCTCTTCGACCATGGAAATGGGAGAACTATCCCCTTCTGTCATAGGAATGATAATATTTCCCCTTGTATAGAGGGAATGGGAGGATTTACCCCTAGTTCATTGAAATATAATGAAACGAGAATAACCTAAGAGGTATGAACTTCACTCTCCTTGGGAAAGGTATGATGAAATGAAGGTGGAATTGAGTCAATTTTTTATTCAGGATTTACGACTGTGGAAAAAAATATCTCCCCTAGGTTTTGTTTTCTAACCTAGAAAAATAGAGATAAAAGGAACCCAATGTTTTCCTTAAAGTCAATATATGACAAGACGAAGCCTACATGGAATCATTTGCATGCTTCACTCCTTTAGCTTGAATGATCCAATCCTAGCTTCTATTTCCAAAATTCTAGCCTATAGAGTCAGACAACAAAAGCCAAGAAACTACAGAATCTATGCAGTATCATGTAATGAATTTATTCAATAAATCATCATGGTATTGAAATACATGAAATAAAAACATGATATAGGAAAACATAGAAATATTTGCATTAATAGAAATGGAGTGAGTTACAACCAAAAATAGGTGTTGCTATTGTAGAAAATCTCCTCCAAGTTTAATTTTCCTTTCCTTGTCACAAGTTTCACCTCCAATCACCCTAAATGCATGTAATTATGTCTCTCACAGCATCAGCATAAGGGTAGAATCACTCTCCAAAATCCAACCCCTTGCATATGGAAGGTAGTAAATATATAGAGGAGTGGGTAAGTTGGGAGTTTTTATCCTTTTACCAATCTATGGATTGAGATCCATTCTCAATGGGAGGATGATATATAGGGATAAAAAATGGAAATTCCAAGGTAGGATAGGATAAAATTCAATATTTTTGTCCGAGGTAAATGGTTCCAACATATCCTAGAAGCTTACAGAATTGGAGCCTTCAGTATTCTCTCCTTTTTCCTTGAATTACTAGAACCAACGTAGGTGCAAAGGGGAGCAACCTATAGGTGATAAATTTACACCACAATGGATTAACCTGTAGGTGAAAATAATCCAATAAGAGGCCAAGGATTTGTGTTCCTAAAACTGACTCAGATGATGCAGTTTCAGGAAGAAATTATCGGGAATGAAAGAGGCATGCTTAGGGTTTTTTGCAATGATGATGAGAAAGGGTAAAATGATGTTGATTGATCCCATTAGGAGCGTTATTGATCACATGTGAAAAAATAACCTATAAAAGGACCCATTTTCTCAACGAGACAAGGAGGGCACATTGTCGAACTCCCAAGGGATGAAGGATAAGATTAGAAAGGCTTTGATCCTTCACAATGTGCCCAAGCGCTGAAGGAGAGAAGGAAAGTACATTTTCGCATGTTGAAGGGTTTAATGATGGGGCTTTGTTCCTTCATGATGTGCTCATCCACTCTAAGAAAAACATGATGCATTGTATCACTCCAAAGGGTCAAATGAAAATTATTTGTTCCTTTGTGATGCACTTAGGAAGGAAATTTGATCAAACAAGGTGAATTTTTCGAGGTTGGTCGAGCTTCAGGCTCATGAAGTTCTATCTTACTATTGGAATCTCATAAATAAGTTCAATACATAGTATTATATGATAATATGAGGAAGAGAAATATTTGCAAGGATTTATATTTGTCATTGCATGCATGGTGGAAGATGGAAGGTTTTAAGAATGTGAAGAGTTTCTTGCATGTGAAAATGCATTAACACTTGCAATATGAAGATTCACATAAAAAGAAACAAAAAAAATGGAAAATAAGATATCAACAACGATAAAATAAATATTTGGTAGTGAAATCGTGAAGTGAAATATAAATTTGGGACATGAAAAACATACTTGTAGCACGAGTTGATGAATAGCTTCTTGATTCCCTAGTTGTATGCTAAATTAAGATGAAATGCTTATGAATAGAATGATTAGCTAAATTTATTTAAGTAAATCAACATGAAAAACTGATTCATGCATGAGTGCCACTTGTCTTGGCATGAAAGGGCTAGTTTAGAGGAGTTAAGTGGGCTCCTATTTACTACAAATGTTCCCTCAGGCAACAAGTTGTCTCATTCATAGAAATGGACAAGGTGCATGTCTTTGAAAAAAATTAACTTGCTGAGGTAGGGCACACTTGCTCAACATCAAAGAGTGCACTCAAGTAGGGCACACTCCTTCAGCCCAAAGGAGTGCACTCAACTTGGGTTCATGTCTTTGTCAACTTAAAGTGCACTTTTTCTTTTTGTGAGAGATTTTCTTGCTTTTTTTTTCGTTTTGTGATTTTGAGTGTTTTTCAAGTGTGTGCATGGAAATATGGCAATTTTCTAAGTCAAGAAATATCATGGGTTCACCTAACCATGGAATAATTAGCTCAAGTTTTTCTAATGGTTAAGTGATGATGATTAGGAAAAATTGAGTTAGGAGGGATGCGACAGTAGGAGAAAACACATAAATAACAAAAAAATCTACATGATGACTAAAGGGTTCTTGAAATGACAGTTATTATAGGCTCCAAAATCAACGTGGGAAAAATTATTAGAGGCTCATTGTCATAACAACAACACTCCCTTAGAATGTTTGTTCAAACCTTCTATGGAAATTAAAATCATAAATGGGGATAAATAATACCCATGTCGTTGTCCACTGAAAGCATGAATTTTTTTTTAGGAATTCCATTAATGATAACATTGTATCTCAATTCAGCAACACATGTTATTACCCATTCTATAGCCCCCACAGAAAGTACTATATTGTGTAGGATCATTCCAAGATAGGTTCAATACATGCAATGATATGCCCTATGTAAATCCATCATAAAAATGAGGGCCTTCCTTCGCTTTTTTTATTATCGTGAATAGGTCTTCGTGAGCTATGGAGATATCGTCCTGTATCTTTCTATTATTTAAAAATCCAAATCGATCTTCTGAAATGTGTGAAGTAAGACAAATTTTCATCTTATCTGCAATAACCTTTGATATTAGTTTGTATAGAATATTTCTAATTGAAATGGGCTTAAAATCATTAAATGTATTCGTGAAAGATGACTTTGGGATCAAACCAAGAAATGTTGCATTAACATCACCTGAAACTTTCGTCAATATCCTCAAATATTCTTCCACCATTTTTAAGAGATCTTTCCCCATGATTTCGAAGAAATGAATAAAAATTAAATGACCCATCCATCTATACTAGTGAATTTGTATTTTGAGAAATATTTTAGGACTTTGTGTACCTCCTCCAATGATATCGGAAAACCCACCTTCCTATACTCTTCCTCTGAGAAAAATTAGGTATAATACCTTGCAAAAGTGAATTCATTTTTCATTTTAGCATCGTCCCTTTCCCAATAGAAATTTTCAAAATTTTTCATTAATAATTGTTAAATGTACCTAATGTTTGTAGCCCTATTTCCCTTATCACCCTTAATTTCCCAAACTCTATTTTTCTTTCTTTTGTTTGTAGAAAAAAATTGGAAATATCTCGTATTATTATCACCATATTTTATCCATGTCGCTCTATTTTAAAGGTGTCATTCATGTTCCTATTTATCTAGAATATCCATCTTCTGTGATTCATGCTACATCAACCTCTATTGATCCTCCTCCTATACAAAATATGTTTATTTTGGGTCAATAAGATTAGTTGTTTCCATTTCAATCACCTAAAAATACTACCTTTGTTATTTATTTTTTGTTGTTATCCAAGTTCTAACCACATATTTCATATTTTCTATTTTGTTACCAGAGTCTCCATAGTTGTATGTTTCCCTGGAATATGTAGACTATGTTTTTCTGGTCAATTTTCATAGATACATATTGTTGATCCATGATTGGTTAAATTTAAAATGGATTGTAGATGGAATCTGCTCCTCTCACCTTCGAAGGATAATGGGAGAGTGGTATGATATAATAACTAGAGATACTTTGGAGTGCAAAACCCCAATAATATCAATAAATTTATTGTGTAAGCGAAATCAATTGAGTATTTTAGCTATGTTGAAAAGGTGTGCCCTACTATTCTTCCAACTCAGAGCCATATGTATATGGGACATGACCACAAGATTATTTTTTGAGAATAGGTCTACAAAATAATCATTAACAAGATCCAATATGCTATTTTTTGGCCATACCTCTTCCCCAAAAAAATTCAAATTCATATCCCCCACCATAATGAGTGATCCCTTTTTCAAAATCACTTATCCAAGCATCTCCAAAATATTTTTCCATATTTTAAGGGATCATATATTATTATAATGTGTATACATTTTTTCAAACAATATAAAAATTTTGATGAAAATATGCCTACAAAAATATTATAATCATTAACTTTAGTCATGTGAGGATCCCACATTAAAACCATCCTTCCTGATAATCCTAATGAGTGTGTGGAAACAATCAACTAGTCTCAAAATAAATTTAAGAAATAAGTATGCACCTTTCCCCCCTTAATAATCATTTCTTCTATCAGGATTATATGACTAGATAATTTGTTATAAAGAAACCATTTTTCACCCCCGATGGGGGTGAGAAATCGACGATACAAGTGTCCTTTGTGCGGTCCTTAGGCCATGCTCTGGCTCCACATTCTCATCTAATTTTGATGAAAACACGAAGTTGGGAAACACTTTTTGGCATGAGATAGAATTCGGGAGAAATTTTTAATTTCTCGGCTGAGAAAAAAAGTCAACTAAATTTCTCGGCCGAGAGTTTTCAAAACTCTCGTCCGAGAGATTTTAAATATTTTGTATTTTCTCGGACGAGAGTTTTGAAAACTCTTGGCCGAGAGTTGTGTCACAAAACTCTCGGCCGCAAACTCTCGGCCGAGAGTTAGAAAAAATCTCGGCCGAGAGTTTGCGCAATAAAAATCTCGGCCGAGAGTTTTTCTAACTCTCGGTCGAGAGTTTTATTGCGCAAACTCTCGGCCGCAAACTCTCGGCCGAGAGTTTTCAAAACTTTTGGGCGGGAGTTTTCCCGCGCATAAATTGGTTTAAAACTCTCGGCCGAGAGTTTTAAAAATTTCTCGGTCGAGAGTTTTTCTCGGCCGAGAGTTTTTGGTCAACAAAAAACTCAGAAAACTCTGCAGTTTTGAGAAACCTGCAACTTTGGAGGGACAGAACACCTACAAAAACAAAATGTTATATGTCGGACCAAGTACCATTAGATTCGTCTCTAAATCTAGTTTTTGATGATGTGAGATTTATGAAGTTTCATTAAAAAATTCAATTTTTTATTAATTTTTTACTAAACTATGTCACTATAGAATTTCATTGTTCGAAAAATTGCACTGAATGAAAATTCAATAACTTTCAAACGAGGACACCAAAAAATTTAAAAAAATCATAGTGCACTTCCTCTCCCTGTCTACTTCAAAAGGGTAGTCTCATTTTTCTTATTGACGATCACATTGAAAAGAAAATCAAAGGATAATAAAATGTACTGAAACATCACTGTTTTTTTGTCTTCGTCCATTTCAAAAAATAATAAAAAATAGTGATTTGATCCCAAAATTACCAAAAAATAGTCTTTGCACTAGTGCAATATATGCAGATTATGATGCTATGGTTCTTTTCCAAAAAATGAATAACCTTCCCTAAAAATATTTAAGGATAATAAAGTGACTATTTATGTTTGCCTAAAAATTTCAAGTATATGCAGTTAGTAAACAACAAATTTACCCCTCTATATGTCAATATTTTTTTTTTTTTTTTTAATATCGGTATGGAGGTAAGACAATTCTCTACAATTCTTGTTTTTATGTCAAAGCATAATTTGCGATAAAAATATGAGTTTAGTGGAGTTGAAGTTGAAAAACATAGAAAATTACAATTTTCAACGTCGAAAAAGGGCAAAAAGTGTTTCCCAACTTCATAATCTGGGTAATTACTAGACCAACATGAGGTAGAATCCAACCATATATGTGGTTAAATTTACATATGAGCTTGGGGATCAGTCCATTGTGCAATATCGAGCAATGAATTTTTGCAAGCAAGGTGTGAGCATCTGCAACCATGGTGGCTCCCTGGGGTCTCGACCTTAGCTGAGAGATGTTGTGGCAGTTAGAGGTGTTGATGTGTGGTTGCGAGTAGATTGATTTCTATGTCCCTGGGACCCAGGCACATGAACATGTGTGGATCTGGCTTGGCTCAAAGTCTTGGTCTGGTAATGGCTTGCACTAAACAAAATCCTCTCCCTGATCCTGCGTATATTTGAGATGGGTAAGCATGGTATATTTTTTAGTTTCATTTCTTGGTTGCATGATCTGAATTTTGTCTACTATTTTTTGGGTATATACGAGGTTGTAGCCTCTCAGTGGCTTCGCCTAGGCATTGTTGGGTTTGAGAACGACTTCAAGGTGACTACATAGAGTACCAAGTTTTTCTCCTTATTCAACTTTGTTTGGTTCATCGGTAGTGGAGGGAATTTATGGTGGAGGTTTTGGTGTTTTATGCTTGACCATCCTATTTGGTTAGAAAATTATTGGTGTTGATCTGGTAGTCAAGCAGTGTGTGAATCGATGTAGTTCCTTCCCCTAGGGTGGTTTAGTATTTCTAGAAATTGTGGTGCTTTTTACTAGTGTTCTATCATTCTCCTTTGGTTGATTCAGTTGGTTCGGTACCCTTCTCCATGCCCCAATAGCGGGATCGCCCTCACCACGGGAGTGGGCAACAAGTTCAGGGAAGGCATCCCAAGCTGGGTCTTAGCAATTCTTCAACTAACTCGGGTAGCCACGAATCTAAGGATACCAAGACCCTTTTTCCAACTTGTTTGATTGGTCACATGGCTACTGTGGTCACGATAAAATCTCTTGTTGAACAACTTCTCTATTCAAATCAATATGGATATCCTTAGGGACCACAGGTATGAATACATAAATGATATTATGGCTTACTTCAATCACATAAATTATAGAGAGACTAAAATTTTGGACTATATGGACAGCCTTTGGCGCCACCATCATCACATGAATGACCACCTTCATAGGTTGGAGTTGATGAGCATATAGACTTACACATGCATGATCAAGTCGGCATTTTTTTCTGCTCCTCCTGTATTTCCGCCGCATCCGCCCCTTTGATATGCAACTATCATATATGGATTATTTTTTTCTTATTCCAAGTATGCTAAACCTAGAAATCCTTTCAGAAATAATGTATGTAAGTTTTATTTTTTGGTGTTTTCCAAACCCCCAGCTCAAAAATTCTGGTCAGAATGAGAGACTGGGGGCTTTTGTGATGATATTTGTAAGCTATATTTTGTTGAAAATATAATGAAAGAATTTCTTAACGACAAAAAAAAAAATTCCTTTCTAGGGGATCACCCAACCGTCTAAGATTCAATGAAATAATTTTCATGTTGCATCCCTCGAAAATGGCACATCTGCTCTAAGTGCTTCAATTTATGAAGAAGCAATGATGGAAACATCATGTAGGTTCAAACCATCCAAAATTTTTAAGGATTTATATGTACCAGATACATGGTCATTTTTAGACCTACCCTTTCCTTTTCTTCCCCTGTTTATGGTAACATTCATGGAAGATGTAGGGTTGATGAATAGATCAATTAGAAACTCTATTTTATTATGTATGGTGAGGGGTATGAGATCCATTTGGGCAGTTTTTCTTATGAATTCTAGGTCAATACCTAATGAGTTTCAAGGGGAGCAAGGAGGGATAGGACTGCATTATTCATTATGAGCATATGTGGGGGGATGTGGGAGGGGTTGATGGTCCTGTTCTAAATAAATATCAAGTTGGGGGAATATTGCTCCCATTTCTGCTCATATACATCTGATAATGCATTCAAAATAAAGGATTTTAAAATTGAACTAGAGAAATTAGTGGAATTGATAAAATGCCAGGAGGATCATTGAATAACTCAATCGCATTTAAGAGTAGATACATAATCACAATCAATAAGAGTTACATGGGTAGATGGAGAAAGAGAGAGGGATTCAGGGCTATTTGAGATACCTTAGTTATTTTTTTATTGTGAAGCTCCAATCGGCGTAGTACCTCCACTGGAAGAATGATGTCTCATATTCCATGCTTTATTTTTATCATCTAGCTAGTATATTTTTTCCCCACAATAAAAATATCTGTAAGGAAATTTTGACAAAAAATTGCCCATATTGTGTCATACCAAACATCTAAAAGATATGCCCTGGTAGTCAATATGTTAATAAAAATAGGATTGGCCTCATTCAAGGCCCATTTCATCTAAAATCCCACTAGATAATTTTAGTTCCACTAAAATACATGAAACTCTTTTATCTAGATCCACCATACTCGCTCTATCCAGAAACATAATCCAACCAATAATGTTAAAACTGACTTCTAATGCCATATGTGTCCATAATTCCATGGTTAATCTTGGGTACTTAACCCATAAGAGACTTTTATTTGGGGGCATCATTAGAGGATTCAATCCCACGAACCAATGACACATATTTAAGAAACCCCTGTCTGTAACCCATGGCATATTCATAGTTTGAAGCACATCTTCCTTGTACAAGAAATGGATCTCAAACCATCCATCAATATCAGACTAAATTTGGGTCTATGTCTATATGTTAAGAGAAATGGCCACATTTTTTCCACTGAATTTTGCATTTTTACCGTCCATATTCGTAAATTCCCATCGCCTTATTATGGTTAAATTTTTCATAACATTCACCCTATATTAATATATATCTTCACCAAATACCAATTTTTTTTATTTTTGTGGAAAATTTCACATGTTTTTCTTATTTAGATTGTTGAGCATGTCTTTTTGTCCTAGTGTTTTCCTTTGCTTGTATAGAGTCATGAAAATCCAAGTATATGGATGGGATCACGGTGTAACATTCTAAAACTGAACGCCAAAAAAATATATTTCATTAAATTAAATCACACTCCTCAGCTTAGCTTTATAAATAATTACATGGCTATTTATCTACAATGGAGGAAATCTCTCGAATCTCTTCAAGAGTAACTTATTCCTAGATATTTGGAGGAGGCTAAGAATTATCCTCTCAACTTTAGGAACCTATCCTAACTTTCAAATCTCCTAATTAATTCTATATGACTCACAAAATCTAGAAAATTATATATTTCCATAGTTAAATAATTACAACAAATTAAAATATGTGATGCTCCTGCATCATACTACCTGGGACGAAAAGATACATTCAATGATTTTCTTCTAAAGTTCTTCAATATTGGTACCATATTTTCAAATATTTATTGTTATCATCCAAGTAGTATCTTCAACTGTTTGACTCTTCTATTTCATCAAGTATTGAAAATACTTGCTATTTCTGGACTTTTTAGAAAATATTTGATTGATGATTAATTCAATTTTATTTTCTTGTGTTGTAGGTAGTTTTTTCTCCCACTGAAATGTGTCACTAATAGGTGTATATGTAGGGTAATTCATTGGTTCCTTAAAGGGGTATATATCTTTAAATATTGCTAAAATGCCAAAACTTTTGGGTAGTTCCATTTTATAAACAGTCGAGGAAAATTTCCTCAAAATTTTACAGGGTCCAATCCTTTTCACTTTTAAATTATTATATTCTCCATTAGGAAATCATTTTTCCTGAACATGTGCCATAACAAGATCTCCAACATTAAATTCTTCTTGTCTTCTCCTGGAATCTTCTCTTCATTTATACTTGTTTCTTCTTTCTTATAGTTGCTCCTTGACTCTCTCTTGTATTTCCTACATACTCACTGCAAAATATTCACCATCCATACTTATAAATTTGTGTTTTCCTGGGTTCCTCAACTCATGCATTCGTCTTAAATTCATCCCATAAAAAAATTGAAATGGACTCAATCCAATGATTTTGTTGGGTGGATCCTTATATGCAAATTGTGCCTGAGAAAGTATATGATCCCATTGTTTGGGATGTTCACTTACCAAAATCCTCAAGATATTTCCAAGGCTTCTATTTACCACTTCTATCTGACCATCAGTTTGGGGATGATATGCTAAGCTAAAACTGATATTGGTTCCCAACTTTTTGCGTAGAGTTCGCCAAAACTGACCCACAAGCATAGTGTTTATGTCAGAAACAATACTATTAGGTAATCCATGAAATTTAGCTAATTCCTTAAAGAAAAAATTTTCTATGTTAGTTGCATCATTATTCTTTTTACAAGCTATAAAGTGTGTCATTTTTTTAAATTGTTTAACAACAACAAATATTGAGTCACTTATTTTTTGTGTTTTGGGAAATCCTAGTACAAAATCCATGCTTATAGAGTCCCATGGTTGATTTGGTATTGGTAAGGTTTGGTCGAGTCAAGTGTTCCGACTTCTTCCTTTTTGATATTGACATATTCTTCATCTTTCAAAAAATATTCTTACATATGTTTTCATGTGAGGCCAATAATAAAATGTGTGTAACTGTGCTAGAGTTTATCTTGCCCAAAATGACCTGCTAAACATCCACTATGTTTTTCTTTCAAAAAAAATTCCCTCATCGAACATCTTGGAATGCATAATTTTTTTCCTTTGAATAAAATTCGCTTGTGTATCATGTAGTATAACCATGGATTTCTATCTCTACTTATTGGATTTTCAAAAGCTTCATAAATTTTTTTGAAATATGGATCATCCTTATACACATATTTTGGCTCATCAAATCCTAAGACACTTAGTTGCACTAGGACATAATGGCTAATTAGTTACTAAAAAAATGACTAAAATTTGCATATAAATGACCATTTTTCATTCATTGACCAGTAGTAGCTAATTTGCAGTATATTATAACACGTCCAAATTTTAGTCGTTTTTAGCATAGTCATTAATTGGTTGTCTCAATTTTATCATCTAGTATTATATTTAGTCATTAATTTAGTCATTTATTTAGTCATTGATTACCACAATTAATGAAAAAATAGACAAAAAAATATATTACTATATGATCACCCTAGAAAGCCAATTAATGGCCAAATAAATATTACCAAATTTTTTTTCATGCTATAAGATACTGTAAATTAGCTACTAATATTCATATATATGAAAAATTTAGTCATCACTTGAAACCAATTAATGACCAAAGAAATATGACTAAATTTCGGTCATGTTATAAGAGACTATAAATTAGATACTAATAGTTATATATATGCCAAATGTAGTCGTAATTTGTAATCACAAATTTATTATTTGCAGTAGTCATTTATATTTTCTTGGTAGTTTCATATTCATTATAAAAACAACTAATTTAGTAATTTATATTCATTTCATTTAATTTCATTAATAATCATTATAAACAACTAATTTAGTCATATACTCATCATTAATAAATATAAACTACTAATTTATTAGTTTTATATTTATTTATGTATTCATTAGTAATCAAAAAAAATTAATTAGTATGATTTCATGACTAAGTTAACAAAAAATCCATACAATGTACATGTTCATCTAATATGAAAACACAAAGTTACATATGTTAATTAGAATACTAAATAATATCAAATGAAACTATAAATAATTTCAACCACAAAAATTATATTATATGAAATATCAAGTATCAAAATATCAGTTTCCAACTTAATATTGGTTGGACTATAATTTACAAATGAAATATTGTTTCATCACATCAAAACATTATCATTGTGTTGCCAAGGCATTGCAGGTGAATTCTCCAACTCTAAGGGTTGGACCATCAGTCTCTATCTGTGTATCTTATGCAGGATATCGGCTCTAAGGGTACCACTAGACAGATATCTCCTCTCTCTCTCTTTTCATTTGACGCTCCATTGTTATTTTTCTCCACTTTCTTCAATTCCTACTTATTACCATCAATACTGAGCTCCTTCTCTGAAAATAAAAGAAGATACAATGCATAGTATAATACATGAAATATGATGAACACTAGAATATAAACTAAAGTAGATTATAAGGGATTTATATGACATATACCTCAATATCAGCAATTTCAAAGCCATTTTCCTGCATAAAACAAATAAATTGAACATGTTTTCTTCAGTTTGGTGATAATGGCCACTATGTGGCCAGATGACTTGTATAAAAAAAGAAATAAAATGTTACCATGGAAAAAAACACCTTAGTAACTTAATATTGAATCTTCTGGGAAAACTTAGGCACAGTCATTTCAACTAAGTTACATTCTAAAAGGCAAAGGCTATAGATAACTTGTGAAAGAAAATAATCCGAGGTGTGATTTCTAATCCTTGTTTTTTTATTCGTAAAAAAAATTCATTCTCTAACACATGAACTTGGTCAAGTATATAAACAACCTGTGCTCAAATAACAACATGAAATTATACGTTTCTAATAGTCATGAAAATATTTTAATACAAAACAACTAAAAGTATTTTAACCAATTAAGTGTAATACTAATTTCATCTTTAATCTTTGGTTGTTTTTTAAATTGACATGATACCAAATATTTTTAATTTCATCATTAAAAGACAAAACAAAGTCGAAAGAAACATTCAAATTACAATCAAACAATAGAGAGAGGATATCATGGAATAGACGTTGCAATTTTAGAAAAATTGCTTACCTATCCAACGGTGTCTTGTCTAGAATTCCTAAAACATTTTATTGCCCAAGATAACCATGAGGTGAAAGAATCACAACATTCAAACCCATGGGAATCCTTACTATAAACTCAAACAAATTTCCTTTAGCTCGGAGATAGTGTCCAACATGTGGCTAGATGACCTCTACAAAGAAACAAAATAAAATGTCACCATAGAAAATAACACCTTACGAAATCAGTATTAAACCTTGAGGAAAACTCTTACAAATAATCATGCAAACTTAGTTACATTTTTTAAGAGTCAAGTGGTGAATTATAGAAAATTTCCATCTCTCCCTTTTTTATTTCACCAAACCGACAAACATCTAATCGAAAAAGCTAATAATTCTCACTATAGTGGATCAAGAGAGTTTCTACAAACAATTTCTTAAGAAGAACCTTCTCCATTCTCCACTCAAGAGTAAAATTAAATGTTTGGTAAAGATGAAGATCCCCTTTTTGGCTACTCTTAGGAATCATGTATAATTGAAGATACAACAACAATGCAAGAGGAAAGTGTGTAGAAAAAATATCTATAAAATTGAAATAGATGACAATAATGACATAATGAGAAAAAGGAATGAAAATAAAGAACCCTCATTTATTTTCATAAGGAAAAAGTTAGGTATAAATCATAAACAAATCTCTAGATTTACACAAGAAAAATACCACCTTTATTACCATTTTTTCATACCAGTGCTCGTAAAAATCATCAAAAGTGTTGATAATTTAAAGTGTACCATGTAGAGGATGATAAAGGAAGAAATGAACATGGTTTCAAACTAACAAATTTAAAACAAGCAAAAAAATAATGTTGATATTTCTAGGTTCCAGTAGCATTCTTTCAATATTAACAACCTTCTTTACAAATCAAAGATGCATTACCAAAATCCCAAGGAATGCAATTGTTCTTTCATCAAATCACATTTTTCTGCTATAAAATTTTACCAATTAATCCTAATGTCACTCAAAATATTTACAAAACCATTTACTAAATAAATTGTCTCATTTATATTTGACAAGATGAAGTTTGAAAAGTGAAAATTGATTTTGATTTGGAGTTGGTGAGACTCAGAGCTTGAACGTAATTTTATTCTTATTACGCACACATGGTCTCATCATTTCTTATGAGTTTCACACCAAACACTTTGAGAACTCTATATTACAATCACCATGACCTGGGACTTTACCATGATCACAGTGGGGAGGGTGAATGGTAAAACCCCATTATCTGACCTATACATACCTTGAGGAGAGTATAGGTCCTACCCATTTATGTATTGTTTCATTGAACATGTAAATCTCAATAACATAGAAGATAAAATTATGATAAAGGTTGTAAGAAAGGCATGTATCAATAATAATATTATACTTAAAATGATATCACAATTGTATATAAGATCTCAAGAAGTCAAATTTTAGTTTTAATTAAAAAAGAACCCCAATTAAACATCCTTCACTTCCAAACATATGTTTACGAAATAAAATTAATAAGATATATATTTCATCTCCTACCTATCATAGTGAAAAACATAAGGATAAGAAAGATGAAACTCTTCATCTAAAGTAATGCCTAAATGTTTTTAGGTGGCTCTTGATTATTGTTTTTTTTCCACACCAATGTCTCCTGAAATTATGATAGAATTATATGTCTCAAGGAATAGGTACATAAAATCACCCTATACATCAACACCATAAGATTCAGTTTTATGTTGAACAAGTTAACTACCATCTTAAGTAATTTTATTGAAAAAATTCAATCCTAAGCTAACTAGATAGAAACCATATAACAACTTATAGTTTCAGGATTATACCACAATTGGCCAAACAAACAAATAAAAAATCATGCTCACTATATCGAGGCATGCTTCCATTTATTGAAGGCCTTATGTGAAAATGGAAAACTCACAAAATAAGATGGGATTTATAATAGCACCTAAGATACTATTTTCATATCCTTTATAACTTTGTAAAAATTAATGCATGGGAACAACAGGACAAACAAAAAAATTAAATGGAAAAGCATAGAAACATGGTCCACCAGTATCCCAATCCATTAAAATCCAAGAAATATAAAGAATAAATAATTGGTTCATTTTCACAAAGCCTCAAAGTTTGATTTTACATATTTTATTGAGGTGTGCTTCCATTTATTGAAGGCTTTAAGTGAAAATGGAAAACTTAGAAAATAAGATGGCAGTTTTAATAGAACCCTAGACACAATTCCTTATCCATTTTATTATACTTCATATCTTTGAAAAAATGAATGAATGGAAAATAAAGGGGTAAGGAATATGTGTGGCAAACTAGTAACTAGAGAAAATTTTCATGGTGAACTTATGGAGGAAAGTAAAATGATGTCAAGTTTCCAATGATAAGTGGGAAAAAGGGGGAAATCCCTAATTTTTGAAGAAATTAATACACTGCATACACAATCCTATAACTTGTGAACAAATTGGGCTATTTGGCATGTTTTCTCAAGGATTGGGGTGAGGGCAAGGGTTTCAAGGATGGCTAGAATTTTATCCCAAATTTCAATGGGACAACCAAAAATATTTTAAAAAATAAATAATTTAAAGAAATATACAATTTAAAAACAAATATTCTAGAACATAACGCTATAATATAAGTAAATAAAAGTAACTTCCATTGATAATAGATATAATGTAACTTAATAAAAGGAAAAAATCTTAGATAATAGATATTAAGGATATTTTCAACATAGATATTATAACCCTCCCAGAAGAAAGAGTTGATATAGGATACACAAACCTACCAAACATTCGAGACAAAAATATGAATGCACTTAGCCCTCATTACAAAAACATACAACATAGTATTTAGGAATGTAATGCATATATAACCTTTGCCCATGTTTGAATGTAGAACCCATTGGTGAATTTTTTTATTTATAATTGGAACCAAATGGGAACTGGTTCTGATAGTGGGTATTTAAAATTTCCTCAAAACTATCCCAACAAGATCTACCAAAACTCCCTATTTTTGGAAAGAGACATCTAGAGGATCTTGCATAAGTCCCCAAAACCATCATAAGATGTCTCCCAAACATCCCATTTTATGGTAATAAAAATTTAGACAATGTGGGAGAGGATCACACATCCTAAGAGATGTCTCGTTCAAAATAGGGACTTTCCCCTTGCAATCCCCAAAGAGGGGAAAATCTAGAGGATACATACCAAAAGTAGGGATAAGTACCCCTATGCAACATCTTCCTCAGTGCATAATCCATATGATACACTATAAAGTGATCTAATAGACTGACACACTAACATATGAACTCACGACCAAGTGTAGAAATTGACCTATATATCCACAAGTAGAATGTATGTAAGGAAATTATGAAATCATTCCACACATGCATGGAAGATAATGTCTATCATACTTAATTAAATCTTAATACTATCATCCCTACAATTGGAGGGACTACATTAAGTATTAGTGGAAAATAAAACTTATAGTCGGATATATCTATTGTACTTCCTACAAAATTCAAGGAGATTGTGGATTAAAAATTTACAACCATGATTACCTAAGAAGTAATTATAGGTTTCAGGGGACCCATACTCATTGTCTTCAGAGCAGTAATGAAATGTTTTGAAATTCCCACTAATTGATTTGAGAGCATCCAAAATATTACAGCTGCTCCATTCTCAGATTCACACCACTCTTTTTGATGCTTCTTGCACATTACAAAACTTATGGATTGTTTGGACACTACTTACATGCACATCCCTACATGCGACACCATATGTAACTTCATCATATCCTAAGGATGAGATGATTAAACTTCACTTTAACGCAGAAACCAGATGTAACCTTGGGTAGGAAAGGGATGGTGGAGTCCCTAAATATAAATAGGGTAGAACCTTTATATATGTTAGGAACTCATTTTATTTCTACACTACCTCTCACCACTCTTCTTCCAGTAAATTCAAGTTGCAACAACCCTCTACATGTTTCCTTGCTACCATACTTGAACAAGAATTGATATAATGGAAACAAAATTTCAAGAGAGAATTAGTTATAATAATTTTGCAAATTTTGAACCACAATTAAACATTTCTCTAATACTATTTGATGCATGATATGGTTCTGTAATTCCCTAATACAACAATGAAACTAGATTGGCACTCACTGAGTGCGAAAACAATAAAAGTATTGTACTTAAGCCATCACAATATAGAGATGCTACAAAAATAAATATGATATAATTAATAATGGAAATAACATAAAAAAAAAGGAAAACCTAATCGCTTATTGAATAATATGTCGATTTGTTCTTGTGAAATGCAATGTGGAGGTTGTTGTCTCTCCGCAATTCATATGGTTTTAGAATAGCATGATCAAAATACCAATCAATATTAGAATTCCCTAAACATGAGCTGGTATTCATTCTCTTATTTTTTTATTTCGTTGGAGCTGAACCCCTTATTATACTGTAAATATGGAGTTGAACCCTCTCTCATGTTTCAGAATTGGAGTTGAACCTTCTCTTATCCCATTGCAAATTGTCAGAACTAAACTCTCTTCAGTTAATCCACTATATTTACAACTGACCCTTAAAATGTTATTGCACTTGGTAGTCAAACAATATTTTTGGCACTTCACCTCCTCCTAAGTTATCTCAATGAATTCATAGTGGTAGTGCATGGTGAATCTCCCTTTGACTGTACAAATTAATTCCCATGCATTTCTCTTTAGAAATTTCGTAGTAGTGCGTCATTTATATATCAACATGTGAACTTTGTGGAAATGCATGGATCCACAAAATTTTTGTAGCAGTGGTAAATTATTTACTACTCCTACTTAGAAAATTAACTAAACAACAAGTAATGCATATCATAAGATAATATTTTGATACTAATTACATGAGCCCAAGCATGCTAACTTTCTGTGGGATCAACACCTCCAGCAAGGATTCCCACGTTCTCCTGTTCATCTTCTGACTCATCCTGATTGAATTTTTTTTTTATTACCACTCTCATCACATCATTTTAAGTCCAACATTCCTCATGCTTCTCCTTTTGCGGTTCAGATGGATTACCCTCTGGGATGTTTTGGGGGTTACTCTAATATCAAAACTTATGCAGTTTTTCTGATTGTACACTACATAAATCTGGAACTGACTCCAAATGGGTGTGGATCCTTTGGCTTCTACTCTCACATATCTGAAAAAATATTGAAGTCGCCTCTAGTCTGTATATGTGTAGATTTTCCAACCCTGTTCTAGCCCATAGGTAGGTCCAATAATAATTTTGAGGATCTGAAAAAGTGTTATTAAAAACTAATAGATACATTCTTCCAAACAACATTATAATTTAAGGAATTAAGAGAGATTTAGCATCTAATTCTATCATATCAGAAAATAACATGAATACACAACATGTGGCATCATAAAACACAATCTCCTTATTTATTAACTCCTCCTCTAATATTTAATGCAACACACAAGTACAAACCATAGTTTCATGCCAATGATTAATGCCATATGCATACTAAGGCTCCTCTGAGCACATTATCATTTTGTATATATTACATATAGGCAGACTTGTCCCCTTATTCACATAGGTTAAAATCATTATATCCTAAATTTCTTGAAATAAATACATCTAAACCCCCAAACACCAATGTTGCCACATTTTTTGGGTGTTAGAGACCCACTACACAACGCATAGGGATCTTTCTTTCATGGCCTTGATGTAATTTTTATCCTTGCCATTTGGTTACAAAATCCATTCCTAGCTCCTCATGCTTAACAAACCCAACAACTACCATAAATGGGTCAATAATTTGGATGAGTGCCATGCTCTACTACCCCTGCATCGAGCACAAATCTATATAGACCCATGTTTGAGATGCACTTCCTTGTTTTTGAAGCTTTAAGTTGCACATCTCATATTTTTATATGATTATTCTGCATTTGATGGATCCTTAAGCTTAGGAACCCCCATGTCAATATAAAACCATAATCTAAATGGATGTTTGTGAATGTCATATTCATGCATTCAATGCATTGTTTATATTTAATGTCTTGTCACGTGGACATACAAACACTACAATGCCCACTCATGTCCATGCTATTAGCATGGACCTCGACTCTTTCTCAATGCAACTAAGGTGGACGAGATCCAATTTCCATCTCTCCATAAGTACACAATAAGCATTACATCAAATAAGATTTACCACTATCCCTAAAAGGACAGACTACTAGGGTAAACATATATATGTAAAAAGGATGGAGCTTTAATAGAAACGATCCATCTTTGCATAAGGAAAGGAATATATTTGGTAGAGGTTTAATGGGGCTCCAAATTGTTAGCGCTCAAATCTACCTCAGGCTGAAATGAGGTAAAACTCAAGGCTACATCAAACCACGCTTAGCCTCGTAGCTAGCCCTACGAGGGCAGGAGAGGGCTCTCTCCGTCAATCTCGATAGAATGAGAAATAGGGTGCGAGATGACTTACGATAGGAGCTGATTTTACGCTAGTAAAGAGATAGGTAAGTTTGATTTTGATTTTTTTGGGTTTTCGCTGGAGAAATGGGAAAACAAATTTTGGGTCCGGGGATAAGGTCAGACCTTTGCAGATTTTGAGTTGGGGCGAGGTAGGTGATTGTCTTGATGCTTTTAATTGGATATACGGACAGATCAGACTGACGAGGAGCTGAAGAGGGCAAAGAAGAACTTGGATCCTCTTCAAATAGTCGAAAACATATAGAACTAAATGAATTCAAAGGCAGAGCATGGTAAACGATGGATTCAACCTCATCTACTCATTCAACTTAGTTCAGAAGCATATGAAAGGAATGGAATACATTAAACATGAAAAACTTACAGTAAACAGAGAGAAAACACCATCAAGAACAAAACACCACAAGGATCCCAACAAGTGCCGCAAAACCTCTGATCTTTCCTTAGCCAAAATATGAAAAATATGTACAATGGTGCCAAAAGTCTCCCAAGAGTCCAACCTGTAGAATGTCTCAGAAATTACAATATATAGATCACTCTAACCCCTTCCCCCACCTCTAGGGGTAGAATTCCTCCTTCAGGGATCAGTTTCAACAAATTCTAATCATGGAACTACAATCTAGGTAGCTAACAACTTGCCTCTAAAAGAGTGGGAACTGATCCATTTACATGATTTTTACTTTTTTGAGAGTGAATCTTCTAGAATAGATAAAAATAAGCCAAATTTACATGCCAAACATAAATTTACATCATGAAAACCCAAAAATTTCATCCACAAGCAAAACTGATCCAAACTGGCCGAAAATCTGAGCTGGAAGTTGAAAATTCAGCCAAAAATTTAAGTGGGTCGCATGCCTGAAACAAGTGGGTCGCATGACTTTCAGCCCGATTTTGAAATACTTCCTGGCATCCAAATTGAGCTCATGATAGCTAGTTGGAAAGCCCTGGATGTTGGCTATCCAACCCAAGCGGAATTTCCCAATTTGGAGCTCATTTGACCCTCCAAAACTTCTTTCTCCCAGAAGTACTTCCTGCTGGTGCAAAAGGTGGCAGCAAGGTGGTTTTTATGGTGTTTTTTAGCTTTTTGACCATCCAGAATCTGATGAAATGCTCCGGAAATGCCTGAGGATGCATAACTTATCATGAAAAATCCAAAAATGCAAATATTTCCTTCAGAAAGTGTCCCAAAAAAAAGTGAGCATATGAGTGCGAGACCCACTTAACTGAAAAACCTATTTTTTAGACCAAAAATTTCAAAATGACAAAAATTTCTCCGAATTTGCTCAAATTCAGAGTGAAGACCCTCCATCATGTATCTTTCCCAGTCAATGAAGCCTCGGCCAAAATCCGAAGTGGATTAGGCCTTTTCCGCCGTTTTAGCGCTTCGCTCAACCTCCTTTTCAGAATCTTCATTTTTGCTTTGCAGACATGCATGCGAGCCCAATAATGTCCTTTCATGTGACGAAGCATGTCCTTCTCTCTGTTTGCCTTTGCCAACAACTTCTCTAGATGGATGTTCACATGCGTGAGTGCAGAATCTCGATCAATTGGTGTCATGTCGCCGGGTCTTTTCCGAGCCAACTGTCGATCCTCACGGATTCGAGGCAACTCATAAAGTGTGTGCTCATCCTCAAGCTGTTTGTTGCGCTGCTCCAGATAGTTTATCACCCACCAAGCCTTCTGCAATTGATCTTTCAGCGTGTCATTCTCGGCCCTTTGCTCCAGGATGATCTCCCTCAGTTTCGAGCTAGGAGAGCTCGCATCAACATCAATGATTGTGAAATCTGTGTCCCGGCCTCCTGATGGGCCCTCATC
This sequence comes from Pinus albicaulis, assembly GCA_034641835.2. Taxonomy (NCBI): domain Eukaryota; kingdom Viridiplantae; phylum Streptophyta; class Pinopsida; order Pinales; family Pinaceae; genus Pinus; species Pinus albicaulis. The sequence goes on from CM076576.1 coordinate 511,945,410, forward strand.
ATGTATGGGCTTCTTGCCCCTGTCCTGTATCTGTACCTGTGCTGAAGAAGAAGGTGATACCCCTTCCACATCATGTGGAGATAATACTCGCTCTGCTGATGAAGTCGGCAAGACCCCTTCCACCTCACGTGGAGATAATACTCGCCATGTAGTTGCAAATAAGGCCCTGTGGCCTCGCTGATATGTCAGAACCAATGGAGCGCTGATGTGCTCAACCTCAGGAATGTCCGGCTGGTGTGAAGGCTCTCCCGCATCATGAGCTACCCCGGGAAGCGGCTGTGATGCTGTGAAAAAGTCACGAGAGATGAAATCCTCCCAAGTGATGCCCTGCTGTGCCAACTGATGTAACACTATGATCTTGATCAAAGCGTAATGATATATGCTCCTATACTGCTATGCTGGGCTCTTCTTTTGTACAAAAATCACCATCCTCTCTATGTTGCGATATATGAAGTACAGAATGTTCATCATACGTACCCTTGTGAAATGCATCAACAACCGAACATGGTACGCAAAAAGACGCGCGTATCTGCCCTCGCAACTGAAATACTGAATGATAAGTTTCATCAGCGGTGCAAACTCATCCCTCAAGAATCTGAAAGGAAAAACTCTGCCCAAGTGCCTCATATACCCAGGTTTAATGTATGGCTCATAGTGGAATTTCTCTAAATGCTGACGTTTGTTCCATTCCTCTCCTATGTTTGGTATGCCAGTGGCTTGAGCAATAGTCAAGGGTGACAGAATGAAATCAACCCCGGCAAGATTTATGCGGCCATCACGTAAATGTAGAACAAACAGACGAGCTAGTTCACGATGAAGCTGGGTTTGTGAAATCATCTCACAAAATCGAAAACATGACAGATACCGGAAACAATCCATTGCTAATGGACATGCCTGCAACTGAGCCAAAGAAGTAGGCTCCTCCCTGCGATGATCACCACCTTTGAAACCTCTGTAAGGCCTCCGTGACACATTACCCTCTGTCGTGGAATCACTGTCCGAGTCCCGCTCATAAACTGACTCTGTCTCTAACATGGCTTTGAACAAGATACTTGCAATGTAGATATTGATATAGATGCAGTGAAGTCGGAGTTTCAATGCATTCTCAAAACCCAAATATATTGCATATGTACCAAAGCATCATAGGAAACACACAATGGTAATAGCTCTGTTTAGGTGGATTGGGATAAAAGAACAGTCTCTGTTTTGATTACAAGTGGATCTTGACAAATGAGTACCAAGTGCAAAATATGGGGTGCAGCCTTTAAAATACTGGATAAAATTTGTCAAAGGGAACAATGAGTATAAGACTGTGTTTGTCAATGGGAAGTGAGACACAATGTGACAATGATCACAGTGAAACAAAAAGCCATAACAGTGATAAAATAATGATGATGACAACAGTGGTAGAATGAGTGTGAGGGCAGTGAGACTTTGACAATATATGCAGAGGTATATATGTCAACCATACAAGGTGGGAAAACCTTCACAAAACCATCCATATGTATTTAAAACCCTAAGGAATAAATCTGCCATGCATATAGGGTTTCACCTCTCCATTCAAATAAATCAATTTTCCCACTTCAAGACATCACAACCATATTTAAAATCTACTGAGCAATGATTTAAAACCTGTTTAGAAGCAGCTGGAGTCGATTCAACACGAAACTGGGCGCAAAACATGAATTTTCTGGGCTCTGTTTTTAAGTGGGTCGCAACCACTCAAGTGGGTCGCAACCACCAAGTGGGTCGCAACCACTCAATTTTACACTGGCTGAAACGGTTAAGCGGGTCGCAACCCTCAAGTGGGTCGCAACCACTCAAGTGGGTCTTGCGCCTTCCAAACGCTGTCCAGAACGATGAGAACTTGTCCACGGCCTTCAAAACACGATTTCGACTCCTGCCTTGGCGAACTTCTTGCAAATGATTATGTTTTTCATGTTCATATATGAAATAAATATCTCCTCAAATCAGATTGCTTTTCAAATGTTTTAGATAACCCACTCTTATAATGTTTCCGCATTTTTACATTTGGCTATTTAATACAATATTTCTCTTTGGCTTTTCTGAGTTTTTGGACTGATAACTTTGCTGTCTTTTGCAGGGATGTGGCTCTTTAGTTTAGGAAAAGATCAGAGGTTTGCAGTGAAGCTTCTCATGGTGAAATGGATATAATTATTACAAAAATGGAATTAAACAATTTCTAGTTCCAAAACAGAGTTTTGGAATAGAAATGTTTTCAAATGCTTATGATAATAAAAATATGAAATCAAAACTTGCGAAACCAACCTCATGGCCTGCGGGCTTTATGAAACATATGCAAAAGACGCGAAAACCCTAGACTCTAGGACTAAAGACCCTTTTTAACGAAACTGATATTTAATGACCATGAATGAAATGACAATGAACTTCAGTACTTTTTGAGAAATTTTTAAATAGCCCTGCAGGTACAAGCATGAGGAAACAAAGGACAACCAAACCCCCTCGTCAGTCAGTGGAATGCTCCTAGCGAAATGCAATGAAGTGGAACAAGCGAGACACCTAAGAATGAATATGAAAAAGCGAAACGATCTCTGACGGAGGGCTGTAAGGACCGACTCTAACATTGGCTCCAATGGGGATGGTGGCTCCATGGAGATGCCAAGAATGACAGATCTCTGGGGGAGTCAGACAGTGCCTTCATCCATTGGGCAATGGAATCATTATTTCGACTGATAAAACAAAAACTTTGGACATATTTATTGACTGCAGATTTGACTAAAGACTGACTAAAATTTGACGAAAACTAACATGACTTTAAAACTGAAAGACTGATAAAACTGACTTGACAATTTCAAACCAACCAACCTCCATCTCCAGAATTATAGCCTTCACTCTGAGCCCCAGACTGAAGATGAGAGATCAGTACACACTTGCGATGAAACAGAAGTAAAATGATATGTACAATGATGATGAAATCAGCAGAAGATACTCAGAAGTGATATCATTTCAGCAACCGACCATTGATCGGTCCTCCAGGACAATCATCTCCATTCATTTCTTTGAGAAGAAAGGCATTTTGACCCCGATACGCTGCGATCTTAAAAGGACCCTTCCATAGATTTTCAAATTTGCCGTGCTTTCCCTTATCTTCATTCCGAGCATCCCATTTCAACACTACCTCATCCAACTGAAACTTATCCTCTTTTGCCTTTCTGTCGTAGATCTTCTTTATGCGCTCCTGCAACTTGAAAGTATTTTGGAATACCTCTTCCCGTGTCTGCTGTAAATGAATCATCTGATTAATTCTCCGCTGCATGGGATCTTCCTCACTACCAGCTTCCTGAAGCAATTTGACCACTGGGACAGCAAGTGAAGTAGGAAAAACCGTGTCTGTTCCATACACCAGCTCGAAAGGAGACATGCCAATAGAATTTTTCTGACTTACCCTATCAGCCCACAGTGCATTCACTAACTTCTTGTGCCAGGCCTTTTTGTTGATTTCCAGCAATTTCTTAATAATATTCACCAAGGATTTATTTGAAGATTCCGCCAAGCCATTTCCTTGCGGATGGTAGGCGGTTGAATGCCCCAAGGTGATATTGTACTTATAGAAAAATTCAACCATCCTTTTAGACTTGAAGGCCGCTGCATTATCTGTAATTATTTTACTAGGACACCCAAAACGTGACAGAATATTGTTTTCAAGAAAAGAGATAATTACCGCATCCGTGGCCTGTCGAGTGGGAATTGCTTCGATCCACTTTGTGAAGTAGTCCGTAGCTGTCAAGATCCATCTATGTTGTCCGGAAGATGCTGGGTGGATTTCCCCGATAAAATCCAATCCCCACTGCTGGAATGGTGCACTAACTTCAATTGGTTTTAGAGGCAAAGGCTGTAGTTTCTGCTTCCCTTCAAAAATTTGACACTCATGACAATTTTTAACAGCCTTGAACACATCAGAAAACAAAGAAGGCCAATAATACCCTGCCCTTAGAATCTTATTCGCTGTGGTCTTCCAAAACAAATGACCTCCGCAGTCACCTTTGTGAAAGTCCTCCAAAACTCTTTGAGCTTCCTCCTCTACCAAACAATTCAACAACACTCCTCCAGGGTCTTTCCAATACAATGCAGAATTCAGAATGTAGAATTTAGCAGCTCTCAACTTCAATGTTCTACTCTTATTTCTAGGCATCCCGGGAGGTGGAGACAAATTCTGAAGCACGTATAAAATGTCAGCGTACCAAGGGGAAGAAACAAAAATATCGGATACCTGAACTGGCGTACTTTCCTCATCTTCATCGGACATGGCAGCGATCAAATTTATATCTAGAGCATGCAGATTTGTTTCAGCCATGAGCTTGGTGAGTCCTTTTCCTTTGATCAGCTTGGTTGGTTTAATCTCCACATCGTATTCTAACAACGCAGCGATCCACTTACCCCTTCTTCCCTTTGGATCTGCCTGTACCAAAACATCTTTAACTGCTGCGTTAGGAACGTATGCTATAATGTGGGAATGTAATATATACACACGGAAATCTTTCAAGGCCTTTATAAGCGCCAGCGCTTGTTTCTCAAAAATATTATACTTCAATGCTCCATCCCTTATGATCCGACTGAAAAAAGCAATGGGCTTCTCAACTCCATCCCTTTTTTGCATCAAAACAGCTGCCAATGTGTGCTCAGAAGCAAAAGAAAATAAAATGAAGTCCTGTGTGTAATCCGAGCTGATTAAAATAGGGGCTAAGGAAAGAGCTATCTTTACCAAATTGAATGATTTCACCGCTTCTTCTGTCCACTTTACCTGACTGTCCTTTTTCAACATGTTCGTGATTTCTCTAAGGTGCTCTGCAAGATTTGGAATGAAACAACGCAGAAAATTCATTTTACCATTAAATGACTGTATTTCTTTCTTGTTCCGGGGCTGTTCAATCTGCTGTATGGCTTCAACTCGCGCAGGGTCAACTTGAATGCCATCTTTCGATATGATGTGGCCAAGGAACTTGCCTTCATCCATAGCAAAAAGGCTCTTTTTCGGATTCAGCGAAATGCCATACTTTCTGCACTTCTGGAAAAAAAAATTTAAATGATATAAATGTTCCTCATCAGAATTTGAAAACACAGTTAAATCATCAAGGTAAACAACCAAAAATACGTCTTTTTCGTTGGCAAAAGCCATGTCCATTGCACGCTGAAAGGTGACGCCTGCATTCTTCAAACCAAATGACATTTTTGCATAATGAAACGTTCCCCAAGGAGTGGTGAATGAAGTCTTATCACGATCATCTTCATGTACTAAAATATGATTATAACCTGAGTATCCGTCGAGTAGTGACATCCTTGATGCTCCAACTACTCGCTGCAATATATGGTCCATTTTTTGCAGCGGATAATTGTCTTTTAATGATACCTTATTCAAATTTCTGAAATCGATACATAAACGGATCTCACCTGTTTTCTTTCTCACGGGCACCAAATTTGATATCCAATCTGAAAATCGGATAGGCACAATGATTCCTGACTTATACAACCTATTTACCTCATTTTCAATCGATGGTAGCAGCTTTGGATTAATTCTCCTCAACTTTTGACGGAAAGGCTTCTGATTTGGTTTGATGGGGAGAGTATGCTGAATGATGTTAGTGTCATATGTTTTTAGATCTGAGTAATCCCACGCAAATGCATCAGAAAATGTAGACAACAATTTCACATATTCTGCCTTTACCTTTGGTGACAATGACTTTGATAATTTTACCATTTTGGGATTCTCAACTGTCCCAATATTTACCTCCTCAACACCTTTTTCTGTTGGCCTCAATGTCGGTTTGCGGGCTACATCGTCTTGATCAAACAACTCTTCCAAAGGAATCAATCCCTTAGGAATGATGTTGTCCTTAAGTTGCAGCACTTCCATTTGGTTTATTTGTATGTCATCACTACCATCATCATGTTCTGTATCTATGGAGGTGTCTTTAAACTTACCCTTATTTTGCAGAAAATCACTAATCTCCTCATCATCCTGAAAGACTTGCCAACATCGCTGATTGTCTGGAACAGTAGGGCGGTGTTTCACATGAATCTCAAATTTGTTGCTGGAATTCATTGGAATTTTAAGATTTCTTGCTTCCTTAGCAAGTCCATCAGCAACACCATTTTGTATGCGGGGCACACATGTCAAAGTATGATCAAAAAATAACTTCAGAATGTCTAAAACTGCATTACGGTAAGCCCTCATGCGAGGATGCTTGGCCTGAAACTCACCTTTAACCTGCTTTATCACCAATTCTGAATCACCATATACTGCAATCTTTTTCGCTTTCAGCTTCTTAAGAATCTTAAGGCCAGCAATTAGAGCCTCATATTCCGCTTCATTATTAGAACAATCAAATGCAAGCTTGTAGGAACACACCGTCACATTGCTCGGAACCTTATCCGGAGCGGAAAATGGACTACGAATCCACACACCAATCCCAGCACCATCGCTGCCCACTGCGCCATCAAAATCCATGGTCCAAGGACCATCTTCATCGTCCTCTAAATGCTGAAATTGTGTCGGCTCTGTTTTTTCTGTTTGTTGCCCATTGTCTTTAGCTGATTGCTCCACAATAGCTTGTTTTTCTCTTTTTTCTTTTTGCACAACTTCTCTAAAATTCTCAGTGATTTCTGGTATATCTTCTGCCTGAACTAATTGACTTTCTATATCATTACAACTATCAGCAAGCAACACAAATGACTCTAAGTCGGTATGTACATAATTCACAGGATGATTGATTGGCTTCTCTTTGCTAGTTATCATGTATTTCATCTTCTGCTCTCGGTATAACTTTCTCATTTGACCGAAGACTGGAATTGTAGCATAAGAGAAATCTAACTGAAGTGTACCTTTCAACTTTGCCCCCCAAGATCTCGAAAGGAGCATACCAAATCGCGGAGGAATGTCGGCCACCACCACATCCATTAAGACATTCTTTGCTGGAATTTGATCTAAGCTTACAACCAAATCTTTGATGAGTCCTATACACCTCACACGGCTGGAATCAAATGAATACAAATCATGATATTTTCTTGTAATGTCTAGTCCCAACTTTTCCATGATTTCCTTTGGCATCAAATTGTGCAAAGCACCCGAAACGAACATAGCATTGTGCAAAACATATTCATGCAACCTCAAACTGATATAAAAGGGAGGAACATCACTATCAGGTGACTCACCATCTAGTGCAGGCCCGAAAATTAGTTCTGGCTGATCATCCTCAACATTTACCGTATCGAACATTGGATCAAAGTTCAAAATTTTGGAGACTTGCCCGCGATAGCTGCTGTTCTTCATGATTTCTGTCAAAGGAATAGATATTTTTAATTTGGAAATTTCATTTTCCAAACTAAATGCTGAAACTTTCTCAACTTATTTGACCGGAACTTCCTTCTTTTCAGCCTTGTCTTTCACTATGTTTGACTGATTTACCTTTTCTGCTGATGATACTTTACTAGCTGCGGGATCAATTGTCTCTTTTCCTTTCTTCTGTGGTATTGGTGAATCTGTCTTTGGTGCTGAAGCTTCTTTTCGTTTCTGAATTGGATTTATGGGCACATCTCGGTTTCTCAATGAGTATTGCTTTTGTTGGGCAGACAAAGCATTCAAATATCCTCTTTGGTATTCATCTGATTCTTCTTCTAAATCTGCATCATTTGCTAGAATGAAATCTTCATCTTTCTGAACAACTGAACCTTCTCTGTATTCTTCATCCTCAGTGATATAAATAGGCAGATCGTCGGGAGTAAAAAAATGATTTTTCTCACCTGCTACATCATCATCATCGTCTGAATCTTGACTCACAAAATTCTGCAAAAGAGGTGTCTTGATCTGCTGTTGGGCTGCTGGCTCTGGTGGTCTTTGTTCACGCTGCTTTATTCTGAACTGTGGCTGCTGCTGGCCACGGTAATTTGGATTTCGAATCTGCATTTCTGATTTGTCAAGGTTCATCCTTTTGAACATTTTTTCCATCTCACGAATCAAGTGCTGTTCAGATGTGGATGTGGAAGGCTCTTCCTTTATTGTCACTCTTTTCTCTGCTTTCAACCGTGCTCTCTTATCGTTCATATTTGCCTCAACACTAACGGAAATATTCTGCATATCTTCTAAGGTAGGCGGATCTTGATGACGAAGGGAATAAGCCATCTCCGGATCAAAACCATCCGGGAATTTAAGAAGAGCTGACTTTTTAGACAGCCTTAAATCATCTGGGATCGCATTGTACACTGTATTGAATCTAATGATATAATCCTGAACGGACTCACTAGGATTACGCTTGATGTTTGTAAAAAGTTGAACTACAAGAGAAATTTTTGAAACTGTACTGAAGGATACAAAGCATCTGGTTCAAAAGTACATTTTTGAAACTACTAAAGACAATGATATATTATTAGCTCCAAAATTAATTGACGAAGTGAAAGATGGTGGAATTGCAACAACTGTGGACAATGTTGATGAAGGGTAAAAACAAAATTCATGATTTTTTCACAAGTGAGGATGAAGAGTTTCTACTCAAAATCCTAATATTTAAAAGGCCCAAACCTAGTCCATTTGATATTTCCATTTCTAACCATTAAATAGACCCATTTTATAAAAAGGGAATCTATCATGAGCATACCAACATTGGAAAAAACTACATGAAAACTCTCAAAGTAGACAAAAAGTTGCTATATCACTTTTGTTATTCTTATTGAGCAATTTAAAGACCTTTCTATCTAGGTACTTTTTATATATGGCCCATGGGCGAGCGCATGCACATGGCCTCATATAATGTGATGATGTATGGAGTTTCAAGTGGCATAGGGTCGAATTGCAGGTTGAAAGGTCGAAATATCATTTTCAAAACTGAAGACCGGTGTTTGGAGGGCGTGCGACCCACTTGGGCGGGTGAGACCCACTTGAGGGGTGCGACCCACTTGGGCGTTTCAGCCAGTGTAAAATTGAACGCATGCGACCCACTTGAGCACATGCGACCCACTTAAATCAGCCTCAGGCTGAGAAAGGCAAAACTCGAGGCCACATCAAACCAAGCTTAGCCTCGTAGCTAGCCCTACGAGGACAGGAGAGGGCTCTCTCCAGGTCAAACTCAGTGAAAGATGTCCAATAGGATCTGAGATGACCGATAAAGAAAACTGATTTTAGGCTAGTAAATTGATAGAAAAGGGTTTTTAATAAATGATGGGGTTTTCTGGGAAGCATGGGATTAAGAACAGCACGAGCAGAGTTTTAATCAAAGGCGCAGATTATTCTATAAGGCAAGATAGGAGTGAAGTTTAACAATTAAATTGAAATTAAGTGAGGTGAAAGACTGTTTAAGATAGCTGAAAAGGGCATTGAGCAATGAATCCTTTACAGACAGAAGAAAATTACACAAATACTGAAAGCTCCTTCAAGGCAGAGCAAATAAATTGAATTCTGCCTATCTTACTGCAAAAGCATCCAGTGAACTGATTATGAATGAAAAAAAAAACATTACGAGATTAGATATGAAACAATAGAAGAAACATAAGCTAAACTTCAAAACCACAGGAATCTTATAAATCAGAGCTGACCATTTAATTACTCCTCTGTCAAACTGTACAATAGAGCTCTCTGTTTTTCTCCACGCACCTCTCAGAACTCTCTCCTCCTGTTTGTGTTTTTGTAGGGATAGGAGCTGGTTAAAGCTGCCGCCATTGAAGAGCTGGAGAATTTGCAGCATTACATATTCTAAAAAACACATTTAATGATTTCTTCTTCAAAACAGGGTTTTGAAGAAGAATCAATTTCACATTGATGACATTCCTGAAATAAACACCTACTGAATCTTCCTCTAGCCTGCGAGTGTTATTGAAAAATTCTGAGAACAGGCTCTGCAAACATCTAAATTGCGGTGGGTGAAAGCTGATTGCATTTTTGCCTGCATATTGAACTGAGACTTTGACAGCTACCCGTCTGCATTTGACTCTGACAGAGGACTAGACAAGACGGAGTCTAACACAAGAATTGTTCATTTATGTAATTTATTGGAGATTTCCCCCTAGAAGTGGCTGATTTCTAAGGTGTTGATCTCTCTTTTCTTCTATATTTGGAGCTGGTTTCATACCATTTGGTATCAGAGCTTTGGATTCTAGGGTTTAGCTGCTCTAAATAGGTCATCATAGAAATTTCGCTATAACGTTTTTTATATGAAGGTTTAGAAGCTAAAATTTTTAGAGTGTGAAGCAAAAATCCTAAGGAAAATCATTACAAATTTTCAGAGCTTGGTTCGCAATATTTTTGGAGATACGATATGTGGAAGTTAGGGCGTTTTGAAGGCATCTTAATTTAACCTAAATAGGTCATCGCAGAATTTTCGCTATAAATTTTTTTCTACGAGGGTTCCGAAGCTGAAATTTTCACAGAGAGGAGATGAAATACTAAGGAACCTCCTATAAAAATTTCATATCCTGGTTAGCAATATTTTTCGAGATACGATATGTGGAAGTTAGGATTGTTTCAGGCTCCCAAATTTCATCTCAAAGAGGTGACTGTGGAAAAAATATCATAACTCTCTCTCTGAGCATCGGATTTGGATTCGGTAAAAAGTGGCCTCAATTACATAGACTTCAGTTTCTCTATATCAATTTCAGATCCGAAGGAGGAAACAGTGACATGTGGAAAGTCATAAAAGTTTGCTCTACTGAACATGTCCATAATTACATCATCGTAGGAGATTGGGCATAAGTTTGTCTTCAAGAACCCAAATCAAGTCAGACCTATGGCATTCAAAAGAATATTCAAAGGGATACTTCAGGGCCAAATTTCAGATATTGAAGATCCAAAATCATAGAGATAATTCAGTTTCAATATCGAGCTCCTCAAAATGAAGAAAAATGTGTGTATTTTTTTCAAATTGCATAAGTCTTGTTTCAAAAATTAGTTCTAGGTGATTCCAAAGGCCTATTGAGCATAGATAGTAGCATTGGGTTCTAAAATACCTCCTGAAAATAATTCAACACCCATTAAGCCTTCATAAGGCTCTACTATGACTCATGAAGACGAAGAAATGCAACATGAGATATCAAAATTCCGAGAGCAAGTGCACCAAATTTCGCTATTGCAAAGAGCAACAAAAAATGAAATGGAAGTTTTTAAGAAAGGTGTGGAAACTAATATGGATGGTTTGAAGAAAGGCGTGGAAGCTAATATGAATGGTTTGGAAGCTAAGATGGATGGCATGGAAGTTGCAATGGAAGCTAAGATGGATGACATGGAAGCTAAGATCGATGAAAAAATGGAAAACATGAAGAATGATCGAAAAGTAGACATCGAAGGTTTGGAAAATTTGATACAAGAAATGTTTCCTAATGGTGAAAATATAGTAGAGTAAACTTATGATGAGAACAAAATAAATGTTAATCATTATTTCATAAACTCTAATGTTGGATTAAAAAACCACCATATTCCAAATATGGATATGAGGAAGTTTGATGACAAGGATCTCGTAACATGGATACTACATATGGAGCAATATTTTGATCTCAATAATGTGAAAAACACACAAAAGGTACGAATTGCAACTTTACATTTAGAACAAAATACATTTGTATGGTATCGATGGCTTTTCTCCCGTAAAAAAATTGTCACTTAGTCAATTTTTACAGAGGAAATGATAGAACATTGTGAGGATAAAAAGAGAAACACCTTCTTTAGCCAATTGATAAATCTAAAACAAAAGGGTTTAGTGGTGGAGCACATTGAGTACTTCCAAAAATTGGATATAAGGGTAACTGATATTCCAGAGGAACACAAGATTGATCTCTTCATAGGGACTTTAAAGGATAACATCCAACATGAAGTTCACATTTGGGAACCGGATTCATTAGAGAATGTATCCTTCAGTACTTTTGAAACTACTAGATGCTTTTAACCAGATGCTTTTATCCTTCAGTACTTTACAATAATGTCATTGATGATTGTAAAAAGTTGAACTACAAGAGAAATTTTTGGTCCCAAAAAATTTGGAATTAAAGTAAGAAATTCTTTGGAAGATGATAAAATTTGATGTTGACACCTCTCTCTCTCTCTCTCTCGCTATATATATATATATATATATATATATATATATATATATTTCCACTTACAACCTTCCATTCCCTTGAAATTTAGGCAAATACTCTAGATATTCCATACACTAGTGCCCATGTCTCTGACATTCCCTCATTCCAGAAACTTGTAAATCTTAGATTATAGCCCATTTCCATATTGGAAATAAAACCACCCAAAAATTTGTCACTCGAATGATGTCACTAACAAATCTGGAATGGTTAGGAGCAAGGGATGTTTTTCCTTTTTGGGGGGGATGGGATGGGGTGGTGCCCACAAAGTGAACTTCGAGATACCTATTATATATAGATTCTAAATCTTATCATAGAACTAGTCCTAGCCTCTAGATAATTCTTCAATATTTGTTGACAACATAACAATGGAAAACCACTAAGTGATTCACCCTAGTACGAGGCTACTTTCGTATTAGAAGGATGTGGATTCAAAATTAGATTTTTCCATCAAAAAGAATATTATGCTATGGAATATAATACTATTAATACTATGCTATGTGGATTTAAAATTAAATCTTTCCATCTTAATAGCATGCCAATTAAGCCAGTTTTTTAATTTGAACTACCCTCATCAATTTATGAAGCATTCTTGAAGTGTACATCCGATGGATCCTTCTTATTATGAAAGCAGAGATTTCCATGCATAAAAGACGTTTTCTAGCTCTCTTAAAGGGAAAAGCAGATAAAAAAGGGGGGGGCAGAAAATAAGACCTCGATTGCGATCGTTATAGAATCCCAAGGGCATGCCTCAAAATCTTCTACGGAATTTTGGGTAAATTTTTTTAAGGAAATGGAAACAAATGCTTCAAAATTATTGACACCTAGTATAGAAAAAACAAAATTATTGAATAAATTATTGAAGAAATTCAGACGAATGGAGCATTGTGTTGTGGAATCTCTAATAGGGGTGATTCCTATTTTGCAATAGTTGCACTATAACTATAGAGGCTACCAAATAGAAGGCAAAAGTAGAATCCCTAATAGGTGAAATTCAAAATAGAAGGAAAAAGTGGAATCCCTAGTAGGTGAAATTCCTATTTTGAAATAGTTGCATTGTAACTACATATGCAACCAAATAGAAGGAAAAATTATAATCATATGAATAGGGATATAAAACTGGCATCAACAGACTATTTCATTCTTTAAAGAAATAAAATGAATAAATTAAAGAGACAATTTTCTGCCCTTATCTCGTGGGTCTGCAAGTAGATTACATGATCGCATGTGTGGAACAAATTCCACCTCCTCAAAGAGTCATTCTATTCAATTGATGAGGTAAGTAACTACATATTTTTTTAGAAGTATTTTTTTCTAAAAATTGAGTTCATTAATTTACTAATAATGTTCATTACGCAAGATACCTTCACAGTTGCATGAGTTGAACATTGAGGCGAGGGAGGTGAGTTCATCTTCAAGTACTCCGAGAAGTGCCCAACAGGTTGATCTCCAACATTTCATGAAATCACTTGATGGGGAAATAAAATGAAAAAATTAATGAGACAAGTTTCTACCCTTATCTTGTCGGTCTGCAAGAAAATTACATAATCACATGTGTGGAACAAAGACCACCTCCTCGAAGATTTATTCTATTTGATTGATGAGGTAGATAACTATATATTTTTTTATAAGTATTCTGTTCTAAAAATTCAGTTCATTAATTAACTAATTATGTTCATTGCGCAAGATACCTTCACAGTTGCGTGAGTTGAAGATTGATGCAAGGGAGGTGAGCGCACTATCAAGTAATAAGAAAGAAAATGAAGAAATCAGTGCCTAGCCAGTTGATCTACAAAATTTCGCAAAATCATTTGATGGAGAAATAAAAAGAAGAAATTCAAGAGACAAGTTTTTGCCCTTATCTCGTGGGTTTGCAAGAAGATTGCGTAATCGAAATCTCTTCAACAGTATTCATCGCTCTTGAATAAAATTATGTTTGAATTAGTTTTTAAGATGGAATTCACTCCCTTAGGGTCCTTTAGTTGCACTATGGTTTATTCAGATCACTCCATCAGGGAATTATGCCCATGTTTTGAAGTTTTCTGTGAATACTCCAGCTCGATTCCCTGTCTGAGAAATGAATTTCCGACCTTGAGCTCGGGCCATGGATCTAGCTCCCTAAATTCTCATTTCCATGGTGTTGTTTGTCTTCGTGCTTGGGTCGATCTTAATTCCTCACACCCTAATGAATAATTTGATGTAATTGTTTATCCTTCTTCCATTTGATCAATGCATGCATGACATATGATCTGCGATGGAGGAAGGAGGATCAAGTGGAATAAGGAAAAAGCAGACTCAGATGCAGCCAGAGATTCATCTAATGATGAGATCTCAGATCTAGATGTTATTAAGTCTGATCCAGTTGGAATTATTCATGCTCTTCAACACAGTTTGTCCATTCTGGAACGGATGAACCCTTTTCTCTCCTGCTCGGAATCTCCCAAAATTTCTCTTGCTTGTAGTAGAACTCTTAACACCCCTGGTCTCACTCTGATCCATAATATAGAAACCTCACCATATTACTACAAAAATTTACTTGACTCAAGCCCATCAAACCGATCTCCTCTTTGCCCTGCAGGCCAAGTTTGCGTTAATACCACCTCTTCTTCCATCCTCTATATGACAATTGCAAATCATCTGACGTCCTCGTCCAGGTGTGATCACATTTTCGAAGCTTATTTTCTGGATGAATCTCAGATCTCACTTTCTACTAGCACTGTTCCTTGTCATTTATTGGTTGATTGTCTAGTGGGCATGAACTCAAATTCGAGCTCCTATCTCTGCCCCTCCTCCAATCTATTTGACAACATCTCCAACTCTGGTGCTTTGACCTTCCTCCAGTAGGTGTTGATATTCCTCCATCCTCTGTCCAAGACCCTTTATCCCTATCCCACCCTCTTCCAGAAATGGACAGCTCATATGTCATTTCCCTAAGTTCTCATTTATCATCCTTCGTTAGTCCTAATTTTAATATCTTAAATAGTATTTTTGATTAATTTTTTTTTTAAATATATTATAAAGAAAATTATAGCTTCTTTTATTAAATGAATTTATTAATGTGATGAATTAAAATCCTTCAACTGAAAGAGAAATTAAATTATAGCTTATTTTAACTTTAAATTTTAAATAACGTCCAAATATTTTATTTTTAAATAATATTTAGATAAATAAATAAAATTTTAAAATTGAAATTTATTTTCATCTTATATAATAATATTACTTTTATATATATATATATATATATATATATATATATATATATATAGATATATAGATTTCCCTCTGGGGTTTAATAATATAAACTTCTTAATAGTCCATTTGATTAAAAAATTTAATATAATTAAAATAATTAAATTTCATTAACTAAAAGAATTCAAATATAAGATGAATCAAATTTGGAAGAATTGTGGCTTTATAACAATTACAAATCCAAGGTTGAGCTTCTAGTCTTAGCAGGGATCATGCCCTATATAAGGCTATCTATGAGAATTACTAAAGCGCTTCACATTCTCACATCCAATGGGTAATACAATAGCAACAATTATTAGAGCACTTCAAAACCTTTGTTGATACTTAAAGTTACCATGCTATGAATTCTTAAATTAGAAGGAATAAATTTACATAAGAGTTGAAGAGAAGGGAACCCAACTCAATTCCAAATTTCAAACGAGCGATATTCAGGGCTCACCTTTACACTAGCTTTCTAATTAATATTGAAATACATTGGATAGGACTTGAATTCAGATTTACCCTTCTATGCTATCCAATTTTTAACTAGAAGAAAATTGGTCCAATAAACAAAGAAAATGAATGTGAAAAATTTGAGTAAATTGAATCAATCATGGGCTATCGTAGAAATAATGCACAAACCCATTTGAAATTTATGATTTTAGGGAAATTAGATAATAATGATATGGATGACTTTATTGCACAAGGGTGTACAATTCCTTCAGTTTGGGGGTGATGGTGAACCTTATAAATGTCTTGGTTTTCTCATATTCCATTGACATTTTCATGAGTATAAGAAACCTAACACATCTAGTTTGAAACATGGCACCCAGATTATAGGGAAACATAGTCCCCACAATATCAACCCACCAGCTAAAATGATAATATGTTAATTCCAGCAATTGTTAGTTTTCATTTCCAAGAAGCTATTAGGTTATTCTTCAAAATTTGGTTTTAGGAAGTTGCTACGCTATACTTGGGAATTCAATTTAGGAAATTATTTGGTTATACCTAGGAATTCGATTTAGGAAGTTGTCCAGGTTTTATACGATTTTGTTGGAATTTCAAAGAACCCAACAACCTTACCTCATAATTATTTTATGTTTTAATACATTTAGGGTTCAAGTTAGAAATAAGAGACATGTAGAAAATTAAAGAGTACTCAGTAATTTCTAGATGATGCATTCAAATCCTAGATAATTTATTCTATTATTGTTCCATGAGTAGCATTTATATGTGATGGATTCAACACCTTTACCTTCAGAACAAAGGCCCACTCACGATGTGAAACTAGGAGTAGTATTTTCCCCTTGAATGGTTGGAGTTATGTCTTGTATGGTTTTATTTTTTTCTATAGTTGTAGTTGGTGTGTGTATTTCCATTTTCTGTAGCATCAGTCATTCAATTAAGATTTTGCAACATTTTTTCTTAAATGATTCACTTTATTTGAATTTTTTCCTTCATAGTGCAACTCCAAGTTGTTTTAAAATTTCAATTCATCAATTTATAGTTAATTAATTTATTTTCTGTTCAATACAAATAAGCTTTGCATAAAAAGATCTCACACATTTATAGAATAAGATCAATGTTATCCCAAAGGAAAAAGCCTTATAGTTCCTTATACAATGGATGACATCTCAAAGTTTACATGCCACGGTTGAATAAGAATTTCCTAATGATTTGTATTAATGTTTTCACTTCTTCACACAAGATCCATACACATTTTCATGGATTGAAACTAACAATTGGGTAAAACACACTATTGGTAACATCACCCAAACTCATTCCTCACACTTTAAAAAAAACACCAAATCATGAAATGGAACTAACTTTAAAGGATTTTTAATTTAGAAAATATTCACTCTACTAAGTTGGATTAAAAAAATGAGCAATTATATACATGTCCAAAATCAACATTTTTTAATTACTCTTGTGAATTCACGTAAACCATAAAGCTACAATATCTGTGTTATTTAAATATGAACAATGCTAAATGTTGCACAAAAAATTGTCATCCTGACATTCTGCTATGTGTATGAGCTCATTATCACTCATACTTCCTCCTTTGCAAGTCTAACATATCAGTTCCTCATGTTAAGCCTTGAAAATCAGAGAAAAGTTCTTAAAAATCTCCTTAACTTTGGTATTGCACTTTCTCTGTATCTTGCCTGCGGTCCTGTTGAAGCCTAGAAAATCTCTGCTTCAAACATCGGGGAAAACCACCCAGTCGGGACCTTAAGGCAGCTCTTTTTCCGTTTGGTATGGTGGCTCCGACTGGATTTAAAGGACCAGTTTCCTTGTAACTAAATGGATTGGATTGGATGGGTGGAAATGAGACTAAACTAACTGAAATAAAACTATCTAATTTAAGCTAAATGCTGATTAAAGAAATTCTAACATTAACCCGGGTAGCTATATGTGAATACAACTTAAGATTGTTCCAATTCAACAATAACCATGAAAATGTATTATTAATCAAATTGAAATGTGCAGAAACAAATAAAGGTAACTCTGTTTAAGAAATTAAACAGAGTTATATAAACATGTTGCATTCATCATTGTATACCATTTACATGTAACTATGAAAAATAACGTTTCAATTATACTCAGAAATGATATATAAAAGGAAGCGTTGTTTAAGAAAATATACATATAAATGATAGCAATTTTAAAACGAATATCATAAAACAAAAGAGATCAACAGTAAACAGATAGAAATACCTTGCTCATCTTGATGACTTCAAATGTAATCTTATACTCTATCCAGTAATTATAATGCAAAACCAAATTCCAAGGTACAGAAATGCAACACTTCAAAGATAATTTCGCATGAAAATCACCAGATGTGATCCTTTTCAAAAAATATATAAGACAATGGAGTACAGAAATGCAATATCCAAGTCCAAAAATATTAAGATTCAGGACCCCTCTCTAAATGCATGAGAGGGGTTTAAATACTACTTAACTAACTCTAAAAATAGTTTATTACAAAAAATAAGGATTCGGTTCAATGACCGTCCTTTTCCTAGGCTAAAATACAGTGAAATTAAAACTAAATCTATCTATCTATTAACTTGATCTTTAAGCTTGCAGGCATCTAGCATAGTTTTGAGAAGATGCGGTTGACCAACTTCAGAATTCAACTGTCCTGAAAAGACAGAGTCGGCAAGCGTAGGAGCAATCTTCTCTGTAGCATTGATGATACAATTGAGCGCACTGTGCTGACTGTGTGGCTTCACCAAGTACATCTAGTATGAGTCCCAATTCAATCTTGTCAGCCCTTGGATGGATTTTTCTCTTTCTTCTGCCTTTTGCCTCCATTCTGTTTGCAGTTGATTTGCCTGTGGGAGATAACTTTGACAGTTTGGAAAATCAAGTTAGCTTGTGTAATTCGCATTTTACACAATCGGTGAAGTGGTTACCATACGTAAGTGCCTCCTCTGTTGCCCTTCTGCTCTTCACGATTTGTGCATCCCAATTGTTTAAGATAAACCGGTATTTCTTTGTGTTAATGTTAATGATGGGTGCACAGCTTTCTGCCCTTCTTCGCTCTTTGCCATGCTAGTAATCTGATCTTTTCTTTATTATATTATATATTTGTGCATTAATATTAGTATACAATCTCAGCTGTGTGTCTTCTGGTGTAATCAAATCATAATGCATTTTCGTAAATCTCATTTGAATTTAATTTTATCGCTTTCTTGGCACAAAGAATTCCATTCCAATATTTTTTGGCAGAAAACTTCCTCTTGTTGCAGTAGTTGATTGTTCAAAGAGATGGTTTCTGAAATGAATTCTGGAAGCTTAGGATCATCCTTATGTTGTTCTTGGATTTCTTGAAGTTTTTGTTGTAACTCTTCAAGTTTTAATTATGCTTCCTTATTGGCCTGTACCTGTTGCAATTGTTGTTGCAGAGCCTTTATCTGTTCTTCTTTTTCATCCAACAAAAGTTGTATCTCAACTGCTTTATCAATTGTTGCAGAAGCATAAGCTCATGTTATTTGAGATAACTTAGTGAGATTATGAGTAGGCTCTGTGGCAGGATCTTTCCACAAAACATCTACTTGTTCTGGTTCGGTAGCAATTGCACTTTCTATTTTTCTCTTTTTCCTTTGTCTCTTTACTATTGCTTTGTATTTTGGGCTATAAAATACATCTAGAGGAGGAATTTCCTCTACATTAAGTACAATTTCAGAGGAGGGTGTGATTGGTATGTGCTCTGTTACTGCGGTTGTGCTGCTTGTTCTTGCGTTCAAAACTTTGGTTGTTTGGACAGGGGTCTGTACATTCTGTCCTTCTACATTAATCAATTGATTAAAGGTTTCCCATTCTTTATCTAACTCAATGGTAACTAGTTTTTGCTGCACATTGGGTGGAGGAGGATTTGTTTGTTGAGAAGTCAAAATTTGTTGTTGAGCAAGCTCTTTAGATTGTGCAGAATCTTTAATGGATTCTTCCATTTTATCTTCCTTTTCTTTGGATGTATTGGAGTGTTCAGAATCTGTCGGTTGCAGTTGGTTTTACTGTGTGTTGCCGTTAGGAAGCTAACACACTAGAAGTTTGCTCCATGTGGGCTCTAGCGTATGTCAAAGACTGATAAGATTAGTCCTTTCTCTGTAAAGCAGATTCACGAAAATCCCACAAGGATAGCTGCTCTTTGGTGAATTCAAAACCTCTTCGAATGAATTTCTTGCCTGAACCATATCATCAAAAAGATCTTTCTCCCATTAATTCATACTGATTATGCATGGTAAAATTCTTGACAATATCATTTTGGTCAAATAACCCTTCTTGGTGTGTTGAATTTGAGCTGTAGTTTGCCTATCTCTTGAAATACATGACCAATATCAAACAGTGAAAATGTTCCACATTTTATGGGAAATTGTGGCCAAATGCCCTTTTTCTTCTCTTTTAAATCTTTTGTTATACCTCCCTGGCCACAGGTCTGATAAGCAATTTCCCGAGCTACAAGTCTATCTGGAACATATAGGGGTAACACATGGGGAGAAGCATGACTTCCAAAAACCCTAATATAGGTGAACAATTCTTCTCCAAACCATCTCGCGACGGGGAGAATATCAACCTCTGTTTCTGAGGATAACCTTGGGGCATCCTTATTATACAATGTTCTGTATAATGGCAGCATTATTCCATGACAAATTTGGTAAAAATGGGGGACAAAATTAGACTCCCATAGTTCTTTATGGTACACATGAATGGGCAAAGGGTCGTGGATAGTCCATTTCCAGCCCATTACAGGGAATTTAGAGACATAGCAAATGGCGTCCATGACATAAGCAGATAAATAAAAAGGCGGATAAACCCGGTGGGAAACATTTCGTTTAGACCGGTAATGAAAAATAGCAGTGGTGAGATTATCAGATAGGATTTTGGCCCAATCTACAATTGTAGAATTAACAGCCGCATTCAACAAGGGAAGCCATTCGGGTAAGATCATATTTATGTCAGGCTTTCCAAAAAGCCTGCATAACATGGCAGCAGTAAAACAGTAAGGAGAGGTAAGCGAACCCGTGCTGTACATACCTTGTTTATTCTTCTTCAATGGTTCACTTCTTTTAGTCCACTCCTTTGTGCATTCTGCCAAATTCGCGTGTTCTCTGGCAAAATCTTCCATGAATTTTTTGTTGTAAGTCGCCTGTGGTTCTGGCAGCTTATACATTAATCTCACATCTTCTATGGTAAATGACCCAATTAGCTCTTCAGATGGAGTCTTGAATTTCCTGTCTCAAATATCAGCGCTGTCCAGGACCCATCTCACCATGTCTGTGTATGGGAGAATCCTTGGCCTTGCTGCTATTCTATGCAGAAATGAGCAAGCCAAGTCTCTAAGATTTGCTTCAGACGAATCTTTGGAACCTGCTGTAGCTACAACTTTTATCACCACGGGGTTTTCATCTTCTAACAGATTGTACATTCCTTCCCAAGTGGATATGCCGGCATCCTTGTTACAGGCGGTGTCTGCGTATAGCGAAGCCATTTCTTTGTTCTCAGAATTTGAGCTCTTCTCCTTCTTACCCATAGTGTATATCGGAAGCTTTGTATAGTGGTCTGCTCCTTCGTGCCTGCGTTTTACGAATAAATGAGAGTAATGATATTAGAAAGGTGATGAGACTGTTTTGAATATGAACGCGGATGAAATATAATATTTAAATTATGAAACGACTTTCAATCTAAACACAATCTCTTTTCACATTAATAATCAATCCAATCATTTAATATAATCATTAAAGTGCATAACGGATTTGACATGTGGGAAGATTGCCTTGGGATAGTGCGCCTACATGAATCTGCGACATTGCGATCTGCGATTTGCTGCGCAATATCGCAATATCGCAATGTCGCAATATCGCAAAATGAAATCATCACAGTCATAAAAATAGCACAAAAAACGGGAATTGCGCAATAGTGCAAAGCGCATATCGCAAAAATCACAAAAGCGCATATCGCAAAAAGCGCAGAATCGCAAAAGCGCAGAATTGATAAGAGCGCAAAAGATTTTTATTAATCATTTCTGTTTTCTGCGCTATGCGATCTGCGATCAATGCGTTTTATATATACTATTTTGTTATGGATGCGCTATCTTGTTTCAAGAGCAATTTTATTATAATCTATCATAAACTTAAGTGTTTCTAAATATTCTTTCTAAGGGATTTCTACAAGTTTATGATAGAAAGTTTTATTTGAAAGGCAAATAAATCCTAATTGATTTTTTTGGATTTTTAACTAAGGGTCCCCATTTATTTAGTATTATTACTAATACTAAATAAAAAGGGGGGTTGTTGCTGGTCACAAAAATTGGCGATTCACTGAAAGAAACAATTATCTCTGAAAAAATAAAATGAACATTCTATCTTTAGTAAGTAAAGGTTTTTAAAGATAATAAAAACTATCTTATGATAATTCAAATAAAATGTAACTATGAAAAAGAAATAAAAATCATTTCATAATTTCTTTCTAATTCCTTAAGAAATAAAAACATTTTGGGTTATCTCAAGCTTTGATTGGTGTTAATAATGAAGTAAGTGGATCTCTCCAAGTTTTGGTTTTATAATATACTATATTGCCATAGGTATTGCCTCTGCTGCCAGCAAACGTTCATAGTCTCGACAGGGTTACCTTTAAACCATTAACCATTCATTGTCCCATCCAACTAAAATTATGACTTTTTTAAAAGATAAATTCATAAGACCTATTATCTCATGTTTTTGTCTTTTATTTATTTTTTATTTTAAGAGCCATTGTTCTGGTTTGGCAGCCAGTTAATAACAATGCCATTCACTAGTTATAATTAAACTGAACAATTTGGCTCATGATGAGACCCCTTGTCTTATATTTATAAGCCATTACCCTGTTTTGGTATGCAGTATTGGTAATGTCAGTTTTATTACTCCTTATGAACATGGTAATTCGGCTCGTAATGAGACCTCTTATCTCTTAAAATTTTCGTATAATTTCTTAGAATTACATTCTAAAAAATCACAACTTAAATGGATGGGGTGAAATAGTTTTATCCTTAAGAATCAATGGATGACAATTTTTAGAGTTTTTTGAATTCCAAAACTTTGAAAAATATCTTTACTTTAATAGATAACCTTTCTCTGCTTAATAAACCTTATAATGATTTACATTTTCCTCAAGTTTTCAAAAGATCATGTAAATGATTGAAATAATCTTTTCAAAGTTTAACATCTTATTTTAAACTATTCAAAAACTGTGATCATTACTTTAAAATTCTTATTTACACAAAATAAATATTTATAATATTTTTCCGAAGAAATTTTCTCAAATAGTAAACAGTCAATCAGAGACTCATAAACAACCTTTATTTGTAAAAACAAAAACAATCAAAAACTTTGCAGAAAGAAATATATACAGTTTAAGAAGGGGTTACCTCCTTATGAAAAGAATTTCTTCAAGATAAGCCCATTTACAGGAAGAGACTCTCTCTTACCTGTCAGATCTTGGAGTATAAATGTATTTGAGCTTATCTTTTGTCATGATTCCAAATGGTCCCACCACATCAAATTTGGTATAAGCCATCTTTTTCTTCGTGTGCTTTGTCCCATTTCAAAATGAGATCACCAATTGACAAAAATTTTGAGCCGGTAGAACTTGCATCAAAAGAAGATTTTACAAGTTGTGATTTTTTTCATGAGTAATTTTTTCTTTATCCCTATCTTCTTCTAGTTTAAGGATTTGATCATATCTCAATTGAATGGATGATGAAGGATTTTCTTCAATAAACTACACTAAGGCTAATGATGGAAGTGTTAAGTTTGATGGTATCACAGCTTCTTTTCCATAAACTAGATTGAAAGGTGAAGTCCCTGTTGAAGCTTTTTCAATGATACGATCAGCCCATAACGCAAAGATTAAAGATTTGTGCCAATTCTTTTGATTTTGATCAACTGTCCTTTTAACGATTTTGATAATATTTTTATTAGTGGATTCAGATAAACCATTACCTTGTGGGTAATAATTTGATGAATATTTTAATTTAAAACCTCTTTTGACTGCAAATTCAATTAAAATATTTCTAGAGAAGTAAGATGCATTATCAAAGACAAGAGCGTTAGGTACACCAAACCTGGTTATGATGAATTGATCTATGAAATCAATAATTGCATCAGAATTGGCTACCTTCAAAGGGATTGCTTCTACCCATTTTGTAAAGTAATCAGTTGCTGTAAGGATGTATTTGTGCTGTTTGGAAGAATGAGGTACTATCTCACCAATAATGTCAAGCCCCCATTGTTCAAATGGTTGCTCAATAGTTCGTCAAAAGGAAATGCCTTTGTCTTCCACTTGCAGTTTGACAAATTTGGCACTTCTTTACGTAATCATGCGTATCTTTAAAAAGGGTAGGCCAATAATACCCAGCACGAATTATTTTGTGAGCTGTGGTATCACCTCCAAAATGACCTCCTGCTGGTCCATCATGCAATTCCCGCAAAACCTTTTCAGCTTCAGTCTTTTCAAGACATCTTAATAAAATTGAATCATAATTTTTTCTAAATAACACATTATCAATGATCTCATATTTAATAGCCTTTAACCTTAAAGCGCGTTTACTCTTATAGCTGAGATTAGAAGGAGCATACCCATTTTTTAAGTAATAGATAAGATCATCATACTGAGATCCGGAATTTGTAACACTTATCTGACTTACTTGAATATCTTGATTTGAATCATGATTTTCTGGTATGTTATGAGCCTCGCCAATAACTGCGAAAACCTTGTCCTCTAACAATCTTGGCTGGCTTAATATCAATATCATATTCTTGCAACGTTGTTACCCAATTAGCTCTCTTTTCTCTTACTTCTTTTTGAATTAACAATTGTCTCACTACAGAGAATGGGACAATAATTTTTATGTGTCTCTTTAGGAAAAAAGGTCTAAAATTTTTGATTGATTTAAACACAGCGAAGGCTTGTTTTTCTACATCGGAATAATTAAGCTCAGCTCCTTGCGATTCGGCTAAAGAAAGAAATTGGTGCTTCATTTGGATCATTGAGTTGTGTTAAATGTCATAAGATGTCGCTTTAGCATAAGGCAAAGTAAAATCTTTAGAAAAATCCGGGGTATTCAATGCTGGTGCATTAATGATCGCTTGTTTGATTGAATCAAAAGCTTCTTTTTCTTTATGCGTCCATTTGAATATTGAATTCTTCTTGATCGTATTTTGCATTGGTAAGACAATTAAAGAAAAATCAGGAATAAATCTTTTAACAAAATTGATATGTCCAAGAAATGATTGCATGGATTTTTTGTTATGTGGTAAAGAAATATCAGAAATTTCTTTCACTCTATCTGGATCAATATATATACCATCTTTTGACACAAAAAATCCTAAGATTTTTCCTTCATCTAAAGCAAAGAAAGATTTCTTGGGATTTAAGGAGATACCAAACTTTCTACATCTTTCAAATATTTTTTTTAAATCATGTAGATGATTGGTTCTCTTTTTTGAAAATACTGTTATGTCATCAAGATAAAAAACAACTGATTTATTGATCAGACCTTTGAATGCTATGTCCATGGCTCTTTGAAAAGTTGCTCCTGCATTTATTAGACCAAAAGGCATTTTCTGATAAGCATAAGTTCCCCATTGTGTTCTGAAAGTTGTTTTCAATCTGTCATCTGGGTGAACTAAAACTTGATTATAGCCCGAAAATCCATCGAGAAAAGACATAAGTTCAGAACCAGCTACCTTTTGAAGTATCTGTTCCATGGTTGGCAATGGGAAATTGTCTTTTAAACATGCCTTGTTTAAATTTTTGAAATCAATACAGATTCTTATATCACCATTCTTCTTCCTTACAGGTACCATATTGGAAACCCAATTAGAGTGCCTGACTGGAAAAATGATTTTGGCTTTCAAAAGTTTATTAAGTTCTGATTTGATTTGACTTTCGAGATTTGGATGGATCTTTCTCAACTTCTGTTAAACAGGTTTAACATCAAGAAGCATTGGAATCGTGTGTTGAATAATTGAAGTATCATACGTTTTTAGATCATCGTAATTCCAAGAAAAAACGTTTTTGTACTTGTTCAGCAGTTTAATGAATGCATTCATTTCCTCCGGTGTTAAATTGAGTCCTAAGTTAACGTTTTGAGGTTTAGAATCAGAACCAAGATTTACTAATTCAAACTTCAAAGTTGAGCTTTGAAGTTTCGTATTAGTAACTTTCTTGAATCTGTCTCTAATGTCATATAAATCCTCTAATTTAACAACAGATTTTGGAATGGGGTTTTCATTACCTTTTAAAGCAATTTGTAAATCATGATCATCTTCGTCAATAATTTTCTCATCATATGATTTCTCTGAAGTCATGAAATTTAGAATATCTTGATCATGATAGAATACTCTCCAATTTGTAACATTATCTGGGACTGATGGACGAAAAATCAATTCTACAGAAAACCTATCAGGACTACAATCTTCAGCAGGTAAGAGTTTAGATGCAACATTAGCTAACAAGTCAGCTGATGTATTTTGATTCTTAGGAATAGGAGAAATATTGAATGCTAAAAAATGAGTGGTGAGGTCTTTTATTAGGGTTTGATAGTGTTTAAGATGTCCTGAAAGGCAATGAATAGTATTCCTAACTTGTTTAATAACAATTTCGGAATCACCAAAAACTTTCAAGTATTTAACATCTAACCCTATAGCTTTATAAAGTCCTTGAACCAAGGCTTCATATTCTACGGTATTATTAGTACACTCAAATTCTAATCTACATGACAGCATGGTTTTCTCCCCATTTGGATCAATTAAAATGCATCCAGCTCCAGCTCCATCACTAGACTTCGATCCATCAAAATATAATGACCAAAATAAAGACTTATCTATTGGCTTATCTACAATTACATCAGAAATATTTACAATTCTGGAAGTATCAGATTGTGAAAAATTTTCTATCTGAGAAACAAAAGTATTTACAGAAAAAGGTGATTGAGGAGCTTTGAAATTTCCAAGGAATGATTCAGCAGAATAACCTCCAAGAATATTGTTGTTGAATGCTACAGGTTAATTAGGTTGTTCAAATTCAGTGACAGTGTGCATCATATGTTTTTCTCGTTCAATTTTGATTTGATTTGGTTTCCCTTTGTAGGGAAGCCACATGTGTGAATAATCGGTTGAGATATAACCGTTAAGTTTAGCAGACCAGTCTCTGCTCAATATTAATCCATAGAATTCAGGAATATCAACAATTAGAATATCAATTCTTTGGACAATCCTAGGATCTGAGGCTAATCTGATAGTAACTGAATTGATTTCTCCTACCACTTGGACTTTAGAGCGATCCAACTGAACGATATGAACTGCTGATTTCTGTGGTTCAATATTCAATTTAGCACAGATAGAAGTAGGCATTATATTGGAGGAAGCTCCAGAATCAATCAAACAATTGTGCAGATTTTTATTGTACATCTCATAAGTCAAAAGAAAAGGAGGAGTTTGAGAATTTGATTTTTCCCCAATGAGCACAGTATCAGTAGCATCTACCTTATCTGGTGGCTTACCAGTTCCTCTTGCTGCTTTTGCAACTACACCACTTGGTAAAGGAGCAATTGGTGTAGCATTTAATTCTTTCAATAGAAACTTTTGCTGGTGTTTCAGTTTGCTGAGTTCATGTAAGGAAATGTTGGCTTTAATATTTTTCATGTCTTCAACAATATTGTATTCCATAGGATCTGACACTACTAAAGTTTTCACTGTTGATATGAGAGGATTAGAAGAAGATGGCTGATTTTGAGTAGGTAATTGAGAAGTTTTCTTTACAATGGGTTTGTCTTTGGTACTTGGAGTTGTAATTTTCTTTTTCGGAACTGTTTGCACTGGTTCTGCTGTAGATTTACTCCTAGTACTTACAGGCATAGCTTCTTCACTATCAGAATTAGGGAGAATAAAATCCCACATTCCATTTAATTCAGCTATCTCTTCATTTTCGTCTTCTTGATCTGATACTATAGATGTATCTTATTCTTCCTCTTCTTATTCTGACTCTGCATTAGAGATTACATTAGGAGGTTTAGATTCAACTTGGTTTCTTCTGAAATTTCGGAATGGTTTCTTGGTAGAAGTTTCAGCCACTTGTTTTTTTATTTCAACCATTTCATTTGACATGGTTTTAAGAACTTTCTATAATCCTTCCATGTCATATGGATCTTTGGTCTTTTTCTTTGAATCATCTCTGAAGCTGACCTTCTTTGATTTCCTTTCTTCAATAGCATTTTTATTTTCGAGAGAAGTGATACGTTTTTCTACTGCAATAGCTTATTTCATATTCTCAGCCAATGTAGGCTTTGCAGCTCTGTCTACGAAAATTGCTATGTTTGAGGGTAAGGCAGTTATATACCATTCGATTTTGACTTGCTCACTAGGTTGTGAATCTGTATGAATTTTGTTCAAGAGTTTGTTGAATCTAGCATTGAATTCTTTTATAGGTTCCTTGGGTTCTATTTTCAAATTTGAGAGATCATTGAGTAAAGTTGCAATTGATCGATCATCTCCAAATTTGGTCAAAAAATGATCTGTAAAGATGTCCCAACTCGTTATAGATCCTGATGGTAATGAAAAATACCATGATCCTGCTACTCCCTGAAGAGTATATGGGAATAATCTAACTACAACATCTTCATGTATGACTCCATTCAAATTAATAGCCAGCATAAAATTATTGATATGTTCTTGAGCTTGAATGTTAAGATCTGGGCTAAATTTTGGAAGCCATTTTCCAGGATTGTCTGGTAAATCGTGTAAAGGTGCAGCCATGTTGACTGCTCCTGGAGTAGACCATGGTCTCTGTGCCATTATTGGGATGATTATTGGAGGAATACCAGAAACTGGTGGTATTTGAATTGAAGTGGTTGGAATAGATGATGTTGAGATTGATGAGGATTGAGTAGAAGATGTTTGTGGAGATGATGACTGAAGAGATGATGAAACAACTGTACTTTGTTGAGTTGTGCTTTTGGAAACAGGTGATTTAATATGAGATGATGAACTTGTATCACTTTCTGTTTCTGACTGAATTATTTTTGTTTTGCCCTTACTAGGTAAAAGAAATTCTTTCGGAGGAATACCAAGTTTTTCACTTTGCAATCTAGTAAGAGGTTTTGAAGGAATAAATTTTGAGCTTACACTACCTTCAGATATTTCAGACTCTTCAAGAGATAATGACAATCCTTTTAATTTATGAATTAGATCTTGAACTTCAGGAGACTCAGGATGTTGTTTGTCTGAATGTTTTAAGATTTTTGTAGTGGGTGTCTGAATATTTTCTGCAATTTCTTCTCTTGGATTCTGAACTTCAGAAGAAATTGAAGAAGTTAATGAGGATGTTTTGCTCTCAGAATGGCTCGTGGATAAGGATTTACTTGCCATTCATAGCTCAGGCCCTCCTTCTAGCGCCAAAAATGTTGAAGCCTAGAAAATTGCTGCTTCAAACATCAGGGAAAACCACCCGGTCGGGACCTTAAGGCAGCTCCTTTTCCGTTTGGTATGGTGGCTCTGACTGGATTTAAAGGACCAGTTTCCTTGTAACTAAATGGATTGGATTGGATGGGTGGAAATGGGACTAAACTAACTGAAATAAAACTATCTAATTTAAGCTAAATATTGATAAAGAAATTCTAACATTAACCCGGGTAGCTATATGTGAATACAACTTAAGATTGTTCCAATTCAACAATAACCATGAAAATGTATTATTAATTAAATTGAAATGTGCAGAAACAAATAAAAATAACTCTGTTTAAGAAATTAAACAGAGTTATATAAACATATTTCATTCATCATTGTATACCATTTACATGTAACTATGAAAAATAACATTTCAATTATACTCATAAATGATATATAAAAGGAAACGTTGTGAAAACCAATATACATATAAATGATAGCAATTTTAAAACGAATATCATAAAACAAAAGAGATCAACAGTAAACAGATAGAAATACCTTGCTCATCTTGATGACTTCAAATGCAATTTGATACTCTATCCAGTAACTATAATGCAAAACCAAATTCCAAGGTACAGAAATGCAACACTTCAAAGATAATTTCGCATGAAAATCACCAGATGTGATCCTTTTTCAAAAAATATATAAGACAATGGAGTACAAAAATGCAATCTCCAAGTCCAAAAATATTAAGATCCAGGACCCCTCTCTAAATGCATGAGAGGGGTTTAAATACTACTTAACTAACTCTAAAAATAGTTTATTACAAAAAATAAGGATTCGGTTCAATGACCATTCTTTTCCTAGGCTAAAATACAGTGAAATTAAAACTAAATCTATCTATCTATGGAATTGATCTTTGCTCTTGCAGGCATCTAGCATAGTTTTGAGAAGATGCGGTTGACCGACTTCAGAATTCAGCTGTCCGGAAAAGACAGAGTCGGCAAGCGTAGGAGCAATATTCTCTGTAGCATTGATAATACAATTGAGTGCACTGTGTTGACTGTGTGGCTTCACCAAGTACATCCAGTATGAGTCCCAATTCAATCTTGTCAGCCCTTGGATGGATTTTGCCCTTTCTTCTGCCTTTTGCCTCCATTTTGCTTGCAATTGATTTGCCAGTGGGAGATAACCTGGAACAGATTCAGAAATCAAGTTAGTTTTGTGTAAATTGTCATTTACACAATCAGTGAGAGTGTTTACCGCTGTAGATGCCTCCTCTGATGCCCTTTCTGCTCTTCTGATTTGTGCATCCCAATTATTGAACAATATTTCTTTGTGGTTTTCATTAATGATGGGTGCACCAGCTTTTCTGCCTTCTTCTGTCTTTTTCCATGCTAGATAATCATTGATCTTTTCATTAATCAAATCATAATCATTTCGTAGATCTACGACATGATTTGTGATTTTATCGCTTTCTTGGCACAAAGAATTCCATTGCAATATTTTTTGGCAGAAAACTTCCTCTTGTTGCAGTAGTTGATCGTTCAAAGAGATGGTTTCTGAAATGAATTCTGGAAGCTTAGGATCATCCTTATGCTGCTCTTGGATTTCTTGAAGTTGTTGTTGTAGCTCTTCAAGTTTTAATTGTGCTTCCTGATTGGCCTGTACCTGTTGCAATTGCTGTTGCAGAGCCTTTATCTGTTCTTCTTTTTCATCTAACAAAAGTTGTATCTCAACTGCTTTATCAATTGTTGCAGAAGCATAAGCTCCTGTTATTTGAGATAACTTAGTGAGATTATGAGTAGGCTCTGTGGCAGGATCTTTCCATAAAACGTCTACTTGTTCTGGTTCAGTAGCAATTGCACTTTCTATTTTTCTCTTTTTCCTTTGTCTCTTTACTACTGCTTTGTATTTTGGGCTATAAAATACATCCAGAGGAGGAATGTCCTCTACATTAAGTACAATTTCAGAGGAGGGTGTGATTGGTATGTGCTCTGTTACTGAGGCTGTGCTGCTTGTTCCTGTGTTCAAAACTTTGGTTGTCTGGACAGGGGTCTGTACATTCTGTCCTTCTACATTAATCAATTGATTAAAGGTTTCCCATTCTTTATCTAACTCGATGGTAACTGGCTGTTGCTGTACATTGGGTGGAGGAGTATTTGTTTGTTGAGAAGTCAAAATTTGCTGTTGAGTAAGCTCTTTAGATTGTGCAGAATCTTTAATGGATTATTCCATTTTATCTTCCTTTTCTTTGGATGTATTGGAGTGTTTAGAATCTCTGTCAGATTTTGATTTGGATTTACCTGTGCTTGAACTGCCGTTAAGACTAACACTAGGAGTTTTCTCCCTTACAGGCTCTAAGCGTAGATTATCCAAAGGAATAGGAATTAGTCTCCTTTCTCTATACAACTTGAATTCCTGAAAATCCCCTGGAGATAGCTGCTCTTTAGCTGAATTAAAAACCTCTTTGAATGAATTTCTTGCCTGGAACATATCATCAAAAAGATCTTGCTCCCCGACAAATTCCCTTACTTTGATTGCATTGGTAAAATTCTTAACAATATCATTTTGGTCAAATAACCTTCTTGAAAATTTGAACAGCTGTAGGCATGTAACGTTGTGTATCTCTTGAAATGCATGACCAATATCAAACATTGAAAATTTTCCACATTTTATGGGAAATTGTGGCCAAATGCCCTTTTTCTTCTCTTTTAAATCTTTTGTTAAACCTCCCTGGCCACAGGTCTGATAAGTAATTTCCCGAGCTACAAGTCTATCTGGAACATATAAGGGTAAAACATGGGGAGAAGCATAACTTCCAAAAACCCTAATATAGGTGAACAATTCTTCTCCAAACCATCTTGCGACGAGGAGAATATCAACTTCTGTTTCTGAGGATAACCTCGGGGCATCCTTATTATATAATGTTCTGTACAATGGCAGCATTATTCCATGACAAATTTGGTAAAAATGGGGGACAAACTTAGACTCCCACAGTTCTTTATGGTACACATGAATGGGCAAAGGGTCGTGGATAGTCCATTTCCAGCCCATTACAGGGAATTTAGAGACATAGCAGATGGTGTCCATGACATAAGAAGATAAATAAAAAGGCGGATAAACCCGCTGGGAAACATTTCGTTTAGACCGGTAATGAAAAATAGCAGTGGTGAGATTATCAGATAGGATTTTGGCCCAATCTACAATTCTAGAATTAACAACCGCATTCAACAAGGGAAGCCATTCGGGTAAGATCATATTTATGTCAGGCTTTCCAAAAAGCCTGCATAACATGGCAGCAGTAAAACAGTAAGGAGAGGTAAGCGAACCCGTGCTGTACATACCTTGTTTGTTCTTCTTCAATGGTGCACTTCTTTTTGTCCACTCCTTTGTGCATTCTGCCAAATTTGCATGTTCTTTGGCAAATTCTTCCATAAATTGTTTGTTGTAAGTCGCCTGAGGTTCTGGCAACTTATACATTAATCTCACATCTTCTATGGTGAATGACCCAATTAGCTCTTCAGATGGAGTCTTGAATTGCCTGTCTGAAATATCAGCGCTGTCCAGCACCCATCTCACCATGTCTGTGTATGGGAGAATCCTTGGCCTTGCTGCTATTCTATGCAGAAATGAGCAAGCCAAGTCTCTAAGAGTTGCTTCAGACGAATCCTTGGAACCTGCTGTAGCTACAAATTTTATCACCACAGGGTTTTCATCTTCTAACAGTTTATACATTCCCTCCCAAGTGGATATACCGGCGTCCTTGTTACAGGCGGTGTCTGCGTATAGCGAAGCCATTTCTTTGTTCTCAGAACTTGAGCTCTTCTCCTTCTTACCCATAGTGTTTAGCGGAAGCTTTGTATAGTGTTCTACTCCTTCGTGCCTGCGTTTTACGAATAAATGAGAGTAATGATATAAGAAAGGTGATGAGACTGTTTTGAATGTGAAAGCAGATGAAATATAATATTTAAATTGTGAAACGACTTTCAATCTAAACACAATCTCTTTTCACATTAATAATCAATCCAATCATTTAATATAATCATTAAAGCGCATAACGGATTTGACATGTGGGAAGATTGCCTTGGGATAGTGCGCCTACATGAATCTGCGACATTGCGATCTACGATTTGTTGCGCAATATCGCAATATCGCAAAATGAAATCATCACAGTCATAAAAATAGCGCAAAAACGGGAATTGCGCAATAGCGCAAAGCGCATATCGCAAAAATCACAAAAGCGCATATCGCAAAAAGCGCGCAATCGCAAAAGTGCAGAATCGCAAAAGCGCAGAATTGATAAGAGCGCAAAAGATTTTTATTAATCATTTCTGTTTTCTGCGCTATGCGATCTGCGATCAATGTGTTTTATATATACTATTTTGTTATGGATGTGCTATCTTGTTTCAAGAGAAATTTTATTATAATCTATCATAAACTTAAGTGTTTCTAAATATTCTTTCTAAGGGATTTCTACAAGTTTATGATAGAAAGTTTTATTTGAAAAGAAAATAAATCCTAATTAAATTTTTATTGGATTTTTTAACTAAGGGTCCCCATTTATTTAGTATTATTACTAATACTAAATAAAAAGGGGGGTTGTTGCTGGTCACAACAGGTCCCGCACCTCATGTTCATGACTCCTGCGTACTTGAACGCACTTTCTCTATGTTATGGGTGCGGACCCCTGTAAATATTAAAAAGGCACCAGTAAACTTAGAAAAGCTCACTTTCAGTAAATTCTAGAAGCCTCTAGAAAGAATCTTGCGGTGGCAGAACCACTCTTTTGAGGTTCATGTATCCCTTACCTTATGGAGCTAACCCCTTGATGTAAGGAGCTTATCCATTTGAAGGAGGATTCTATCCCTTCATAGTTGGAACTGCAACCTCCTCTTTTCCACTATAAAAAGAGGCATTGGGTAGCCTCAAGGGGAGTTCAAACTTTAGAATTATTTGAGGTTAAGTGTTGTTGGGATTCAAACTCATTTAACTGAGATTTTTGTGAGGGGAGATCACATACCTCTATCTGTCTTGGTTGGAAGAGTGCAAGGCTTTTCAGAGTAGAGGAGATTCCTACTTCGGACCCCGAGAAGACCTGTTCAACATCAAGGCTAAGGTTGTAAGGTTTTCTTTCTTTTAAAGTTAATACAAATGAATTCATTTTTCTCAATAAGCTGTTAGTTAACTTTTTATTTCATGGATTCCTTGATCACCATGATAATCATGATTTATGATGTTTACCATATAGGTTCTATTTAATTTTTGCTTGTTTCTGACTACAGGCTTTCGAAGATAACTCCTTCAAGTGCACGATGGACAACAACTTCAAACAAGCATTGGATCTACGGTAAGTTCTTTACACCTTTATAGTATTCTTTTGTAAATCGCATATGTTTAGAGAAAGATAGGTTTATTTGGATGTTTGTTGCTATATTACCTTTTGGTACTAGGGAGATCGATCTTGTCCGCAAGATTGATTAATCCACCCCACAAATTAGCGACTCCACTGGGGAAAGAACTTGTTGTTTTTGGTTCTCTTTTATTTTGATTTGAGGAAACGTTTTTCCTGATTTTTGATTGATGGATATCTGCCTGGGTAGCTTAGGTTTTCTCTATTTTTGAAAAATTTGAAATATTTTATGTTTTTCTTGGACTTTTCTAGGGACTGCACTTTTTTATTTTTCACAGTGCGGGTAGTTTTGCACTTTCCTTAAGTAACCAGTGCGGGACCGTACCTGTTACTTCTGGGAGCCTGTGGACCCTGTTAAAATTTTGAAAAACTCCAGATTTATTTTTTCAGTTTATCTTTAGTTTGATTTAGAGTTTTTAGTATCTACCCAGATTTTTGTTCTTTCTGTCAAAAGTCTCTTGTGAGTGAGTTCCAACAGTATTTGTGTTTTTGATGATTTTCTAGAAGTTTTGCATGTTGGATTGCTTTTCACTTGGTCTCTGTAGTGACTCAAAGCATTGGAAGGTTGAAATACCTCAAATTACATTGGTCTTTTTGTATTCTTGATGAGTCTGACCTGTTTGTGAAATCCATCCTTTATTGAGAAATAGATCTATTTGTTTCTTTGCAAATCTTCGAAAAAAACTTTGGTATAGGTTTTGAATTTCATTTTTTATTAAAAAAAAAAACATATCTGGATGTTTTTTGATTTTTTTGTTATTCTGGACAAATAGATCCTTAGTTTACTGAACAAATAAGTAAAACATTCTTCAAAAAAAATATTAAATCTTTTATTCAATTAGATTTTTAAAATTTTTAGATCTCAAAATTAGTTTTGTAGTTTTGAGTGCTTTTAAAATTTCTAGATTTCTTTTGAAGGAAAGTTGTTTTTTGTAGTTTCAAGTCTTGAAAGTGAAAGGATTTTATTGTGAGCTTTGATAATTTGTCTCGTTTTGAGTTATTGGTGAAAATACAAAAATATTTTCTTTCAATTATTCTTATGTTCAAAGAAAGAATTGTCTCTTAAAAGAATTGCATTCTCGAACTCTTTCTTTAGCTGGAATTTCATTGAAAGAAAATGAATTGATTATCATTTTTGGGTGCATTTTAGTGTTTTTGGAAGTCGAGTCTTCACACCATCAAAGTTTTATTTCCATACCTATTGACTTAAAGAACAACCCATAAAAACAACGCTTAATTAAAATTGAACTAGTAATCTTTTTATTTCTAGGGCTCTTATCACCAACATAGCTTAGGCTAGTATCTTGGAGTAGGGAGTAATTAACTCTCCAAGATAGTAAAAAAAAACAAATAGATAAATCTTGCGGTAGGAAATAAATCCAATTGTAATTGGTACAATCTGAGAATCTTCTCTTAAAGGAGTTAATCAGGAGATCATGTCCAAACCTTTGAGACAATAAATTTTGTTTCATTGGGAAAGATAGAATATTTTGTGCGCATTAAAAATGGTAAACCTCAGATTAACCATTGTCAAGGAGCCTGGGGTCACTTGTCGGTAAACCTTGAATTGACCATGTCGAGGAGCCTTCAAGGGAATTGAGCTTAGTTACTCTGCCCTTGCGCGTGGGATCAGATCATAGACTGTTCCCCCAGTTGTATTTGTTACCGTTGGTAACCTTAGTGTCCATAAGCTTAAGATTATTTCCTAAGGTGACGGTGAAGGAAAGATCTCACTATACCTGGAGCAGACGTCGACTAGACTCACTTGGACTCTCTGGAGGGTTATCTTCACTCGAAATGGTTTTGTGAAGAAACTTGTGCCAGTCTGTTTCATTAAGCAGGTTGTCGGGTAACTATTCCAGCCGCTCTTTCTGTATTAAATTTCAACTAAGTTGGATTTCATCACGAACTAGTGTTTTTAGTACGAGAAGTTACTGTTTGTGTGTGGTTTGAACTCTTATATTTTTAGGCGTGTGATTCAGTTGTTTGTTTCTTTATAGAATTTAGGTGTTTTCATTGAAATTTTCTTTGTTTGCGTATGATTGATTTAATATTTAATCGTGGAAGAACTACCGAGACAATCTTGAAGACTTCAAGGGAAACCCCCTGAATATACACCAAGTCAACTTGAAGGGCTGCATGCTCTAGTATCATCTAGTAGCAGTAGAATTAGATCAACAGAAATTGGAACTTCATCTATTGTTGTTCATCCCGATCATCAAATACCCACAAAAGAACACATTCAAGAACCAATTTCAGTTTCTGAAGTTACTGGTAGTATTTTTCCTTCCAGTAAACAAGTTGACGAACCTAAAATTTCTGAACCTAACACTGAACATTCTATTTTGGAAACATCCTCAGGATTTATTACACCAACTTCTAGCGATCCTGGTTCACCTAGGGTAAGAAATATTATTACTGAAGATCTTCCATCTTGCCTCATTTCTATTGAAGATCTTACTAGTCCAGAAGAAGAGTTATCTCTTCCCGAATCCCCTCAATATTTAAATCTTAGGGAGCATGAATCTATTTTCTACAGCCCTATTTGAACTGACGCTTGGTATTTATCTTTGACAAAAATTTTAGAGAACCGAGGTCTTGCTTTTTCTCCACCTCAAATTCCATTTCATCCTACGCCCAGAGGTTACTACCCTTCATCCATTATGGCAGGAGAATCATCTATGTTTTCCCAGACACCAGAAAATTTTTTACATGGTGGTCCTTCTGTTCCTTTGGGATATCAGGCTCTTACTGATACTTTCTCTGGAGCAGCTCCTCGACCGATTGAACAAGTATTATCATCTAGTCTTAATGGAATTAAAACTGAAACGTCGAACGCAGAGCGAATATTTATGATTTTTGGTAATATTCTGAATCCTCAACCTCAAGGTAGTCAGTTACTGCCTGGAGGGAAATTTCAGGGAATTCAGTTATTTCCTGGGGGGAAACCTCAAGGTAGTCAATTACTTCCTGGGGGGGAACCTTCAGGCAGTTAGTTACAGCCTGGGGGGCAACCTCAAGGTAACTTTTTCCCAGGACAAACTGTGGAATCATATTATTTTGGAGGAAAACCTCAAGGACAATACATACCTCAAGGCTATAAACCTTCAGGACAATACATACCCCAAGGTGAACCCCAAACTCAATATGCTCCTCAAGGTCCTTATCAACCCCAGCTTCAATACGCGCCTCAGGGTTATCAAACTCAAGGTCAGTACCCAATTCAAGGTTTCCAACCGCCTTCTGGTCAATCATCTATAGAAGGAGCTGGAAATTCACCACTTACTTATCAGCCCTACGTTCAACCAGGATATGGTCCTTACATTCAACCTTCTACGGGATAATACCCTGGAACAAACATGGTGTGGGATCCATCCCAATATCAACAACCTATGCAACCTAATGTGCAGTTGCCTTTTCAACCTAGACAGCCTTTGGTTTTTGGTCCAACCCAACAACCTGTCCAGCCTACTATTCAAACTCCTGCACCTGGTTTTGTTCAGCTGTCTGGGCCTAGCACACCTCAGACTCTGCTCAAATTGCCGCAACTACTACAATGTCTGTTAAACCTATAACACCTGTTTCTAGAGTATCTGTAACTCTGAGTTCTTCTATAGCTGCATCGGTGGAAATCCCTCAAGTCTCTGTACCCCAGTCAGGACCTTCAATTTAGACTTTGCTCCATATGCCTGCGGGACAAGCTGGTACAAGTACAGTTGTCACAAGTCAACCACAATTCACGTATCAACCGTACCAGGAATAGCCTCAATTCGGTCACGTTTCACAAAATCTAGCTTATCAGTATCAATCGTACCCTCGCTATACTTATCAACAGCCTCAACAACCCTAGTTTGGTCTGGTTAATCCTGGTTACCCGAAAGGTTACACAATTTCTAATGCAAATCCGATTCCCAGTTATCTTGGGTATCCTCCTCTTGGAATTTCTTTGGCTACTCAAGGTTTTCGCTACCCTAACCGTCAATTACCGTTTATTGCAACTTTGGATTTACCTCATTTGACATGCCTTACGAATGATCCAATTTTCTATTATCCGTACTGGCCGCCAATGCTGCATAAGTTGCCCAGTGATATACCAAAATTTGAGGGTAAGTCAGGAGAGGATCCATCAAATCACGTTATGACTTATCACCTCTGGTGTGTGTCTAATTCAATAATTTATTATTCGATTCACTTATGTCTTTACCAAAGAACTCTTATTGGTCTTTCCGCCAAATGGTACATTGAGTTACCACGAGGCTCTTTTAATAATTTCAGTCAGTTAGCAACTGCCTTCTTGACTCATTTTCAGTTTCCTGTCACATACGAAAATGGCACAGAACTATTAACTTCACTAAAGCAATCCATGTCCATATATATTTTTGATCATATTCATGAATGGTGACGTAGAAGGCATTTGGTGAAAGTTTACATTCCAGATCAAATTTTGGCAGAATGGTTTGTTAGATCATTGTTACCCAAAATCATTGAAAATGTAGCCAAGGCCGGAGTTGTTATGTTGAAATTTGGTTACCGGAGGACAGGTGGTTCCCTAAGGCTTTGATCTTTGGCCTAGGGAAAAGTGTCCACAAGAATTTAATTTTTCTCCTAAAGTGACTTTATAATTTTTATAAAGTCAAATCTAATTTAAAAGTGACTTTAAGTGATAAAGTTACTAAAGTCTAATTTTAAAGTGACTTTAATAAAGTCAATGTAAAATTAGAAAGGAAAAGTGACTTTGGAAATAAATGACTAAGTGGGTATTTATTAAAGTGGGGTGAATTAAAAAATAGAAAGTGAGATTTAAATGAGCATTTAATCTTAGCCCTAGATCTCAATCTATTTCAGCCATTAGATTTAGGGATTCCCCAAAAGTCACTTAGGGTTAGGTTAAAGGAGAAAAAGGAGGGAAAAGGTCATTCATTCTTTCATGAGAAGATTGAGAGAAGGAGAGCAAGAGAGCAAGGGAGATTTCTGGGCAGTGAGGAGAAGGAGGCAGCAGCTTGGCACACATTCCAAGGCAGCGATTCAGCAAGTCTGTACAGCAGAGTTTGGCACACATTCCAAGGCAGTTTTTGGCATGATTTTCTAGAAGATCGTACAACAGCTTTTTGGCACGATTTCCAAGAGGTCGTACAACAGTTTGGCTCAGTTTTCGAGGCAGCAGAGGGCTATTTTATTTGGCATGAATTTCTAGGCAGGCCGTATAGCAAGTGGCTGTCCTCTTGCATAGAAATCGAGGCAGATTATGTACAGCAAGTTTCTGTTGTTCTTTTGGCACAAAAATCGAGATCCGTACAGCAACATTTATTGTTGTTTTGCACAGAAATCGAGGAGGCCGTACAACTGCATTTATTTCAGATTTTCTGGGCATGAAAATCGAGGAGGCCGTACAACATTTAATGTTATTCTGTTTTGCTGTTTGCACATTTTCCAAGGTGGTGGTTGAGCACGGAAAACAAGATAAGTTGTAAAGTTTACTTGCTGATTTTTTTGCTGAATATTTCTCTCACTGTAAAAAGCATTTTCCAGAAATAAGAAGGAGCTTTCGAACTGGTTTTCCCCAAGAGTTGTAGGGGGTTTTTCCAGGGTCACCTTGACCAAAAATCACTGTGTTTAAATGTGTTGAATGGCTGTTTGTATGTGATGATATTTATTTCTGCATTTTCCAGCATTCTGTAATATTTCTGGAATTTGTGTTTTCAGCAAAATTTATTTTCCAGTTGTTGAATGTATGGATATGGGAAAGGGCATTTAACTATTTTGGAGAAATAAGGTGAAACTGAAAACCGGGGTGGGAAATGAGAAATTTCTACATGGTATCAGAGCTTGGGTGCTGAAAGAGCAGTTTGGGACAGCAAGGAGAAAAAATGCAGCCTGCTGATTTTTCACTCAGAAAATTCCAGCAAGCTGATTTTTTCACAAACAGAATTTTTACCTTTACTACAGCAGTGCTATTTTTTCAGTTTTAGGACAGCAGGATGTCATTGGGATTGAGGGTGGAGGATAGGTTGGAT
This sequence comes from Pinus albicaulis, assembly GCA_034641835.2. Taxonomy (NCBI): domain Eukaryota; kingdom Viridiplantae; phylum Streptophyta; class Pinopsida; order Pinales; family Pinaceae; genus Pinus; species Pinus albicaulis. The sequence goes on from CM076576.1 coordinate 511,986,086, forward strand.
GGGCATACCAATTACAGTGTTTGGAAGGAGAGAATGCAGAGTATCTTTGAGGAGGCGGAAGTCTGGAACATAATGGTGCATACCGCACAGAACCCTGTAAATGTGCCTACTGATGCTACTCAGTTGGCAGCATATAATAAAAAGAACAACAAGGGTAAGAGACTGATTATAGATGGAATCAAAGACCATTGCATTCCTCATGTGAGAGGAAAGAGAAATGATCATGAGATGTGGACAGCATTGACCAACCTCTACCAGAGTACCAATGAAACACGGAAAATGGTCCTGAAGGAGAAGCTGAAGAACATTAAGATGGGTAAGACTGATAGTGCAGCTGGATATCTCACAAAGATTACTAATGTGAGAGATGAGTTGGCAGCAATTGGAGAGGTAATTCCACCCACTGAGTTGGTGCAGATTGCAGTGAATGGCATCCCCAGTTCTTGGATGAACTTTGCTGATGGGGTTTGTGCACGTGAGACTCTTCCCACATGGGAGAGGTTTTGGGATGACTGCATTCAGACAGAGATCAGGAAAGGTCAGCTTGGGGAAGCCAAGCTAGTTGAGCAGGATGAGGATGTAGCACTGTTGGTAGGACGCAAGAAAGGCAAAGGGAAGAAGTAGGCTTCCACAAGAAATGGTGGGGGCAAAGGTAAAGGTAAACAGGATAACACACAGAAGGACTGTTCCAAGATTTAGTGTTGGAATTGTCAGAATATGGGACACTATGTAGTTGTGTGTCCGGAGAAGAAGAAGAAGGGGAAGAACCAGAGCATGGCAGCTTCAGCAGAGGTTGAGGACTTTGCAGATCGTTTTAACCGGGAGTTTGGGTTCACTGCGTGTGAGTCCTCTAGTGCGGGATCATCTGCCATAGAGGTTCAGAGGGAGCATGCATTTCCCTCGACTAGCGGAGCATCTTCGGGTATCTGGTATGTGGACAATGGGGCTTCACGTCACATGACAGGAGTCCGTGAGTACTTCTCAGAGATTTCAGAGAGTGGCACTGATATAGAGGTAGTACTCGGTGATGACAGAGTTGTTAGAGCAGTCGGTGTGGGGACACTGACATTTCAGAGGGAGTCTAAACCTCCCTTGAAGGTGTCAAATGTTCTTTATGTGCCAGGGATGAGGAAGAACCTCATATCCGTCTCAGCTTTGGAGGATAGAGGATATGAGGTACTGTTCAGGGGAGGACAGGTGCTGATGTATCCCAGGGGCACTCCAGCTGATTCAGCTAGAGTGATAGGTGTACGCCATGCAAATGTGTACAAGTTTTCATTTAAGCCCCTTTTGGCATTGAGCAGTAGTACCGACAGCAGAGCTAGCAGTTCTGAGCTGTGTGAGATTTGGCACCGCAGGATGGGGCATATGTATCATGGAGCCTTGAGGACCTTGCGGGAGATCACTACAGGTGTGCCAGATTTCAGTACTGATCACTTTGATACTTGCAGAGGATGTGCGATGGGAAAGTTTGCCAAATCCCCTTTTCCCAGCAGTGACAGCAGAGCGACTGGGATACTTGATTTGATTCATTCCGATGTGAGCGGTCGGATGTCTCATGTTTCCTTTAGTGGATATGAGTACTATGTGTTATTCATTGATGATCACTCCAGGAGGACCTGGATTTATTTCTTGAAGACCAAGAGTGAGGTCTTCAAGCAGTTTCAGGAGTTCAGAGCTCTTGTGGAGACACAGACAGGTCGGAAGATCAAGTCCCTAAGGTCGGACAATGGAGGAGAGTACACCCTTGGAGAGTTTGTTGACTATTGTGCGGAGGCAGGCATTAGGAGAGAGTTCACTGTTCCTTACAACCCCCAGCAGAACGGGGTTGCGGAGAGGAAGAACAGATCCATCGGAGGGGCTGCCAAAGCCATGTTACATGATCAAGGGTTACCATTGTTTTTGTGGGCAGAGGCCTGCAACACAGCTGTTTATTTGCAGAACAGGAGTCTGCATCATGCCTTGGGGCACATGACTCCGGAGGAGGCTTTTTCTGGGAAGAAGCCTGATATTGGTCATCTTCGTATCTTTGGGTGTATCACATACTCCTACATACCCAAGGAGAAGAGGACCAAACTAGAGCCCACCGCAGAGAACGGTATCTTTGTGGGCTACAGTGAGACCTCAAAGGCCTTTCGGATTTACATTCCTGCACAGAGGAAAGTTGTTGTCAGGTAGGATGTGAAGTTCAAGGAGGATAGGGCCTTTAGGAGGTCACGGGAGTTAGAGTATCTGGATCAGCCAGACCCTCAGCAGCAGTTGAGTCAGTCGCAGGGATCCAGTGGGCAGGGATCAGGAGGATTCGGAGGTACATCTATGACGATGTCAGGTCCGTCAGTGGGGAGTGGCTCGCAGAGTCAGAGGGGTGGTGCTATGGGAAGCACGCAGAGCAGTCCACAGAGCAGTTCACTGGGGAGTCCACTGATGGACAATTCACATGGTACCTCAACATCTACAGGTTCAGGTGCAGGCAGGAGGACAACAGACAGACAGTCAGGAGTTCAGGCTCCTGATGTTGAGGAGGAGGAGTTTTATTCTCCGGCGGGAGAAGTGCACTCAGGGAAGAGGAAGCCCAAGTGGCTTTAGGACACCTTGAGAGATGCCACATCTGTTGCTGAGCCTAAGAGGCCGGTCAGAGAGAGCAGACCACCTGAGAGGTTTTGTAGCTATATGGAAATGGCTACCAGCATCCTTGACTCTGAGCCTTCTAGCTATGAGGAGGCAGCTAGCCAGCAGGTCTAGAGAGAGGCCATGCAGGAGGAGTATTCCTCTATCATGAAGAATGATGTTTGGGAGGTGGTGCCGAGGCCTGAGGGCAAATCCGTGGTTACTTCCAGATGGCTTTACAAGGTAAAGCATGCTGCAGATGGCAGCATTGAGAAATTCAAAGCGAGGTTTGTGGCTAGAGGGTTCTCCCAGGTAGAGGGAGTTGACTATGAGGAGACCTTCGCTCCCGTGGCTCGATATACTTCGATCCGCTCCATTATATCGATAGCAGCAGAGATGGGTTGGAAGATCCACTAGATGGATGTGAAGACCGCATTTCTCAATGGCTTCATACAGGAGGATGTGTACATTGAGCAGCCACAGGGCTTTGAGGTGCATGGGAAGGAGTCCCATGTGTGCAGACTGAAGAAGGCCCTTTATGGCCTGAAGCAAGCTCCCAGAGCTTGGTACTCCAGGATAGATACTTACTTGCAGAAGATGGGTTTCACAAAGAGTGAGGGAGATCCGAACCTTTACTATATTGTGATAGGTGAGGAGCCTCTCATTCTGGTGCTGTATGTGGATGACTTGGTCATTACAGGTGCAGAGAGACTCATAGAGCACTGCAAGAGAGATCTTGCGATGGAGTTTGAGATGAAGGACATCGGCTTGATGCATTACTTTTTGGGTTTGGAGGTGTGGCAGGAGGAGGGGCATTTCTTCCTGGGACAGGGGAAGTATATTGTGGACATCATTGGCAGATTCCACATGGAGGATTGTAGACCCATGTCGACACCGATGATCACCAACTGGAAGAAGCTTCATGCTTCGGATTCCGAGTTGGTGGATCCCACATTGTACAGACAGCTGATTGGTTCCTTGATGTATTTGGTCAACACTAGACCAGATATTTGTTTTGCAGTCAACACGATGAGCCAGTTTATGTGTGAGCCTAGGAAGGTTCACTGGGTGGCTGCAAAACACATTTTGCGATACTTGCAGGGGACAATGGATTATGGTCTGGACTACAGGCAGGGGGATGGAGTGAGATTGGCAGGTTACACTGATTCTGATTGGGCAGGTTGTGCTTCTGATAGGAAGAGCACTTCAGGGTGCTGTTTTGGGTTGGGTTCGACAGTGGTGTCATGGTTCAGCCGGAAGCAGCAGTCAGTAGCATTGAGTTCAGCGGAAGAAGAGTATATGGCAGCCAGTCTAGCTAGTTGTGAGGCCATCTGGCTTCGCAAGATGTTATTTGGCTTATTTGGTCAGCCGTTGAGACCTTCAGTGATTTACTGTGATAATCAGAGTTGCATTAAACTCACGGAGAATCCAGTATTTCATGACAAGTCAAAGCATATCGGGATCAAATATCATTTCATCAGAGACTATGTTCAGAAAGGAGCTGTGAAGCTTGAGTATATTCCCACTGATGAGCAAGTTGCAGATATTCTTACCAAAGCCTTACCACGGGGCAAGCATGTCTACTTCAGAGACAAGATGGGTGTGGTGAGGAACACCTTCCTCGGTAAGAGGGAGTGTTGAAATTTAGTTACCGGAGGACAGGTGGTTCCCTAAGGCTTTGATCTTTGGCCTAGGGAAAAGTGTCCAAAAGAATTTAATTTTTCTCCTAAAGTGACTTTATAAAGTTATAAAGTCAAATCTAATTTAAAAGTGACTTTAAGTGATAAAGTTACTAAAGTCTAATTTTAAAGTGACTTTAATAAAGTCAATGTAAAATTAGAAAGGAAAAGTGACTTTAATAAAGTCAATGTAAAATTAGAAAGGAAAAGTGACTTTGGAAATAAATGACTAAGTGGGTCTTTATTAAAGTGGGGTGAATTAAAAAATAGAAAGTGAGATTTAAATGAGCATTTAATCTTAGCCCTAGATCTCAATCTATTTCATCCATTAGATTTAGGCATTCCCCAAAAGTCACTTAGGGTTAGGTTAAAGGAGGAAAAGGAGGGAAAAGGTCATTCATTCTTTCATGAGCAGATTGAAAGAAGGAGAGCAAGAGAGCAAGGGAGATTTCTGGGCAGTGAGGAGAAGGAGGCAACATCTTGGCACACATTCCAAGGCAGCGGTTCAGAAAGTCCGTACAGCAGAGTTTGGCACACATTCCAAGGCAGTTTCTGGCATGATTTTCTAGAAGACCATACAACAGCTTTTTGGCACGATTTCCAAAAAGCCGTACAACAGTTTGGCTCAGTTTTCGAGGCAGCAGAGGGCTATTTTATTTGGCACGAATTTCTAGGCAGGTCGTACAGCAAGTGGCTGTCCTCTTGCACGGAAATCGAGGCAGATTTTGTACAGCAAGTTTCTGCTGTTCTTTTGGCACAAAAATCGAGATTCGTATAGCAACATTTATTTTTGTTTTGCACAGAAATCGAGGAGGCCGTATAGCTGCATTTATTGCAGATTTTCTGGGCACGAAAATCGAGGAGGCCATATAGCATTTAATGCTGTTCTGTTTTGCTATTTGCACATTTTTCGTGGTGGTGGTTAATCATGGAAAACGAGATAAGTTGTAAAGTTTACTTGCTGATTTTTTTGCTGAATATTTCTCTCACTGTAAAAAGCATTTTCCAGAAATAAGAAGGAGCTTTCGAACTGGTTTTCCCCAAGAGTTGTAGGGGATTTTGCCAGGGTCACCTTGACCAAAAATCACTGTGTTTAAATGTATTGAATGGCTGTTTGTATGTGCTGATATTTCTTTCTACATTTTCCATCATTCTGTACTATTTCTAGAATTTGTGTTTTCAGCAAAATTTATTTTCCAGTTGTTGAATGTATGGATATGGGAAAGGGCATTTAACTATTTTGGAGAAATAAGGTGAAACTGAAAACTAGGGTGGTAAATGAGAAATTTCTACATGTTACTGAGGAGCAATTAATTTCTCAAGCTCAGTACCTTGACCTTTTCTATACATAGTCAGGTACTTTACATGAAAAAATCCTTGATCTTCCAAAACAAGGTCAAATAACTACAGCTCCTTCAGGGTCTCATGCCGCTGATGGTACGATTGGTACAGTCAATACTAAAATCAAGAAGAAATCTTCAAACAATTCTTCTCCTATTATAACTTTACCTGATTCCCCGAAAGGAGAGTCTTCCCTCGAAATTTCTGCTGACATTCATGTTGTAGAGACATCTACGGCCAAATCTAAATCTGGCAGTAAAAATAAAGGGAAGAATAAAAACAAAAATAATTCAAAATATAAAACTGATAAAAATGAATCAATTGATGAAAAACGCAAGCCTTGCTACCCTTGTTACATTTGTGACGAGGATCATTTTACTAAAGAATGCCCGCATCAAGCAGAGGTTGTGAAATTCGTTAAAGGTTCACAACAACCTGCTGTCTTGAAGGATCCTTTTCCTAGTCAATATAGTAAGATGATTGGTTCTACCTCAAATGCCTCAGATGAACCTATTCTGATGATGTCTCATGTCAGGATTGCGACGCGATTGCAAGATTATGGTACTAAGAATCCTGTTTATGGTAAAGAAGTAGAATCTTCTAGTGCAAACACATCAACTACACGTCCTCCTGTTTCTGGTCCGCTACAGATCGCGAAACCCAATCCAGATTTAGTAATCAAACCACTTGCTAAAGGTTTTCTTCATAAAACAGCTTTCAATCCACATGCGAGAGCTGCTCAGAATTACAACATTGTTGAGGACTTAGCTATTTCCCCTTCAGCAATGTCGGCTTTGGAAGTGTTTCAATCATGCCCAACACAGCATAAATTACTTTTGTCTGCCATAGGAGCTGTTGATATTCAGGATTCAAACCTAATAATATTCGATTTAGAGAATAGTACACCTCGTCTACCTCACCAAATGGCTTTCCAAATTCTAGTATTAGTCAAAAACAAACCGATATTTCGGACTGTGATTGATGAGGGAGCTTCAACGTGTATTATGTCGATCTAGTGTTGGAAATCTCTTGGTTATCCTACACTCAATCAGTCTCTGACAATTCTAAAGGCTTTTGATGGCCGAGGTTTCCACCCTTTTGGTATTTTGCAGGATTTACCCATAGGGTTCAAAGGTAAAACCGTAAATCTAGATGTGGAAGTGGTTGATGCCCCTCTAGATTACAACCTTCTCCTGGGTCGTAGTTGGTCTTATGCTATGAATGTTATTGTTTCTTCGTTCTTTCGGCTTATAAAATTTCCACATGAAGGAAAGATCATTACAATAGATCAGTTAACTTATTTTTCTTCCAATCCAGCCTCTATAGAAACAATCCAGCACGTTGGTAAAGTGGCTATCCCTTACAAGGATGTTGGAGTAGGTTTGATTAAAGATTCGGGTTTACTAGGAACTTTTTCTTTTCCTCCTCCTAACATATCACCTTCTATCGCAACTATTCATATGATTTCATTAGATACTATTATGTTTGATGATCCTTGGATCGTACCTTCCGACTCCGAGTTAGATTCATTTGATGGCATGATGCCTTTGAGTCCATTTTAAATTGCATATCAGGCTGTACAGTCACTTTTCGACCCTTCTTCAACCGAAACTGATCCAATGAATGGGATCCATGAGGAATCACTTTCTATATCTAGTTCAGCCACAATGACATTTCCTAATCTTGTTCATACTAATGAGAAAATTCGTGAACTTTTGTCTGTTGATGATTTAAAATGGAAAGATATTCATCACCGATCTTCATTTTTACCTGACCTAGATCATTTTGAAAATGACTTTTCTTCTATTTTTACTGCTGAATATGTCAAGGAACCGCAGAATCCATTGTGAAATCCTGATTCTGAGTTAAATTTGGAAAATATCTCTCGAACAATTCCAATTGAAATTTCAGTGAAGCCAAGAATAATTGAAAACATTCATATAGGTGCTTGTTGTACATAAGATGAAATTCAAGCTTATAAGGCCCTATTTCAAGAATTTCATGATGTGTTTTCCTGTTCATATGAGGAAATTCGAGGAATCGATCCGTCAATTGTCGTACATGAAATCAAGACTTCCCCGGATGCCAAACATGTCTGTCAACGTTTACGTCAAATACATCCTAGAAAATTTGCTGCTATCAAAGCTGAAGTTGAAAAATTACTTCGTGCAGGTTTCATTTATCCAATTCCTTTAACTGATTGGGTATCAAATATTGGTCCTGTTAACAAAAAACAAGAAACAATAAGAGTATGTATCGACTATAGGGATATTAATCGAGCTTGTCCTAAAGACAATTATCCAACCCCCTATATCGATCAAATAATTGATGATTGTGCCAGCAGTGAAATGTTCTCATTTATGGATGGTTTTTCCGGTTATAATCAAATAAACATACTCCCTGCTGATCAGCCAAAAATAGATTTCATTTGTCCATGGGGGACATTTTCTTATTGAAAACTACCCTTTGGATTGAAGAACGCTGGGGAAAATCTTCAAAGGGAAATGTCTTACACATTTCATGACATTAAGCACATTTTGCAGCCTTATCTCGATGATTTACCTGCTCATTCATCGCGTAGGGCTGACCATCTCACTCATTTACGAGCTATGTTTATGAGATGTAGGAACTATCAAATTCAGCTGAATCCACACAAATGTGTTTTCTGTGTAGAATCAGGTCACTTACTGGGATTTCTTGTTTCGAAAGCAGGCATTCGCATTGATACATCGAAGGTCGAAGCTATTGTCAATCTACCTCCTCCTTCGACTCTGCGCCAACTCCAAAGTTTGAGGGGAAAGAAAAAATTTTACGTCGCTTCATTCCTAACTATGTCAAGCTAACAAATGTTTTTACAAGGTTGTTAAAATAGAACGTTCCATTATTTTGGGATGAGATCGCTAATCGATATTTTTATACACTCAAACATGCACTGACCCATGCACCGTTATTGCACCCTCCCAATTACAACCGAGACTACATTTTGTACTTCACCGCCGCTCATTCCACAATTGGGATGGTTTTAGTTCAGGAAGACGAATTCAACAATGAACATGTCATTTACTATCTTAGTCGAAATCTGCATCCGACTGAGATCAAATATACACATGTGGAGAAATTGGCCTTGGTAGTTGTTCAAGTTGTCCAAATATTTAGACACTACATCTTATTACGCAAAACCACAGTAATATCTTACTGTAACCCTATGATGTACATTTTAACCAAACAATTGCTAGGGGGCAAGTATTCCAAATGGATAGTTATCCTGCAGGAATTTGACTTGGAATTTGAAAAATCCAAGGCAAAGAAATATTTGATTTTTTCCGAACTGATATGTGATTTCCCCTCTACTGATACTGAAACTGTGCCGGAGCAGCCCATTGCGGATGAATCCTTGTTTCTTATCAGTACTCTTGATCCATGGTATGGGGATATCATCGATTATCTCCAAACCCAATCTTTTCGGCCTGAAATCTCACAATCTCAGAGACGGAAAATACATTTCCAATCCCAACAATACAATATTATTGGTGACACACTCTATCGTCGTGGAGCGGATTCTGTTTTTCGACGTTGTCTTACTCATGAAGAAGATGAGAAGGTTTTGAATGACTGCCATTTTGGAGCATGCGGCGGTCATATGTCTGGGTATGCCACAGCCAAAAATATATTGCGCGCTGGTTATTTCTGGCCTTCGTTATTTAAATATTGTATCTATGCAGTCCGGAAATGCCACAATTGTCAATTTTTTGATTGTAAGATGCGTGCGACACCTGCTCCTCTTCACCCTATAATTGTTGTTAGTCCTTTTGCAAAGTGGGGTATTGACTTTATTACATGTAACCCTCACTCGGCCGGGGGGCATGCGTATATTATCTTAGCAGTAGATTATTTTACTAAGTGGGCCGAGGCGATGCCTAAATTTTCGGTAGATAGCAAGACTGCTGAAAATTTCGTATTCAATCATATAATTACTAGATTCAGTGTTCCTCAAGCTATTATTACAGATCATGGAAGCCATTTTCAAAACATCATGATGACTTAACTTACACTTCAACTTGGCATGTGCCACGATAGTTCCACTCCATATTATCCGTAGGCTAATGGTTTGGTTGAAGCTATCAATAAAGTTTTAGTCACTATGATCAGAGGAATTATTGGTATTCATAAGTTGAATTGGCATTCCATGTTATTTTCAGCACTTTGGGCATATCGGACCTCAGTAAAAACGTCAACTGGTTTCACTCCTTTTCAACTGGTTTACGGTTTGGAAGTTGTGTTGCCTATTGAATGCGAAATTATGTCATTGAAATTAGCCATAGTATTACTCCTAGATATGTCTGAAGAGGAGAAATGTTTTTTGTACTTGGCTCAGCTAGATGAGAATCAACGAAACGCTGCAATAGCAAATGAGGCTCATGTCAAACGAATAAAAGCTCAGTATGATAGAAGTGTTACCCCTCGTAATTTTTTAGAAGGAGACCTAGTCTTAGTATACGATCAAGCCAATGATAAGCTAGGAGCTGGAAAATTTGTGCCCATGTGGCATGGTCCTTTCATTGTTAAGTGAAAGCTAGCAAAAGGGGCCTATGAGCTGATAGATTTCGAGGGTGTCCCTTTAGATAAACCCAGAAATGGACTTTATCTGAAGAGATATTATTCTTAAACTTGGTGTGGAGATTTTTATTAGATTAGATTTCTTTACTATTGGTGTGTCTTAGATTAGAAAAGTGTGCCTAGTTTAGAGTGTGTTTTTGTCACTATTACTGCTTATCTGAGTTTTACTCTTGATATTGCAGATGTCGACGTCTCTTCAAACCTACATTGGTTTTGCTGATGGTGCTTGTCATAGTACACGGAACATTTCTTCTACAGCTTGGGTTATCTATTCACCCTCTGACGAGTTAGTATCCATGCATGGGGTAAGCCTCGATCAAACAATGAATAACATTGCAGAGTATAGTGCAATGATTGAGTTATTATCTGAATCCATATCGTTTGGAATTTGGAGTTTGATTGTTAGGTTGGATTTTGAACTTGTTATATTACAACTTAATAGGGTTTATGCCATTAGAAATCCAGTGTTATTACAGTTATTTTTAAGAGTTCGTCTCTTGGAACGTGAATTTTATTACATTGAATATCAACATATTCCAAGACATTTAAATACATTAGCAGATGCAGTTGCTTCTAGTATGATAAAGCGACATTTTCAATAATCAAAACAGTAAATTAAACAACATTCAATAACATGTACACAGATAGTCGGTAAATAGTGATATATCATAGTATAGAAGTGTTTCAAAAAATATACATCGTCTTCGATCATAGGTTGGAAACACCTTATGATCGGCAAAAATGATAATACAAAAGGTCAAAAATATGAGTCTACAACACGATCATCCTATCACTGATGATGATCACGATAAGAGACCACTGCCCGGGCCACCCTACATAGGAACCTCCTAGATGGTCCTCGGACACCAATCACATATCTCTGTAATCTGAGAGGAATATCATCTATGTCCATCTCTGGAATGTATAGAGTCAGGCACTCTAGGTGATGCTCTAAATCAGACAGAATATCTGTTGATTGGCCCTCTAGGGCTGGCGCTACGGCAGCTGGATGCCTCCTCTAATAAGGCTGGAGATGGGCTGGTCACCATGGGCCCACATCTGCATTTAAAAAATTTTATTATTAGTTTTGAGATGATTAAAATAAAAAATTAAATTAAATTAGAAATGTTGAAAATGATTTTTACCTTATTCATCCCATTGTTTCCCTGCTGGGAGAGCCATCTCCTGGTCACCACGAAAATCTATCCCGGTGTATGGAAAGTCCTCTATAACAAAAATTTGGCATTCTAGCCAATCAAAATATGAAGGAGGAAATAGAAAAATCTTGACGCCCTCAACAACGTGATGAGCCATCAATGCAGCCCAATGAACCATCCTAGGTTCTGGAGGTCGACCAACATCAACAGGAATGTTCTGCGGAGCTAACATGGGGATCCTCTCTAGAGCAAAGGTGACTACAATGGATCCATATCCAAAATTATTTAGCTTTCTGTTCTTTGCTCTGGTTAGTTGGCCTTTTACGTTGGCCAACACAGCTTCACACCAGTTGAAAATGGTGCCTCGAAAATAGTCTATAGCAATGTGCATCTGCGAACCGGTAGCCACATGCAACGCTGCGCTCCCGCACAGTCTGGTGACCGTAAATGCAATAAATTTTAGCTCGGGGCGGATGATAGTTTTTATGTCAATTCATTTGTCCCGAGGGTCTACCTGATCATCACAGAAACTCTAGTCAAAGACTAGCGACAAATTCACCACCTGGCCTAGTCCCAAACAGAGAAATTTGTTCGCCCCTCTTGGAAAAACCAATCAGAAAATAGATATCCTCTAGCTCAATTTCGAGCCGGTGGCCACCAATAATGACACACTAGTCCTATACATTCCATCTGTTCACCAGCCACGTCAGGAGGTCTACATGTGCCCTCATGCCCTAAATGGCCCAGAATTTATAAAAACCACATGCTCTTAATGCCTGCATTGTAGAAAAATGATTCATTGCTGAATCATCCATGTCTTCATGCTCAAGTTATCTCCAAATAAGCATCTTGTATGTCCTACATTGCATAAAAATACATATTAGAACAAGATTTTTTGAAATTTTTTAGGCAGGAATTGAGAAAATTGAGTTCAAAATTCCATTGCGCGGGGTTCGCACCTAAACTTCATACACAGTACGTAGATACGCACGTGCACTGTGGAACAGGTGCGGACCCAGGACTATTTTCCATGTAGAAAAAAGTCAGGGTCCGCAGGGCTCGCGTGTTGCACCTGCAGACCCTCACGGGTGATTTTTTCAACATATTTTTGCTTAAAAAATGCAATCTAAAGCCTAAAAATGAAATATAAGCAGATGAAATGCAAGATAAGGAGGTCGTGCATTACCTGGAGCTGACAATTCTCGATTTTGTCGGACGGATTTTCCAGAATCTTTGCAGGAACGTTTTTACCCAAAAGCTTTTACTTTTCACTCTGAACTCAAATGGTAAAAATAAAGTTAGAAAAAGTCCCTTTTATAAGTTTTCTCGAATAAATGAATTTTTAATTTGTTTATTTTTCACTTTAAAAAGGTTATTTTTTAAAGCATTTTTACTTATCTTAAACAAGTATGTGTAATGTTTCGAGTTTTTATGCAAAAATTGGATTTTTCAGGAAAATTGACTGTTTTCAACAAAGAGCATACTTTTATCACTTTTTCGGACTCTTTCAAAAAAATTACGAAAAAGAGAAAACTTGGAGTTCTCTTTTAAGCTCTTTTTAGACTCTCTAAACATGAAAATATTGCTGAGCACTTGGTTATTCAAACTCATTAAAATAAATGAATGATTGTCCCTGCAGTATACGTTTACCCCTTTTATGGACTGAAATGGACTATTTACGAAAAAGGTATACGTTGGCTAATTACGGTCAATAGAGTTCTCTACCGCATTATTTTATCCTTTTTTCGGGCTCGAGAGACTAAATTTACGAAAAATTACCCCCATGGAGTCTTCTTAATTTTTTTCTTCTGACTCCCTAAAATTGAAAAAATGCCGAGTTTCTCCTATACTAGACTCGTTAAAACTCAACAGTAAAGGACCTGTTCAATTTTAAACAGGAACGAACCACTCATTCTTAGGGTTTGAATCTTAAACTAAGTTGGACTCATCCGAAGGATGAGCTTATAAACAAGAAAATGTTATCCTCCTCAAGCTTGTCAAAAATAAAGAGGTACTTGCCAGAAATGGTCGGGGAAAAAGAGAGGAAAATGGATCTTTTTGGTGTATTTTGATTTTTCGAAAGGCTAGTTAACCACTCTTGAACATGACACTTTTTGTTCACCTAGGTTGGGAAATCCTTTTCTAAACAGTTAATCAAACCATATTGAAAGTTTTTAGCCAGTTTCTGAGTATTAGCTCTGGGTCAATTATGACCAAGCCATCTGCAGTGTCGTTATGTGTTCAAGAGGATAGTTCAAATAAACCATTCATCTGTGAAATATCTTTCATCCATTTTGACCATCCCTGAGTCAATCCTTGCCAATATATTTCTTCCAAACGTGATCTATTATTTCTTGTTGTGGGCTTTCCTACGACGGATCACTTTCTATCGACGACAACTCGTTATCTAGGAAGTTGATCTAGAAATTATCAGTGCCTTGAAATATGCATGCCTCAATGGCAGGTTTCTCACCTTTGACGACAGGTTTCATCATTGACCTTCGATCGAATGATTCCGTGACATGCTCAAATTTAACTCATTCATTCACATTTCATGGATTATACTGAGTACTTTGAGAGCCATTGACATTAATGGTGGTTACTCTCACACTTGTTAACAATTTACATTATTTACTGGTAATCAAGTGGTTTCTACCATGTTCGACTTCGACACATTCATTCACATGGATAGAATCGTAATAGTTCGAGATGCGGAAATCAAGACCCTGGATCTAGTTTCTACCATCCAGGTTATGAGGAATTTTGTTATCATTTTATACAGTGGACTATTCATAAACAGATGGTTGTTTCCATACTGTGTCTACACATGTCTATACTGTTGATATCTTCAAAATCATTCCTGTATCAAAACAGTTTGAATCAGTTTCTAGCTAGTTTTGATCTGAATATGGGAATGCCTACCTCAATGATGATATGTATACATATATATATATATATATATATATGAATTGTTTTACAGGTTCCGACTGGGGTGTCCACAGGATGATCCTTGAAATGATAAAGTACTACACTCTTCATATATGACAGACTTCAGCTTCATCTATTCTAGACTTTGCACTTTAGGGGGCAATCTGTTGCACTGAAAATTTTCATCCTGACATTCTGCTATGTGTGTGAGCTCATTATCACTCATACTTCCTCGTTTGCAAGTATAAAATATCAGTTCCTCATGTCAAGCCTTGAAAATCAGAGAATTTTTTTTAAAAATCTCCTTAACTTTGGTAACACACTTTCTTTGTATCTTGCCTGCGGTCCCGCACCTAATGTTCATGAATCCTGCATACCTGAACTCACTTTCTCTGTGTTATGGGTGTGGACCCCTGTAAATATTAAAAAGGCACAAGTAAACTTAGAAAATCTCACTTTCAGCAAATTCTAGAAGCCTCTAGAAATAATCTTGCGGTGGCAAAACCGCTCTTTTGAGGTTCATGTATCCCTTACCTTATGAAGCTAACCCCTTGATGTAAGGATCGTATCCCTTTGATGGAGGATTCTACCCCTTGATATTTGGAACTGAAACCTCCTCTTTTCCACTCTAAAAAGAGGCATTGGGTAGCCTCAAGGGGAGTTCAAGCTTTAGAATTATTTGAGGTTAAGTACTGTTGGGATTCAGACTCATTTAACTGAGATTTTTGTGAGGGGAGATCACATACCTCTATTTGTCCTAGTTGGAAGAGTGCAAGGCTTTTTAGAGTAGTGGAGATTCTTGCTTCGGACCCCGAGAATACCTATTCAACATCAAGGCTAAGGTTGTAAAGTTTTCTTTCTTTTAAAGTTAGTGCAAATGAATTCATTTTTCTCAATAAGTTGTTAGTTAACTGTTTATTTCATGGATTCCTTGATCACCATGATAAGCATGATTTATGATTTTTACTATACAGGTGCTATTTATTTTTTTCTTGTTTGTGACTACAGGCTTGTGAAGATAACTCCCTCAAGTGCACAAGGGACAACAGCTTCAAACAAGCATTGGATCTACGGTAAGTTCTTTACACCTTTATAGTATTCTTTTGTAAATCGCATATGTTTAGAGAAAGATAGGTTTATTTGGCTGTTTGTTGCTAGATTAAATTTTGGTACTAGGGAGATCGATCTTGTCCGCAAGATTGATTAATCTGCCCAACAATAAAAATCACATTCCCTAATCACCGAAGACTGGTCCTACACCAGAAAATATTGCTTCTCTTCCATCTTCTGTAAAGCCATTAGCTATTGTTCTAGTCCCAACAATCAACACACAACCATGAATTTTCCCTGTCGTTCGAATTTCTAGGGCCGCTACAACATCATTGTGAACAAAATGCTTCACATTTCCTAGAAAAATATTTCTGAAATAATGAAAAAAGTTAGACTAATGTCCACACTCCAAAGTTAACCAAAATGAGAATACATCCAATCTTCTAGGATTGTGAGGCAGACTGCAATGAAAAGAAAAGGAAGAAGTAAATGGCGTTGTATTTCCATTCCTATATTATGGTTTCCTGGCTAAGAGCACATTCCTCGATTGCATTATTTTTCATACAACAATGCAACATCCTTCCCTTGGAAAAATTTAAGCAATGAGGGTGAAGGGGAGGAGAAAAAGTAGAAGTAGGGCTGGTACTATATTTATTTCTCATTTAATTATGGCCCATGGAACGATGACTCACTGCTCCATTGAAATTCTAAGGTGATGGCATCTTCGAGTGCTCAATCTCACCTACAACATCCTCTTGCTCCCTTAAAACATTCAAAATTTGAGATTGGGGATATTGAGTTACTTGAGGTTTTGTGTATGCCATAATCGGGCCCATTTATTTCTTCAACACTTCAATTTTTCCATATATCTCCCCTTCACAAACACGCTCTACCAAAATGAAAAATCATGGCCAGGATTACAAACTTATTTTGTAAAGGCAATCATACAAGCTCGGTTGTTGGAAAGGGAAGGAAATATTAATATAGGGGAAAAAGCACTCAATTTAGTGAGTGACATTACCTTTGGTAGTTATAGTCTTCCAGAGTAAGAGTTTGATGTGCTTTTTTAAAGAAAAATGAAGAATGGAATCGTTCAAACTCCTCCACTTATGTCACATAAAAGAGCCCCTCCGAGATGTTCTGGACCAAGTTACCAAATATCATGAAAACATAAGAAGAAGTACTCCACGTTTTTTTTTTGAAGCGGTAGAAAATAGATCAATTTTCTACTGATAGGATTGATTTTCTAAGGAAGAATCTATCCTGCAAGGTTATACCTCATGAAAAAAAAATATTATGTGCTCTTAATCTACATTATTATTATGGAATCTTAGTTGGTTTTCGCCCCTTCAATAGTATAATAATACCTCACACCTCCCTGTTGTTGAATCTAGAGATGGAATGAGTAGTTCCCATCGACATGAAGAATGAGTTAGTGTATTAATGAGTGAGTAGGTTAATCTTCTTCCTTCTACAACAACATTGTAAAAATACCCAATACATCAAGTTTCATCCTTACAAAAATTCCAATGAAACCAACAATGCATATTGTAACCCCATTGAAATCCATTACCAACCAAAAATTTAATTCATCACACCACTTACGCTATTCTATGTAGCTGAAAGCCAATCCTTTATATAATAATAGTCCAATATTTAAACATATAGAAAATTTCATTCCAAAAATATTTGAAATTAACCTCAACATTTCATAAAATCCTTTGATAACCTCACGCAAAATTTATCAAAACAACATGAAGTGACCCTAAATGCATATTTCCACTATATTCAAAATAATGACATTAAAATCAAAATGTAATAAATGAAGTCAACATTTGGGATGAGATTTACCTTACGGCCAGGTAGGACAATGTTGGGATGGGTACTTGTTCTCCAATGCAACAACGACAAATGAAACATACATTGAAAGCGGCAGTCGAAATGTACATTGAAACTTTGGGATATTGAAGCTCCCACCAAATTAGTAAGTAAGTGTCTAGAGGGAAATTGAAAATAAAAAATAAATGTAAGTGTGTTGAGGGAAATTTAAAAATGAAAATAAATGAAAATGTGTAGAGGGAAATTTAAAATTAAAAATAAAACAAACTTGTGATCACTAAAACAAATGGAGGGAAGGAAACAAAGAGGGATTCATTATAGCTTCACCAACACCATATGTTAATAGTAAAAAAGGGCCAATTTCCTATGTCCATGTGTTTATTCCACATCGATACACAATAAATTTTCTCATTCTATGTATATTTATATATTGAATTGTTAATTATTAAATTAGAGTGAAAATGTGGTGGTCATGATAGTGATTGAAAAGAACCCTATTTATATTATTTCTTCTATTTATGAAAATGATATTGACCATGTTAATATGTGTTGTGGTTAATCATTTTAATAGCAACTTCTATGTTGGTTTAGTAATGATTGTATAAAAATGTTATATTTCTATCATTATAGATGGATTCATGGACCCCTTTAAGGGGGTAGTTGAATCCATCTACCAAAATTTTAGCAATGTAGATGAGGGTCTTTTAATTTTAACCTTGCAGGTGGACTAAAAGACCCCTTTGTCTATAAATTTAACAATGAAGATGGATTCAAAGAAGGGGGTCTCTGAATCCATATCTAGTGTTAAACTTCAGAGACAAAAGGGTAATAGGGATTTTAACACTATAGATGGATTCAGAGACCCCTTTGTCTCTAAATTTTGACACTCCAGATGGATTCAGAGACCCCTGTATTGAAATGTAACACTACGTTACCAAAATTTCAATTTTCCATTTATGGAGTCATACAATTAAAAATTACTAACATAAATGACTAATTCATATAATTGTTGTATTTTTTATTTGGAAATATTTTTATTCTTGGACTATAATATTAATTTACGTTAATCATTATTAACTTTGTCACTTATTATCTAGTCATATATTTTAATCCTAAACTAAATTAATCAATTAAGTTAGTCGTTTTAGTTTAGTCACTTATTATCTAGTCGTATATTTTATCCCTAGACTAAATTAGTCATTTAATTTAGTCATTTTTAGTTCTGTCACTTAAAATTGCTCAAATTTAGTTGTAATTCACTTGAAATAATTGCGGCGACTAACGGTTTTAGTCACCTAGTCACTAATTTCATCATTTTATACTCGTGTTGGAATTGTTGCAAAAGTATATTGATTCTAGTTAATACATCAACGACTTTGTTTGATAGCCCACTTTTATGCTTGATGAAAAATGTAAAATTTTTGTAAGAATTCATTCCATTTAACATGTCTTTGACTCAATTTTGTTTTGTTGTTGATATACTGCAAATCATGATTATCTGTGTATAGGATGAAATAATAAGAAGAATATTTTTTCTTGGCCTCATTAAGTTTTTCACTGTAGAGGCAATTTGTTTTTGTTCTTGACTTAAGACAACTCCTATTGCAATTCCACTGGCATCAGTCTCAACCTAAAACAATTTATTCACATTTGACAATGGTAAAATAGGTGGTTATGCAATATTTTTGTTTAATAATTGGAAAATTTTATTAGCTTCTTCTGTCCAAATGAATGGTTGAATTTTCTCTTTAGTAGTTTCTAAAATTGGATCACATATTCCACTGAAATTTTTGATAAATCTCCTATAAATAATTTCCAATCCATGAAAAATTCTTACCTCTAAAATTATTCTTAGAGTTGGCCAACTGACTATGGCCTTCACATTCTCCTGATCCATATCTAAGCCTTCCCTTGAAATTACAAAACCTAAGTACAATAGTTATGTTTTCATGAAACTATGTATCTTTAAATTGATTAGAAATTTCTCTTTTTGTAGCATCTTCAAATCCATATTAAGATGTCTTAGGAGTTCTTCTTTTGAATGACTATAAATTAACATATCATTAAGATAAACTATAACAAATTTTCCAATGAATTCTTTTAATACTTCGTTAATTAGTCTCATAAATGTCTTGGGAGCATTGTTAAGTCTGAAGGGAATTACCAACCATTCATATAAGAAATTATTAGTTTTGAATGTTTTTTTCCATTCACCACCTTCTCTAATTATGATTTGATGATATTCACTTTTTAAATCTATTTTCGAAAAATATGCAGCACCATTTAGACAATCTATAAGATCATCAATACGGGGTAATGGAAACATGTACCTGATTGTGATTTGGTTGATTGTTCAAGAATTTGTGCGCATTCTCCATTCAAATCCTTTTTTGGAGACAACATCGTTGAAACAACACACATACTTAAAATTTCTCAAATGATACATTTATCCTGCAATTCTTGCACTTTATTTTTAATCTCTTCATTATCCTTTGGAGTCATTCTATAAGTTAATTTCTTTGGAAGGTTAGCACCTAGAATGAGATCAATATGATGGATAATACTTCTAATGGGGGGAAATCATTAGGCAAGTCATCCACTACGATATCAATAAATTCATTCAACTTATAGAAGATCATTCAAATTTGTAGTATTCCAAAATTAGCATGCAGCTAATTGGAATATTGATTTTTGTTGATTTCACTTAGGAAATGAATAAATGGGTAAGGAGGACCATACATTTCAGAAATAAGAATAAAATCCCTCATAATGTGAAAGGGGATCATAATGCTAGCTATATTTTACACTCTCATGTGTGAACAGGGACAAATTCATGTGGACAAGGTCATGTTTGACCAAGTCAACTGTGTTGGTATGAGAGGAGGAGATCATCCATAGAGACAGTGCATTGAAAATAGGAGGAAGATTCCTTTGTGGAGGAAACCCTAATGAGTGGGGCCTAAGGAAAGATGGATCACACTTGTTTAAAAGAAGTTCAAGGCAGCCATAGGAGGATATGATTGAATATGGGATTTTTGGTCTACATGACTATTCTACTTTCTCCAATGGTTTAGTTGAGATTGTTGTGCTGCTTAGCATAAGGCATTCCTGTTTAGGAATTCCTTCTCATTTATTGAGAGGCCTCTTGAGGGAGCTTGTACTATATTTCTCCACATCTAGTATTCAAGCCAAGCATCCTCCTTCACCTACAACATTATTTCTGCAGAGTATAATGTTGTGTTGCAGGGTGCTGCAGTGGAGGGTTCACAACACCATTTCCGGAGCTAGTGTTTCAAAGGAGGGAGAATTCCTCTCTTTGGGAGATTAGTGAGGAAGGTCTTAGAGAAGATTCCATATCTTGGCACTTGGCCAAGGTACTTCCCATCTTATACAGAGCAGTCCCTTGTAGGAACTGTATCATTTCTTGCAGTGTTGTCGTGTGAGAGTTAAGTCCCTTGATCTTAAGCTAGCCTTTTAGGGAAAGGGCCAACCCTTCTCCCCAAGAATTTGTAAGAAGGATCATCATTCATTTATTGTATCATTCAGCTGTATGTATGTATATATTTAGCTATACTACATTATTTAAGATTCAGATCTGCAGATCCACTCTTTGCACTCATGCTTTCAAGGAACCCTTTCCAGGTTATCCTCATAATGTGTAAAGGGGTTAGATCTCTAATTTTCTCTATGCTTTGAGTAATAAAACTCCAAATATATGGTTTTATCTCATATTTTATCACAAACCCTCATATAATCATGTTTTACTTGCTTCATAAAATTCTATATAGTCCAGGTCATGAGATTTGGATGTTTTTAATCCATATTGAGACCGAGAGATCTATTCAACACATCAAAAGGGATTTGTTTCTTATCCTCTTCTAGATGTGAGTCCCATAATACATAAGCTAAGGGATCTAAGTGATATTTCTCACAGTTATAGCGTAATGTTCTAAAATTAATGTTTTTATGGTCTATATTGTTGCATTTCCCAACTTTGGGATAAAATAGTGGGATATATTTTTATTGTTGTAACATTGATTAATGGTTATGTATTCCTCTCACATTTTATGAGTTTAGTTATCACTACAACTCTAGTTTTGTGTTCATGTACTGCTACATTCCAATTTTGGGATATTATAGTGGTATTAGAGCATAATCTTGGCTCAGCCTGTGGAATCTCAACCAGTATGCAATAAGAAGAAGAAGATAAGAAGGAATAAATTGAAAATATGAAGAAAATGAAATTTGTCCCATCATTTTTCAGATCCATGAAGAACCTCTCCAAGGAGGATAAGAAAATGAAAGAGGAAAGTTGCAGTGAGACCTCTAGAAGGTTTCAAGAGGAGGAAGGCCCATGCACTTCCTATGATCAGAGAAGAAAACTAGTTTTGCAGAGAACTCAAAATCATTTCAATATGCCCTATTCTTTTGAATAATACAAGAAGAAAGGGAAGAGAGGACACTTGGATCACAAAATTCTAAGTGATTACCTTGTTGAGTACAAATCTCAACCTAGAGCCTTCAAGGAGACTCTAGCTTTCCCACAGTTCATTCATTTTAATGAAGAAAGGAGACCTTATGGAAAGGGTGGAATCAAGGGAAATATGTTTCTATTATCTACCTTTGATGGGTCATCTACAACAAAATATTGGGCAAGAAAACTTGATGCATTCTTCCTACTACATACAGTGGTAGAGAGAGAGGTTGTAGAAATTGCAGCACTACACCTTGAGGGTAAAGCCAACATTTGGTGGTTCAAACATTTGAGTCATGCAAGAGTGAATAATTTTGTTGATTTTACTTAAAGGTTGATTAGAAAATTTGGAAAATAGAAACCAGAGGAGGAGAAGCCCTCACCACCATTGAAGGAGACTTGTACTAGCGTTGTCACAACCTTGGAGGAGCGACCATCATTATCAGCAGTTGGGGAAGCCAACACATTAGAGGGAGGAACTCTTGTAGCCATACAAGGTGTTCCAAATTTCCATCAAGGTATGATTTAATTCCCACTTTCTATTATTGCAGCAAATCTTTTAGAGGGTTATGGAAATTTGTCTTTGCATGGCGAAGGGTCAACACATACTGCTAATTTGGAGCAGCAGGATTGAACTACATTGTGCAACTTTGAATTTATCAAGGGAGGGATGAACCATCATCCTCATGTGCCATTGTTGAGCTGCATACCACATTTGAGGTTGGGGTGTGAAATTTTGGAGGATAAGATGAACCCTGTCCAAAACACTTTTATACAAAACCATATGTTCATCTTTGAGTTGGAGTATGAGACAGCCATGCATCATTGGAGATATTAACAGCGCTGTCAATCAATAGTAGTGAGGATTTTTTGCCTTCATCACACTTGGATCCTTATGGATTCAAGATGGTCATTGGTGTGATATCCTCTCTAGGATATCTCCAAGGATTTTCATTTCAACATCCGATGAAATGCAAGGGGAGAAATATGATTTGGGAGGATGGTAGTCTTCATGGGAAGGGTACCAAGATAGAGCATGATGGGGGACACCTACATGTGGATGGTGAGAAATAGGTCAGAAAGCTACTTGCAAATCTATGATATTGGGCAGCAGGAAGCTTGGCTACTTTGGCTACTCTTAAAGGATTTTGGACATCATGTGACATATCCTCTTTCAAAGGGTATGTGGGTGGAAGAATCTTGGTAGGACACTTGCATCATATGGCAGAAAATATTTTGGGTGCATTATGTTGATATGATCTCCTTCATGTCAATCAACATATTTTCACCTCATGATTTGTATGATGGAGGTGTGATGGGGAAACAAGAATTATTATTGTTGTGGATTCTCTTGGGAGAGTATGGGCAGAATTGTTTTCATACTCATCATGATATTTTCGGAGAAAGGGATGGCACATTCAAGGTGCAAAGAGGCTACCCTTCAGCATTGAATGATAAGGAGGGGCTTCCACATAGGAAGAATATTTCCCCACATAGCAGCATGATGGTGGATGAATTTGGCATGTGGAATGTCAAGGAAGGGAGTCATGGAGTGATAAGAGCGTTATCACTAAAGCCAACAATGATTTCACTTGGGAGTATGTTTCTTTTGATAGACTGTTCCAAGGGAGGTATGCATCCTTTCATGTTGCAGATTTTTATGAAAAGATTCTCATGGGAGGACTCATCCATGGACCTCACTTTCAGCTTACTAATTATGCATGGTAAGAAATGTATTACTATACTTATTGTTCATTTCATTGGATATTTGCATTATCTCACCATCTATGTACATTGCATTGCTCCTTAAGAAGGAAAGATTATTTTTTGGTTTCATGATTATTCTAGGACCAACACTTAGGATGATAACCCTTCTCTACATGAATTTGGGAAAGTGTGTTGTCATTTTTATTATTCTCGGCTGATATATAATGTTGCTTACTACCACATAGTAGATGAGAAAACATGCACAACTAGTAACTTGTTGGAGGACAACTTGCCACATGATGATCTAACACAGCAATTAGAAAGACTGCGTTGTATCAACTGGAGGGACCATTGGTATCATCCGAAATTACACATAACCTTCAGCATTTTTCTGATTTGGATTCCATATGGTGATGATGTGCCATTCATTTTGTATGGGATGGTTTGGGCAAGCATGATTCATGACATGGGAGAGAGGATCTTTGGAGATCTATTCTTCTTATTGCCGCTTGAGGGCAACATTAGTGCAGCCCAAGATCAGCAAGTACTCTATAATTATCATAAGTGGAGAGAGGGACAGCATGGGGTAGGCTATTTTTTCTACCATGTTCATTTATTTAGCCCACCTACATTGCAAGAGCTCAAGGTGGAGGAGGATTTTCAGGAGTTGACATGTTGGGAGGTGACTCATCTTTTATGGATGATAGCTTAGGGATGGGAGATTCATATGGGGATGATAGATCCAAAAATATATTAGACCTCATGCCTCTAAAAGGCCTTTAGACAGCCCATTCTTTCCTCCATTGATTTTTTACTTATAGATGATGATAGCTATTTGGGATGCTCACCAAAAGCTAGTTTGCATACTTGGAAGGGGCAACTCGGAGATGTATTGATGAGACAACATCTTGATATTTGGAGGATTTTATCATATGAGGATGCTACATGGAGAGAAGAGGAGGCTCTTTAGTTCTATCCTTGCAGTTTATTGAGGACAAGCAACATTTGGGAGGGGAGGACTGTAATATTCCAAAATTAGCATGCAGCTAATTGGAATATTGATTTTTGTTGATTTCACTTAGGAAATGAATAAATGGGTAAGGAGGCCCATACATTTCAGAAATAAGAATAAAATCCCTCATAATGTGAAAAGGGATCATAATTATAGCTGTATTTTACACTCTCATTTGTGAACAGGGTCAAATGCATGTGGACAAGGTCAAGTTTGACCAAGTCAACAACACCGGTATGAGAGGAGGAGATCATCCATAGAGACAGCGTAGTGCACGTAGGAGGAATATTCCTTGGTGGAGGAAACCCGAATGAGTGGGGTCCAAGGCAATAAGCCTCACACTTTTCTAAAAGGAGGGCAAGTTAGCCATAGGAGTATATGATTGAATATAGCATTTTTGGTCTGCATGACTATTCTCCTTTCTCCAACTGTTTAGTTGAGATTGTTGTGATGCTTAGCACAAGGCATTCCTATTTAGGAATTCCTTATCCTTTCTTTAAAGGTGTCTTGAGGGAGCTTGTAATGCATTTCTCCACATCTAGGCTTGAAGCCAAGCATCCTCTTTCAGCTACAGCATTATTTTTGTAGAGTATAACATTGTGTTGCAGGGTGTTGTTGTGGAGGTTTCACAACACCACTTCCGGAGCTAGTGTTTCAGAGGAGGGATCATTCCTCTCTTTGGGAGATCAGTGAGGAAGGCCTTAGAGAATATTCCATATCTTGGAACTTATCGAAAGTAATTCCCATCTTCTACAGCATAGTCCCTTGCAGGAACTACGTCACTTCTTGCAGTGTTGCAATGTGAGGGTTAAGTCCCTTTATCTTAAGCTAGCCTTTTAGGGAAAGGGCCAACCCTTCTCTTGAAGAGCTTGTAAGAAGGATACTTATTCATTTATTGTATCATTCAGCTGTATGTATGTAGATATTTATCTAGATTTCTTTATTTCAGATCCAAATCAGTAGATCCACTCTTTGTACTCATGCTTTCAAGGAACCCTTTCCGGGTTATCCTCATAATGTGTAAAGGGGATATAATTTTCTCTATGCTTTGAGTAATAAAACTCAAAATCTATGGTTTTCTCTCATATTTTATCAGAAACCCTCATATAATCACGTTTTAATTACTTCAGTAAATTCTATATAGTCTAGGTCATGGGATTTGGGTGTTTTTAAGCCATATTGAAACCGGGAGATATGTTTAACATATCAAAAATGATTTTTTTATGATACCATTCTAAATTTGAGTCCCATAATACATAGGCTAAGGTATCCAAGTGCTATTTCTCATATTTAAAGCGTAATTTTCTGAAAATAGCGTTTTATGGTCTATATTGTTGCATTTCCGAACTTTGGGATAAAATAGTGGGATATATTTTTTGTTGTTGTAACATTAATTGATGGCTATGTATTCCTCTCAAATTTTATGATTTTATTTATCATTGTAACTCTATTTTTGTGTTCATGTATTGTTGCATTCCCATTTTGGGGTATTACAAAATTTGTGCTTGTGAGGATTAGTTTTGGCTTACCAATCAAGGGAAAATGTATCTTCTCATCCTTGATTTCTTCAAGAAATTATTTCCCACTAAGTAAAATTACCTTGGATTGGTCTTCTTCTGGTGCATTTTTAATCTTTAAAGGAAAAATTGCATGCTTTTCTCCATCCTTTTCAAAAGTGTAGGTGTTTTTCCTTCCATCATGTATTGTTTTCCTGTCATATTGCCATGGTATTCCTAGAAAAATATGACACACATAGATATGCATAGCATCGTAAGGAACTTTATCCTTATAGAATCTTATTTGAAACTCCACTATGCATTGTTCATTAACTAGTATCTCATGTCCTTTTTTCAAACATGAAACTATGTAGGGAGTACGATGTTTAGTTTTCTTTAAATTTAGCTTTTATACCATTTATGTGGATGATAAATTATCAGTACTCCCACTATCAATAATGATTTTACAATATTTTCCTCTTGATTTACAAATAGTTTTGAACAATGTTTTTCTTTGTGTGGGTTTCTTTACTTCTTCAATAATCTTTAATAAAGTTCTTTTCATCATCATAGATTCACCAGTTTCAGGTGGATTTTCATGTGTAGAGGATTTTACACTTTTTGTATCAGTTTGTGCTATATGAGTGATTCCTTGGTTAGAAAATATTTCCAGACATTCATTATATTTATGACCAATTTTGTTACATGTAGAACATCTTAGCACTTTGATATGGTCTTCGTCTTCTGAAATATCCTCTTTGTGATTCTGCCTATTGTGAACTATTTCCTTCTTCTCTTTGAATGGGAAATATTCCACTTGAACATGATTTTCTTGATTGTCCTTGATTTGATGATCCTCTGCTTCTTATAGTGCTTGGTTCTCTTCCTCTTTGAATCTACTTTCTTGCTAATTTTTCTTCAATATTATGGGCTATCTGGTAAGCTTCTTCAAGATTTTTCAGAGATAAAACATTTAATTCATCTTGTATTTAAAATCTCAAGCCATTAATATGTCTAGCCAGTTTTTCTTCATATTCTTCCATATGACAAGATCTTATACTTAATCTCTATAACTCCTCTATATATTCTTTTACAGACATAATTTTTTTCTTGAGATTTTGCATTTGGCGAAAAACATTCAACTGATAATCTTGAGGAAGAAATTTACCTTTGAGCTTGATTACCATTCGATCACAAATAATGATCTTCCATTTGTTTCTATTTCTCTTTTCAGCTTGCATGATATCCCACCATAGTGAAACATGTCCCTTTATTCTTGTCACTGCGAACTTAACATTCTTATCATTAGCTACATTTTCTTAGTCGAAATATTTATCCATGGCGTTGATCCAGTTGATTAATTATTTAGGATTTAAATTTCCTTCGTACAAAGACACGTCCACTCTTGGCTTGGTACTTATTCACACGATCATACTAACCATTTTCTCTTCTTTATTTTCTTCTTCAACTTCTTCTTCTTATATTTCTTCTGCTTCACTGATATCACCGATGTTGACATCTATTTGGTGTATTGTGTCTAATGCATCTAATATTGTTCAAATATGTCTCAATTCATCGAGTAAGACCTGGTTTGCAGTTGGTATTCCTCGACCATTTCCAACTCCTCTTTCTCCTCTAGCCCCTCAAACTCTATGGTCCATCTTAATTTAAATAAATTCTAGATCAAAATAAACTCTTATATTACAAAAATCCTTCATTTAAAATATCACTCTCAAATGCCAATATAAAAATGTTATTTGTTTTATTAATATGGAATATGTCTGTTCCACTATAGCATTTTATGACTCATTGAAAATAAAATCATCCTATATTCAACCAAATACACCATATATGGCCATATATATTCACACCATATATATTAATCACACTATATATCTAACCAACTTCACACTTATCCACTTATTACACCAATCACACCCTATAGAATTTAACGTAGAATAAAATTCAATCTAAAAAATTAAATAGTTTACCATGCTTGTAGAGGTTGTGTTTCTTTGCTACCTCGGCTTCTTCACACTATATATCTAACCAACTTCACACTTATCCACTTATTACACCAATCACACCCTATAGAATTTAACGTGGAATAAAATTCAATCTACAAAATTAAATAGTTTACCATGCTTGTAGAGGTTGTGTTTCTGTGCTACCTCAGATTATTCCTCACATTTTACTTGTTGTAGTGATGAGATAACCAGTTCTGAACATAGCACAATCGCATTACATGCACTACAACCACATTACACACACCACTACAATATTAACAGAGTTTCTGGTGACCAAATTGATAATGTTTTCAACAACTAATATATATTATAGGACGTATTTTAGAAAACACAAAGGAGAAACACCATTATCATCCCACCGGCAGATGAGAGAGTACCCTTTAGTTTACTCAGGCCAACCAAGATCTGTTAAAAACTACTGGCAGTTAAATTTGAGAGCACACAACTGCATACACCTACGGCCTACAATTCTAAATTATTTATCTTATCCCTCCTCTAACGAAGATGTTGAGGCCGAGGAGTACATAAATAAAACTAAAACAGAAATTCCAATCTCTAAATTTGTGAATTTAACTAAGAATGAAAGTTCAACCAGCAAAAAAAAGCATGAAGACTCCTGGATACACTTTTCTTACCATCTATAAATAAAAATTTGTTGGTGGCATACAACTATAGCCTCTATAGAGCGACTTAAAATTATTCTTCAGGTTCAAAATCCATTTCACCATGACATGAAGGATGTGATCAAAAAATACCTCAATGGCTTCGATGAGGGCTTTGATACCAAAACTGGTGCAACGCTCTAAAACTGAACACAAAAAAAACATTTCATTAAATTAAATCACACTCCAAAGCTTGGATTTAAAAACAATTATATGGCTATTTATTTAGCGTGGAATAAATCTGTCGAATCTCTTCAAGAGAATATTATTCCTAGATATTTGGAGGAAGTTGAAAGTTATCCTCTCAACTTTAGGAACCTATCCTAACATCCTAATATCCTAATTAATTCTATAATGTCTCACAAAATCTAGAAAGTTATAGATTTCCACAATTAAATAATTACAACAAATTAAAATATGTGATTATCCTTCATCAGATCATATGGTCATGGTATTTTCCTTAGACGTCCCATACAGTGATAGTCCCCACAAAAAGGCATTGATGATATGCCTCAGCCTCAATAGTGGCAATAATTAGTGTGTCTGAGTCTGAAGAGGTGATGCCATTTGTTTCATGTCATATTAAAACTATATATAAGTCATCAATCAGCGCCCAAAAACATTACCTGTTATTTCCTTAGAAAAGGTACTTCTTAAAAATAGAAAATGGACCAATATGGTTACCTCTAGGGGAGAGAAAATGATCAATAAAATATTGTTCTACACTCCAACTATCACCAACTTATTAGTACACCTCAAATAACATGGTTGAATGAAAAATCTTTGGATCATAGAAATGGCCTTAAAGAGACATTGTATTTCAAATCAGTTACGGAGATCAATTTTCCTCAAATACATGATCTTCTCATGTATAGTTTTAGTTCTCAAATCCACCTTAGGCTGAAAGTAAGGCAGAAAAAGGACAACACCAAACCACGCTCAGCCTCGTAGCTAGCCCTACGAGGATAGGAGAGGGCTCTCTCCGGGTCAATCTCAATGAAAATATTCAAAGGGGATTGAGATGACTAAAACAACAACTGATCTTAGGCTAGATAAACAAATAGGAGGGTTTGATTTTGATTTTTAGGGGTTTTTGTTGGAAAAAGGGAAAAACAATTTTGGGCTTGGGGATGAGGCCAAATTCTTGCAGAGTTCAAGTTGGGGCAGGGTAGGCAATGAATTTTATGTCTTAGATTCAATGAATGGATAGAAAAGACTGTTGAGGAGCTGAAGAGGGCAAGAAGGTGCAAGGATCCTCTTCAAACTGACGAAAACATATAAAACTAAACAAAAGCTTAAGGCAGAGCACCAACAAACTAATGAATTCTACCTTAGTTACTCATTTGTTTAATTCAGAAGCAAAGAGAAGGGAAATGGAATACATATAACATTAATGAAACTTACAGATACATGGAGAAAAACATCATCAAAACTCAGAGCCACAACGATCCCAACAAGTGCTGCAAAACTCTGGTCTTTCCTTTGCCAAAAATGCTGAAAAGTATGTACAATGAGGTGCCAAACTATTCCCAAGAGTCCAACCCTGAAAATGTCTCAGAAAATACATGATATAGACCATCCTAACCCCTTCCCATGCCTCTAGGGGTCGAGCTCATCCTTCTAGAAGCTGTTTCAACCAATTCTAAACATGGAACTGAAATCTAGACAATCGGAACAACTTTATATATATTGAGCCCGAGTTCATTCATTTAATTTTCACTTTTTTGTGAATGAACCAACTAAAACAAGTAAATATGTGCCAAATTTACATCATAGACACAAAATTACATCAATATAGATCAATAATTACATCCAAAAGTGAAACTAGTCAAGGCGGCCGAATTTACGAGGCCGAAAAGTGAAATTTGGGCAAAAATTCCTCTATGCGCGCGCCGGAAAGGCTTCCGTGCGCTCCACTTTGGGCTTTGTTTTTGTTGCACTTCTGCAGAAGTCCAACAAAAGATCATGATAGCTCGTTGGAAAGCCATGGATGTATAATATCCAACCCAAGTTGAATTTTTCAATTTAGGAGTTCATTTGCCCCTCAAAAACTACAATCTCCCAAGACTGGTTCTTGGAGTAAAGTGGCGAAAAAGGCCATTTGGAGTGTTTTTGACCTTTAAGACCACCCGGAGACTTCATGAAATCTCTCGGCCATTCTGACATGTATAATTTACTATAACAAACCCAAAAATATAAATTTTTCCTCCGAGAAGATGTCCCAATCATAAGTGCGCGTCGGGTGGCGCGACGCGTAGGCGGAAAAACTGTTTTGCGAGCGGCAAAGAAAATTTTCAAAATGACAAAATTTTCTCCAAATTTTCTGAAATTTGGAGTGAAGGTATCCCATCATGTCTCATGCTCAGCCAAGGAAGCTTCGACCAAGATTCGGAGTGGATCATGCCTTTTCCGACGTTTCAGTGCTCTTCTCAACCTCGCCTTCAAGATCTTCATCCTGGCTCTGCAAACGTGTGTGCGGGCCCAATAGTGGTTCTTCATATGTCTGAGCATGTCTTTTTCTCTATTGGCCTTCGCCAAGAGCTTCTCCAGATTAATTTTGACTCTCGTAAGGCAAGTCTCTCGCTCAAATGGTGTCATGTCACCTGGTCTCTTCCGGGCTAATTCTCGGTCTTCGCGGATTCTCTGCAGCTCCATGAGTGTGTGCTGATCCTCCAGTTGTTTATTTCGCTTCTCCAAGTAATTTATAACCCACTAAGCTCTCTGCAATTTCTTGATCAGCGTGTCGATCTCATCTTTCTGCTTCTGGATTATTTCTTTCAGCTTTGAGCTGGGAGAGCTCGAATCAACATCGATCAATATAAAATCAGTATCTTGGCCTCCTGAAGGGCCATCATCGTGCATAGGCCTCTTGCCTCTATCCTGAACCTGTACCTGTGATGATGTCGAAGGTGAGACCCCTTCCACATCAAGTGGAGATAGTACTCGCGCTGCTGATGAAGGCAACGAGACCCCTTCCACCCCTGGTGGAGATAGTACTCGTCGTGCTGCTGCAAATAAGGCTCTGTGGCCTCTCTGATATGTCACACACACTGGAGCACTGATAGGCTCAGTCTTGGGAAACTCAAACTGATGCAAAGGCTCTCCCTCATCATGAACAATCTCGGGAGGAGGCTGAGGGGTTGTAAAGAAGTCACGGGAAATGAACTCATCCCATGCGATGCCCTGCAATCCAAGGTGATGTACTACAATGATTTTGATGAGCGCATAATGATAAATGTTGTTATGTTGCTTCTTTGGAGTCTTCTTCTACACCAAGGTAGTCATCTGCTCTATGTTTCGACACATGAAATATGGAATACTCATTAGTCTCACTCTCGTAAAATGCATCAAAAGTCTGATGTGATATGCATAAAGACGTGAGAACCGACCCTCACAACTGAAATATCTAATGATGAGCTTCATTAAAGGTGCATAAGACTCCTTCAGAAACTGGAATGGGAATACTCTGCTCAGCTGCCTCAAATATCCAGGTCTGATGTAAGGCTCATAATATGCTCTATCCAACTGATGTCTCTTATTCCATTCCTCACCTATGTTTGGTATCCCGGTTGCCTCAGAAATGGTCTCTGGTGTCAAAGTGAAGTTCACTCCAGCAAGGTTTACATGACCCTCACGCAAATGTAGGACAAATAAGCGAACCAACTCCTGATGATGTTGAATCTGAGATATCAGCTCACAATACGGAAAACATGAATGTTGTTGAAAGCATGTCATTGCAAGCGGACAAGCCTGCAATTGAGCCAAAGAAGTGGGCTCCTCTCTGACGTGCCTACCACTTTTATGAGACCTCCTCGGTACATTTAGTTCTGCGGTTGAATCACTATCCTGCTCATATCCCTGCTCATATGATGAATTTGTCTTTGACATGATGCTGAAAACAAGGGGTTTGACAAGTATGTGCTGATATATGTATGGTGAAAACAAGAGTTTGTGTATGTTTTTCAATATCAAGTGTGACACATATGTAATGAGAGGCTGCAAGGAAATATCACAATGGGAAAAAGGACTGTCAAGTGAAATTTAAGTGTGAGGACAGTCACTATTTGGGGGACTTAGGGATTTGGGGATTTATAAGTGATGTGGAGAAAGGGATAAGTATAGGGAATAAGAGGATTTGGGATAGTGAAATGGGAATGGAATGATATGAGTAGCTTAGGATGAAAAGGAATGGGGAAGGATATTCACAATAGTGTAACAGTGGTAGGAAACACAGGTGAAAATGGAATAAGAGTGTTTTGGCAACAAAGTCAAGTTTTGACACCCAATTTCAAACCCTAGGAGAAAATTTTGATATGGATATAGGGTTATATTTTCACCATTTAAACTCTTTGAATTCCTCCTTCCAAATATCACCCAACAGGGGTTAAAATCAAATGGCAAGGGTGCACAACTTACTTGGAGACAAATGAACTGAATCGAATTGAGTTTTGATGGAGTGAAGATGATTTTTGCCTTGGGGGCTCTGTGTGCCGCGCACAAGCCCAATGTGCCGCGCTCTGTGGGTGTGTCGTGCCCATTGGAATTTACACTATGAATCTCGGCTCTATGCGCCGCGCTCTGTGGGTGCGCTGCGGCCTATCCCAATGCGCCGCGCTGAAATCAATCACACAGTCGGCCCTTCCAAATCAAAGTTTTGTCCCTCCAAACTTTAACATCAACTTTTCTCTTGGATTTTCTGAATATCTCTTGATGCAAATGAATAAATAATCTTGGAGAAATATCTCATATAGAGATGGTTTTAATTTTTTCTTCTCAATAACCCATTTTGTAATGTTTTTAGTTTTGGCACTTTTTCATTTAATACAACTCTGTCTTTTGTTTCCTCACTGACTTTCTGAGCTTGAATGATGAAATTGGTTGATTTTTGCAGGGATGGTGGCATTGAACCTTGGCAAAGGATGACCAGAGTTTTCATGTGAAGTACTACATGGCGGAAAGATACATATTTATTACAAAAACAAATTTGACAATTTCTTCTTCAAAATAGAGTTTTGAAGAAGAAACATCCTCGAGCATATTTGACGATGAAAATCTTGAAATGAAAACTTGTTGAAAACATCCTCATGGCCTACGGGAATTATTTAACATTTCTGAAGACCAAACCCTAGACCTAGAAAGTGAAATGAATCTTTTGACCAAAATAACCATCTATGAATATAATTGACATGAACTGAACTTTGATGAATTTTGATAAATTTTGACCAACCCAGCAGGTACAAACATGAGGGAAAATGAGAGAACAAAGCCCTTCCGTTAGATAATGGCATGCCCCTAACGGAATGCAAATGAATGAGTGGAATGAGACACCTAAAAATGAAATGCAATAAGAGAAATGATCTCTGACGAAGGGATGTAAAGCCCGACTCTAACATTGGCTCCAATGGGGATGGTGGCTCCTTGGAGGTGCCAAGTACGGCAGATATTTGGGAGAGCAGACCAATGCCTTATTCATTGGGAAATGGAGTCAAAACTCAAGCTAAAATGCATGACTGAAAACCGACACAAACTAACTTAATAACAAGACTGAAAACTGACTCGCAAATGACTCATGACTGGCTTAACTAAAACAAGTACTTACAAATATTTTTAATGGCAGCAGTCCATCAAGATTCGAGGGTTTCAAATCATGATGACAACCAACTGCCTACTGATGCAATATGTACAATCATGTGTAGTGTGCTTTCCAGTGTAACCAATCAAGCAGATGCCTCCTTGATTGATTCTCCTAATCAGATCATCTGGTCAACAATAGATACTGGTAACTAGGCATCCTAAAACATAATTGACCATGATCTCCTTCATTACTGAATACTGCAATAATCACCTTTGCTGCTGACTGCAGCAGATTTTCTAGTGGATCCTGAAAAACATGAAGATTTACCTCATGCTGAAAAAACAAGGTGTTTTTTTCTTTTGATTCTGATCCTCCTTCATAATGTACTTCAGTAAAAGTATGTTCTTGGTCCTCAAAAAATTCTGAACAAGTAGATGAGCAGATCTCCTCTTGGAAAAACATTTCAAAACATGAGACATATGAAGAAGAATCTGAAAGGCAGTCCTGAATGTTCTGATCTTCTGTAGTCTGAATATTATTTTGATCATATTCATATGATATAACAGCCAGATTATCATGTTTCTCATTACATTCATCAATCATGAGAAAAGAAATTTCAGATGATTCTTGAAACCCAAACATGACATTTCTATCATTTACCAATGACTCATCCAAGGAAACTTTTTCACTTACTTGAACGGAGATATCATCTTGTTTTTCATAGGGG
Source organism: Pinus albicaulis (assembly GCA_034641835.2). Lineage (NCBI taxonomy): Eukaryota > Viridiplantae > Streptophyta > Pinopsida > Pinales > Pinaceae > Pinus > Pinus albicaulis. The sequence goes on from CM076576.1 coordinate 512,020,984, forward strand.
GAATGAACTACCTCCTCGTGAAGATCTAGTTCTGGTGGGATGAGAGCATTTAGTTCTGCAACTCTGTTTTCTTCATTTGAGGCAGCCTCAACAATACAACTCTCTTTTATGAGATGCGGAACAACATGTTTTTCCTCATCACAATCTATCTCTCGATCTGATTTATCTTCATCACTATCTAAGATTGGAACATCATGTTCCTGCGTATCCTCCTTTATTTCAACCAGATCTGAAATAGAACTTCTTCTTTCATCATTTTCAGCCATATGGAAATCTTCAACATGCTGATCTTGATAAGTGTCCTCAAAAATTTCTTTGTGCTGCTGAAACGAATTTTCATACAATGCTTCCATGATTTCTCCGTCCATCAATTCGTTATCTCCATAAAAATTCTCAATATCTTCAATGAAACTACTAACGTGTTCACAACAATTCTACACTAATATTAAGGATGGACAAGATTCTTTATACCTTTCAATGAATATTGTATGAAACTCTTTTAGACAATAAATAAAAGCAGGTGGAAAACTTTCATACCAATATCGGGCTTCATCTTCCAGAGTAGCCATAAAATTTTTCATCAAACAGTCTTCAGGAAAATCGATCTTTGATCTATGCACATGAATGTGAAATTTCACCAGATGAAGAGCAGCGTCATTACCTTCCACATTTCTGAACATAGGCAAATTATGAAGCCAATCCACCTTGGGAATTTTATTTGGAAAACCTGGGATGTGATCTCGGCTCATGGGAGCATATCTTCTTGCAACCCGTTCCATCTTGAAAATCTTAAAGCTATTGATCTTCCTGCAGTGGAGTCACCATGAAGCATTGATTTCTGAATTTTTCAGTGAATGAAGTCGCCAGGTGAATGATTTCAGCCTTCCTATGTCTGATTATTGTCCACCATCAACAATCAGATCTAACTTGATACATGTAATGGGGCAAGACAATCTACAATTCAAGTGTCACGTTCACAAGCTAGACCGGAGATTGACTGAAGCAGTGTTTATCTACTTCTGCTAATGCAAAGCAAAAGCGTTTCGAAGGCTACCTGGCATAAATTCAGGCTCCATCTGTAGATTATGAAACAAATAACACCAACAAGAAAAACATTTTCTTCCCCAGTATGGTTGCCACTATGTTATAGCCTAAATCCACCTTAGGCTGAAGAAAGGTGGGATTCAGGGTAACACCAAACCACGCTCAGCCTCGTAGCTAGCCCTACGAGGATAGGAGAGGGCTCTCTCCGGATCAATCTCAATGAAAATATTCGAAGGGGCTTGAGATGACTAAAAAAACAACTAATATTAAGCTAGATAAACAAATAGGAGGGTTTGATTTTAATTTTTGGGGGTTTTGTTGGAAAAAGGGCAAAGACAATTTTTGGGCTTGGGGATGAGGCCAATTTCTTGCAGAGTTCAAGTTGGGGCGAGGTAGGCAGCGGCTTTGATGTCTTAGATCAAATGAATGGATTTAAAAGACTGCTGAGGAGCTGAAGAGGGTAAGAAGGTGCAAGGATCCTTTCCAAACTGACGAAAACATATAAAACTAAACAAAATTTTAAGGCAGAGCACCAGCAAACTAATGAATTCTACCTTAGTTACTCATCTGTTTAATTCAGAAGTAAAGAGAAGGGAAATGGCATACATAAACTTCAATTAAACATATAGATACATGAAGAAAAAAATCATCAAAACTTAGAGCCACAAGGATCCCAAAAAGTGCTGCAAAACTCTGGTCTTTCCTTTGCCAAAAATCTGAAATGAATATACAATGAGGTGCCAAACTATTCCCAAGAGTCCAACCCTGAAAATGTCTCTGAAAATACATGATATAGACCATCCTAACCCCTTCCCATGCCTCTAGGGATCGAGCTCATCATTCTAGGAGCTATTTGAACCAATTCTAAACAAGGAACTGAAATCTAGGCAATCAAACAACTTGCCTCTATATGCTAGGAAACTCATTCATTCATTTAATTTTCACTTTTTTTGTGAATGAATCAAATAAAAAAAGTAAATATGTGCCAAATTTACATCATAGCCACAAAATTACATCAAGATAGATCAATAATTACATCCAAAAGTGAAACTAGTCAAACTGGCCGAATTTCTGAGCTGAAAAGTGAAATTTGGGCAAAATTCCTCTATGCGCCATGCCAGAAAACTCAATGCGCCGCGCCACTTTGAGCCTATTTGTGGGGCACTTCCTAAAGTCCAAATTGAGCTCAGGATAGCTTTTTGGAAAGCCCTAGATGTATTCTATCCGACCCAAGTTGAATTTTTCAATTTGGAGTTCATTTGCCCCTCCAAAAATGCAATCTCCCAAGATTGGTTCCTGCTAGTGCAAAAAGTGGCAGAAAGGCCATTTTTGGAGTGTTTTTTTACCTTTAAGACCACCCAAAACTTCATGAAATTTCTCAGCCATTCCTGAGCATGTATAATTTACTATAAAAAACCCAAAAATATCAATTTTTCCTCCAGAAGATGTCCCAATCATAAGCGCGCGTCGGGTGACGCGACGCGTAGGGCGGAAAAACCTGTTTTGCAACCAAAATTTTCAAAATGAAAAAATTTTCTCCAAATTTTCTGAAATTCGGAGTGAAGGTCTCCCATCATGTCTCATTCTCATCCAACGAAGCTTCGGCCAAGATTCGGAGTGGATCAGGCCTTTTCCGACGTTTCAATGCTCTTCTCAACCTCACCTTCAGGATCTTCATCCTGGCTCTACAAACGTGTGTGCGGGCCCAATAGTGGTTCTTCATATGTCTGAGCATGTCTTTGTCTCTATTGGCCTTCGCCAAGAGCTTCTCCAGATGAATGTTGACTCTCGTAAGGCAAGTCTCTCGCTCAAATGGTGTCATGTCACCTGGTCTCTTCCGGGCTAATTCCCGGTCTTCGCGGATTCTCTGCAGCTCCATGAGTTTGTACTCATCCTCCAGTTGTTTATTCTGCTGCTCCAAGTAATTTATAACCCACTAAGCTCTCTGAAATTTCTCGGTCAACGTGTCGATCTCAGCTTTCTGCTCCTGGATGATTTCTTTCAGCTTTGAGCTGGGAGAGCTCGAATCAACATCAATCAATATAAAATCAGTATCTTTGCCTCTTGAAGGGCCCTCATCATGCATAGGCCTCTTGCCTCTGTCCTAAACCTGTGCTGATGCAGAAGGCGAGACCCCTACCATGCCAAGTGGAGATAGTACTCGCGCTTCTGATGAAGGTAACGAGACCCCTTCCACCCCTAGTGGAGATAGTACCCGTCGTGCTGCTGCAAATAAGGCTCTGTGGCCTCTCTGATATGTCACACACACTGGAGCACTGATAGGATTAGTCTCGGGAAACTAAAACTAATTCGAAGGCTCTCCCTCATCATGAACAATCTCGGGAGGAGGCTGAGGGGCTGCAAAGAAGTCACGGGAAATGAACTCATCCCATGTGATGCCCTGCAATCCAAGCTGATGTACTACAATGATTTTGATGAGCGCATAATGATAAATGTTGTTATGTTGCTGCTCTGGAGTCTTCTTCTGCACCAGGGTAGTCATCCGCTCTATGTTTCGACACATGAAATATGGAATACTCATCAGTCTCACTCTCGTAAAATGCATCAAAAGTCTGATGTGATATGCATAAAGACGTGAGAACCGACCCTCACAACTGAAATATCTAATGATGAGCTTCATTAATGGCACATAAGACTCCTTCAGAAACTGGAATGGAAATACTCTGCTCAGCTGCCTCAAATATCCAGGTCTGATGTAAGGCTCATAATATGCTCTATCCAGTTAATGTCTCTTATTCCACTCTTCACCAATGTTCGGTATCCCAGTTGCCTCAGAAATGGCCTCTGGTGTCAAAGTGAAGTTCACTCCAGCAAGGTTTACATGACCATCATGCAAATGTAAAACAAATAAGCGAACCAACTCCTGATGGTGCTAAATCTAAGATATCATCTCACAATACCGAAAACATGAATGTTGCTGAAATCATGTCATTGCAAGCGGGCAGGCCTGCAATTGAGCCAAAGAAGTGGGCTCCTCCCTGACGTGCCTGCCACTTTTATGAGACCTCCTCGGTACATTTAGCTCTGCGGTTGAATCACTGTCCTACTCATATCCCTGCTCATATGATGAATTTGTCTCTGACATGATGCTGAAAACAAGGTGTTTGACAAGTATGTGCTGATATATGTATGGTGAAAACAAGAGTTTGTGTATGTTTTAATACCAAATGTGCCACATATGTAATGAGAGGCTGCAAGGAAATATTACAGTGAAAAAAGGATTGTCAAGTGAAATTTAAGTGTGAGGACAGTCACTATTTGGGGGACTTAGGGATTTTTGGATTTATAAGTGATGTGGAGAAAGGGATAAGTATAGGGAATAATAGGATTTGGGATAGTGAAATGGGAATGGAATGATATGAGTAGCTTAGGATGAAAAGGAATGGGGAAGGATATTGACAATAGTGTAACAGTGGTAGGAAACACAAGTGAAAATGGAATGAGAGTGTTTTGGCAACAAAGTCTAGTTTTGACACCCAATTTCAAACCCTAGGAGAAAATTTTGATATGGATATAGGGTTATATTTTCACCATTTAAACTCTTTGAATTCCTCCTTCCAAATAGCACCCAATATGAGTTAAAATCAAATGGCAAGGGTGCACAACTTACTTGGAGACAAATGAACTGAATCGAATTGAGTTTTGATGGAGCGAAGATGATTTTGGCCTTGGGGGCTCTGTGCGTCGCGCATAAGCCCAATGCGCTGCGCTCTGTGGGTGCGCCACGCCCGTTGGAATTTACACTATGAATCTTGGCTCTATGCTCCGCGCTCTGTGGGTGCGCTGCGGCCTATCCCAATGCATCGCGCTGAAATCAATCACACAGTCGGCCCTTCTAAATCACATTTTTTTCCCTCCAAACTTCAACATCGACTTTTCTCTTGGATTTTCTGAATATCTATTGATGCAAATGAATAAACAATCTTGGAGAAATATCTCATATAGAGATGGTTTTAATTTTTTCTTCTCAATAACCCATTTTGTAATGTTTTTAGTTTTGGCACTTTTTCATTTAATACAACTCTGTCTTTTGTTTCCTCACTGACTTTCTGAGCTTGAATGATGAAATTGGTTGATTTTTGTAGGGATGGTGGAATTTAACCTTGGCAAAGGATGACCAGAGTTTGCATCTGAAGTACTACATGGCGGAAAGATACATATTTATTACAAAAACAAATCTGACAATTTCTTCTTCAAAATAGAGTTTTGAAGAAGAAACATCCTCGAGCATATTTGACGATGAAAATCTTGAAATGAAAACTTGTTGAAAACATACTCATGGCTTGCGGGCATTATTTAACATTTCTGAAGACCAAACCCTAGACCTAGAAAGTGAAATGACTCTTTTGACCAAAATAACCATCTATGACTGTAAATGACATGAACTGAACTTTGATGAATTTTGATAAATTTTGACCAACCCAGCAGGTACAAACATGAGGTAAAATGAGAGAACAAAGCCCTTCCATCAAATAATGGCATGCCCCTAATGGAATGCAAATGAATGAGCGGAATGAGACACCTAAAAATGAAATGCAATAAGAGAAATGATCTCTGACAGAGGGATGTAAAGCCCGACTCTAACATATAGCATAGCCTTTGCCATGGTTATATTTGAATTTAAAAGAGATTTTATTTGTAGAAAAAACCATTGGTATGGACAACAAGGATACTAATCAACTACCTGATACCTTCCTCTACAAATAAGAACATGGAGGGAAAGGTTGTTCTGCATCTAGGAATATGTTAAAACTCCATCTACTACTTACAAACAAGTTATATCTTGTTGTTTAGAAAAATATGAAGGAGTAAATTCTTAACTGAAACAAAACCCTATTAACTCAACCCTTGTAGATCCCAAGTTATCATAAACTACTTTGGAAAAAGAAATCCCTCCTTATCCTCTGTCTTTACCATTGATGACTCAGTACAGGTTCCAATTACATGTTACATCTAGATGATAGGTCTCTACTAAAATTTCATAACTATCTAAAACATTCTATAACCCTTGGAGCTGGTGCAACTAAATTTACCCAAGAAAAATGTTACCTAATCACTTTTTTCTAATGTAATATCTACTCTGCGACTATATCTCATTCATGAAGCTTCCTAGTGCCATAACGTAATTGTCACAAAGTCTCCAAACTAGTATCCCTGATCAATTTTGTTTAGTGAAACCCTCCACTCTATAACAACTTCCCTTTTAGCATTTACGCCTCCTCAATTGTATTCTATTACATACTTATATACACATTATATCATTTACCATAATGAAAAAAATAAAATTATAAAATAAAATTATGGAAAGAAAAATAAAAATGTTTAGTCTAACTAGTCTATGCATTTTTATGCAACATTATTTCAATATCAAAAATCACAACATATCATCTTATATAGAGATTTGATGTTACAAAGCTGAACTAGCATATTTAGTGATAAAATACAATTTTAACCAAAGTAAAATTATTTTATTTAGTTTTAATTTGAAAATGTAATCATGTTATGTAAAACTTGAGAAACATTGGAAATTTGTTAGACCCAAATTCACACATTTTGAGCGAGTTGCACGTCAAAATCATCCTATAATTTTATATGCATGGTAAATATAATTTGTCAGAATTTAACAGAAGATTTATGATTTGGAGTTATAGTTATGCATGGTAGAGTGGTATGTGGTATGCCATTGTGTTTAGAATTTTAATATAGTAGGTTTTGCTCATGTATGATTAGTAGATTTTGGTCGTGTGTGATTTTAAAAGTTAGTTTACTTTTTATTTATATGTTTAATTTTAAAATTACTTTACATTTTATATGTAATATAAGATATTGTAACCTCTTGTACAGTTAGCAATTTCATATTTAAATTTTCATTTACTAGCTATGACATGAATAGGGACTTATGTTTATTTCAAGAAAATGAATTGATGGCGAGGACAATGATTGATACGTGAAAAAATTAGTAAATAGTATTCAATTTTTAAATAAAAGGATTGAAATTTTAAATAAGAAGTAGAGATGAAAAATCAAGAGGAGAGGCCCATAATTAGTTACCAACTGTTAGAAAATTAATCAGTTGTACTTAATGATCTTCCTCCCTAGAGATAAAAGAATCTCAAGTGGGAGAAAGGGAGGTTGGACCCTCAGAGATAATATAAGAAGAAAATACAACAAATGATAGAAGGATGGGGTGGCAGAGGATTCTAGAGTTGGAGTTTGAACCAGTGGAACATTTCCCTTGATTTCCAATTAGACTAAACTTGAACAAGTTCTAAGGTCTACAAAAGAAGAAACTCACAGTGTCTGAGTAGCAACTTTTTTCTGGTAGTGGGGCTTGGGGGGAGCATCGGACATGATTTAAAAACTCATTGGAAGGGTGGGGATATCCTCTATTTGAGTTTCCTAAAAAACTACTAGAAAATAGATAGTAGCAAGAAATTAACACAGTTACTATGATTGTATTCTTATTATTGAATATTCTATGACTGTATCATTTAATGTTATGACTGTTATGTATTTCATTGAATAGTCTGTGATTTTAACATTAAAACATTATAATTGTTATGCTTATTATGGAATATACTTTGTATGCAAGAACAATGATCTAGGAGATTAAGTTTTCCTATGTTTATTAAACATAAGTGGAAATTTTGTAGATGAATGGAGCTTTGGTTTGACTATAACATGGGGTGTGAATGCCTAAATATATGTGCGGTTAACAAAGTTGGGCCTACATATACTTATAGTCACTATGGAGAGATAATATGGTAGAAGAGCCATGGTAGTTGGTTAGTTTGACCTGGGGGCAAGCCCAGCCCAAACAGTATGTTACTAGGTTTAATTGTAACTAGGGTGGAACTACAAGTAGTCGAATTAATCAGAAAGTCATCATAAAAAAATTTAACATAAATATTAAATGAAGTTGGTAAAGCATGAAATAAGAAAATTATAGTGTTACTGTTGTAATAAAAAGTCTTTAAATAGAAGATGAGATGACTGTAAAAATAATATACATATATGATAAACATTATATAGAAAAATCTCACTGAAAGAATGGTGTATACATGTATGAAACTCGAAACAACAAAAAGAGGAAACAACACTAAATAATGTATATAAATTACACATGTCTAATTAAAAACTCTAGAACCATAACGTTTACTACAAACAGAGAAAATATAGAAATCCTTCATATAACCTTCATGATTGTTCACTATAGGGTAGGTTTTATAAAAACCATTGTAACCCTCTACAAATATATAATAAAATAACACAAAAACTAAAATATAAATACGAGGTACGTTGTGTTAAGGCCTTTAGCTAAAAATCAAATATGTGCACCATGGCTGAGATGGGTTCGGTTTCTATTATATTTTTTTCACTACTAGAAGTTGGGCATGGTAGGGTGGGTGGGTGGCAGGCCACCCTGTCGAGGGGTTTGTAGGGGGTAAGCCCAGGGAAATTTTTTTAGACCCTATTTAAGGTGGGTGAACCTGCTTATGTTTTTGTGCATGGGTTTGCACAAGGTTTTGTGGCATGATGGTTTTCTGCCCCTAGTATTTTCTAAATCTGGTCAAGGGAACTAAATTTATGTTCTAATCCAGGGTTAATGATTGGGGTTTATGAATTCTTTGAAATGTGTATATAGTTGTTGGAAAACTAAAAGGAATATAATGAAAAATAAAGGTGGTAGTCCCGATTTTGGATCTAGGGAAAAAATCTTTGTGTATATATGTTTTATGTTTTATGCTCTCGCTATTGTTTATTTTATGTTTTTAAGAATGCGTTTGTAGATAATTTATGTACAGGGTTAAAACCTACATTTGGTATTAGATTTTTTTTGGCTTTAAGGGGATGCCTTTGTTGTTAAGGGTTTTTTGCACGTGCCTGTGGTAGACCCTGTTCAGTGGGAGATCTGTAGGATCTATTATTATGGTGAAAGAAGATGGTGAGCACTGGAAAGATATATATATAGAGAAATTTAATGGTCATATTTTTTAGTTTTGGAAGCTCAAGATGGGGGATATTATGGTGGATAAAGATGAGTGGATCATAGTAGATCCGGGTACTAAACCAATGACAATATAATATGAAGACTAGACAAAGTTGGATTAGAAGGCAAGGAGCACAATACGGTTGTGTATCTCAGATTCGGCATTGTTGAATGTATCTGGGGAAGCTACGATGAAGAATTTGTGGGTTAATTTAGGGACTTTGTACCAATTTAAGTCTCTAGTGAATAAATTGTTCCTGTGGGAAAATTTGTATAACCTGGGGATGAAAGATGGAGACTTGGTGACATAGCATTTAAACGCCTTCAATACTTTGTTGAGTCCATTTTCATCTATTGATATTAAAATTAGAAATGAAAATAAGTGCATCAGTTTCTTTTTTCTCTACCAGATTCGTGGGACAGATTGCTTAATGCAATAGGTAGAAATACAAAAACCTTGAATTTTGATGAAATTGTCTTAGCCTTGGTGTTAGAGGAAATAAGACAAAGAAATATGGAGGGCCAGAATGGAGATACCTTATATCTACGAGGGAGGTCCCAGAACAAAAACAAAAATAAGTTTTCAAGTGGGAGATCTTAATCTAGAGGGAATCTAAATCTCCAAGAAAGCTTGTAAAGGTGTGCAGGAAATTCATAAAGGAAGGGCACTCCAAAAAGGATTGCATATATAAATCTCTTGAGAAAGGAAATGGATCTAATGATGCTCCTTGTATAGAGGAAAAAACCACCTCAGAAGAAGCTGGGGATGTGTATTTGGCCTCTTCTTCAAATACACATGTAGATCATAAGGCATGGTTGATTGACTTAGGTGCATCCTGTTGTTCATGTCAGCTCCTCATTTAAATTTTTGTTCTTCAACTCCCCCTAAAACTTTCAAGTTCCCTATCTTAGCTTGAGAAATTCATTTGGTCGACCGTTGCCTATCTCGCCCCCTCAAATGCCTTAGAAAAAGTCGCGGGCGCGTATCTTAAATAATAAGAGGTCTAGCTCCTTTAGCCATGGCCCCCTATATCTTACTGTTCGCATAACCATATCTCAGGACCAAGGGTTGAGTCCCAAAGGCGCTTAAGCATATACGTCTATCTCGCTCACCCTGGACCGTTCGATTAACCCATAAATCGATGGCTCGGAGTCTTATTTGCTAAGGTGGTCCCCACGCCCGCAACCACTGCTCGAAAACCGGTCTATTTATTCCACACCACCTTTGCTGGGCAGGCGGTATTCCCCATTGGGCCAGCGATTCCACACGTTGCGTGACAATTGTCCCAGAGTACGATCCCAATACCGCCCTATTTCGCGCATTATCTCCCGAGCAAAGACGTGCAGCAAAATTCATACAAACCGTCCGATATTAAGCATTCGATCCAACGGCTCTTGCTTTCCAAAGTAGTGCAGCTTTTAACTCCCATCCACATCACCCCTGGCCCACCTCCTCATTGCTTCTAGTCGCATTCTTCACCGCAGATTACCCTCGAAATCAGATGGTTACGATTTACTCACCTTTGCCATTGACCAAATCCCACAGTCAGTACTCCACGTCATATGTTCCCGTCATCCTGTCATAGTACCACCTATCCCTCCATTTTACTCCACGTGCATTCTGCCACCACGGGTCTATATTAAGTTCGTTGCTTCATTTCTAATGTATTTTCGCGATTATATTCGCCTTCTCCTCCACGACCACTCCACACTGTTAAGTTGCATTCCCCACCATAGTCCCACATTTTTTACCAGTCGACCATGCAGCAGTTGCCACCCCATTATCCCCACCGTGCCTACATTCCAGTGCATGATTTTCCTAACAGGTTTGCATATTTTTGCAGGGTTTCAGCGTCAGAGGTTAACCATAACTTACAGCCCTCATTGCAGAGGTCGGGGGTGCCTTAAAGGACCGATTTTTAAATGAAAAATTCATGAAGAAGGTCCTGGGTAGTTGCTTCGACGCGACTTTCATTAAAAGAAACGGGACTCAGATCTGTCCAACCATCAAGAACCATTCAAAAGGAAGATTCTTGTAGATGAAATTATTAATGGTGCAGATTAAGAATATCAATCAGAGAGCGAAGAATTCAACATCTGGAGCCGAATATTTTAAATAAAAATTCAGCATTCAGAAGGCAAAGAGTACAAGTGCACAAAAATCATATCCTCCAGGTTTAATTTCAATAGATTTTTCTCTCAAGAAGGTACAGAATATTACATATTTTATTCTTCATGTCTTATCCCTGGAGAAATCTGCACCTACATCATTTACTCCATAGAGCAGCAGCAGAGTACTTACAGCAGTTTAGCACCATCAAACAGTGTGGGCGGGCACTCTCTCACCATTCAGGTTTTAATGAGTCAATTAAATGTTCACCGACTTCTTCTATTAGGTTTTTCTCCTTCTTCTCCTATAAAAACCCAGGAAAAAGAAATTGTAAGGGTTCTAGACTTTTATCAGAACATTGTGCAGGGAAAGGCATTTTTTGTATACATCTTGTAAAACTTTTGTGTGAAGGCTCAGAGCCCGTAGGGTCTCAGTGAGGAGGAGTTCTATCTGTAATGAGGATTCTGGTCTTTGGTATTTCACAGTATGTAACTTTCTCTTATGTGTTTAATATAACATTTCATTTCATCCACTTTCTTGTATCATGTTTTCTAATGCGAGTGGCTCATTGGTTTGGTAAGGATTCATCCTAGCTGATGCCCATACTTAAATCAGTCAAGCGCTTTAAATATGGCTCATGCATGATATACTGTTCCATATTCATCTCAACCATCTTTCTACTATATTAATTGCTCTGGGAGGGTGCTTTTAAAACGCCATTGTCCTGTATGGATTCTTAGATTGATAAGCCCATATATGGTTCTGTTGTGTATCTGGGTATCAGCCCAATGTTGACTAGTATCTTCTTAAATTTTCTTTCACCGCATTCACTTTCTGATATTTGATTTCTATGGCATATTACTTGAACCGGCCCTCTTTGCAGTAAATTGTCTCTTAACTGTCTGATGCTTTAATATTGGAGCTTTGCATTGTGCCTCTGCAACATTACTTTCCCTGTGACAGTTTCTGCAATTTCTGGTTCCATTTAAATCAATTTCCTTGTTTTACAAGAGATAGCAGGAGAGTTTTGGATTGACACCCAAGTTATATGATACACTCCTCTCTATGCTAAGATGTCCTAGGCACTGGTCTATGGCAACTCTAGATTGTCTCTAGGAGAGACAATATCTGTCGACAACATCTTTCTGGCGCCGTTTCCGGGGACGAATTTAAGAAAAGCAGTTTCCCTGGGCCTCAACAAATAATATTCACTCTCTAATCAGGTGAGCACATAGAGTTTAAGAGTTGTATATCTCTCACCTTGGCGACTCCACTGTTTTTTATCAGATAAATCTATTGGTAGTCCTGGCTCCTCGTAAGCCACACCTGAGGTCAGATACATCACAGTCAAAGACACCTTCAGTGTCTGACCCAGAAAATATTATACATAGAAGAAGTTGGAAAGAAAAGAAATCAGTCTGTGCTGAAATCCCTGAATATTTTGTAGAAGATTATCCATCCTCTTCTTCAAAAGAAGTTCTAGTAGAAAATCCCGACTCCACTGTGGGAGACACAGATTACTACTCAGATAGCCCACCCAGGGGAGGTGCTAGAATTAAAGCTCGTCTTCACCCTACACCTAAGGTCGAAGAGGTTAAAGAAGTCACCGAAGTAGCTGCTGTTAACCGTGAATTGTTCCCATCTACGCCTCAGGCTGTTGTACAGTATATTCCTATTGTTATTCATACTCCTCTTCCTCCATTTGTACACCATATTGTTGCACAACCCCCACCTCCTCCAATGGCTAATGTCCCAGCCTTTTTGTTGAATAAATATGCTCCCCTAGCATTACCTCAAGTGCTAAATGATATGCCCTAGGATTATGTAAAGATATTGCCCAGATTCACTGGAGAAAATGAAATTGATGCTCAAAAACATCTTGAGACTTTCTGCTCTTTTGCGGAGAACTTTAATGTTGAACATCTAGATGTGGTCTTAAGACTGTTTATGCAATCTCTGGATGGTGAAGCTAGAAAATGGTTCAAAACATTAGGAAACTGTTCCGTAACCAGTTGGGATGATATGGAAAGTAATTTTCTCAGGAAATGGGGAGAAAAGAAAGATCATGGAAAGTGTCTTACTGAGTTTAATACACTCAAGAAGAAACATAATGAAGGGGTGTCAGAATTTATCAAGAGATTTACTAAGTTATATATAAACCTCCCTACAGATATTAAGCCTCATCAGAATGCTACTAAAGTTGTTTTCATAGCAGCCTTTGACTCAGATTTTGGTTTCTCTCTCAGGGAAAGAAAGCCTGCCACCCTAGATGATGCTTAGTCAGATGCTCTTGAGTTGGAAGTGAATTTTGCTTCCACTGGAAAATTAAAAGGGAGAACTGAACAGGATACCAGAAGAAGGGGTGAAGAGGAAGTATCAACTTCTAATCAGGATAAGGATTCAGATAAAATCGAAGAAATGAGCAAAATGATTAAGAATATTTCTAATAAACTGGTCAAGCTTGAATTGGAGACCAAGAACTCAGCTCCCAAGAACTTTCAGAATGCTCCAAACAGGGGTTATAATCCTCAATATAGAAAGCCACCCTTGCAAATATTTCCAAGGGAAGCTAAGGAGCTACAGGACCAAGTACCACACCCATTGTACCTGGAAGGCCCAGTAGATGACTCCACTAAATATGCTGCCTATGAATTTCAAGATGCAAATCTTGCCTTCTCAAACAGTGAGGAAATAGAATGCCCATTGCAAGAAGAAGAAGAAGAGATCAGAGACACAGAAGATGCAGAAATTGATCACTATTGCAAGCAGTTTAATGATTTCATGCAAGCACATTTCAATAGGAGATATGATCTCAGATCTTCCAGGAAGAGAACTCGGACTCAAGAACATGAAGAAGAGCCTCCCCAGAAGGAAGCACCTACTCAAAAGGAGTCAACAATGAAGAAATTCACAGACAAAGGTAAGAGTCCTCTAAAAACTCCTATGCAGTCTAATGATCAAACTCCTTCTTCCTCAAAAGTAGTCACTCCTCCTAATGCTGAGTCTATATCAAAAGAAGTTAAACCTTCAGCTGAAATTAAAGAGTCAAAAGAAGTCGTAATAGAAAATTCCCCTCTTGCTTTCAATTTGCAAAAGGAACTTGATAAAGTCAAAATCCCAGTCCCTTTGACTGAACTATTGAAACAACCTGCATATCAATCTCAAGTCACTTCTTTATTGCTCCCTCTTGAAGCACCAATAATCCCAGACAGTCTTAATCTTCAGGAAGAAATACCCATGGTATTTTTTGGCCCACATGTCGAGGAGATAGACCCCTCTACTCCTCCTTTCTATGTGTCTCTAGTTATTCATGACCTGTTGTTACACAATTGTATGTTAGATTATGGAGCTTCCCATAATCTTATGCCTTTGTCAGTCATGGAACAACTAGGACTACAAATCACACATCCATATAAAGAACTCTATTCATTTGATTCCAAAAGAGTTAAATGCTTGGGAATGATTAAATATCTAGTGGTCAATCTGGCCCAAATTCCAGCAAAAAGTGTAGTAATGGACATTGTGGTGGCTGATATCCCAGCTCGCTTTGGCATGCTGTTGTCAAGGTCCTGGGGAACAAAAATTGGTGGGTCACTCAAGATGGATTTAACCTATGCCACTATCCCCATTTTTGGTGGCCAGGAGAGGAGATTATACAGAGAAACTAGATTTGTCAAAATGGTTACTAAGGCTGACAGCTCAGAGAACTCACCAGTCTACAACAAGGAAGGAGATTTCTCATGTTTAATGTTAGAAGAAGATCAAAATTATGCTCATGAACCTTCCTTCTGTCAAATCAAAACTGAGCAGCCTTTAGAAGACCGTGAAGCAGGAATATGGACTCTACATTTTGATGGAGCAAATTCAAGAGAGGGAAATGGGGCTGGAGTATTATTCATTTCTCCTACAGGAAAATGGGTGCCACTATCTTTTAAATTGGAATATGAAGTTACTAATAAAGTAGCTGAATATGAAGCACTCTTGCTAGGATTGCAGACAGCCAGGAGCATGGGCATACAATGCTTAAGGGCTCTAGGAGATTCTGAGCTGGTGGTCAGGCAGATCAGAAATAAATGACAAACCAAGCATCCTCAGCTGAGAGCTTATAGAAATGAAGCATGGGACATGGTGGAAAAATTCTTCTCAACATTTGATATCCAGTTCATGCCTCGAGAACGAAACAGAATAGCAGATTCTCTTGCTGTAGCTGCCAATACATTTCATCCTCGTCACAACCCTCTCTTAAGATATGAAGTGGAGGTACGTTAAAGGCCATCAATCCCAGATAATATTAAGCACTAGCAGGTGTTTGAAGATGACGAACAGATGAAGAGATTCCTGGAGACAGTAGGGGAATTCTCCAATATGGAGATTGATGATTGTGAAGAAGATGAGGCTGAAGATATTTCAGAAAATAAGTGGCAAGAGAAAGTGGCAGGTAGTAAAGTGCTGCAGTTGAAGGGAAACATTATACCTAGAGGGCTGGTGCCTCTAGAAATATTGTTTGACAAGAATGATATCCCATTGCAACCTAGCAAAATAATAGAATAAAATCAGGTAGAAGATCTAAATTTGGGTACTGAGGCTGACCCTAAAATTGTAAATTTATCTAAGAAGGTCCCAGAGGAATATAAAGAAAAATACTTGAGGTTGTTTTAGTCATATAAAGATGTGTTTGCATGGTCCTATCAGGACCTTAAAACTTTTGATGTCAACATAATGCAGCACAAAATTCCTTTGAGGGAAGATGTAAGACCTTTTAAGCAGAAGCTCAGACAGATAAATCCTCTGCTGCTTCCCTCCATTGAAAAAGAAATCAAGAAATTATTAAAGGCCAAAATAATTGTACCATTGAGGTACTCAGAATGGGTGGCGAACCTTGTCCCTGTCCGAAAGAAAAATGGAGAAATAAGGCTATGTGTGGATTTCAGGAATTTAAACAGAGCATCTTTAAAAGAAAATTATCCACTGCCTAAGATGGACCACATCCTGCAGAAAGTAGTGGGAGCCTCTAGGATGTCAATGATGGATGGTTTTTCTGGTTATAATCAGGTAGTTGTGCTCCCAAAGGATCAGAAGAAGACTTCTTTCACTACACCATGGGGAACATTCATGTATGCCAGGATGCCTTTTGGGTTGATTAATGCAGGGGCTACCTTTCAGAGGGCGATGGACATTGCTTTTGTGGGTGAGCAGGATAAATTTCTGGTGGTATACCTTGATGACATTACAGTATTCTCAAAAAATGATGCTGAACACATTGAGCACTTACGAAGAAATTTTGAAAAATGCAGAAGGTATGGTATGGTCTTTCTCTTAATCCACAAAAGTCTTTATTTGCATTAGAGGAAGGCAAACTTTTGGGGCATATTGTAACTAAATATGGGGTAAGGATAGATCAAAAAAGAGTAGAGGTTATAAATAGCGTCCCTTTCCCTAGAAATAAGAAAGAAGTGCAGGTGTTTTTAGGCCGCATAAATTTTCTGAGAAGGTTTATTCCTAACTATGCTGAGATAGTTAGGCATATAACTGATATGCTGAAAAATAATAATGAAGTAAAATGGTCTCAGGAATCTAGATAGGCATTCACCAGGATAAAACAGGCATTTGTTGAAGCTCCTGTGCTAGCTGGGCTTGATTATACTAAACCATTTATGATCTTTTCTTTTGCTTCACCTCATACAGTAGCTGGAGTGCTGCTACAAAAAAATGAAGAAGGGTATGAGCAGCCTATTGCCTTCTTCAGTCAAGTGCTTCATGATGCAGAATTGAAATATAACATATTGGAGAAGCAAGCATACGCTTTGGTAAAATCCCTCAAAGCCTTTCGCATGTGCATTTTGCAGTCCCACATTACTGCATTTTTCCCCACTGCAGCTGTTAAAGACATTCTGATTCAGGGAGACAGCGAAGGGAAAAGAGGGAGATGGATTGCAAAAATACAGGAGTATGATCTTGATATTTGCCCCACCAAACTGATAAAAGGACAGGGGCTAGCAAGGATCTTGTCAGAGTCAAACTACCAGGCTCTGGGCATAAATTTGTCTATGATAGCAAATGGGGAGTCTGAGAAAGAAAAAGAACAGCAAGGACTGGAGATAGTCACTCAAAGAGCACACATAAAGTATCTCACAATTCCATGGTACAAAGAAATAGTAGAATATCTCTTAACACTCAGCTGTCCACCCAGCTATGATAAATCAAAATACAGAGCTTTTAGGTTGAAGTCACAAAAGTATACAGTTGCCAATGGTCAGCTGTATTGGAGAGATCCTTCGAGCATCCTACTATTGTGCCTCACAAAGGATGAAGTAGAAAGTATAATGATGGAATTTGTGGAGGCCATTACAGTTGGAGGGCCACAGCTCATAAAATATTGAAGGCTGGTTTCTACTGGCCAAAATTATTTGGAGATGTTTTTGTTTGGGTTAGAGCATGTGATAAGTGTCAGAAATTCGCTGAGAGACAGAAGTTGGCAGCTCTGCCCTGATTCCAGTTCATGCGAATGAGCCATTTCAACAATGGGGAATATATTTTATTGGAGAAATACATCCCCCATCAAGTGGACAGCATAAATGGATATTAACAGCCACAGATTACTTTAAAAAATGGGTGGAAGCCATACCTGCAAGGAATGCTACTGACATTGTCATCATAAAATTCATGGAAGAAAACATCATATCCAGGTTTGGCTGCCCTGCTAGAATAGTGACTGATAACGCACAGGTCTTCAAATCTGCAAAATTTGTGAACATCTGCCAACAGTATAATATCACATTGAATCATTCCATGGCCTACTATCCACAGGGGAATGGCTTGGCAGAGTCTTCTAATAAAACTCTGGTGAGGGCCTTGAAAAAGACAATAAATGAAAATCAGAAGAATTGGGATTCTCAATTGAAATTTTCTCTATGGGCCAATAGAATTACTTGTAAGCGAGCAACTGGGAAATCTCCATATGAGTTGGTATATGGACGAGCAGCAGTGTTTCCTATGCAGCTGGCCTTACCAGTGGCACGTTTCATGCAAGACAGTCAGGAGGAACCTAATGACATGATCAGGAGAATTAATCAATTGGTAGAATTAGAAGAAACACGGGGCCAATTGAATCCGAGATTAACGGAGTATCAAGAGAAAATGAAAAACATTTTCGATCAGCATGCAAAAGACAGGAAATTTCATATTGGAGACCTAGTTCTCAGATGGGATGTCCGGAGGGTTGAAAAAGGAAAACATGGTAAATTCGATCCACTCTGGTTTGGTCCTTTCAAAATAGTGGAACAAAGAAGCAATAATACTTTTATGTTGAAGAACTTACAAGGTGATCTGCTTGACACCCCTGTAAATGTCCAATTTCTTAAGCCATACTTTCAGTTTTGATTCAGGCCGAGGCAGTCTGATGTGCTATATTGTATACTAGTTCCCTTTTGTTTTTGAATAAATAAGGTGTGAGCTGACATGTTACAGAGTAAAATGTAGAGTGACAAAGTCACGGAGCCACCTAAAAGAATATATGAAGGTCTGCAGAGTTCTTGACACATCCAGGGATGAACGTGCCATCCCCAGTTGGAGCCGATGTTGTTCATGTCAGCTCCTCATTTAAATTTTTGGTCTTCAACTCCCCCTAAAACATTCAAGTTCCCTATCTTAGCTTGAGAAATTCATTTGGTCGACCGTTGCCTATCCCGCCCCCTCAAATGCATTAGAAAATGTCACAGGAGCGTATCCTAAATAATAAGAGGTCTAGCTCCTTTAGCCGTGGCCCCCTATATCTTACTGTTCGCATAACCATATCTCAGGACCAAGGGTTAAGTCCCAAAGGCGCTTAAGCATATACGTCTATCGCGCGCACCCTGGACCGTTCGATTAACCCATAAATCAATGGCTCGGAGTATTATTTGCTAAGGTGGTCCCCACACCCGCAACCACTGCTCGAAAACCGGCGTGTTTATTCCGCACCACCTTTGCTGGGCAAGCGGTATTCCCCATTGGGCCAGCGATTCCACACGTTGCGTGACAGGTGTCCCAGAGTACGATCCCAATACTGCCCTATTTCGCGCATTATCTCCCGGGCAAAGACGTGCAGCGAAATTCATATAAACCGTCCGATCTTAAGCATTCGATCCAACGGATCTTGCTTTCCAAAGTCATGCAGCTTTTAACTCCCATCCACATCGCCCCTAGCCCACCTCCTCATTGCTTCTAGTCGCATTCTTCACCGTAGATTACCCTCAAAATCAAACGGTTACGATTTACTCGCCTTTTTCATTGACCAGATCCCACAGTCAGTACTCCACGTCATATGTTCCCGTCATCCTGTCATAGTACCACCTGTCCCTCCATTTTACTCCACGTGCATTCCGCCACCACGGGTCTATATTAAGTTCGTTGCTTCATTTCTAATGTATTTTCGCGATTATATTCGCCTTCTCCTCCATGACCACTCCACATTGTTACGTTGCATTCCCCACCATAGTCCCACATTTTTCACTAGTCGACCATGCAGCAATTGCCACCCCATTATCCCCACCGTGTCTACATTCCCGTGCATGATTTTCCTAACAGGTTTGCAGATTTTTGCAGGGTTTCAACGCCAGAGGTTAACCATAACTTACAGCCCTCATTGCAGAGGTCGGGGGTGCATCAAAGGACCGGTTTTTAAATGTAAAATTCATGAAGAAGGTCCTAGGTAGTTGCTTCGACGCTACTTTCATTAAAAGAAATGGGACTCAGATCTGTCCAACCATCAAGAACCATTCAAAAGGCAGATTCTTGTAGATGAAATTATTAATGGTGCAGATTAAGAATATCAGTCAGAGAGCGAAGAATTCAACGTCTGGAGCCGAAAATTTTAAATAACAATTTAGCATTCAGAAGGCAAAGAGTACAAGTGCACAAAAATCATATCCTCCAGGTTTAATTTCAATAGATTTTTCTCTTAGGAAGGTACAGAATATTACATATTTTATTCTTCATGTCTTATCCCTGGAGAAATCTGCACCTACAACATTTACTCCATAGAGCAGCAGCAGATTACTTGCAGCAGTTTAGCGTCGTCAAACAGTGTGGGCGGGCAATCTCTCACCATTCAGGTTTTAATGAGTCAATTAAATGTTCACCAACTTATTCTATTCGGTTTTTCTCCTTCTTCTCCTATAAAAACCCAGGAAAAAGACATTGTAAGGGTTCCAGACTTTTATCAGAACATTGTGCAGGGAAAGGAATTTTTTGTATACATCTTGTAAAACTTTTGTGTGAAGGCTCAGAGCCCGTAGGGTCTCAATGAGGAGGAGTTCTATCTGTAATGAGGATTCTGGTCTTTGGTATTTCATAGTATGTAAATTTCTCTTATGTATTTAATATAACATTTCATTTCATCCACTTTCTTGTATCATGTTTTGGAATGCGAGTGGCTCACTGGTTTGGTAAGGATTCATTCTAGTTGATGCCCATACTTAAATCAGTCAAGCGCTTTAAATATGGCTCATGCATGATAAATTGTTCCATATTCATCTCAACCATATTTCTGCTATATTATTTTCTCTGGGAGGGTGCTTTTAAAACGCCATTGTCATGTATGGATTCTTAGATTGATAAGCCCATATATGGTTCTGTTGTGTATCTGGGTATCAGCCCAATGTTGACTAGTATCTTCTTAACTTTTCTTTCACCACATTCACTTTCTAATATTTGCTTTCTGTGGCATATTACTTGAACTGGCCCTCTCTGCAGTAAATTGTCTCTTAACTGTCTGATGCTTTAATATTGGAGCTTTGCATTGTGCCTCTGCAACATTAGTTTCCCTGTGACAGTTTCTGCGATTTCTGGTTCCATTTAAATCAATTTCCTTGTTTTACAAGAGATAACAGGAGAGTTTTGGATTGACACCCAAGTTATATGATAGACTCCTCGCTATGCTAAGTGTCCTAGGCACTGGTCTATGGCAACTCTAGACTATCTCTAGGAGAGACAATATCTGTCGACAACACATCCTTTCACTTCACCCCCCACAGGGAGTGGTTTTGTGAGTATGATAATTATGATGGTGGTGATGTCTTATTATGGGATGATAATAATGGAAAAATCATTGGACGTGGAAAAATATAGTTGAAGCTACAAGGTGTAAGGACTAGAACACTTCCTGATGTTCTACATATTCCTACATTAGCTAGAAATTTGACTTCTGTAAGCAAGATGGATGATGCAGGTGTAAAAAAAGTGTTCGAGAAAGATACCTAGAAGATGGTTTGGGGAGCACTGCTATTAATGTGGGGAGTTTGGATTGGAACTCTATACAAGCTTCAGCGTAGTATTGTTATTGATGGGTGCAACAATTTTGTGGTTCTTGGAAGTGGAGCGGAAATCCTAGTTTTCCATGGAGAAAATACCATGATATGGCATCAAAGGCTTAGAAATATTAGAGAGAAGGGCCTTTAGATACTGCATGGTAATGGTATGGTAGAAGGTATGTATAATTTCTCTCTATATTGTGATTTATGTGAACATTATGTATATGAGAAGAAGAATTGGGTGAGTTTTCCTTCTAGTGCTAAGAGGAAAAATAAGATATTAGAGTTTCTGCACAATGATGTGTTTGGACCTATGTCGGTTCCATCACTGGATAAGTTTGTGTACTATGTTTCATTCATATATGATTTCTCAAGGAATACATGGACATATTTCGTGAGGAAGAAATCTGAAGTCTTTGACAAATTTAAATAATTTAAGGCTCTGGTTTAATAACTAGAGAAAGAAGAAGATATAGGTGTTGAGGACAAATAATACTGGATAGTTCTTTAAGAAGGAATTTGAAGAGTTTTGTAAGAAGTGTGGTACAGCACGGAAAATTACTACTCCATACACACTTGAGCAAAATGGAGTTGCAGAAAGAATGAACATAATTGTGATGGAAAAGGAAAGAATCTTGCTCAATGGCACTTGGTTAGGACAAGATTTCTGGGCACAGGTAGTGGAGACTGCATGTTACCTGGTTAATAGATCACCTTCATCAGCATTGTAGGATAAGACTCAAAATGAGGTATGGAATAGTAATAAACCATCTCTTTCACATCTGAGGGTATTTAGATGTGATGGATATTTACATTTTCCAAAGGAGAAAAGTACCAAGTTGGATAATAAATTTGAAAGGTGTATCTTTAATAGGTATAAGGATGGTTTAAAAGGTTACAATATTTGGAACCCATAAACAAGGAAGGTTGTGTACAACCAAGATGTGGTGTTCATAGAGGTGAAAGACATTGTTAAACATGAATTTCTACCAAAGGAACCTGAGAAGATAGAGTTTGAGGTAAAGGACGATGAATCTGACTCTACAACCGAACTAGATTCAAAAAAGGAAGAGCCGCGAACTCCAACTGTGAGAAGATCATTTCTGGAAAGAAGGAAACCAGGAAGTTAGAGTCCATCTTCTTTCTGTTTAAATTTTTCTTTAAGTATCACTAATGATGATCCAAGAACTCTTAGAGAGGTATTAGATTTAGAGGATGGAAAACTCTAGAAGGAGGCCATGGCTTATGAAATGGCATCCTTCCACAAAAATGAGGCATGGGATCTAGTGGAGTTTCTGGATGGAAGGAATCCCAATGGGAGAAAATGGGTGTTGAAGAAGAAGATGAATATAAAAGGAAAGGTGGGGAAAAAAAAGCTCGATTGGTAGAAAAGGGTTCTTTGCAGGTGTCTAGAATTGATTTTGGTGACATTTTTGTCGTGTTGCCGATGGTACTTCTCTTAGACTAATTTTATCTGTTGTTGATGCATTTTATTTTGAGGTAGGACATATGGATGTGAATACAACACTTCTTCATAGGGATGTGGAAGAAGATATATACATGAAGAAACCTAAAGGCTTTGTGGTGAAGTGTAAGAAAGAACTGGTATGTAGGTTAAAAAAGTATTTGTATAAGTTAAAACATTCACCAAGGATGTGGTATCAAACATTTGATACTGATATAAGATTATTTGACTTCACCAGAAGCAAAGAGGATGATTATGTGTATTTTCAATTAATTGGTGACCATGTTATTTATTTGGTCTTGTATGTGCATGATATGTTGTTGGTTGGAAATGATAATGAAATTATCCAAGATTTGAAGACCCAATTGTTCTCCAGATTCGACATGAAGGATCTTGGTGCTGCAAACTATATTTTGGGCATGAAAATTAAGAGAGATTGGGCAATGATGGAGCTCTGGTTAAAAAAAAGGAAGTATGTCGAGACTATATTAGAGAGCTTCAATATACCTGATAGTAAACCAGTGAAGGTTCCTATTCCTGTAGGTGTAAATCTATCTTCTAAATAGTGTCCCAAGACACAAGAAGAAGACGGGGATATGTCATGTGTTCCATATGCAAGTGTAGTGGGTAGCCTAATGTATGCAATGGTATGTACTAGACCAGACATTACACATGCAGTGGGAGTATTGAGGAGGTTTATGTTAAAACAAGGGAAGGAGAATTGGACAATGGTGAAGCAATTTTTTAGATATTTGCATGGCACTAGCAGTTATAGTTTTTGCTACCAGGGAAAACTAGGATTGGACACATTTTTGGACATCCGTGGTTTTGTTGATGCAGATTGGGCTAGAGATTGTTGTCCCTCAACTTTCGTCATATTTTCCTATCCTAAATCCATCTATTTACCAACATATTACATCTTATTTCACCCATATATGCCTCATTTTAGTCTTATTTTTCATATTCAAGTCACTAAATTAAGTTTTTCAATTTTTAGAAATTTTGGTAAAAATTGGGTCATAAGAGTAATTTTGGGCTGCATTAAAAATTCCCGTAATAGCTCCATTAAAGTCATATGTGCATGACACATGGGTGATATATGAGAATATATTTGGAAATATTGGGAACCACATATGGAAAAATACCTATTGGTTCAGTCAAACAGACCAAATCTGGCTCGGTCAACACTGCTCAAACTTGACCTCTCATTCAGGAATCCCTTGTAAAAGGGGGGAGATTTATTATTTTGTGGGATTTTTCCTCATTTTTTTAACCATAATGGATGATTTCGACCTATATTGATGGGATTAGGATTGATAATACTGTTAGAAACATTATAGCAAAGTTTCTTTATGATTTTTTTGATTAAACGAAATTTATGGACCATTCAGGTATGTAGAATGTATGTAATTGTGTATTGAGACTATCAGAGACTTTGAGATAATTTTAAGAATCAGTTCTACTATTCTATTTTATGTTCATGTTGTGGACTCTTTATTAATTTTTTTTTAGTTGAAGAGTCCTTCAAGTGTACAAGGCAACAGTGGAGGGCCCCCATACTAAGCTAAGTACAACTAAAAATAATCCTTTTTCATTTCTTGAATTGTTTCATGAATTCCAATTTATGAGTTTGTCCAATAGTAATGATGTTGGAGTAGAAATTTGAATAAGGACAACCATAAACTCCTAAGTTGGGAACCTCTTCTCTTGCTCTCTACACATCATGAACTGCTGCTCTTTAGTTTCCTTTCTTGAATTGTTTATTGAATTTCTAGTTTCAATGCAATGGTAATGTTGTTGGAGTAGAAATGTGAATCTGGACAACTAGGACCTCCTAAGTTAGGAGCCTCTTCTCTTGCTTTCTACACATCAAAAATTTCTGCTCTTTAGTCTCTCTTCTTGAGGACAGTACTTTGGGGAAGGAAAACCAACACCTCCTAAGTTAGGAGTATCTTCCTTCACTTATTGCATCTTGAATAAAAAAAAATTAGTTAGATATTATATTTATAATATGCATTTCCATTATTTTCGTCTAAACAACTACTTCTTAAACTAGTTTAATCTAAAATTCCATATACTTTGGTTTGCTTCTAAGTCTACAAACCCAGATTGACAAGTAAAATGCCTGCAGTAGTTTACTTAGTAAACCGACTCAACATTTCTGGCATCATTTCCGGGGAAGCGCACTTATATAAATCTAGTTAGCAAGGTTTTTTTTTAAAAAAACACACTTTTCATTACGATTATTCATTCTTAGAAAAATAAATTAGAAAGGTATTTTCCCAAAACAAAACCCCCAACAAAAACTAAAACTAAAAAAAACTACAAAATTCATTTGCAAAACAAGATGTACAAAACATGATGTTCAGGAAGTCATTTAGAGAATGAGGGTATGCCACCACATGGATCTTCTCAAATCCTTTTCCACAATTTAGAATTATCACTAGGGATGAATCTTCATTTAAAAAATTAGAAGAGGAACAAATCATCCATGAAGAGGATCCACAAGAAGAAAACTTAGAAGCTTCTAATAATTATCTTTGTAAGGATATAAACGAGTTATGGATCACATGCAATCAAGTTCAAACAATACAGCTAAAAATTGAAGAATATCCAGCATCTATATCACAATATCCCTTGTGCATTCATTATTTTGAGCAAGTTCCACAAGGAGAACTTTGTGATATGGCAATTAAGGAGAACCAAGAAAACAAAGATCATCTCAAAACTTGGTTTCAACTAGTCATTAGGCCACAACACCACTCCATTTTTCAATATTCCTTAGCATAAAATATTTATGATGAAATATTTTTTCATGTCCAAGCATTCATTAAAATATATTTTTGAAACTTGGATGTGAGTTTACTTATGATCTTGTTACACAAATGGATGCATTGGAAATTCTCTTATACTTGAGAGAATGACTTATTTATATACAATAGAGTAGGAGAGAATAGAATAAAATAAATAAATGGGTGGTGTTGTATATATTTACTCTTACATGTAAATTTTCGGCCTGCCACCTTTCCAAATCTCTTTCAGACCTCTGCCATGGCCTAAAACCTCGTGCTCCTGTTTGATATTACTGTCTCCACCCGAAAATTCGCTCTACAAAGGTTAAAAAACTCAAATTTAAATTTATCGGGCCCAGTCCTAAGACCTTAGCCCCCCGTGCTTTGACATCCATATGTCCCAAGCCCAAAAACCGCAAGCTAAAGGAAAGGGGGCTTAACCATAATGATTCCGGGTGCAATCGCAACCGTCCGATCAAGTCCAATCAATGGAGCGGCAATCGTCCCGTGTGGTGGCCCCCGCGCGCAGAAAACCGGCGGTAAACCCCGCACTGCTTCCACCGGGCTGGCGGTATTTACCACAGGGGCAGCGATTCCACTAAATGTGTGCCATGTGTCTTTGGTACGGGTTCCAAAACCGTTTTCCCTGCGCGTTAAAGTCTGAACAATCGCCGGGCAGCGGAATTCATTTGAGCCGTTGGATCTGCTGATCATAATCCGATGATGGATATTCTCTGGAGTTGCTCGCCTATTATTTTGCCTCCGCTATGTCGTATGGCCCACAATCGTGCTGCTCCCATCTATTCCCAGCCGTTGATCTATATTTGTGATCCGACAGCCCAAATTTTAGTCTCCCCACCTGTTAACTCAGCTGCCATGTCACCATTCCACTTGTCCCCCGTACACCCGCGTGTCTGCTCCCGTGCGTCTAAGATATTTCCTCCCCCGTCATATATATATATGTGCGTGTGTGTGTGTTTTCATTCATACCCCCCATTTTATTTATTCCTCACGACCAAACCGTTCTACGTGAAAAATTCACGATCTCTCTGTTTAATCAGAATCCCCATTGTTTTTCCTCCGCCACCCTGTGTCTTCTTGTCATTTGTTTGTGTCCACGACGTCATCCCCATCTCCACTTCCACCCCCCTTGCTTCCGAGTCAAGCTTTTCTAATGTGTTTATGGGTTTTTCAGGTTTCAAAGCAATAAGAAGGCGCTTTAATTTAAGGTCTCTGTTGCAGAGGCTAAGAGCTGTTAAAGGACGACATTTAGTTGGCGAAACTTAAAGAAGAAGCCGAGGGCAGGTGCGTGAAATGACTATCATTCAATAAAAAAAAGATATGGACCTACAAAACCCTCCAGAGAAATTCGCCCTACATTAAAGATCCAGGATTCAAATCCAAAGTTAAGGGCCGAGAGTACAGTACAGAATTGCAGACTATCTCAGGGTTCTTACGGCAGCAGATTTTCCCCTCAGCGAAAGGCAGAGCATTGCATATATTTTATTATTTGTGTCTTTTATATAAGGAGAATTTCATCTCCCAACATTTATTTCTATAGACAGATTGTAAAGTACAGTCATTTATAGTTAGTCATTCATAGAGTGGGCGCGATTGTTTTCCGCCATTTTATTCAAATTGAGTCATTAAATGTGCTTCATCTACCTCCTCCTCTAGAATTCTCTATCTTTTCTATAAAGGCTCGAAAAGAAGACATTGTAAAGGTTCCAGATTTCTATCAGCAAACTGTGCAGTGCGAAGGCTCTTGTATACATTTTGTAATATTTTTGTATGAAGGTTCAGAGCCCGTAGGGTTTCAGTAAGGAGGAGTTATAACTGTAATGAGGATTCTGGTCTTTGGTAGCTCACAGTATGTAATTTCCCTTATGTGTTAATACAATATCTCATTTCATGCTATTTATCTTCTTGTATCATGTTCTAGAATGCAAGTGGCTCACTAGTTTGCATTAAGGATTCATCCTTGTTGATGCCCTTTCTGGAATTAGTCAAGCGCTTTGAATAGGCCTAGTCATGATATACTGTTCCATGTTCATCTCATCCATATTTTCTGCTATATTAGTTGCATGAGGAGGGTGATTTTAAAACGCCATTGTCATATAAGGATTCATAAATTGGTATGCCCTTATGTGGTTCTGTTGTGTATCTGGGTATCAGTCTCATGTTAACTAATATCTTCTTTATTGTTTCCTCACTACACTCACTTCCTGATATTTGATTTCTGTGATATATTATTTGAACTGGCCCTCTTTACAGCAAGCTGTCTCTTAACTGTCTGATGCCTTTGTATTGGAGTTTTACATGATGTTCCTACATTATTCTTCTCTTTGTATCAGCTTATGAGAGAGATTGGTCCCGTTTAAATTATCTTCCTTGTTTAACAAGAGATAGTAAGAGAGCTTTTGGACTGACAACCCAAGCTATATGATGAGCTCCTTGCTATATTAAGATGTCCTAGGCACTGGTCTATGGCAACTCTAGACTGTCTCTAGGGGGGTGACAAAATTGTCCACAACATCTTTCTGGCGCCATTTCTGGGGAACGAATTCAAGAATATCAGTTTCCCTGGGTCTCGAAAAACTGTTTTCACTCTCTAATCAGGTGAGCATAGAGAGTTGAAGAGTTACATATCTCTCACCTTGGCGACTCCACTGGTCTTTATTTGATAAATTTATTGGTAGTCCTGGCTCCTCGTAAGCCACATTTGAGGTCAGATACATATTAGTCGAAAGCATCTTACGTGTCTGACCCAGAGAAGATAATTCATAAAAGAGTTTGGAAGGAGAGGAATTCAGCTCATGCTGAAAATCCTGAATATTCCATTGAAGATTATCCGCCCTCTTCTTCTCAAGAAGTTAGAACAGAAAATCCCAAGTTTTACTCAGAAACTCCACGTAGAGGAAGTGCCTGGATTGAAGAAGATTCTCATCCTACCTTCGAGGCCGAGGAAATTAAAGAGGTCACAAAAGTAGCTCCTGTTAAAATTGAATTATTCCCATCTACTCCTCAGCCTTCTGTGCAATATATTCCCATTTTTATTCATACTCCACTTCCTCCTACTCCTCTCCCTTCATTTGTTTCTCAGAATGTTGCTCAACCCCCACCTCCTCCGATGGCCAATGTTCATGCATTTCTATTAAACAAATATGCCCCTCTGGCCTTACCCCAAGTGCTAAATGATATGCCACAGGATTATCTAAAGATTCTGCCAAGATTTAATGGGGAAAATGAAGTTGATGCTCAGAAACACCTTGAGACTTTCTGCTCTTTTGCAGAAAACTTAAATGTTGAACATTTGGATGTGGTCTTGAGATTGTTTGTGCAATCTCTGGAAGGGGAAGCCAGAAAATGGTTCAAGACATTGGGAAACCGTTCAATAACCACCTGGGATATTATGGAGAATACTTTTCTTAGGAAGTGGGGAGAAAATAAAGACCATGGTCAGTGCCTTACTGAGTTTAATACTATGAAGAAGAAACAAAATGAAGGGGTATCATAATTTATCAAAAGATTCAAAAAGTTATATCTGAGCCTCCCTCCTGAAATGAAGCCCCATGAAGCTGCTGCCAAGATAATTTTTATAGCAGCCTTTGATTTTGACTTTGGATTCTCCTTGAGAGAAAGAAAACCTGCCACTTTAGACGATGCACAGTCAGATGCTCTGGAGTTGGAAGCGAACTTTGCCTCCACTGGGAAGTTAAAAGGAAAAGTTGAACAAGATACTAGGAGAAGAGGAAAAGAAGAAGTTTCCTCCTCTAATCAGGAAAAAGATTCAGATAAGATGGATGAAATAAGCAAAATGATAAAGAAGATGGTCAAGCTTTAACTGGAAGCTAATAATGCGGCTCCCAAGAACTATTACAATGCTCCAAACAGAGGATACAATCCTCAGTATGGAAGGCCCCCATTGCAGATATTGCCAAGAGAAACAAAGGAACAACAAGACCAGGTGCCTCATCCCTTGTACCTAGAAGGATCGGTAGATGACTCCACTGGAGATGCAACTTATGGATTAGAAGATTCAAATCTAGCTTTTTCAAGTAATGATGATATGGAATTCCCATTGCAATATGAAGACGAAGAAGCAGATATTGATCATTATTGTAAGAAATTTGCTGATTTCATGCAAGCACAATTCAATGTGAAATATGATCTCAGATCTTCAAGAAAGAGGACCAGAACTCAAGACCAAGAAGAAGAACCACCTCAGAAAGAAGCATCTGCTCAGAAGGAATCAGCAACAAAGAAGAACATAGAAAAAGGTAAGAATCCTCTAAATACTCCTCTGCAGCCCAATGATCAGATTCCTTCTTCTTCAAAAATAGTCAGTCCTCATAATGCTGAGCCAGTGTCAAAAGAAGTCAAATCTTCAGTTGAAAATAAAGAGTCAAAAGAAATTGTGATAGAAAAATCCCAATCTGCTTTCAATTTGCAAAAAGAACTTGAGAAGATTAAGATTCCTGTCCCCCTGACTGAACTATTAAAACAGCTTGTATACCAGTCTCAAGTCACTTCCTTTATGCTTCCTCCTGAAATACCAATTGCGCCTGATAGTTTAAACCTTCAAGCAGAAAGACCCATGGTAGTCTTTGGCCCACATGTTGAGGAGATAGACCCTTCTACTCCTCCTTTCTATGTGTCCCTAGTTATTCATGACCTGCTGTTACACAATTGTATGTTAGATTCTGGGTCTCCCCATAATCTTATGCCTTTGTCTATCATGGAGCAATTAGGACTACAAATTACAAGGCCATATAAAGACCTATATTCATTTGATTCAAAAAGAGTTAAGTGCTTGGGAATGATTAAAGATTTAGTGGTCAATTTGGCTCAAATCCCAGCAAAGAGTGTGGTCATGGACATTGTGGTTGCTGATATCCCAGCTCGCTTTGGCATGCTGCTGTCAAGGTCCTGGGGTAAAAATATTGGGGGATTAATTAAATTGGATTTAACATACGCTACTGTACCAGTCTTTGGAGGTCAAGAAAGGAGGTTGTACAGGGAGACTTAGATTTGTTAAAATGGTAACCAAGGCTGACTGCTCAGAAAATTCTCCTGTTTATAACAAAGAGGGAGACTTCTCATGTTTGATGTTAGAGGAAAATCAAAATTATGCTCATGAGCCCCTTTTTGGTCAAATTCAAGCTGAGCAGCCTAAAGAAGATCAGGAATCAGGAATTTGGACTTTACATTTTGATGGGGAAAATTCAAGAGAAGGAAATGGAGCTGGGGTGCTACTAATCTCCCCTGCAGGAAAATGGGTGCCACTGTCCTTTAAATTGGAGTATGAGGCTACAAAAAATGTAGCTGAATATGAAGCACTATTATTGGGATTACAGACAGCCAGAAACATGGGAATCCAATGTTTAAAAGTCTTGGGAGACTCTGAGCTGGTGGTAAGGCAAATAAAAAATGAATGTCAAACTAAGCACCCTCGGCTCAGAGTATATAGAAATGAAGTGTGGGACGTGATAGAAAATTTCTTCTCAGCATTTAACATACAGTTCATGCCCCGGGAGCAAAACAGAATAGTAGATTCTCTTGCTGTTGCTGCCAGTACATTCCGTCCTCCTCAAAATCCACTTTTAAGATATGAAGTGGAGGTACGTTACAGACCATCCATTCCGGATAATATTAAGCATTGGCAGGTATTTGAAGATGATGAACAAATGAAGAGATTCATGGAGACAGTGGGAGAATTCTCTAACATAGAGATTGATGATGAGAGGGAAGAGGAAGTTGAAAACATTGTAGAAAACAAATGGGAAGAAAGAATAGTAGGTAATAAAGTGCTGCAGCTGAAAAGAAATGTTATACCTAGAGGTCTGGTGCCTCTAGAAAGATTATTTAACAAAGATGATGTTCCATTGCAGCCAAATAAAATGACAGAAGAAGATCAAGTAGGAGATTTGAATCTGGGTACTTCTACTGATCCCAAAATTGTCAAATTATCTAAAAGAGTCCCAGAAAATTATAAAGAAAAATATTTGAAGTTGTTTCAATCTTACAAAGATGTATTTGCTTGGTCCTATCAGGACCTAAAAACTTTTGACGTTAATATAGTGCAACAAAAAATTCCTTTGAGGGAAGATGCAAAGCCTTACAAGCAGAAGCTCAGGCAGAAAAACCCACTGCTGCTTCCCTCTATTGAAAAAGAAGTCAAGAAGCTACTGAAATCCAAGATAATTGTGCCATTAAGGTACTCAGAATGGGTAGCAAACCTTGTTCCTGTTCGAAAGAAAAACGGAGAAATAAGGCTGTGTGTGGATTTCAGGAATTTAAATAGAGCATCATTGAAAGATAATTATCCACTGCCTAAGATGGACCACATCCTGCAGAAAGTGGTGGGAGCATCCAGAATGTCAATGATGGATGGATTTTCTGGTTATAATCAGGTAGTTGTATTTCTAGAAGACCAGAAGAAAACTGCATTTACTACACCATGGGGAACATTTATGTATTCCAGGATGCCATTCGGATTAATTAATGCAGGAGCTACTTTTCAGAGGGCAATGGATATAGCCTTCGTTGGAGAGCAGGACAAGTTTTTGGTGGTATATCTTGATGATATCACAGTGTTTTCAAAGAATGACGAGGAGCATATTGAGCATTTGAAAAGAACTTTTGAAAAATGCAGAAGGTACGGTCTTTCCCTCAACCCTCAAAAGTCCTTGTTTGCATTAGATGAGGGAAAACTCTTAGGGCACATTGTAACTAAAGATGGTGTGAAAATTGACCCTAAGAGAGTTGAAGTAATAAATAGCATTCCTTTGCCAAGAAATAAGAAAGAAGTACAGGTGTTTTTAGGCCGAATTAATTTTTTGAGAAGGTTTATTCCTAACTATGCTGAGATAGTTAGGCATATAATTGATATGTTGAAGAAAGAGAATGAAGTAAAATGGTCCCAGGAGTCTAGAGATGCATTCACAAGGATAAAACAGGCATTTGTTGAAGCTCCTGTGCTAGCAGGGCCAGATTACAAAAAGCCTTTTATGATCTTTTCATTTGCTTCACCCCGTGACACAATTGCTGGAGTATTATTACAGAAAAATGAAGAGGGATACGAACAGCCTATAGCTTTCTTCAGTCAAGTACTTTATGACACTGAATTGAAATATAATATAATGGAGAAGCAGGCATATGCCCTGGTAAAGTCTCTTAAAGCTTTTAGAGTATATGTTTTGCAATCTCATATTACTGCCTATGTTCCCACAACAGCCGTCAAAGACATTCTTGTTCAGGGGGACAACGAAGGTAGAAGTGGGAGATGGATTGCAAAAATACAAGAGTATGATTTAGACATAAGGCCTACCAATCTGGTTAAGGGACAGGGACTTGCTAAGATGTTATCTGAAGCAAATCATCAAGCTTTGGGCATTAATCTATCCATGATAGCAAATGAAGGATCCGAAAAAGAAGAAGAACATCAAGGAATAGAGATGGCCACTCAAAAGGTACACATGAAATACCTAACTAGTCCTTGGTATAAAGAAATAGTTGAATATCTTTTAACACTCAACTGTCCTCCAAGTTGTGATAAGATAAAATACAGCGCTGTGAGAATGAAATCCCAGAAATACATGATCACCAATGGACAGCTATATTGGAGAGACCCTTCAGGTATATTACTGTTATGCCTCACTGAAAATGAAGTAGAGAATATATTGACAGAATTCCATGATGGAATATGTGAAGGGCATTACAGCTGGAGGGCTACAGTGCATAAAATCCTAAAGGCTGGTTTCTACTGGCCAAAATTGTATACAGACACTTTTGCTTGGGTCAGAGCATGTGACAAGTGCCAAAGATTTGTAGAAAGACAGAAACTAGCAGCTTTGCCCTTGATTCCTATTCATGTAAATGAACCTTTTCAAAAATGGGGATTAGATTTTATAGGAGAAATACATCCCCCATCAAGTGGCCAATATAAATGGATACTAACAGCCACAGATTACTTCACGAAATGGGTGGAAGCCATACCTACGAGAAATGCTACAGATGCTGTGATAATGAAGTTTATGGGGGAAAATATCATATCTAGGTTTGGCTGTCCTGCTAGAATTGTAACTGATAATGCGCAAGCTTTTAAATCTTCCAGATTTGTGAATTTTTCCCGAAGGTATAACATCATATTGACTCACTCTACAGCATACTATCCGCAGGGAAATGGTTTAGCAGAATATTCCAATAAAACCCTGGTGAGGGCCCTGAAGAAGACAATAAGTGAAAATCAGAAGAATTGGGACTCTCAGTTAAAATTTGCTCTATGGGAAAATAGAATAACGAGCAAGAGAGCAACAAAGAAGTCACCCTATGAGCTAGTGTATGGGCGAGCAGCTGTGTTTCCTGTGCAATTGGCATTGCCAGTGGCACGCTTCATGCAGGAAAGCCAGGAAGAACCAGATGACATGATCAGAAGGATTAATCAATTGATTGAACTGGAGGAAACACAGAACCAGGTAGATCAGAGATTGATAGAATATCAGGAGAAAATGAAGAATGTATTTGATAAGCATGCGAAGGATAGGAACTTCCAAATTGGTGACCTGGTTCTCAGATGGGATGTTCGAAGAGCAGAGAAGGGCAAGCATGCTAAGTTTGATCCGCTATGGTTTGGTCCATTCAAAATCGTGAGTCAAGGGCGAAATAATACTTTCATGTTAGAAAACCTACAGGGTGATTTGTTGGATGCCCCTGTGAATGGCCAATTTCTCAAACCATACTTCCAATTCTGACCCAGGTTGGGAATGCCTGATTGTATTATATTGTATATAAGTTGTTTAAGTTTTTATTTTCATAAAGAGAGAGAGATGGCAATTACCTGAGGAAGAAGCGCAGGGGAATTGAAAAAACAGATTGAAGTATTTAGTGGTCTGTGTGTTCTCGACATGCCCGAGGATGAACATGCCGTCCCCAGATGGAGCCGATGTTGTATATATTTACTCTTACATGTAAATTTTTGGCCTGCCACCTTTCCAAATCTCTTTCAGACCTCTGCCATGGCCTAAAACCTTGTGCTCCTGTTTGATATTACTGTCTCCGCCCGAAAATTCGCTCTACAAAGGTTAAAAAACTCAAATTTAAATTTATCGGGCCCAGTCCTAAGACCTTAGCCCCCTGTGCTTTGACATCCATATGTCCCGAGCCCAAAAACCACAAGCTAAAGGAAATGGGGCTTAACCATAATGATTCCGGGCGTAATCGCAACCGTCCGATCAAGTCCAATCAACGGAGCGGCAATTGTCTCGTGTGGTGGCCCCCGCGCGCAGAAAACCGGTGGTAAACCCCGTACCGCTTCCACCGGGCCTGCGGTATTTACCACAAGGGCAGCGATTCCACTAAACGTGTGCCACGTGTCTTTGGTACGGGTTCCAAAATCATTTTCCCCGCGCGTTAAAGTCTGAACAATCGCCGGGTAGCGGAATTCATTTGAGCCATTGGATCTGCTGATCATAATCTGACGGCGGATATTCTCTAGAGTTGCTTGCCCGTTATTTCGCCTCTGCTATGTCGTATGGCCCACCATCGTGCTGCTCCCATCGATTCCCAGCCGTTGATCTGTATTTGTGATCTGACGGCCCAAAGTTTAGTCTCCCCACCTGTTAACTCCGCTGCCATGTCACCATTCCACTTGTCCCCTGTACACCCGCGTGTCTGCTCCCATGCGTCTAAGATATTTCCTCCCCCTTCATATATATATATGTGCGTGTGCATGTGTTTTCATTCATACCCCCCATTTTATTTATTCCTCACGACCAAACCGTTCTACGTGTAAAATTCACGATCTCTCTGTTTAATCAGAATCCCCATTGTTTTTCCTCCGCCACCCTGTGTCTTCTTGTCATTTGTTTGTGTCCACGACGTCATCCCCGTCTCCACTTCCACCCCCCTTGCTTCCGAGTCAAGTTTTTCTAATGTGTTTATGGGTTTTGCAGGTTTCAAAGCAATAAGAAGGCGCTTTAATTTATGGTCTCTGTTGCAGAGGCTAAGAGTTGTTAAAGGACGACATTTAGTTGGCGAAACTTAAAGAAGAAGCCGAGGGCAGGTGCGTGAAATGACTATCATTCAATAAAACAAAGATATGGACCTACAGAACCCTCCAGAGAAATTCTCCCTACATTAAAGATCCAGGATTCAAATCCAAAGTTAAGGGCCGAGAGTACAGTACAGAATTGCAGACTATCTCAGGGTTCTTACGGCAGCAGATTTTCCCCTCAGCGAAAGGCAGAGCATTGCATATATTTTATTATTTGTGTCTTTTATATAAGGAGATTTTCATCTCCCAGCATTTATTTCTATAGACAGATTGTAAAGTACAGTCATTTATAGTTAGTCATTCATAGAGTGGGCGCGATTGTTTTCCACCATTTTATTCAAATTGAGTCATTAAATGTGTTTCATCTACCTCCTCCTCTAGAATTCTCTATCTTTTCTATAAAGGCCCGAAAAGAAGACATTGTAAAGGTTCCAGATTTCTATCAGCAAACTGTGCAGTGCGAAGGCTCTTGTATACATTTTGTAATATTTATGTATGAAGGTTGAGATCCCGTAGGGTTTCAGTGAGGAGGAGTTATAACTGTAATGAGGATTCTGGTCTTTGGTAGCTCACAGTATGTAATTTCCCTTATGTGTTAATACAATATCTCATTTCATGCTATTTATCTTCTTGTATCATGTTCTAGAATGCGAGTGGCTCACTAGTTTGCAGTAAGGATTCATCCTTGTTGATGCCCTTTCTGGAATTAGTCAAGCACTTTAAATAGGCCTAGTCATGATATACTGTTCCATGTTCATCTCATCCATATTTTCTGCTATATTAGTTGCATGAGGAGGGTGCTTTTAAAACGCCATTTTCATATAAGGATTCATAAATTGGTATGCCCTTATGTGGTTCTGTTGTGTATCTGGGTATCAGTCTCATGTTAAATAATATCTTCTTTATTGTTTCCTCACTGCACTCACTTCCTGATATTTGATTTCTGTGATATATTATTTGAACTGGCCCTCTTTACAACAAGCTGTCTCTTAACTGTCTGATGCCTTTGTATTGGAGTTTTACATGATGTTCCTACATTATTCTTCTCTTTGTATCAGCTTCTGAGAGAGATTGGTCCCGTTTAAATTATCTTCCTTGTTTAACAAGAGATAGTAAGAGAGCTTTTGGACTGACAACCCAAGCTATATGATGAGCTCCTTGCTATATTAAGATGTCCTAGGCACTGGTCTATGGCAACTCTAGACTGTCTCTAGGGGGGTGACAAAATTGTCCACAACAGGTGGAATGAATTCACAATAATAATTTTGGTTCAAACTTTCATAAATAATTCTTTAAATCATTGTTCAATACTCATTTGGAAGGATTTCATGGCAAAACGCAGTAATAACAATCCTGTTTTTGGAAACCATGTGGGTTAATTTAAAAATATATATGTGTGTGTGTGTGTGTGTGTGTGTGTGTGTGTTTAAATAAGGTATCTCTTGAAATTTATTTTTTAATCCATTATGAATTTTTCAATTTGGATCACAAAGAAAAAAAAAAAGATCAAAATAAACACTAGATTTCAAGAAAAAGTTTGAGGATAGAGTTAGTACAGCATTGATTAGAGGGGTCTAATGGAAACATTTTTACATGATATTAATAGGGAATATAGCCCTTAGAATCTAGTTTCAAAATTTATTTTAATCACCTCAATCCGACATAATATGAAATATATATGCTCAAAACTAACTGCTTGTCAAAAAATCTGCGTGATGACAATTCTAGGTCTTCATTGTTCATTGGCATATTTCACATATCAAATAATATTCTTTTCAAAACCTGTTTCTAAGGAATATGGATATTGAAGTCTAGTTTATGAGATAATTTGAATCATCTCATTTGAAGGAAGGTGAAAATATTATTCCACATTTAGTGACTGCATGTCTTAAAACCAGCATAATCAAACTCTGCCTCTTAGGTTTGTTTATCAAAAATTTTGTGATGTAAAACCTATTTCTACTGGAAAGAAAAAAATTAATCTACTTTAATCTCCAAGTGGAATCACATTGATTTGATCTTTAAAGAAAAAATTACAGTCCAAATAGTGACTACTGGTCTAGTAAAAAATTCACAAGAAGCTCTATCAAACATGGTACTTCTCATCATTTTTAGCATATAATTTTAAAAAAATTTAAAAACCTATTTATAATGGAGGTATCCATATGAATTAAATTCAAATTGGCTTTTGAATCAATATGATTGGACATAAAACGAAGATTTTGTGAACAAAATGCCGCTAGGAAATCTAGGTTGGCCACCATTCCTCGGGGGATAAACAAATGCATTTTATTTGTATATCATATTTGGACTTGCTTTGAGGCATTCATTATAATTATTTTACATATTTCGTGGAAGAAGAGAGACTTTCAACCTCTCTTCCTCCATCATCTAATATTGTATTGCAGGCAAATGTGATTTTTTTGCAGGTAATAAGAAGATTTAAGAGGATAAATCCATGGAAAAATGACTTTATAAAGTCAATTTTAAAATATATATATATATATATATATATATATATATATATATATATATATATATATTAGAATATGAAGAAAAATGTTCAAGTCAAATAAAAGTGAAAATTCACATGATGTTGAGTTCATTTAATGAAACGGAAAACTTGTGAAGCTTGCTTTCAGTTGCTAACCAACAACACCAACAACCCTACAAGATGATTGAGATCGAGGAAAAAGACATGAATCTAATAAGAAGAAGAAGTCAAGTTTTGTACCATTTCAAGTCACATCCATTGACACAGAAGCTCTTCATAAGCCATATTTTTCATGATATCATTTATCGTTAATTTCCGCGATCATGGATGTTAAAGTCCAGACTTATTATTTATCTATCTATCCATGTACTCTTTGATGATGAATTCAACCTATATTAGTTTCTTAAGAATTCCATACTTCATGACACCATTATACCTTGCCTCCACCCATAAAAGAAAAAAAAAGGTCAAAAATAATAGAGTTTGGTTGTGAAAATCCAGGATACTGATACAATACAAAATCGAATTCATATCATAAAACCAACTTGTTTGGCCAATATGAATTCTCTTTTATGTTTTTCAATTTCAGTTTGTAGAAATAATCCTCCAAAATTCAAATACTTGAGGCCAAGTCTCAAAATAAGCAAGGGGAAAGATTCATAATAAACCAACAAACTATGCAACTAGTTTAATGTCAAGTAGATGTATTGCAGAAGGGACCTAAGACATCTTAATAAATATTTATGAGTAAGGGACCTGAACAAGATCAATGTCATATGTTATTGTAGAATATAGCTGATTATTCATCTTAAAATAAACATCAAAGGGACCTAAGAATAAACTACAAGCATCTACAAACTAGAAAAATCATTCTACAGAATTGATTTTGAGGTCAAAGTATCTTCATCGTTAGCAAAAGGTCAACCGTTGACAAAAGAGCTGAGGCCATCCTCAACAAAAGAAAATCATTGGCAATGAGCTATCAAGTGAAATGAAATTTGATTTGGATTTATTTAGGAACACAACAGAATACACATATAACAATAAATACAAAGATTTAGTGGAAATAACACTTCATTTCATTAATATAAAAGAACTGAAATTTGTTTACAGACATAATGGAAATAAACTAGCTAGGGCATTGGTAGCTTATCTATGAGAAGATATGTGGTGGATAAAAGCCTTGAATTGTGTTACAATGAGGCTTGAGGACCTATTTATTTTTGATAAATAATGGAAAATGCTAAACATCCAAAAACCTAACCCTAGGAGACGAAGCGCCAAAACTATGGGCCCTGTTTAGGTAAATTGGTACATCAACTTCGCGGGGGCGTAACTTTAGCATATGATCTCTGTTTGACATGCACAATACCTCATTATAGATATTTATCTGAGGACTACAATTTTTTATGTGAGAAACATCAAAGTAACATCCATCTTGCTCCTGGTTTTCCCAAAAAACATTGTTTAGGGCCTCAAAATGGCTCCAGAAGTTGAAGACCCAAAAAATTGCTAAAAATAGTGAATTGTGCTACAATTAAGGAAACCGAAAAACTGAAGGAAACATTGGTGGGTACCAAAGAGGAATAGGCAAGTGGCCATCAATATCCACCTAGATCATTCCTCGCCCATTAGGAAACAATGGTCCCCATTGCATATATTTCCTCCATGAGATGAGGAAACTTCTGTTGAACTTGGTCCCTCGTGAAACAGTTTCCTTGGTGCAAGAGTTGGCTAGCATTGACAACCTGATATATTTGGACCTTCTTCTACTAATTTTTCTTTATTTTCATGTCCATGATACTATCTGTGGTGGCCTATTCCATGCATATGGGATTTAACTATGTTGGTGTGAGTTGTTCTGCAATGTTGGAGGTGTCCAGTAGAGGTGGGAAGTAGGGTCGAAGGTGGTCCACAATGAATACTTGGTGCAAACCCAGGAATGGTGGAGTAGTGAGCTTGAATGCATTGGCCCCTACAAACTTGGTGATGGTTTTCGATTCATATTGGAGTGGGAGAAGATTGTCGTGGGGTCCAGTGAGGCGCTCCTTCTGCAAATGTAGCCACACTTTGTCGCCCACCTGGAAGTTTTGTGGCACGTGATGTAGATCATGTCGATACTTGTACTTAGCATTGGCTCTTTCCAATATGTCATGAACCTATTGGCCGATGTGCTTAATGCACTCAATTAATTTTTTCACTTTGTGAGCTTCCAACTGGACATGAAACGAATCGACCTGAGTTGCTGCAAATGGCATGGATACATCAATGGGACATTTGAGGGAATCCCAAGCCCAATTAAAAGGGGTTTTGGCTAGTTAAGTTCTGAAGAGACCAATTATAAATGTGTTGTACATAGGGCAGGCTCTCATCCCATGTGCATGGATTCTTGGAATTGTAAATGCACAGAATGTGTACGATCATCTTGTTGACGACCTCTGTTTGGACATCAGTTTGAGAATGGAAATTTGTTGACTTGGTGACCTTCATGTCCAGCATTAACCAGAGGCTAGACCAAAATGTGCTAAGGGACCTACTATTGTGATATGAGATTATAGAATATGGGATCCCAACGTGCACCCACACTCATTAAAAGAAGAGTTTAGTTATGGCTTCTGCTATGACAGTCTTCTTACAAGCCGATGTAATGGCCATCTTCGAGAATATTTTGATGACCAGGAAAACACATTCATTTCCATGCTTAGTAGAAGGAAGGCTCGACATGTAATCCATGGATATGGATTCCCAAGGTTGACTGGGGGTAGGTAGCGGAGTATATAAGCCTTTCTTCTTGATGGTCAGTTTGGAAATGGTGTAAGAAGTGCAGGATTAGATGTACTTCCCATCATCTTGTCGAAGGTTCGGCCAATAGAAATACTTATGTAGTACTTCCACTATTTTCTCGACCCTGAAATGACATATGACTCGAGTGTAGTGCACTTCTCAAATTATCTTAGCACACTCGCTTGAAGGAACACAATGGTGTCCCAAGTGACATAGCAATGCATCGTGGAGGTGAGAATTTGGAACTTTCTTACCCTCCAAGAGTGTCTTGTATGTGTGGCCGAATTATAGACCGCTCTTGTAGAGAAGCAACCAATCAGAAGTCTCGTGCCCACAATATTTGAGAACGGTGGTGAGCGCCACGATCGGTGGTCGGCTGAGTCAATCTGTAACATTATTGGTTTTTCCCTTCTTGTACTTGACCACTTCTGATGGCGATCATTCTACAACTTCCCTTGTGTCTGTATGAATTACAGTGGTCGGTGGTCTGTGTGGATGACCGTTCCCTTCCTCAAAATGTAATGCTTCCATTGTCAAAAAACTTGCACAATGCAATGCATTTCTTTGTAATAAGTGGGATACTTGCAGACAGTGTCGGACAGTGTTTGACTGTGATATGCCATTGGATAGCCCTGTTGAGAAAGAATTGAACCAATATCATAGTTAGAGGCATCTCTCTCGATCTCAAATAGTTATTGCAAGTCTATTAATGTGAGAACTGGGGCAAAGAATAGGTGATGTTTCAATTCTACAAATGCCTTCTGTTGAGACTCTGAAAAAAATAATTTTTCTTTCACTCCTCCCTTAGTGACTTGACTGAAGGTCCAAG
This sequence comes from Pinus albicaulis, assembly GCA_034641835.2. Taxonomy (NCBI): domain Eukaryota; kingdom Viridiplantae; phylum Streptophyta; class Pinopsida; order Pinales; family Pinaceae; genus Pinus; species Pinus albicaulis. The sequence continues at coordinate 512,062,856 of CM076576.1, forward strand.
TGTTATGAGACAATCCAAAGAGGAACCTGTAGTAGAAATTAGCAAGACCTAGAAAGTTGTAAAGCTCTGTTAGAGTCATTGGGGCTGGCCAATACCGAAGGACTAAGATCTTGGTTGGATCCACATGCACCCCCCATTTATCAATAATGTATCCCATATACTGAACTTAGGTCATGCCAAAAGTGCACTTCTCCAAATTCTCACACAACTTTTGTTGTTGCAATGTTTAGAGGACCTCTTAGATGTGGTGGAGGTGCTCTTCCCAAGTCTGGCTGAAGATTAGGATTTCACACTACAAGGAAAATACCCTCTAGCGGAGGTCATAAAGAAGGTTTTAGTGTTATAAAATTGGCCAAAATTGTCAAAAAAATACTTGCTACAACATCTGTTTATGGTAACAAAGGTTTGGTAGAGATTTTAATGGAAATTCAACACAACTAAAAAAAATGGGTGACTGAAGGTTATTAGGGATGTTTTTATCATCAATCCGCTACTAAAGTGTCAACGCACTAGTGCGTGTCATATAGAAGATGGCTCGGGGAAGTTGAATGTGCATGCACTGGGTTGTTAAGGTATAAAACTGCACTGTGCACACTATTGGTGATACAACGCATGGGGTCATTCTAATTGGTCTTGGGATTTGTGTCCTGCCCTTAGGTCATCTCAACCCACCGATATGTATACTTATAGAAATGCATCGTTGCACAGTATTAGAACAATGCACCGATTTTTCTAATTTGTATTAGTCTTTTTATGGTGCCCATAGGTCGTACAAATGCACCAGTGCATAGTCTCACATAAATGCACCAGTGCACAGTATCGCACAAATGCACCGAGATTTATAATTGGTATTGGTGTTTGTGAGGTGCCCATAGGTCATACAAATTCACTGGTGCGTAGTCTCATATAAATGCACTCGTACGTAGTATCATACAAATGCACTGAGATTTATAACTACAATTTAGTATTTCTGCAGTGCCTGTAGGTTGTAGAAACGCACTGGTGTGTTATATCATACAAACACACCAGCGTACACTAACTGACATGCACCGGTGTTCATTTTGTATTTTTTAGAAACATCGACCTATGACAGTGCAATTATTATGATTTTTTAAAATTCATTATTCATCAAAAGTCGACACATCTTATAACAGTATTCATATTAATTAAATTTTTATTAATGCATTTGAATGTGATGTTTGGATTGATTTTTTATATCATATCATAATTATTTTGATTTTTTTAAATTCATTATTCATCAAAAGATGACACATATATACCTTATAACATTATTCATATGAATTAAATTTTCATTAGCGCATTTGAATGTGATGTTTGGATTAATTTTTTATATCATATCATCAAATTTCACATCTCTTCATTATAATATTTAATCATCCATAAATTTAATCATTAGTGTTACATTTCACAACGACAATGGAGAACACAATAGAATAAATTAAAACATATTCTATTATATATATATATATATATATATATATATATATGAATAAGACAGTATTTGTCATACAAAATGGGATAGTTATTGGTATCCATTTGTCTTTCAATTGGGACACTATGTCCATTACATTAAACAAAATGTCTGATTTCACTGACAAATATTTCAAAAATTACAACACCTTTCTTTGATATCCAAACATAATGATCATCATTCTTCGCTTGATCTATTATCACTACTAGAGCTACTTCCATGTTACTTTCAGGAATGTTTTGTTCACGGTGTTGATTGTTTTCTTCCTCTTCACCTTCCATCTACAAACATAAAAATAAACTATAATGAGTGTATATATATTGGTGAGAATAATGAAATTTCAATATTAAATAATATACATCAATTTAAATCGAAAAGAAATGGCGTGCCATAGCAATAATTGACTCATTAACTATACACATTCTTTCAAAACCATGTAGTATGCCATCTTTCAAGATTTCATCTGTTGGCACAATTCCATATTTTGTTTCCTGCAAGTTTTATACCCCATAACAAATCATATATTTAATATAAAATATTTTTTTGTTCTGTTACTTATAGACAAAGCTAAGTAAAATATGATCGATAGATGCTTACAAATTCCACAATTAATTTCTGATATGCCAACATATACTCACAATCCATATTTAACCCAATATCAATCAATTCGTCTGATGATTCTTCTTTGTATGTTAGCACCTGTTTTAAGACATTCAATGATTATTTTTGTAAAATAACTTTAAAAATACAAAAATCAAAATCTAGTCAAGTTGTTATAAAAAAGTAACAATTACTCACAAACTTAGATATCAACCTTTTTCTTCTTTCTCGTCCTGTTTTATGTGCTGAATGGGTTATATTTTCTTTTCTTTTCTGCAAGAAAATACTTGAAAAATAATATTTAATGCTAAATTATTTATTTATTATACCTAATGATCGAAAAAATCAATGATTACATATTACATTTGAAGCACATTGTTGTTGATATGGCTCCTCCTGCGATGCAATTTTGTCCATTTATTTGACCATCTCCTTTTACACCTTATTGGACATGCCTACTGGCATATTTCCGATATCCACTCGTTCATATTTTTATATTTTCATAATATTCCTAAAAATGTAACATGAAAATAAACTATTTAATTTTTATATTGATATATGAAAAGTAAATATAACAAAAGTGATATTTATAAATGATATTTATAAATAATTCTAGACAAACATTTAAAAGAATATTACTTTTTCATTCCTTTTTTTTTTGCTGTTGTATGCGTTTTCTATTAAAAGTTTGACATGTCTCATTGACCAATTATCTGGAAACTCTTCTTGTGGTTTAGATAAAATTTTGTTCTTGGAATCCTTGGATTGATTTTTGTATTGTAAGTGGAAATAATTTCTATAGATTCGTTCCACTATATCACTCAAATTTTGTAAAAGTTTTTCCCCCTTTCGTTAACCTCCATCACCACTCCAGATGAGCTAAGGAGTAATTCATTTTCATTTGCATGTTCTACTTTTTTTTCCTTTCTTAGAACAACATTCATTTTCTGAGTTGTTGGTCCCTATAGAACATTAAACATAAGTGAATTAATAGATTTTTTGACACATGTTATCTAATAATTTTAAGTATACTATTAATGAAAATTAAAAAAATAAATTCATAGTGGATCGATAGTATTTTTTCATTCACCTGATTCATCCTTTTGAAATTTTTCCATCAAGCTTTTACGCTCTTTTGGTCCTAAATCAGAAATAATCTTATCGAGATTCTTCATTTTGTGGCTCTGCATGATACACAGTAAACAATACATATTATTTAAACTTACATATAGTTCAAAAATAATATTTTTTGTAAATAATTTACAAAGAAATTTCCTTTTTTTCTTTTCTTGATGTCTTATCAGTATTTTTTTTACTTGATCTCTTGTCAGCCATTTCTTTATCAATATGAAACTTCTACCATATCATTCATTAATATATTTTATAAATAAATTGTCAAATTTTCAAGTAAAAAAAACAATTCTCAAGAAACCGGTGTGCCATTCTTAGTGTATGCACCGACGTCAATGTGTGGGGGTCTTGCAAACACACCAGAAAAACAATATAATAGGTATGGTTCTCTATGTCAACAAGGAGCACTTATGCGTTACATGTTAACCACCGCACCGATTAACAAAAAAATAATAATAAAAATTGTCCAGTGTTAGCTTTTGGAGCATAAACGCCCCGCACAAATCAGCGACCACCATACAGTGCTCTCTGTCAACTAGGAGACCCAGTGCGGTGCATTATATGTTACATGGTGCACCGATTAACACAATAATTTTTTTTTTTTGAGAAACAACATATGCATGGGCGCCATAGTAAAATAGTGCATCGGCGCTCTATTTTACATATGGCACACTGATTAAAAAAATAAAAAATTATTTTTAAATTTTTTATCATAGTACTTTTGTGGTGCACCGAGATAATCCAGAGCACCAGTGCGCAAGGTTACGCTAGGTGCACCGATAAAAAAAAAAAAAATCTTTTTTTTCAAAAATTCACTCAGGGGCCGACATATATTGGGATTTGACTATGCAATTCATCCCGTGGGTTGGATGTCATAGGCCTATATATAACAATACAAACCCTGTAAATTTAAAATGAAAAGGCCTAATTCTAAAATCACATAAACAAGAAGAAGAAAGCCTAGAAACAAAAAGAATGAAGGGTTTAGGGTAGAAATGATTTTTTTTTTTTTTTTTCTTTTGAAAATGATAAAAATTGAAATTTTTTTCTTACTGTGTAAAAAAAACTGCAGAAAAAATTAAGAAAAAATAATAAAATTTAATCACAAGATCATTTCAAATTCTATGCTACATGGTTTGAATCACTAGAGGTTGGAATTTTGATTGTCTGAATACTTATGTTTGAACGTATTTCGCTTCTCCACAGTTCTCTCGTGCTCTCTTGCTCCAGTTATGGCTCCTGCAAATCTCTGGCTGAAACTTTTTGCAAAAATAGTGAAATAATGAAAAGTGTTTAGTATTTAAAGAATTGCTTCATGAAATTAGGTTTTCGAAAATATTTTGCCACCCTTTTTTTAATTTACCACTTTTCTTTTCACTTAAAAAAAATAGAGTTGCATTTTTTTATTTGCGGTTATTCATCACTAGTGTGTCACATAATAGCACTGCACCGGTGTGTCCATTGATAACATGACACCAGTGCACAGTAACTAAAACGCACTGGTGCAGTTATCTATATATTAGCACCAATTACAAGAGGTCCATTTTCAAGGCACTGAAATTAATTTTAGGTGTGTACACCAAAATTATTTTTGATTTTTCTCAAATGCAGGGAGAAAATATCATAATTATATTGAATGGAAAATTCTTCAAAAATCCATCTCATTCGATAATATTTCTCAAAGTCCATCACGAATTTATCTCTATCCATCTCAAGACGTAATATTTACTTCAAATTTTATTTATATTTTCATTATCTAATTGAATTTATTTTTTTTATCCATTTCATTCATGCAAAACTTAAATAAATCTATAATATATAAAAATTTGCAGGTTCATGCAAATTCAAAATCGAGTTCAGATGCACAAAATACTCAAACAACTCCAAAACGTCGAAAACTCTTATCAGGAGCAGCATACCGCAAGGCTCATTTGGTAGATGAAAATGGAAAGAGACTTCACCCTGACAATTGTAACAATATTGCATTGTCTAGCCACAATCTTGGGACAATGATAGTAATAATTATAATTTTTTGGTATATTCATTAATGTAATTATTTCAACCTCAAACCAATTAATCATGCAATATTGTCAATGTGCTTACTAATTGATATCATATATTTTGTACTAATCATTTTCAAATATATTTTTTAAAATTATTAGGATTCTAGTGATGATGAGTGACCTACCTACCATATTCTGTTGCACCCCACAACAATGTAAAATCGAGAGAATACTGAGTTAAGAGAAAAAATCGGAGAGGAATGATACCAAGAATGGTTGTATCAACCACCGATTCAATTCCTGCTACGTCCAAATTCATCAATTAGGAATGAATATAGAAATAGTATTTCTTCAAAAGTTGGAAATGGAGGCATTCAAATAGAGGTTGGTATGAATGATTACTTAAGGGATACAACTGCCATGGAGGCAATGTTGTTAGATGCATTCCAAAACGATGATCAACTAGCAGATGATGCTCATATCGCTGACACCTTTTTCGAAAGCCTTAAATTTGCTTCCACCACCCCTCTCTTTGGACCCGATGGTCAGTCAAATTCTATCCAGTTGGGGACAATGACGTTACTATAAAACTTGAAAGAAAAATTTGGCTTTTCGAATACATGTTTCTCGTAAATTTTGAGGTAAGTTACCATAAAGTCCTCATATAAATTTGAGAAATATAATCAGTACACAATGAACATTACAAATGTTAAATTTTATGAACCTTAATATTTATATCGGCATTAATGTAAATTTATTAATATATTTTTCCATGATCACCAACTTAGGTTATTCAAATATAAGGTTCTTCTGAGTGATAATTTATTTCCCAGTAGCTGCGAAGAGGCAAATAAATTGTTGAAAATGTTGGGTGTTGAGTACATATCATCTCATGCATCTCCAAATGATTGTATTCTATATAGAGGATAAAATGAAAGCAAAGAGTTATGTCCAAAATGTGGGCATGACAAGTATGATAAATCAAAAAATAAGGGTAAATCACATACTGGTCCTCCTTTTAAGATATTGAGGCACATGCCTATAGTACCAAGGATTCAAAGGCTCTTTCAGTGCAAAGAATTAGCTATGTTACAAGGATGTCATGCCTCACATAGAAGTGAGTTTGGAGTTATGCGAATCCCAACTGAGTCAATAGCCATGAAGCATATAGAGGATACATGGCTCGAAAAATTCAAGGATGAAGTAAGAAGTCTACGAATCAACATAGCCATGGATGGCATCAACCCATATTCCCTCCAGAACACCAAATATTTTTTTTGGCTTGTAGTAGTGATCAATAACAATATCCCCCCATGGTTGTCCATGAAGAATGAACATCTTATGTTGGCTCTCATAGTCCCTAGTAGAAGAAAAGTGAAGAATATGGATGTCTACTTACAACCACTGGTAGATAAATTAAAGGAATTATGGGATGGGATAAATGTATACAATGTATCAAGACCCGTCGCAGCACAGAGGAGTTTTACATTGTATGGAATATGTGCGTACATGATACATGATTATCCAGGCTTAGGAGTTTCATGTGGTAAATTATATGTTTAATTTATTCATTTGTCTATATACATAACAATACACTTTCACATATTAGTTATTTAATTCGTTGTAATTGTTTTGATCTTCATGATATTATTTAAGGTGCCATGCATATTAATTGTTTAAAATAATCTCGCAGGTCTTGTAACAAAAGGGTATTTTGGATGTAAATGTTGTGTACCTTCTCTGAAAGCTAGATGGTCCAAGGACCTATGAAAGCCGGTGTATGATTTCTCTAGGGTATTCCTCCCAGAAGAACACCCTTACATAAGAGTAGCATCCGATTTCTATGGTAAACAAGAGAAAACCCAAGGGCCTCCAATAACAACACCAGCTGAATGGCTTAGATCATATGAGAGAGAGAAGGAGAAGGATTTCATAGAAATTTTCAATTCAAATAGGGAGCCTATGTTCGATGATCAAAAATTCTTCGACACCTATTTTGAGAAATTTCCCATTGGGATGAAAGGGGAATATATCTTTTATAACCTCCCATATTGGGAGCATCTTAAGATTACCCACATATTAGATCCCGTGCATATATTTAAAAGTGTTTCATCTTCTTTATGGAGGAACATAACATTGAAGAAAAGTGACACATTAGCTGTTAGGAAATATCTTATTACTTCAAAAACTAAAAAGAAACATTTTCCAAGATGATTATAAAGTACAGGATCATAGGCAGGCGCTGGTCCCTCTAATTCATGGTATTTAAAATAAGGTGATGTCCCATGGATTTAAAAAAAATATGATATTTATTTGGCAAAGGAAGTTATAATGGGTGTGAGGGTGCCATCTTCATACTGGTCTTCACTACAACAGTGTTTCACCGTGGATGACCATTTTTCATGGTTGAAATCGCATGACCATCTAAATCTTCTAAGAGTATGTATAATGTCAAAAGCATTATTTTACGATTTTTTATATTAATAAATTTTATCCCATGCAAGGATCATAAAACATACCTAATTTTTTATATTATTGCACATGTTTATAACTTTGCAGTGTCATTATCATTTGGTCGTGTGTGGGTGTGTGAAACATGAATTCCTTCAAGCCCTAAGATGTGCCATATCTAAATTTTCTGCATTTGTACATTGGATAATGTCAGGAGATTCATGTGGCTAGCATTCCACGATGGCGTCAAGATATAGTTGATATTGTTTGTATGTTTGAGAAGGAATTGTCTATGAGTTTCATTGACTTGCAGGTTCATCTTATAATCTACCTAGCAGATGAGGTTGAATTAGTTGGGGGTGTTTCTTGTCGTTTGATGTTCTTCTCAGAGAGGTACATGAAGAAATTTAAAGTTTTTGTTCGACAAAGGGGGAAAACCTGAGGGTTCTATGGTAGAGGGGTACATATCGTATGAGTCTTCATCCCTTTCATCATCCCAAATCACCGCACCTAGTCTATTGTTGATCTGCTTGATATACTCACTGGAATAGTTTCATCAACGAATGTGGAAATTGAAGCAATCAATAAATTCATTATTTACAATTCTAAAGAAACACAATCGTTGGTTGCACTGTATGAACAATAGAGGATGAAATGGGATAGTGACATGAAATAATTAATATGGTTGAATGGTAGAAGTGTGCCTTATCCCGATCATTTAAAATAAAATAGGCAAAAAATATGCCCCAACAGTTGGGTTGCTGACCAAGTCAGAGAGAAATATGGTGCAACCGTTTGTTGCCCACGTGCTGAAGAGGATGCATTAAATGTAGGGATTGGGTGCAGAAACTCGGTAATAATGTAATAGTCAAGGTTTCAACCATAAAAAAAAAAAAAAAAAAAAATTACATTTGTTAAAATGCTACACATTCTACTTACCCACATTCAGAACTTAACATCTAAAAATCTACTCTTTTAACTTTGACAATCATTCACTTAACAAATCATTGTAACTTATAATATGTAACCATAAACTTGTACTTGAACCTAATTAATTATTACACATTCCACAAGTAATACTTTGGTTACACCATGGCTTATGGTTTCTCTGCCTCACGAGGAGAGTACTATGGTTATTTGAAAGCTTTTATGACATGATTGTACTGGTGATAGAGTGAACCCTATCTGAATTAAACACTCTAGATCATTAGCACGATATGGCAGCAGTTAGAATTTATGGCAATTAATTTTGGTTTCTCAGTATATCCACTGTAGGATAGAAAACATTACCATGTACACTTTTAAATATCTACATCGTAGATCTGATGATATCAATATCCAGTGGTGAATGAGCTTTAGGGTTTGTAAGGTATTAACCTTGCTTTGGTAACTGCTTCCTTGGCATTTTTGGCATTATGTTTTGTCTCTCTGGAAGATGAAATGCTCAACCGTTAGCAGGAGATACCCTCAGCACTTTTTTTCATTTCCTCTGAGATAGAAAATGCTTGCTTCTGCCATCAACTGAGTTGGCCTTCAACTATTTAAACTATTTCTCATGACCTTCAAGTAATTGCTTTAATGGTTCATTCATTTTTAAGTATAGTTAATTATCGCTTAACTGGTTCAGTCCTTAAATATAATTATGATTTATTTATCTTTATTTGTTAGGTTCAACAATATTTCCAGGTCTGCGTTGGGTTTTTCTATTTATCTGTTGGGTCACTACCAAGCGATTTCATGAGAACGAGTAATGGCATATGGTAAAATTCCTTGGTCTCAACCTTTCTCGTTTTATTTTTTCTCATAATTCTATGTGTTAATTTACCCAGCCATCTTATGCATTCCTCTTTAATGCTCTTGCAGTCAGTGTTTCCTCATTTTCGGCCTGAAATCTACCAGGGAGGCTAGGGTTGAAAAATCGCTTCTTCTTGAGTTTTCCTTCATGGTTTTGAGGTTTTCCAAGAAATAAATATTTAATCTCACCTATTTTTCTGTAGGTAAGCTATTTGAAATACTGGAAAGATGCATCTACAAGTGAACATTCATCCGGCCTTCACTAAACTAGTTCTCCTTCAGCTTACACAAGTACTTCTCCCATGCATAAGTATTGGAACTTCGAACTCCTAGCTAAGGGTTTGGTTCTTCAATGGTCGTAGTCAAGCTAGACTTTGTAGTTCATGTATTTGCCCCATGGTTATGCAAATTATGCATGCCAACTTTCTTTTCGATGATTCTGTTGTAATTCCTTCGGTTACTTGTTTAAAACTGATTCCATATATTTATAGGGTGGTTGCTTCCACATACCTAAATTCTAGTTATATCTAGGTATGTTCTAATGAAATTCTCGGAAATGCAGAATTGAAGATTTGTAGCTTAAAGATCCATTCTTCCCTTGTAATGGACTATGTTTTAATTTAAGCTTAAACTGTGAAAAACAATTACCTTCAATTATATTCGCTTTTATATATATATAGTAATTTTAGTAACATTCCAATTTGAGTTCTTGAAAGTGTTTTCAGAATTGTTTCGAATATTTTAAAGATTTTTTGCATTGGTTTTCATTTGCATGCCCGTTAATCTTATATTCTATCTATAGGTTCTCTTGAAGGTTAACTCACTATCCTATTCATTTTAATTCGAAGGAATTTCCTCAGTTCTTTTTCTTTTATTTCTGCAGAGTTACAGTCCTACATAATATATTTGTTTTTCTTTAGGAAATGTTTAATTTTTTATTATTTCCTATTCTGTCAGTAAATTGTTTTCCACAATTTTTCTATAATGTTTTGTAATACAACTCATGAACCTTGTTGAGAAGTTATGATTCACAGTATTAATTAAATGATTATACCACTACCAGTTATTTATACTCTATCAAGGTATAATCGTAGAAGTCGTCCGGATCGACTGTATTTATTTTATAGTCTTTGTATAGTTCATGAAAATTGGAACAAGCGTCACGCATTCCGGAGCCACGAAGCTCTGGAATCGGTAAAATTTTCCTTACCCACCCATAACTAAGCTTTCAGTTCCAAATTTTCCCAGTTTATATATATATATATATATATATATATATATATATATGTTACCCAACATATACTATCTGAAATTAGGAATATTGTATGGTTATATCTGCCTATAGTATTGCACCTATTTTTATACTATAAAAAAGAGTGATTTCCTGTGATAGATAAAATGCACTAAAAAAACTTAAACAGTAAATTAAAATAGGAATTATACAGCCATACATTCACTCTTATTGGTTTGTAAATCTCGAATAATGTATATAACTATTAAATCTAATAGTTCTCATACAACAGTTTCCTTTTTTTCATGATTGAAAGAATTTTCAATAAATTTCTTAAAATAAAACAACATAAGTCCAGAGTCTCATTTTCTGATTTATCAGTACCAATTTACTTCATCTATTATCAAAATTTAGTATAGCTTACTTATCTGTGATAGACTGTGGTTGTTCCTCCCTACCGTGGATGAGGCAATTACATCCTCACCCCCCCCCCCCCACCCCCACTCCTGAGCCAAGTAGAAGGGATCTCAGGACTCCAGTCCAATCCACCTTCTAGAAGTTACAAGATAGCTGAGAGTATTTCCACTAGTTTCTACCAGATCAGGAAAATCATTCTCTCTTCCTTATGAGAGAACAATAGTCAGAACCCCTCTTCCTCACAGGGATCTTGTATTTATCCACAGAGGAAGAGAAACTGACTAAACTATTTCCCTTCAACTACTTCTCAGTTGGAATAAATTATTTTTACCATCAGTCTTTCACTTATGGAACCAATTCCATAACTAATTTCATTTAATAAAATTTAATATTTGTTCATAATATATTGTTTTCAACATAATAAGCGTAAATGTCTTAAAGTCTTAACAATAAAATTAATTATCGATTAGCATTTAAGCCAGTTGTTACAGCTTCCCCCCCTGGAATTAAACACTGTCCTCGGTGTTCTCATTCTGCTCCAGCAAATAGTTCTGGATACGCTTCCCAAACAAAGCCTTCATCCAGCTCCTAGGTAGCTTCATCCGGGCCAAAGTGCTTCCACTGTACCTTAACCTGGGTGATGGCTCACCTCTGAAGCATGATTTCTCTCTAATCGATTATACATTGAGGCTCGACTAGAAACTTGTCATCTGGTTCCTTATAAATTTAGCATTTTAATCAAGTCTGGTATTCATACTCTACCTGAATATTTTTCCAGTGGATTATATGCTTTGGATCATGTACATGTATCATTTTAATAATTATATGTGAAAGATGTTGTGCACCAAGATATGAATAGGAAAGGCCAATCGGTAAGATACAAGTCTCACCCTTTCCAATATTTGGAAAGAGTCGCAGAACCTGGCAGCCAACTTGGCACAAGAGGCCCACCTTAAAGTTCTTTTATTTATCTTGATCCTTATGTACACATGATCCCCCACCTCAAACTTACAATAAGCCCTTTTTTTATCAGCATACACTTTTTGTCCATCCTAAGCTGCCTTTAGGTTCTTTCAGATCTTCTTTACTTTTGTCCCCATTTTAGCTAGCATTTCGGGTCCAAGCATCAACTTCATTTATGGGCTACTCCAATTAATAGGAATTCTACATTATCGTCTGTATAAAGCTTCGAATGAACTCATCCTAAGGGATTCCTAATATTCGTTATTGTATGAAAACTCCACTAGGTGCAGATATTCTTCCCACCTAGTTGGTTGTTGCATTACATATATACGTAACATATCCTCTAGAATTTGATTTACTTGCTCTGTTTGTCCATCTGTCTGTGGATGGTAAGCGGTGTTGAAATTAATTTGTGTTCCCAATCCTGTAAATAACGTTTTTTATAATGCTGAAGTAAATTTCACATCCCTGTCAGATATGACAGTCTTTTGAATACCATGCAATTTAAAAATCTCTTGCATAAATATGTCTTCTATCTGCAATGTCTTATAAGTAGAATTCATAGGTATAAAATGTGCCTCTTTGCTTAATAGATCCATCACCACCATTATAGAATCGTTATTCCTCTTTGACCTTGGAAAACTAGTGATAAAGTCCAAAGATACCACCTCCCACTTTCGCTCGGGTACCAGTATATGCTATCAGCCCGGTTGGGTGTCGGTGTTCCACTTTCACTTGCTGGCACTCTAAACACTTCTTTAGATATTCTACAATATCTCTTCTCATACCTAGATAGAAGTAGTTTTTCCTAATTGCTGCTAGAATCTTCTGATAAGCAGGACGTCCAAAGTATTTACTTTTATGATGCTCATTTAGAATTAGTTCCTTCAACTCCATTCTCTTTGGAACAAAAATTCTCTTCTTGAAAGTTAGCAACCCATCTTTATTAATTTCGTAATCAGCGGTTTTTCCTTGTTTTCTAGACTCCTCCGCTTGCTGCCATATGAACTAATATTTAGGATATTTCTCAGCTTCTTTTTCCATTTTCTCCAAAATATATACACTCAACTTGATTATAGTACATCTCCTACACACCGTGTAATTTTCTACTTAATGCATCAGCTACTCTATTCTCCTTACCCTTTACATGCTGCATATCAATGTCAAACTCGCTTAGGAAATCATTCCACCTTTCCTGGCAAGAATTGAGATCATCTTGCTTAAAATAGCTGGTTAGGCTACTGTGATCAGTTTTAAGCACAAATCGTTTTCTAAGAAAGTAGTGCCTAAATACTCGGAGTGCATGCACTACGGCTGTCAGCTCCAAATCATAGGCTAAGTATCGCTGCTCATGCTCCTTTAGTTTTCAGGATTCATAGGCAACCACTTTACCCTCTTGTGACAGAATCACTCCAACTCTTTCTTTACACGCATCTGTATAGACTTCGAACTCTTTATTACGATCAGCTACTCTTAAAACTGGAGCTGTAGTCAATAACAATTTCATATTTTCGAAATTGTCTTGACATTCCTTCGTCCATTTAAATATTTTTTCTTTTATTCGTAAAGAAGTAATTGGAAAAGAAATTTTTGAAAAACCTTCAATAAACTGCTGATAATAACTAGCTAGACCCATAAAGGATCAGATATCTGCCACGTTTTGTGGTATTTTCCACTCCATAATCTTTCGAATTTTCTCTAGGTCAACTGAAATACCTTCAGCAGAAATAACGCGACCAACGTACTGGATTTCTTCCTTGAAGAAATCACTCTTGCAGAACTTAGCATACAGTTGATGCTTCTGTAACATTTCCAACACTATCCGCAGGTGCTCTTTATGCTCTTCTGCATTCTTAGAATAAACTAAAATTTCATCAATAAATATTAACACATAATTATCTAGATAGGGGTGAAATATACCATGCATTAGCATCATAAAGGTTGTTGGTGCATTAGTCAACCCAAAAGGCAGCACCACAAACTCATAATGTCTATACCTAGTATGAAAAGCAGTTTTATGTATTTCTTCATCCTTTATCTGAATATGATGGTATCCCACCCTTAGATCTATCTTTGAAAATATTTTTGCTCCCTTCACTTGATCAAACATATCATCAATCCAAGGTAAATGGTATCTATTTTTTATAGTTAATTTATTAAGTTGGCGGTAATCCATGCACATTCGCATGGTTCTATCTTTATTTTTCACAAATAGCACTGGTGCTTCCCAAGGGGACACACTTGGTCGGATGTACCCTTTATCCAGTAGTTCTTGTAACTAAATCTTTAGCTCAATTAATTCTGGTACGCTCATTCAGTATTGTGTCCTCAAAATGGGTGAGGCTCCAGGTATCAACTCAATGGTGAAATCAATATCCCTTCTGGGTGGTAAGCCCGGTATTTCCTCTGGAAATACATCCATAAACTTTTGTACTACCAGAATATTTTCCATCATTGGAGCCTTTTCCTTGGAATGGTAAATCCCACTTGCATGGCATATAACTGGCATCCTTTCCTCATGCACTTACCCATTTGAGCTGTTGTGATTAGACGCAATTGTAAAGGATTCTTAATACCTTAAATTTCCTTATGAGTTCCATCTTGCATTCTGTAATAGATGATATTTTCTTTATAGTATACTAACGTCCAGTTCATAGGATCCTAAAGGTAATATATTCAGGTCCACTGTTAACTGTTGTTCACTAATTTCTAGTGAGCAATTAAGAATATTAGCACAAAATTTCCTTTTTTCTCCATTGGCTAATTGTACCATCCATGGACTTCTGAATTTATGACTCTAAAATTTACAAATCTCTACTGTTTTGGGACTTACATAACTTAAACTTGCACCTGTGTCTACCAAAATAGAAACAGGCTGAGATAGTAATTTACCTTCTAATTCTATCATTATCAGTTGATAATATGCCTGTCGATATTCCACGGCTGCGTTAATTCTAGGTATATTTCTAGCTACATCTTCCGTTGTTGAAGCTTCTTGTAAATTGGTAACTGCTTCACTTCTTCCTCATTTTGGACAGTTTCTGTAGCAGTGTGCCTCACCACACCGCTAGCACTGTAGGGGTGGTTTATGATTTTGTGCTTGTTCTAGTTTACTGGAAGTTTTTGTGGGTTTATCTTTTGCATGCCATATTATTCTTCGATGATTCCTTCCAAATTGTTTGCTAACTGAGCTTCTAGCAACACTCTTGAAGTTGTTGGTTCTATTTTTCTTGAAACCAGAACTTCCCTTATGTTCTTTCTTTGTCTTCCAGCTTTCACCCTACTCTCCTTTCACTTTAGCTTGCTAGTAACACATTCTTTCTTTCTGTATTGCCTCATCCATAGTTTTTGGATTCACAAACTCAATATGTTCCTTCATATGTGTCGAAAAAATTCTCAAGGACCATTGTAATTTTTCCTTTTCATCCCTTAAAAAAAGAACATAACAGAGTAAATAAGTAAACTTGGTGATGTATTCATCCATCGTCATTTTTCCCAACTTTAAGTCATGGAAATCCCTAGATTTTTTGTCATAGAAGCATTCCGTTAAATATTAATCTTTAAAATACTGCTGAAACAAATCCCAAGTCATGTCCTGATCTTCTATACTGTGGACGTTTTTCACTTCCTCCCACCATAGTGTGGCTTTCTCCCTCAATTGATAAATAGCCAATCTGGCTTTAAGATTGTTGCTATATTCATAAAGTTGAAAATACTTGTTCATGTTTATCAACCATGCCTCTGCCACTTCTTCCTCTACTCCATAAAACATAGGTGGTTTTTATTTTTTGAAATTCACCTTGCAGGTCCACTTTCTATCTTTCAACTTCTTTTTGATCAGACACATTATCTGACTCAGCCTCATTGTAATTTTTACTTCTATTATTCCTCTGATATTGACTTCTTTCTGTTTGGTAAATGGCATGGTCTCTTGCTTGTTGCTCATTTCCTTCTTGCAGTAAATTTCTATCAGTGCTGGGCTATTCAATCCCTTGATTATGTTTGTCTAAGAGACTTTTTAAGATCCTCTCCTATTCTTGCATCAATCGCGCATTATCACTTCGCACCCTCTCCATTTCCTCCTGTAAATTTTGTACCATATTTAGTAGAATGCTGGTTTGGTGTTGCAGTTCTTCTAACAGTATACTAGTTTTCTGGTGTTGATCCACACTCAATTGTACCCACATCTCAGGATTTATTTCTGATCGGGGTTGGGTTTCTTCGGTGTTCTGGGGTGGCTTTTTTGTTTGACCCCTTGTCATAATGTCTCCTATAACATTTATTTTCTTTCTCTCTTTGTGCATCAGTACACACACATATTTAAAACGTTAGTTTACCCATACGGTCCCAACATACAAACGCTTCTATGATACCACTTGTAACAATCAAGGTCACAACCATAAAAAATATGTTACATGTGTTAAAACGCTACACATTCTACTTACCCACATTCACAACATAACATCTAAAAATATACTCTTTTAACTTCGAAAATCATTCACTTAACAAATCATTGTAACTTATAATATGTAACCACAAACTTGTACTCGAACCTAATTAATTATTACACATTCCACAAGTAAGACTTTGGTTACACCATGGCTTATGGTTTCTCTACCTCATGAGGAGAGTATTGTGGTTATTTGACAGCCTTTATGACATGATTGTACTAATGATAGAGCGAACCCTATCTGAATTAAAAACTCCAGCTCATTAGCATGATATGGAAGGAGTTAGAATTTATGGCAATTAATTTTGGTTTCTCGGTATATCCACTCCAGGATATAAAACATTTCTATGTACACTTGTAAATATCTACACCATAGATATGATGATCCTGAGATCTAACGGTGAACAGGTTTTAGGGTTTGTAAGGTATTGACCTTGACTTTCTAACCACTTCCTTGGCATTCTTGGCATTCTGTATGGTCTCTCCAATGGATGAACTCTCGAACAACCCTTCTCAGCCTTTGGTAGGAGATTCCCTCAGCACTAGGTTTCATTTCCTCTGAGATATAAAATGCTTGCTTTTTCCATCAGCTGAGTTGGTCTTCAACTAGTTAAACTATTCTGCACAACCTTCAGGTAATTGTTTTAATGGTTCATTCACTGTTAAGAATAGTTAATTGTTGCTTCTACTACTTTAGTCCTTAAATAGACTTATGATTTATTTATCTTTATTTGTTAGGTTCAACAATATTTCTAGGTTTGCGTTGGATTTTTCTATTGCTCTGTTAGGTCACTTCCAAGAAAGTTCATGAGATTGAGTAATGGCATACGGTAAACTTCCTTGGTCTCAACCTTTCTCATTTTATTTTTTTCTCAGCAGTCTATCTGTTCTTTTACCCAGCCATATTATTCATTCCTCTTTGATGCTCTTGCAGATGGCGTTTCCTCATTTTCGGCCTGAAATTTGCCAGGCAGGCTAAGGTTGCAAAATTTCTTCGTCTTGAGTTTTTCTTCATGGTTTTGAGGGTTTCCATGAAATACATATTTAATCTCGCCTATTGTTGTGCAGGTAAGCTATTTGAAATACTGGAAAGATGCATCTGCAAGAGAACATTCATCCGACCTTCACTAAACTAGTTCTCTTTCAGCTTACATAGGTACTTCTCCTATGCGTAAGGCTTGGAACATCGAAATCCTGGCTTGGGGTTTGGTTCTTCAATGGTCGTAGTTGAGCTAGAATTTGTAGTTCTTGTATTTTCCCCATGGCCATGCAAACAATGCATGCCAAATTTGTTTTCTAGGATTCTGTTGTAATTCCTCTGGTTACTTATTTAAAAATGATTCCATATATTTATAGGGTGGTTGCTTCCACATACCTAAATACTAGTTATATCTGGGTTTGTTCTAATGAAATTCTTGGAAATGTAGAATTGATAGTTTAAAGAGCCATTCTTCTCTTGTAATGGACTCTATTTTAATTTAAGGTTAAACCGTGAAAAATAGTTACCTTCATTTATATTTTCTTTTATATATATATATAGTAATTTTGGTAACATTCCAATTTGAGTTCTTGAAAGTGTTTTCCAGAATTGTTCTGAATATTTTAAAGAGTTTTTGCATTGGTTTTCACTTGCATGCTCGTTAATCTTCTATTTTTTCATTAGGTTCTCTTGAAGGTTAACTCATTGTCCTATTCATTTTAATTCAAAGGAATTGCCTCTGTTCTTGTTATTTTATTTCCGTAGATTTATAGTCCTACAGAATATATTGTTTTTCTTTAGGAAATGTTTAAATCGTTCTTATTTCCTATTCTCTCAGTAAATTGTTTTCCACAATTTTGCTATAATGTGTTGTAATACAGCTCATGAACCTTGTTGACAAGTTATGATTCACAGTATTAATTAAATGATTATACCACTACCAGTTCTTTCCAATGTATCAAGGTATAACCGTATAAGTCGACCAGACTGATTGTATTTATTTTTTAGTCCGTGTATATTTCATTAAAATTGGAACAAGCATCCCACATTACGGAGCCATGAAGCTCTGGAATTGGGCAAAGTTTCCTTACCCACCCATAACTAAGCTTTCGGTTCCAGATTTTCCTAGTTTATATATATATATATATATATATATATATATATATATATATATATATATATATATATATATATATATATATATATATATATAGATATATATATATATATTACCCAACATCTACTATCTGACATTAGGCATATTGTATGGTTATATCTGTCTATAATATTACTCCTATTTTTATACTATAAACAAGAGTGATTTCCTGTGATAGATAAATTACACTAAAAAAAACTTAAAAAGTAAATTACAATAGGAATTATACAGCCATACATTCACTCTTACTAGTTTGTAAATCTTGAATAATGTATATAAATATTAAATCTAATAGTTCTCATACAACAGTTTCCTTTTTTTCATGATTGAAGACATTTTCAATAAATTTCATAAAATAAAACAGCATAAGTCCAAAGTCTCTTTTTCTGATTTCTCAGTACCAATTTACTTCATCAATTATCCAAATTCAGTATAGTTTACTTATCTGTGATAGAATTTGGTCGTTCCTCCCTACCTTGGATGAGGCAATTACATCCTCACCCTCCCCATGCTCCACTCCTGAGCCATGTAGAAGGAAACAGTTCTCGGAAGGGATCTCAGGACTCCGGTCCAATCCACCTTCCATAAGTTACAGGATAGCTGAGAGTATTTCCACTGGTTTCTACCAGTTCGCAAAAATAATTCTCTCTTCCTTCTCATAGCACAACAGTCAGAACCCCTCTTCCTCGTAGGGATCTTTTCTTTATCCACAGAGGAAGAGTAACTGACTAAACTATTTCTATTCAACTACTTCTCGATTGGAATAAATTATTTCTACCACCAGTCTTTCACTTATGGAAACAATTCCATAACTAATTTCATTTAATCAAATTTAATCTCTGTTCATAATATAATGTTTTCAAAACAATAACAGTAAATGTCCTAAATTATTAACAATAAACTTAATTATCAGTTAGCATTTAAGCCATCTATTAAAAATAATCTATTTAAATCATATCTACATTTGAAATTTAATAAAGCGCATTTAAAATGTAATTACATCTATATTTCATATTTTAACTATTGGGTTATTATCAACGACATGACACTATGATTCTTTTAACCTTTTTATAATAGGTGCATTTGTTCCCATCTATGTGGGCATATGGACACCATTTTCGCATAGAAAATGTCGATGCTGGAAAAATCAAACAAGACTGTGGAGTGGAAGTTGATTTCAATCAATCTAGTCAATCTAGCCACCGTGATTGAAACCTAGTATGAGGGACGTTAGGTTACATCAGAAATATACAAGAGATCATTGAAGTGGATTTCTCTTCTTTCCAATGTGTTATTTTTAGGTGCAACTGGTGGGATACCTTTGATTGGAATAATGTAAAGGAAGATCGTGATAGTAGGTTGATATGTATCAACTCTAGAAATATGTGGGATGAAGCTAAGGAGCCCTATTTTTTCCCCAAACAATGCAACCCGATGTTTTTTACCCATATTTGTTCGATAGGGATTGGTGGTTCATATTGAGACATGACCCTAGATCAAAACATTTTTTTGAGAACAATAGTGTTATCATGCCATGCAAGCTGGAAGATAATGAGGGTGATCATGAGAACCGAGAGTGATATGGTACATGTGTTATTTCATCAATATTTATACTTTTTAAGATGGATTTTTTGAAACATTATAATATGTATTTTGAATTAATTGGTAATTTTCATTGTGTTAATGTTAAAATCAATATTTCACTGGATAATTTGCAATTATGTTGATCTCAAAAACAATGACGTACTGTATAAAGTTTTTTTTTTGTATGTAAGATCATAATAAAATAATGATAATTATAAAGTACATGAATTTATTTGCATTATTTTCTAAACTTTGTTATGTTATAAAACTTCATATTATTCTATATTTATTATTTTACAATTATTTAAAATTTTACAAATTTACAAATTTAAAAATTTTAATAAAATCATTTCACATTAATACAATTAAAATTTTACAAATATTTTACATACAATTAAAATTAAAATTACAATTAGAATTAAATTACAATTACAATTTCAATTACAAATTTACAATTTCACATACAATTACAATTAAAATTACTATTGCAATTTTAGAATTTTACATGTAATTACAATTAAAATTACAACTTTACAATTCCAATCATTTCACTATAATACAATTAAAATTTTACATAGAATTAGAATTACAATTAAAAGTTTACAATTTCAAGAACAATTACAATTACAAATACAATTTTAGAATTTTACTTATATACAATTACAATTTTACAAATTTGAAATTTACAATTACAATTACAAATTTACAAATTTACATATATATCATTACAATTACAATTTTAGAATTTTACATATATGCAATTACAATTACAATTACAATCACAATAAATTAAATATTACAATTACAATTAAAATTACAATTACACAATTAAAACTACAATTAGAATTACAAATATTACAATTTTACAATATCATGATCATTTAATATTAATTTAATTAATAAATATCGCGATCATGATAACCATCGTACAAACATCATATTTGACTAAAAAACACTTTCAAATTCACTAACATCATCATGATCATGATCATCTAACAAAATACAATTAACATTGTATAACATCATCACAACACAAACATCAAATATATATCTCATGTGAGATAATTGTTATCACATACACATATGTCTGCAAGATACACATTAAATGAACATATCTAACATGACCTTACAATATACACATCATGATGATCACCAACATGTAAATTAAGTACAAATGCAACATGAACATAAAATACATGGACAATATATATATATATATATATATATATATATATATATATATATATATATATATATATAACTGAATAATGTCAAAAATATACAACTGTAATATAAATGTCATATATCAGCTGTTGGTACATCATCAATAGCAGTACTAGTCGAGACTAGCTCAGTTAATGGTGCAGCCTCGACAAGCTAAGATACATGTTGATCATCACGTGCCTACTAATCTGGTACAGTTGCCTCATGCTGATTAGGATCAACTATCGATTGCTCATCGTGATGACTCGACATGGTCGATGGTCCAGCCTGCTTATGATCATGAGTACTACTGAATGTTGCAAGCTGCTGACTCGACATGGAAGATGGTCCAGCCTGCTCTCCATGATGATTGTTGCTCGATGCTAGTGGAGGTTGCTCATCTAGCATGGCATGAGGTGAACGATGATCACTCCCTTGATCGTGATCATTAGATGATGCGTCACTGCTCACTGACTGTCGATCACGTGCTACGTCTCGACCATTACTACAACGTGCAAGGGTCCTCCTCAACCGTGTAACTAAGGTCATAGCTCCTATGACATGCTGCATTAGGTTGTACATGTCACGCAGCATGCCTCTCCACATATTTACCAGCCTACCATTGACTTGTATGTCTCTCATAGTAGCAGGCCTGACTCCCACCTCAACAATCAATGCACATAGCTAGTCACCCAATTCCATCTTCAATGTGCTATCAAGGCTATCGCGCCTAGCAAAAGGCGGTACCAGTGCACTAGTAGGAGCAGGTATCTCTGCACCAGCCTCATGATCCTCGGCATCTGGCATATCCTGATCGTCATTAGGATCCACACCTGGATCATGTGGTGGCGCTGGCATGTCCTTGCCATCAAAAGACCCAATGTATGCAAAATATATACAAGTACACAAAAATAATTAGACAATTTCATTACACAATTTAATAAAAACAAGTTAAAGAACATGTTAGAATAAATTTAAATAAAACAGTAATATTACCTCTATCATCCAATGGCTCATCATTTGTGAAGAGGATGTTGGCACACCCTTGCCAATCCAAACCAGCATAAGGGCATGGGAACATAGAGAAGGGATGCTCATCAACACTAGCTAGAAACTCCAGTGCATCATGTGATATCCTCACAGAAAACTCAGTCTCGCCCGTCTTGGGCATCATCTGTCCCCACATATGCATTCGTGCCTCCAACATGGGCCTACGAGGCTGCCGAAAAAAAGTAGGCCTCATCCTTGGAAACCTCTCAAAAAATAAAAAATAAATCTCTGAAAAAAGAGAGAAGTTGACCCTCCCTTGTGCATGAGCACGACATCTATCTAAGGTTGTACAGAACTACCGAAAAAAAATGGCAGATCACCTGACAAGTTGTGGCTCCTGTACTAAATAATCAACATAATATAGAAGTGGGAAACTAATGCATTTTCTATCACTGGTGTTGTGTGAAATGGTCGAAATCAGAAGTGAGAGGCACCTCACCTCCTCACTACCAAATGCATCAATACATACCTAACCTCCAGAGACCTAAAAATCTGAAGGAGATAGTATATTTGCACTAATGTATCTCTGGGAGTGCACCAACTAAATCTCTGTTGCATAGCCAATTAGAACCTCTGGGAACAAGGGAAAATCCACCCCTCCTTGATAACCCTGTAATAAAATAAATTTCCTCCTCACTGGGCGTGTACCACTGATTATGACCAACCCAAAAAGCCTATAGGTGGGCATTCCACCTATGGATAAGATGTCTCAAAAACAAACCATGGCCTTTTAGGGAAGCAACCTCCTCATAGAACTTGAAGAGGCCAACCTACCTTAGGATCCCATGGGTAGCTACTATAATAGGGTGAGGGTACACATCTCTCTCCCTCTCTCGTGCCTCCCAAAGGTGAACCATGTTATACTGGTCTGCTTGTTGTTGTTGTTGTTCCCTCTCTTCTCTCCTTTCACATCTCTAAATGATTGACATATTAAATAAAAAAATTTTATTAAATGAGACATGTATTTAGTAATATACATATACAAATGTTTTTTGGAAAAAAAAAAATAGTCTGTGCACTACAAAAAACAAGCATGCACCGGTACTGGTGCATATTTGTTTGTCGCGCACCAGCGATAGTGCACCAGAAAATCTTCAGTGCACCGGAGGTGGTGCACCTAAAAAATTTCAGTGCACCGCCCTCCTAGCGTTGTTCATAAGTGAATGGTGCGGTGGTATAACAAACCACACCATTGAATATGGGTCATGTTGGAAGGGCAGTTTACTAACCAAAATATACGCCCCGGAGCGTATATTTTGGTTAGTGCACTGACCTCCTCACATCATTACATAGTTAACGGTGCGGTCTTTTACTAGGCTGCACCGTTGACCATGTCGAAATGCCGGAATGCGCTGCACTGACAAAAATAATCACTCTAGGGCAAATATTTCGGTCAATGCACCACATTTCGCTATTCCACAGGGTCAATGGTGCGGTCAAGTAACCGATCACACCGCACCTTTTTTAAATTTTAAAATAGCACGATGTGCCTTTCGGTACTGCCCTGGAACCAGTGTGCATACCGTTAGCACTAATTTCGGTGTGGCCTATAAATTTATGGGAAACACCATGAACTGGTGCGAGCCAAATGGCTCGAGCGTACCACACAACAAATTTTTTTTTAATGGTTAATTTTAAGGTAATTTACAATTCTCATCCACTAAAAGGCTTCATTATGGAAAAAAAAGAAAAATACCTGTAAATTTGGCTGTCAAGGATTTTCAAACGTAAATTTTCCCACTATTTTTCCAAATTCTAAATGGATATTAATGGGTAGTGCACAGTATCAGTGCGTACAATGGGTGCAATGGGAAAACTGATGTCAGGGCAGCTCAAACAAGGATAAGATGCATTGGTGCTTGAGAGCTCTGGAACACTGAGAAAAGTGAAATATGTTGTTTTTTGGCCACAATTCTTTTTTATTTAATGTTTTTATGGTGCACAGGGTTTTATAGGTGCACCGGTGTGGTTTCTTAAGAACGCACCAGGCAGTTTCAGTTTTGGCATGGATTTTTAGGACACACGAGTGCAGAATCTTTGTGAATCACCGATGCGCTACAGTAATAAGATGCACCGAACGAGTTTGTATAGAGCGCATGGTGTCTGGTGTGCCAATTTTTTTTGCGCACCGGTGCTTTCTCTTGTTGAACCCACCGGTGTAGTTTAGGATGATAAGCGCACCGAACGAAAAACATCTGCAAAAACATCCACCTGCCAACCTCCTCTAGTAACCTCTGCTAGAAACAGATGTATGGGGTATTTTTATAAGGGGTTCCTCAAAAACATTCGCTAGAGGGACTTTTCCTTGTTATGCCATCCAAGTACACTACTACAAATAAGGTGGTGAATGGCCACATTATGTCATCCATCAACCTCATGAAGGTTGCGAGAGCATTCTTCAACCTGAAAGGCATGACCAACCATTCAGAAAGGCCCTCCTTGGCTTCGAAGGCATTCTTCCACACATTGGAGGGTTCAATTGGTACCTGGTGATACTTGGACTTCAATTCGATCTTGCTAAAATATTTCGCCCCTTTGAGTTGATCCACAAGGTCATCAATCCTTGGGATTGGGTACCTATTCCGAACAGTGATCTTGTTCAGCGCCTGATAGCCAATACGAAGTCTATAATTCCCATCCTTCATCTACACCAACATGATCGAGCTCCCATAGGATGATGAACTCGGCTGAATGTGACTTTTCTGCAACAACTCCTGAATATACCTCTTTATTTCATCATTCTCCAGAACATAGCGCTAATATATTAATCCATGATTCAACGATGCACCTGGGGTCAAATCAATGGGGTGGTTGACCCGAGAGTGCAGAGTCACCCCTGACGATGAGGTTAAGATTTCCCCATACTCCTCCATGACCTTGTCCATCTGTTATTTTCATGCGAAGGAGCCCTGTATGTAGGTCGTGGCCATAGTATTCTTCTTTCCCCGAAGACAAATCATCAGGAAAACAAATTTCCAAGTTTTTGAAATGAGCTTACTGTATTTTTTTGTAGTAACCAAAGAGATAACGAAAGGGAGTGGTACCTCTCGTATCTTGTACAAATTATTTTCCAAAGTTACAATCATAGTGCAAGGCCAAGACTCATACACAAAATGTCGCTTCCACAAGTATGGTTGGCCTAATAATACATCACAAACATCAAGAGAAGAAATTTCACATGATACCTCATCCGTGAAGGGCTGGATGTTCTAGGGAATGCGAAACTGCTGGATCGCGCGGAGATCTCGTCCTTGGTGAAGCCGCCCGATGGTATACGACTGTGAGTGTGTTGTGGTCATCAAGCCCAACCGCTTCATGACCTCTGATGAAATGATGATATTTTGGCTCCCACTTTCGACAATGAACTATAGCGGGAACCCTTTACCCACATCTGGGAGTGGAAGAGACTCTCCTCCTCCTCTGGATCTTTCATTTCCTCCTTCGGGATCTTTGTGGTGGTAACGATGGTGTTGGGATGTACATCAGTAATATCCTTCCCTTTTTCATTCCCCTTGTCAGGTTCTGAGTCAGATTCGAAGCATGCATATGCTTTAGAAGTCCTCATCTCGGCCACCAGTGACTGTTTGGCCTTATATTGACACCACTTTCTCGTGTTATTCTTCGGTTTCATGGTGTTTTTATTTGATTACTTCTTTGGTAGGTTTCCTTGGGCCGCCATGCCTTCGATTTGTCCTTTTTTCTGTGGTTTGGAGGAACCTTTCACTTGCTTTTTATTCATAGATTCAAAGTCTCGCTTCTTCTGTTTTGATTTCTTCTCAATCTTGGCAGCATATCGGTATGCCGTACCAAGAGAGGAGATGTCGAGGAACTCCATTTTCACCTGAATGTATCTATGCAGACAACTGCGGTACTTCACCACTAAAAGTTTCTATGAATCTTTGATACCCAACTTTGTGCACAGGGTATGGAATAGATTTGTCAGCTCATGCACATCTTGATCCATTTGTTTCCACAACACAGTCAATTGTATGTACTTTTCCTCATAGTTCCCCACGAGATAATATTGTTCCTTGATGGCATCTTAGAAATAATTCCAGGTGGGTACAACCAAGAACAGAGAGGGTTCCCCCTCATCCTTTTTCTCACAGTAGGTTTCCCACTAGTCAAAATAATCTTCTCACGATCAGAAAAGTCATGAACTGAGAAATATGCTTCTAATAGATTCAACCATCTATCTACGGTGTCTGCATATATTTGGCCCTCAAATATGGGAATGTCAAATTTTACTTGTACCTTAAAATGAGTTGCGCCTCCAGAGTGCCTACTGGATGTAATTGTGCCGACGGTGGGCAGTCGTTGAAGGATCTGGGAAAATTTATCCATCATCGCATTCCTTTGTTTTTCAAGGGCCTCCTCGAGCAATATTTTGGTACGATCTCTTGCTCCCTTATATTTCTTTTCATCCCCCATGGGATTCCATCAAATTTTGCAAGGTTGATCTTGCAAAGGTTCAACTGGATTGAGCCCTAACTCCTTATACCCCGACCTTTCTGGGGACATGCAAAGAATGATCGAGAAAGAGAAGACCGCTTCAATACCACTGATCCGGATTTATGCAGGAACACAACATAATACACATATAACCATAAATACAAAGATGCAGCAGAAATAATACTTCATTTCATTAATATAAAATAACTGAAATTTGTTTTCAGACAGAATGGAAATAAACTAGCTAGGCCACTGGTAGCTTATCTCTGAGAAGAGAGCTGGTGGCTACATGCCTTTGAACTATGTTACAATGACTCTCAAGGGCCTATTTATTATTGGGAAATAATGGAAAACCCTAAACATCCAAAAACATTACCCTAGAAGATGAAGTGCCAAAACTATGGGCCCCATTTGGGTAAATTTCTACATCGACATCCCAGGGACATAACTTTTCCATACGATATCTGTTTGATGCACACAATACCTCATTAGAAATATCTATCTGATTATGTGAAAAAAATTAAAGGACTCAACATGTTGCTCCCGATTTTCCCAAAAAACGTCATTTAGGGCCTCAAAATGGCTCTCGAAGTTCAAGACCCAAAAAACGTCTAAAAATAGTAAACTGTGCTACAATTAAGGAAACTAAAAAATTGAAAGAAACAATGGTGGGGTCGAAATTTGAATAGGCGAGTGGCCATCAATATCCACCTGGATCAAAAATACTATAAGTTTAATGTATTCTTAATGCCTTCGATTTTGGAATTTTTTCTAAGATTGATAATATAGTTTAAACTTGAATATGCATTACCCCTATCCATGTATATATCTTCCCACATTAGCCCTATATATCTATTCCATAAAAATAAAAATAAAACATAAACACTATGACCATATTCATTATAAAATCCTTCCTCTATCATAAAACCCTTCATCTATCATAAAAACCTTTCTCATAAAACCCTACATAAAATAATCCCTACTACTAATCAAACAATATTTGATATCCTCTTTGCAAGAAAAACAAGCAAGGGTTAGTTACTGATGCAATAATATATTTGTTTGATATACAATGATATGTTTTTTAATCTATTTTTGGATTTGAAATGAACTTAAATGGTCATTTCAAAAGAGTCACCTTAGAAGAGTAACAAATTCATCATGGATTAAACCTAAGAGGAAAAAGGGGATGAATAAATTATGACCAAAAAGGACTTAAAAAACTAGTGAAGGATTATGCAATGGAAGAAAATGATGATATTCAAAGAGCATCGTAACGAAAAAATTTGCATAAAAAAACTGATAAAAAAATGATATGAAATAAAAGGACATTTGTATTCATAAATGGAATGCGGAATTTACAATAACAAATTTATATGCATGAGGGCACATAAAAATGAAAATTATGAATATAACCTAAATTAGTGAATAGAAGGCGCATAAGAAAACATTAAAAAAAAACTAACATATGGGGCAAATAGGTAGAGACCTTTGAAAATCGATTTGGCACATAGAATGGTCAGAGAAAAACGATGAAAGGTGGACAACTATTAAGCCACAGTGGAATTCAGTTCAGAATAAACAACACCCAATGTAGAATCTTAGGGATGCAACAAAGGCTTAGAATTCGAAACGTTGCACAATTTTTTTCCAAGAGCGTCATTCATCAACGCAGAAGAAAAAAGGGAGATAAATTTTTTTTTGAAAACAGAGAAACCAAGCATAGTTCTATAGATGAAAATCTCAAATGGAAAAGTGTAAAAACCCAGAATCAAGATCAATTTTATAGCACATTCATGGGTAGAAATGATTTTAAGAAGGCAGGTGTGAATTTGCTGAGGTATATAGTGTTGGAGAGATCTGGAGCATATCCTTGAAAAATTCTAAGTCTCATGAATTACACCGGAAAAATATGAAATTGAGCTCTAAGTTACAAATACCCTGAATCACGGTGTTTGAGTTTTCTTGGGAATGAAAATAATTTAGTTTTTAAACAACTGTCAGCGTAGATATCAAATCAAAGTTGAGGTGCATTGTTGGCAACCTAAACTACAGCCTGAGACTCCAAGTTACAATGTCGAAAGTGTAAAAGTCAACCTCTTAAGGTTATGAACAAAGTGTGAGCCCAAAATAAAACTCAAGTTGCATTGTTGGTGAGCGAAATCGGTGTTAAGGTTGTAAAATGTATAAGTGTTGGAGTTAAACCATTGGTGGAAAAAAATAATTCGTAATTTCCAAGAGCAGAAAACTGTAATTTGCATAATATTTTCTAGAAATAAATTTCAAAATACAGAACCTTATCTTTGTGAGTAAACAATCGTTACAGAGTTTTTATTTCATCCCTAAAAATACTGAAAATTGAATCCGAGATTTTATTTTTAGTGATTTAATTTTTAAATCTCTGATTTAAATGTGTCAATAGTATAACCTATATCCAAAGTATGAGATCTTCATTTAAATAATTGGCAGCTTAAAACCTCAACTGATAATGTGATATACTCTGACCTAGGAAAATGATGGTGGCGGTCTGAGTTTCAACTGCATAGTGGCATCAAAGATATGTGTTCAAGTTGCAGGTGTGTGAAACAAGTCCAGTTTAAGTCCAAAATGCATGTGGTCGTTGCAGAAGCACCCATAAAATTTATTTCTTTCTAAAAATCAAATTCTGAATAGGCAGTGAATCAATTATTATAGACAATGGTTAACTTAAGATTTCTCTCTAGCATTCAATTTCTCAGAAGAGAGAGAAGGTAAATTTAAAAAGGAAAAAATCAAATTTATAATTGCCAAACGTAAAAATTTATTTATCTCCAACATTCGATTTATCCAACAAAAGTACATCTCTATAATTATATTTCTAAGGAGACATAGAGAGTTAATTTGATTTCCAAGATTCGATTTTCAGAATTTTTATTGATTTCCATAATTCAATTTCCAGATTTTTTAATTGATGTCTAGAATTTAATTCCTGAAACAAGTGTGGTGATGATTTTAAGAGTTGAGGGTAGAGAAGAGTAGTGATAATAAGATTTTTCTCAAAGGCATTTTGACGTAATATTTTCCAAAAATGACATTTTCAAAGCATTAAAATTTGAGAGAGTGTCCAACAGTTTAGAAATTTTGGGTATACATTGCAGATTCTTGGTAAGAAAATACCTGTAAAGTAAAAAATAGATGGAACTAATCCAAATGGAAGTGGAAGAAGGAGGTAAGGATTCAGGCACCATATCTTCTACAAAAAATTGAATTCAAATACAGCCTTAAAAATTAAAAAATTTTAAGAAGCCACTATTTTCTGTTGTTTTTACTGAGAAACCTAAAATGAAATTTGAAAATGACAACATGGGTTTTCTATAGGATGAGCCCAATTAGGCTCATTTCGGACATTTTTCTCAAATTAATTTCTATTTTGGATATTTTCCTCGTTCTTTCGACCACTATTTTGCCGATAGCATGGGTAAAATAGTGGAAAATTTGAAAGTGAACACCTAGTCATAAAAAGGATTTGAAAAATTTATTCTATAGTGGATTTATGGCAAGAATAAAACCCCCTAAATAAGTGAAAGAAGCTTTGATATGTTCGATTAGTGTTTTTTGTCTGACTATGCGACATTGCAATATTGACACAAGAAGATGTTGAGGGTGCGTGAAGAATATAACTTATTTGTTGAAAATGAGAACTTCAAAGTTACAAGTTTCAAAGAATAAAGGTATCCTTCATATAAATAAAACAATAATTGATTATGAACATAACCATATTGACAATTTCATATTAAGTTTGCGAAATTTTGGGCATTGGAAGAATCTACACACTCTTGTTGATGGCCAAGGAGTTCATCATGTTTAAAATGTGCCTATAGTTGACTTCACATTATCATAATTAATACTGATTATTTGAATTCCATAATCCAAGATCAATAATTTCAAAGCTCATCATTTCTATCATTTGTAAACAATGAGAATTTAAGTATGAGAAAGCAAAGGTGAAAACAGAGATTTATAAAAGAGGAGAAAAATAACATAAGGTTATTGACATCCTTTTACAGGCATCTCATCAGGAAATTTTGACATCAAGAGCTACAGTCACAGGTACATCAACAGGGCGATAATCATATAGAAGCAGAAGGTCAAAGATACAAAGGCAAGCATGAGGACATGCTTGAAAGTAAGCAAGGGGGAGATGTTGGCCCTCAATTGTGGTCATTTTTTCCTATCCTAAACCCATCTATTTACCACAATATTCCATCTTATTTCACCCATATATGCCTAATTTTAGTCTTATTTTTCATATTCAGGTAACTAAGTTAAGTCTTTAATTCTTAGAATTTTTTGTAAAAACTAGGTTTTAAGAGTATTTTGGACTGCATTAAAAATTCCCTGAATAGCTCCATTAAAGTCATATGTGCAAGAAACCTGGGAAAGATATGAGCATATATTTGGAAAGCTTGATAACCACATATGGAAAAATACCTACTAGTGCAGTCAAATTGAGCAAAAACAGGCATGATCAACACTGGTCAAAGTTGACCTCTCATTCAGGAATCCCTACTAAAAAGGGGCAGATTTATTATTTTTTGGGATTTTGCAAAATTTTGTGAACCGAAATGGATGAGTTCGACCTATATGGATGGGATTAGGATTGATAATACTGTTAGGTACATTATAGCAAAGTTTTTTTATGATTTTACTATTTAAACAAAGTTTATGGAATATTGAGATATGTAGAATGTATGTAATTTTGTATTGATACTATTGGAAACTTTGAGATAATTTGAAGAATAATTTCTACTGTTCTATTTTATGCTCATGGTGTGGATTCTTTATTAATTTTTTTGTAGCTGAAGATTCCTTCAAGTGTACAAGTCAATGGTGGAGGGCCCCCATTCTAAGCTAACTACACTTTGGTTAAATTAGCTTAGCCTTGATTTATTAGTTCTTGTTTCAGATTTATGATTAAGTTATTTAGATATGTTATTATTTATTTATGATTTCTAGATGATTTTGGTTTAAATATAATTTTTTTACGAAAGTACAACCAACGATTTAAGTTAAATTCTCTTTCTATCAAGTTATGAATAACAACTAAAAATTGTCCTTTCGCATTTCTTGAATAGTTTCATGAATTCAAGTTTATGATTTGATGCAATAGTAGTGATGTTGGAGTATCACTATGAATAAGGACAAAAAAAACCTCCTAAGTTAGGATCCTCTTCTCTTTCTTTCTACACATCATAAATTGTTGCACTTTAGTTTCCTTTCTTGAATTGTTTCTTGAATTTCTAGTTTCAATGCAATGGTAATGTTGTTGGAGTAAAACTAATAAGAACGACAACTAGGACCTCCTAAGTTAGGAGCCTCTTCTCTTGATTTCTACACATTAAAAATTTATGCTCTTTATTCTCTCTTCTTGAGGAAAATACGATGGGGAAGGAAAACCAGGACCTCTTAAGTTAGGAGCCTCTTCCTTTGCTTATTGCATCTTGAATCATAAAATATTTAGTTAGATCTTATATTTTTAATATGCATTTCCATTATTTTCATCTAAACAACTACTTCCTACATTAGTTTAATATAAAATTCCATATACTTTGGTTTGCTTCTAAGTCTACAAACCCAAATTGACAAGTAAAACACCTACGTTAGTTTAGTTAGTAAATTGAACCAACAGAGATATAGACCAAAGAAGATCTACTAGTGGGTATGTGTTTAACCTATTTGGAGGTGCATTCAGTTGGATGAGTAAAATACAATCTATAGTAGCTCTTTCAATTATAGAGGAAAAATACAGGGCAGCCACTCATGCAAGCAAGGAATTAGTTTGGTTGTAGAGATTATGTTCAAGTATGGGGTTGGTGTAGCGAGCTATAGGGATAGATTGTGATAGAAAAGTCCATTTTTTTTGTCTAAGGACCCTTCTTATCATTCAAAGACAAATCACATTGGTGTTCAGTATCACATTGTGAGAGATATGGTTGAGGATAAAAAGGTGTTGTTGTTAAAGGTGGACACCTTGAAGGATGTTGCAGATGCATTAACAAAGTCTCTGAGTACTGAGAAGTTCTCTTGGTGTAGAGAAACAATGGGCATTGTAGGGATGGACCAATGAATAAACTCTCACGTGGCCCCCTCTGGAAAGTAAACAATACATGGGAGAATGTTTGGTTTGTGTTATATTCTTTCCTCAACTAAGCAAGCAAACATGCCTATGGTTTTGTGCATGGGTTTGTGCATGGTTTTGAGGCATGTGGTTTTCTTCCCCTGGTATTTTGTAAATCGGATTAAGGTAACTATGATTATGTTCTGATCCAGGGTTAATGGATTGGTATTTATCAATGCTTTGACATATATATATATATATATATATATATATATATATATATATATATATATATATATATATATATATATATATATATATATATATATATATATGTTATGTGATAAAGGAATATAACGAAAAATCAAGCTGTAGTCGCAATTTGGGATCCAGAGGAAAAATCTTTGTGTATATATTATTTTTTGTTTTACGCTCTCTCTATTGTTTATTTTCTATTTTTAAGATTTCATTTCCAGGTAATTTTTGTACAGGGTTAAAACCTACAAGATGGACCTATTCAGAGTATCATTCATAACATTACATAAATTAATAATAATCGAACTATTACTCCCTTGCTCCGAATGAGAAGGATTGACACACTAATGTAGTAGTTGGGTGATTTATGGGCTTTGCTCCTGAGATAAATTATAATTACTTTAACGAAAAATCACCCTCATGGATTATGTGAGCAATTAATCAGATAGCGGAGAACCCTTCACCGTTGTTTATGCCTTGGCAAGCTAAAAATTAGAGTGGCCGCAAGTGGGGTAATAGAGGAAACAAGTACATGGTAAAATATGAATATTAAATTATGTAAGGGCAGAGAATAATAACCTGAACGCTTGCTATCAGTGGAAACATGTACCTATAGAAACCCCAAAGAAGAAGAAAATGAAACTATGAGTTAACGCTGAAGAATGCAAGACTGTAAATGGAAATTAAAAAAAAACGGGGAAGGGATCTCACCTTACAGAGAAGGGCTTCTAATAGAGTCAGTAAACTTCATTTCTATAACACCAAGGAAATGAAAAATCATTACCAGTTAAGCTAAATTTCCAGGACATAATGAGGAATAAAAGGTAATGGAAGATCACTCACCTAAAGAAGAAAATCACCATCATGAATAGTCGAACCCTTTTTCACAAATACATCTCCTAGAAGGGAAGAAATGACATCAAACCACCAATAGTGAACCGAAGTGAACATGGAAGCTTGTAGGATCCACTAAAGGTGGGAAGAATAGACAACCGGGGTTGCCGAGATGAAACAACGAGATAGCAAAGGAAAATGGCGAGCCTTATTTCAGCTGCCATAGGCCCATTAATGCGCCCAGGCAGGAAATGGCTGCCATCCGATGATCTACAGCTTTAATCCGACGGCGGCCATTTCCTGTCTGGGCGCATTAATGGGCCTATGGCAGCTGAAATAAGGCTCGCCAAGGAAAATGGGGCATCTGCCACAGGGTTTAGGTAGTTTGGTACCCTAACCACCCCTCAGCCATGCCAAACCATATGATCAAAATAAATCCATAGGATGAGTGAGAGACAGGTGTCTCCATATTTGCGCAATCTCTAGAACAGTCGAAAAAATCCATACAACAAATGAAGCCATTTTGTTAAATGTAATTCAAATGTAATGTACCAATGTCAACGGTATCATGCCACTTGCAAGGTTCAAATAATTTCCAAGTATTACATCAAGTATCCAATTGTGCCAAATGGGATCGACATGGGTGTGAACAGTTCGAAAAAGGCCTGGGGAACAATGACCATTAATCCCAACATTAATATAGCTAACGGAACATCTTAGCCTATCCTATTAACTTATGGTGATATGAAAGACAGATATGTCGCCTGTAGAAACTTGAATGGGTTGTTATACTGACTTAAGGTTAAATATAGGTTTAGCATTAATATACAAAATCTCGTATGTAAATAAGTGGACCCATAGTGTATGTATGTGAGTAATAATTCACTCCAAATTTTTATTTCTCATCCAAAACATAAGATGATGTAAATGAGTGACAAAAGTTACTTATGTAAATAAATATTTTTTAATATTCTAACATGGTGAGTGTTACAAATATTATGCTCAATATGAATACAATTTATTGTAGATTTTGAATGTTTTAAACATAATTCAATTATAAATTTTTTCATATTCTAGAGAGTAATACCATTTTATATTGAATATAAGTAAAATCAATACATCATTTGTCAGCAAACAAGTTCAATATAGAAACTAGTACCTATTACATAGTTTAAATAGAGTTAAATTAAAGTAAAAATATTGAATTACTTAGTTTAAATAGAGTTAAATTAAAGTAAAAATATTGAATTCAAGTTAGTGTTAAGGACTAGAGTCCATTCCATTTAAGTTTTACTAATTGGTAAATTAAGGTATTTTGTTCATTATAATTCTGCATTGTGGTACATACCATGCTTGTAGAATGTATAAAAACTAATTATCAAAATAGTTTTTAATTTTAAAAACTGTAAATAAAAAAAATTCAAAAAAGATAGGAAAGAAATTTGTTGGCCATATGCTAAAAATTATGTATCAATAAAACTACCTTAATAAAATTAAGAAAAAAAATACTCGCAAAAATCTAAAAACTAATATCTAATTATCAAAATAATTATTAATTATGTCCTAAGGCGTCACTATTTGAAAACAACTCCTGTAGCTGCCACTGTGTCCATGTTTGAGCCGTAAGGCGTCACTATTTGAAAACAACTCCCGTAGCTGCCACTGTGTCCATGTTTGAGCCATTGGATCAAATGTTAGAAGATTGAAATGTTTTAGGCCATTAGATCATATGTTTTTTATAATGTTAGTTTTTTCCTTTTTAATAAGTTAGATTGAATTTACGTTTTGGTGAATTTTAACTTAAAATGTTGTTATTAAAAATTTGTTAGAAAGGTTGTAATGTCATGTTTAATATTTTGACTACGTCAAATTACACAAATTAAAAATAAAAGTAAATTAAATAAATGTAATGAACATTTTAACTAGGTCAAAATACAATAAAAAATAAAAATAATAAAATAAATTAATGATAAACTAGAAATACAGCCCATGGTATTGACCCATGGTATTCATGTGGAATGTAGTTTCTTTATAGGGGGGAATTAAGATGGCCTAAATCAATCTTAACTCTAGATCTACCAAGAGTCAAGAGGGATCAAATGTCTTCATATGCAAACCTCTTTTAGAGTGAAAAGAGAATTGATCCCTATAAATAATAATGATCTAAAATAATTATTTAATAAAATTATTTTTAAATGTTTATAACCATTATTATTTTAAATTTTTACTTAATAAAATGTATCTAAATTTTCATACATCTAAATATACATAGTTTTTCTTGTTCTGTATTATTTTTGTTACAACTATTTTATTATTCCAATTTTACATGGTTTTTTTTGTTATATATTATTTATGTTACAAGGTTTTTATAATTCATGAGTATTATTTCTTAATATATAAAAAATTAAATTAATAATGAAATTTTTAAAAATATATGATCTTTTTTAAATTTCCAAATTATTTGAGAGGACATGATTTATCTTGAGAAATAATGATGAATGTTGATAATTTTCATTTCTTAAATAACACTAAATTTACCTTTAATTACTTAATTGTAATAATTTGTAACTACATACATACTCTTTTGGATTTTTTTTCTTGTTGTAGGTAAGATGTTGTCCCTACATAAAAAATATAAATTTTTTATTTTTAATTTGAACTTGACATGTACAATGAAAAAATTTAAATCATTAAAATGATGACTTCATTTGTGTGGTCAAAATTCTCATTGACAAGCTCCTCTACATCTCTCATTTCCTCATCATTTCCAAGTACATCCACATCTCTTTCAAGCTCTATATTTCTCCAGCATTAAGGGATCCCTTGCCAACAATTATTATGCTTCTTGATGAAAAGAAAAATATGAAACAAAACCCATCAGATATGGAAGAGGTGTGGTGGAAACATACAATTGAATATGAAAAATTTATTTTTCCTAGTCAACATGACATAAATAGGGGAAAATTTATTAAGTGTGCACATTTAAAGGGGTCGGTAACAATTTTTTGTATCAATGTCAAGGATACATAAGAAATGAGACATGGTGAAGAGAAGCTTCCAACCTTACGACAAGCCCTAAAAAGGCATAACGTTGAATGTATGGAATCCATTTTCCCTGATACACATGAGAAGTGCAATGAAGAATCTTGGAATTTGGAAAATGTCACGAAGCTTATCTCAAGTTCCATTCATTTAGATCTGAAGTATATGGAAGAAGAAAAGCAGGACAGTGGACACTTATCAAGAATGTATGATTATTTAGAAGGAAACGACGTTGACAAGGCTATGGAGGACCAAATAGCAGAATTAAAAACAAAAGAGGACTCTTCAGAAAATGGGTTATTCAAGGATTTTGGAATCCAGATGAGCTACATTATCTCACTGATTGAGGAAAGTGCTCAAAAATAGACGAACAATAGTGATATAGAGACAATCTGTTCATTAACAAGAGAAAGCTAGAATTATAACCCAAGATAGAGTTATGGGAAGAGAAACATTCCAATTGTAAGGAGGAGTCAAAGTTACATGAGTAGTAGTTCACTCAACATAATTCTCCACTGGTTATTCTGGAGGAGAAAGTTCCTACTACCTCATCAATTGAAGAAGGCCCACATGAGAAAATCAGAAGAGATTTCTCAATGTTATTTTCAATTGACATTCAGTCACTCTTCTCTTTTTTGTCTAGTAGTCTCTTTACCTCTGCCCTTAAATTTAATGACTCGGAAAATACTAGACAAAAGACACTTACCTATTGAAATCAGTTGAAAAAAAAAGGTGTCTCTAAAGGGTCACTTGGGGAGGGATCTATTATTTAAAAGATCAGGACAATAATTTCATTTCAAAACAAAAAAGTACTATCACTAGGGAGGGAGTTATTACATTTAAAATTTGTTCCCATTCTTGGCACTACAAAATTTAATTGTTGCTTTTTATTTGATGGGAAAGTAAATGATCTTTAAAAGGCACTAAAGTCTTGAATGATGATCCTTAAAGAAGTCACTAGATTCTGTGATTACTAGCTCATTTTTTCTTCTTACTTTTGGGTCTTCATGATGTTTGTTATTCTGAATGAGGTGAAAAGTTCCAAAGAAGTGGAATATTGGTTGTTCAAAGAAGAATTATGGAAATATGATTGTAGATAATCTATTAATATAAATTATTTTAACTGATATTAATTAATCATCCCCAAGGGTTAAAAAGGGCCCAAATGTCTCTTATCTATAAAATTGACGATTAAGATAACTCTATGCTGTATGGTCAAATGACAAGTGAAGGTGGATTGTCCATACTTAAGTTTTTTAGTAGTCTCTTATGAAGTGCAACATGTCATAGTGATAAGTTTTTATTCCATTAAATAATTCTAGTTGTAGAGCAGAGTCAGAGTTCTAGGAGTAGTATCAGAGAAATTCAACGTCGTGAATGTGATAGAAGAAAATAATTTCATGGAAGGGTGAATTTTTCCCAACTTGGTCATAAAAACCAAGTCCATCCTTCATGCAGAAGAAAAAATAAACATGTAGATTTCGTCATATAGAGGTCTTGAGTACTTTGGCCAAAATGTCTCATCCATTATGAAAAAACACATCTTACATGAAATTAATAACAAAGAAGTTTTTCCACATAAACTATCCAATATGGACATTTTGATTTGAGGTCGAGTAAACATAATTCTCCACCCCTTATTCTGGAGGATCAGTTGAAGCCGAGAATGTTCCTACTACCTCTTCTTTCTTATATGTTATTCTTTCCTATACCACAACCTTACGGCGTTTCCTTTACAAGATGTGGTGCAATTTCTATTTATAAGCACTATGTATAAATAAAATTAACATAATAAAGAAATAAATGCTCACAAGATTCAAAAAACTAATAACTAATTAATTATTGTAATAGTTATTAATTATAAAATTTACATATACTAAAAAGAAATCCAAGAAAGTTCTCAAAATCTTGAAAATTAATAACTTTATAAATTAAACTATTTAAATAAAATTAGAAAAATAATGTTCACATGATTTTAAAAATTAGTAATAGATTATCATAATAAATATTAATTTTATTTTTTTATCTTTTTAATTTTTTGTTATAATGGAGTGTGTTAAAAAAGAAAACCTTTTGTAAACATAGTCTATTAATATTTTTTCTAATATTATAAAAAATCTATATTTTAATAGTAATGGCTTTCACAAGAAGCAGTATACCTTAAAAAAATTATAGGTCATTAGCAATTACTAAAATATATTCATTTGGGTAACAAAGAAATTTGAGCCACAAAGAAATTTGAGCCACTTAATCCACATAGTAATCTATAAAGTCTATTTTAAGTTGGATGTCTATTATGCGATCAATATTTTCCAACTATTTAATTTATATAACATTGAATTCAAAGAGAAATGTAAATTGTTTTTATTCACAAGACCAATTTCAAATTTTAATTTTTTATAAAAAAAAAATATTTACTTATTAACACATTTAATAAAAAGAAATAAAATATAGAAAAACTTATGTTTTTAACCATTTAAAACAAAACAATAACATGTTATGATATCAAATATTCAAAATATAATTCAATATTTCTAAATAGAAAATGATTTTCTAATACTATTTACACACCAATAATTTTTAGAAGTTTAAATTTCTATATTCCATGTCACATGAAATTCCAATTTCATAATGCATGGAAATCAAGATTAATAACTTTTATAATTAACTTTTAAACACTATTATTTTTATGTTAGTATATATTTTACATTAACAATTTACAATTACGCTCTTTGGTTAGCTGCAATAAGGACAAATTACTTCCAAAAAAAATTATGCTCTTTGCTTAGATGCAATAAGGGAAAAGGTCTTCCAAATATATATAAGGGGAAGTGAATCTTTAGTTTATTTAATTTTTTATAATATATGTTAATAACCTACTTTAATAGAATTGCAATATTAATAGGTGTGGTAGGCAAAAGTCTTTAAAAATTTTAGAGACTTTCCATATATAAAAATAATATGTACAAATAAGATAAAAAAGTATCTAAACACTTAATTTAATTTCTTTTCGTTGGCCAGATAGATGGAATTATTAATCAGTTTTGGATGAAGAAATGTCTTAAGAATGAACCCACCAACATTTACTCAAATTCTAGCTGAATTTATTTAATTGCACTATTATAAAAAAAAATGCAAATAATAAATGTTATTGATTGGTTATGCAATGAATAATGAAGTAGAAATAACAACAGTAAAACAAGGGATAATAATAGTAAAAAGAGAAAATTACCATTGACTTATTGTAGAAGGAGATTCGGCAATGGTCACAGGTGTGTTAAGTAAATTGCAGCAAGGGACGCCATGGGAGAAGATAAGTAAAAGCTAGAGGACAGCTAGTCTTATTCAGGAAATTCAGTATCTAATACCTGCACATGTTCGCAGAACAGGTAATGAGGCAGCAGATTATTTAGCAAATTGTGGATGTCGCAATGTGGCAAGACTGTTAGAAGTGACTCCAAGCGCCATAATTTGGGATATTGAATTACATCCTCTCCAAATTATTATAGATCGAGATACAGCTGGAAGTGAAGACCCCTGATCGGGGTGCCTACTGTCAGGTGCCACAAGGCAGGTAGACGGAAGTCGAGATGAACGGGCAGAGGTTCATGCGTGAGAACTTCGACCAACATTCATTACACCGCATGAGGAGGTACGTGACTGTCATGTTGATGATGGTGCATTTAAAAAGAAAACTTGCAATGTCAGGAGGGTGTTGGAAAATGTAGCATAAGGAAAGCCTAAAGAGGCAAATTTGGAATCATCAGAAACCATTTCATTCTGGCAGGAGCAGCGATTTGAGGCGACTGGCTGGAATTGTTGCAGACATTGTTCAGAGGTTTCAAGCTTGGGTTCAGGGGTATGTGATTCTTCATTCCAACCTTATGCTTTTAACCATAAATCTATGTATGAGCCAGGATAGAGGTGGCTTTGAATTTTTGGGAATGGTTTCAGTTATTATCCGTCGTATGGTCAGGAATTGTAACTTGTTTACACTACAGGAGGCTATCCAGCCTCGTTTTCAAAATACCTGTAGGAATTTGAATTTCTCTTTCATAATCTCCACTTCCTTCATGCATGCATGAGAGTTTAATTCTGCTGGGCAGTTGAATTTGTTTGAAAATTGTTCCATTTTCTTCATGCACAATGTCGAGTTTACTTCTGCTGGGAAATTGCCATTGTTTGAGAATTGTTGCAAGTCTTATGGCTTCTATTTGGTATATTCTAATGGTTTAGGGGATAATTGGGGTAGTCTCTCTCATTTTTTTGGATGCCTCGTCTGGTCTTGGCAAAGTAAAATCTCAAAAACCCTCTATTTGGTATTCTATGAAAGCGTAGGGGATATTAAAACTAGTTTATGTTATTGTTATGTCTGCCTTGTTTGGTCTCGGCAGGGGCAAATATTGCAAACCTGTGGTAGTCATAGTGAAGGTAATCCTCATGGCGTATGTTCAGATTTTATAAACCATATTTGTCATACTTGGAGTTCTGCATGTTTACAATGGCTTTTACTAGGTAAGATAGAGAGTTTGTTCATATGCGTTCGTCTCTATCTCCGTCAAACGACTTGTATAAATCACTTTGTGAATTATTTCAGTCAACAGATTTGTATTTATCACTCTGTGAATCATGTGCCAGAGGCATATTTATTCCTAAAAATACAAAATTTAATCGTTATACCTTTGTCCTCCCGTCATACGGGCGCACAGATAGTATATACAGGTTTAACTCAACAGAATATTCATAACAAAACTATGATTAAGAGGAAAATGAAGAATTTTATGGTCAAAAATCAAGATAAAAGAAAGCAAACGATTTTAAAATCTACAGCTGAGACTAGCAAGCGAGGAAGGAAGACAAAGCAAGAGATGTTAGAGAATATCTCGCAAGCTTATTCTGTAGGTAATCCTACACAAATCATAAATGTAATTCAGGGATGGGAAAAAGAAAGTCACAGTAATGAGGAAGATAATGAGGAAGAGGAGAAAATGATGGATTTTGTTACAGATCCAGGTAATACTAGAGGTCGCCTCTCACTGTTTAACCAAACTATTCATACATACTGGATAATGAAATGTTTCCTGGCCAAAGCAATGCAAAGTCTTCATCCAATTCAAGGGAATGCAACACCATCAGTACTTGAACTTCTTCAAGATATCAACATTCAGCTCCAGAACATCAAGGTGTCACAGTATCAAGCGACAGCTCGAATAGGTCGAATTGAAAGGCAGATTCAACAGATGCCGCAAGTGGACATGTATGGTTCCACTGCAAAGGATCTAGCACCGATAGACTCTTCTAATGGGTAGTAGCCCAGATTAAGTTTTTATGAATTTTGCGGATAGTGTTTATGTTTTCAGTTGTTACCTAGTTAATGTTTTAAACAA
This sequence comes from Pinus albicaulis, assembly GCA_034641835.2. NCBI lineage: Eukaryota > Viridiplantae > Streptophyta > Pinopsida > Pinales > Pinaceae > Pinus > Pinus albicaulis. The sequence continues at coordinate 512,105,427 of CM076576.1, forward strand.
GAAAAAGGACATTGCGGCGAGTAGAAGAAGGAAACAATATCAATTTTGGATGTCTTTCAATGCGCTAAGGTGGCCAACAGACCTGGTTTCCTTCGGGCAGGTTGAGGCCACTAACTTTGTATATGATGCAACTTGTTTTTTTATGATAAATAGAAAATAGTAAGGACCTACCAAATTTACAAAAAAAAAAATATCTTATTAAATTTTCATATTATTGAGAACCCTATAAAACTATGTATAAAGATAAAAATATTGTGAGATAAGCCAAAAATAATTATTTTGACATTTTAAATTTTTTTGAATTATCTGTTACATTGTATTACTAATTATTTTGATGTTCTTTTATTATTATTTTCTCAATATTTACAAATTAAATATATATTTTTTAATCAACAATTTTTTAAAATATTTTTAAAATAATAAAATTTATTTATACATTTAAAAATATATTTATATCATATCAAATAAAAATCTCCTCATCATTCAATAATTTGCAGAGTAATAATACATGCACTATATAGTTTTTTATTTTCTCATCATTCAATTATTTGCAGAGTAATAATACATGCACTATATAGTTTTATTTTTTTACTGCTCATTTGCAGATTAATAATACCTGCACTCTAACATTATAAAAGTTTTATTTTATTGCTAATTTTTTGAGAAATAATACATGCACTATAGCAATAGTGCTGAAATTTTCAATCCCAACATAAATATATTTGTGTCATTATTTCAGATTCCTTTACCCTAATAGTTAATCGTTCATATCCATGTAATTTGTATATTGAATAGAAATTTCAGCAATGATTGTGAACTATATGAAAACCACGTATATTGTATACAAAACTACGTAAAACTAATAAGAAAGAAAAACATTTTAAACTTACCATATATTATGAATAACTATAACAGTAAGTACGCTATAGAAAACCTAGATGAGGGCCACCTATATTGAATACAAAATTACATAAAACTAATATGTGACTAAAACATTTTAAAATTATTATATTATATGTACTAATAATAATTAGTAGGCTATTGACCAGCAAATAACATGAATATTTTTTCTCATATTTCACTCTCATCGTACTAAGAGGAAAGAAAATGAGAATTTCTAAGAGCAGTTACGTTAAACATGAGTACTAACAGCAATTGCACCGATAGCAACAACACGTCGAACTTTGCAGCAACTTGCATCGGCACATCCTGACTGGAAGCATTGAGTACAAAAAGGACTAAGCGTGGGAACGTCCAAGCTCTTCTCCGACTTCAATTCGTCATGTAATTTTATAGGGTCAAGAATTGAATTGACTTCAGCTTCACCTACAGTTTAAAAAGTTCTTGAATTTATTTGTGAACTACCAAATTATTTTGTAAATTTACACTAATGTTTAACATGGCGAGTCTTATTTTTCACTCCATCAGCCATAAATGTGTTGAGGTAGGAAATGCCCACAGTCAAATGATGTGCCATTTTAATCTGACGGTGGGCATTTCCTGCTTTGGCACATTTATGGACCCATGGACTAGGAAATTGGAGTCAAATGATGTGCCGTTTTAATCTGATGATGGTGGGCATTTCCTGTCTTGGCACATTTATGGACCCATGGACTAGGAAATTGGACTAGGAAATTGGACTAGCCGTTTAACATTACCTTGTGCATGATTTTGGACATCTGCAGCTTCGGAGAGCACTGCGACAAGTGAAAAACATATTGAAGAGATCAGTATAATCGCAGAGTCCAAGCCCTTTAACAGTTAATAATTCAACAAGGGATATGAAAACGTTTTCCAAACAAGAAAAATGAAATAGCATAGTTAACTTATCTTCAATTGGTTGATTCCTTCTCATGACTCTTGATTGAGCAATCCTGCGAAAGGAAAAGAATTGCTTTGCAATGGTCTCACTGCTACCGTTTTCTATTCATGTCTGGATTTAGAAGCCCAGACATGATCGAACTATATTTCATATAGCTTTTTCTATCTGATCATCTATTTGCTCCTCAAATAGATATACTGACTTAACATAAACCATACTCATTTGTAACCAGCAATAAGCATAAGCCTCATTTGTAATTTTTCATTCATCATGAATTACAAAGCTAGGGAGAATTTTCTAACCCCAACCTCCAGATTGATATAATCCAGAAAAACAATTCCACAAGATTTTTTTTTCGAACCAGCCCATAATAATGAACCCTTTCAAGAATATTAAAATTAGCGATAGTAACTAATTCACACCAGGTTCTTGGTTGCCAAACATTTAATCCAATGTGAAACAGGGTAATTAATACAAGAACTAAAAATATGTTAGGAGTGTCAAAGGGACGTTACATTACCCGTCTAAACTTTGTCCTTGCGGCTTTTGCCCTAGAATTTCTTGGAGGGGGCAATAGCTCTATGTTGGAGTGAAACAAATTCCTCTAATATAACGCCATTGTAGAAGGCTCGACGGTAAATATAAACCCGAGGAATGTGCTGAGTTGCAAGGCAGAATTTTGGGTAAAAAAATAAATTACAAGTTGTTTATTGTTTAAGATTATAAATTAGTATATATCTACTTTAACTAAGGATTTAATAAGAGTCTAGAAGGAAAGATCAAATTAAGAAAGATAAATTTTTTGAGGAGAAAATTTCTTTTAAAATGTAAAATTTGACAGGGAGAGGGAGATTATTTATGTTCTAATATACTTTTAATGAGATTATTTATGTTCTAATATACTTTTAATCAAATAAACCAAACACCTGTATTCAGTTTGTTTTTTTATTATATCCTAGGTGAAATATTTTATTTATGATGAGAGTGAGTGAAATATTTTTATCATTTCTCCTTAATATAGTTGAATGAGATTATTTATGTTTTATAAAACTTTTAATTAAACAAATCAAATATGTCTATTCATATTTTTATTTTTATTATATCCTGCATCTTTTTCTTATTTAAATATTTTTTTAATTTTAAAAGAAACGCATGTCAACTCCAAATTAAACAAGGATATACTTACACATCTCTCATATTTTGATTCTCTATACTCTTATTATTGTGTAATCATTACATTATCTACCATTAAAATTGGAAACATACATTATATTATCTACTATCCAAATTTAAAACATTCTCCTCATAGGAAACTTCTACACCCATCCATGCCCTTAATATTCAAATTAGAAACATTTGATTCTCCATTTTGTCATAAGGCCCCACACTACCTACAATGAAATTATTTCCACTCTACTTAATTATCCAATACTAACATTTTTTTTTGTAAGTTTAGCAATCCTTCCTATTTTCCATTAATCAAAAAGAGAAAATAAGGTTACAGATAATAATAGTGGATGGTATCAACTTGCCTGCAAGAAACTAGGTATGTTGGTCACCCTAAAGTGTTATCAGCCAACCAATACTGATAAATTTTGAACCTAATATTATTAGATATGTCGAGTTTATTGTCTCTTACATAGAAGAACTTCAGAAAGTAAATGCTACCTGAAATATGAATAGAAAATTAACAAAAAAGTAAAGAAATCAATCATTAGAAGACTCGATCAGCGTCATGTCCTTTGTACTAGAACCAGGCATGTCACTTGATGCATGATTTGCAATTGTCGATCTATGCGGCCCAGGTGGACTTTCTAATGGCGTTGCATAAGATGAATTTCTTGAATGTCCCTTCTCATCTCATATAGGATGGAGACAGCGTTTGTGTCCCCTCCAATTTCCTGAATATTGATGATTGCTTTTGCCAGTATACATTTCATTGTCCAATAAGTATGAATAGACTCCTGAAATAGTGACAACCTACTTCTAGTATTTCTTGGGTCCTTTAGAAATTCCATTGCTTCTTCTTGTATTTACCCCTACTCTTTGGTGTTGCAGTCACGCTCCCAGCCTAAAATAAGTTTTTTAACTTGGGGTGGAATGCCTATAGCATAGGCATGAAAACAATTTTCCATAAACTGTTTTCCTCACTTCCTTCCCCTCTTGCTGGGGCCCGCTTTGGGGTTACTTTTATTATGTTTTCCTTTGTCATTGGCATCCTTTTTTGCTACTTGGACTGAACTATGAGTGTTATTTTCCCTGTTTATTTTCCTAGTAGCTAGCATTTTAATTTATATTAGCTTGCATAAGTGTTGGTTCGGTCCTTCGTTCACATTTTTCAAGTGTCACATCAACTTCTTGTTTTTTCCCACTATTGATCATTGCTATGGCGTCTTCCTGTCCATGCTTGTTTTCCATTTTGCATGTTGATTTCCTACACTTGATTCTCACTAATCTATCTTACCCTTGGTCAGATATACACTCTTTCTTGCACTATCACTTAGATTTTTCACTTTTCCATATCTTTCCCAAGAATATCTGCTCTAACTTGTCCAACATTTTTTTTATTCAAATGTGCATTTTGCAAATCTAAGGCTCAAGCCTTGAGCTTGACCTCTGAGACTGTAGAATGTGCAGTTCATAGCATGCCCTACTACACATTACACATCTCTAGGGCTCAAGCCTCACCCTTGGCCACTAAGACTATGTAATGCGTAGTCTCTCCCTCGGTTTTCCTAGGCTAAGACTGCACATTTCACAGTCTCAAGCCTCCAGCTTCTCCCTTATCTTCTAATATTGTGTAATGCACAGTTCCTAAGCTTAGTCTCTCCCATTCAGTCCAAGAATTTCACAATTATTCCTCTTAGACTTTTGGTTTCTTCCTATATATTTTTTTTCATTTATTTTTCTTGAGCTAACTTATGTTTTCCATGAGTACACTTTTCTCCTACATGTACTGTAGTTTTTGAGAAATACTCCTTTTTAGTTACTGTTACTATGGCTCTGAAGAGATCTGTATGAAACGAAAATACAAAAAGAATCACTAGGAAGTTGAGATTACTCTAATAAACTTTCTAGTTTTATCAGATAATCATATTTTTATAGAGAAATACTCATACATTACATGGCACACATTCAAAATGTCTACACAGTAGGAGTTTCAAAGCACATATTGAATACAAGTAGGTTTACATCAATGTTGAAATGTTATGACTACACAAGGTTGCATGTATGTATCTAAACCTTCCTTTTGTAGACATTTTCAACTGGATTATGTCCCCTATAGATACAAATACCATGACTCTCAACAGTGTCAGTGGATAAAGTCATGCCTCTTTTATGGCACATGATTTGCAGAGTATGTATCATTTAACACTGCAAAATTTTTACATGGATTCACACTTTTATGTAGTCACCATCTACTTGAGCACAAGAGATGTCATCAAAGGTTGTGTGAAAGAGCCTTCCCAATTCCACTAGACACCCAAAAACACTTACAAGACCAAATCTCTCAGGAAGGAATTTCAGTACTTGGTTGTCCTTTATTGTAAAATTTATGGTCAACTAAGTACTGACACCTTTCTCGAAGGTTGGGAATTCTTGTTGCAATAGATTTTGAAGGAAGGAAAAATATTTAACTGGTCATACTTGTTGGCTCAACAGTTTAGGATTCATGTAACTAATGCTAAGAACCCTCCCAAGGGTAAGAAAGCCATATTCTACATTTCTAATTATTTTTTGGATGCAATTTTCCCTCAGAATTCCTTTCCTTGCATGAGTTAGACTTGCTCACCCAAATAAATTGTTGTGCACATCTACTGCAAGCTTCTTTCGAAGTGAAGTCACAAAGGATTCATGGAGAAGATGACTAATCACTTCCTCATTCCATTATACAAGTTGATATTTGAGGAAGACCCTGCTTGCATGTCCCGTGAAGGAATAGAAGCAATGTCAAAGTTGGGTGATTGGTTTTCCTCACTGAATGGCACTTAGGTTAGGGTGTTTGTTGGTCATAAGTCTCTGCATATAATATCGAGGTATGCCACCAATAATCTGCTCATGCAATAAGTTATTTATCATCTTTCCAGAGGGTTATCAGGATTGTTGCAGACGAATAAGATAGCACATTCACCCACTCTTCCTTTGAAAATTAGATTGCACAAGATCAGGAATATAAGTGTTATGGAGACCGAATGAAATGAGATAGATAAGTTTGCATTCAGTCACATGTCCTTCAATCCATACGATCATAATAATTATAATAATCCAATTTTAAGGTCACAGCCAAGCCAAACACCAAATTGGTGTATGAGACCCCCTTTTTGTGGGACAAGGGACCCACCTCCGTGAAGAGATTTAACTGCTAAGTCTAGAAAGGCATACATACTCTACCCCCTTCTGGTTTTGAACATGTGACCTCTTAGGAGGAAACACAAGCTCTTAACCATTAGGCCCACTCAAGCTTTGCAAACAACACTATGCAAAGATTCATTTCACTTGGCCGAGCGAGACTTTTTCTAGAACTAAGGAGGAAAGGATAAAAAATTGTTACAACACATCTATGCCCCACAAACTAGTGAGATTCGCAAGTACATCACAAGTTACTCCTCACAAATAATTCACTCTAGAAGCAAATCCAACATGAAGGTGCAACCCAGTGCATGAAAATATCAAGAGGAGATTTTTTCACAGTCCAACTTAGGAACAAAGCCAACAATTGAAAGAAAATACAATTATATTAAAAGAATCCATAACAAAAGAGAAAAATAGGAATCAAAGGAAGCAGGGAGAAGAACTAAATCATAGGAAATAATAAGAGAAAAATAAGAAAGGCAGAAAAAATAAGAATAAAGGCAAAGAACATAAGAGGAAAAAAAAACACGAAAGAAAGTAGAAGAAGAGGAATAGAACCAGATACTAGAAGAAGAGAGAAAGAAACTGAAGGCCAAGGAATTTTCTCAGGAAATTGAAGAACTGATAGTAATCCAATGCATGAAAGTATAACTAGAGCCACTAAACCAAGATGTTGATATCATGCCGACCAAACAATAGATCACCATTCATTCTCACCCTCCTATGACATTAGAGAAATATCCAAGCGACGAAGAGGAAATTTCTCCTCTCGGTGAGGGTCCATTGATCGACATATATATCTTGACCTATGATGAGCTACAAAAGAATATCATCCAAGCTAGGAAGAATCATTTCTCGGATGATCTTACGCATATTTATTATATGAAGGAAAAGGTGATTGTGATAGACACCAGAAAAAATCCAGAAGCCATTGTCACAGCCAACTTGGTATTCGCGGGAGATTCCAAGTCTAATGTCGAGTAACTTATGGCCGAGAACAAGAAAATGGTGAAAAAGTTACATGTGGAAAGGAAACAAGTGGAACAAATCTAAGAAAAATTCAAGAAAGTATCTTCTACATAGGTATATTGGAAGAACTTAAGGCAGGCATACTTGGTGAAGTATCGACATTACGAGATACCATGCAGAAACTCTATGAGTAGCTTGTCACCATGCATACAAAAATTTTCCACTTACACAACATGTAGCATAAGTTCAAATACAATGCTAAGGATCTCAAAGTTGTTCATAAAAACATTGTTGTAGTGCATGAGTGGGAAATGTAGTACAAAGGGACACCTTCAGACTTGGTGAAGAAGACAAGGAAGCAGGTTGAGTCAAAGAAATCAAAGGTTCGGATGCTCATCTATAGAAACAAACAACTCAGCTCATTCATCACGAATGTTCAAGCCTCTTATGCATGGTTATATAAATTTGTGTATTTAATGATCAAATCACACAAGAACGATGTAGTTGGCTCAATCACCCAAACCAAAGGAAGGAACAAGGTAAGACAAGAGGTTGAAGAATACTTGAACTAGCTTAGGAAGATCACTACAAAGGAAGATTTGGAGGATTACATACATTATATACAAAATTAAATTGGTGGCTTTGTTAAGATAAATACCCTGTTTCTCCTACAAAAGAAGGAGACTTAGACCAACTCCAAGATAGTGTATCTGCATGTAATGGAGGCTAGAGTCTGCTTCTAGCCTCACCCTAATTCAAGGTTAGGGGAATTCATCGCATAGTACAAATCTTGGTACCACTATATAACCAAAGAGATACAAGTTGCGATGGTCAAGATAGAGTTTCTCAAAAATTAGGCTTGACATGTTTCTCTTATTAGGTTTTCTAGTTGACTCTACCCATTTTTTTCCTTATATGGGTACATGTAATTTTTTATTTAAAAAACATTTGTGAGTGGAAGTTCAAGTGTCAGTTTGGAATATGAATACTCATTTTGTAAAAGAAGTCAAAAGGTCATGAGGGAAGTCAAAAAGTCACAAATGGAGATGAATAATCATCCTATTTGTTATAAATATACCTTCATTAGTCATGTAAAATTATTTTGGCTTAGGATCGTAAACTTGGGATTTTTGTTGAGAGCCTTGGTTTCTCCTTAGCATAGAGCGAGTATCCTTATTTGGAGAAGAAGGTGTTGGCTTCATGTTCCACTATTGGGACTAGGGGTTTATAAATTGTATATGTATGTTTGGTACTTTTACTTTAATAGAAATATAAAATCTGACATGTTTTCATGCATATGTTGTGAATGTAGTAGGAATATTCTTGTTATGTTTCAAATATATGTTGTTTCATTTATGCTAATACTTATGAACTATTTTGTTTGCATTAGTACGAATATTTTTGGATGTGTGCTATGATGTATTTCAATCATGGTTATCTTCTGAACTATTTTGTAGGTTAACTTATGATTCTTGTTATGCTTGTGTGTTCCTTTTAAGCTGCGTACTATTACACGAATCTAATGGGATCACTTATTTCCCCTTGTTGTGTTAGAAAATCTCATGCATTGCCCTTGACTCTTCATAGAGTTATATACTTGTTTCACCAAATTCATGAATACATCATTCTATGTGTTACAGTAGCCAATGAATAACACTAAAACCCACTATTTCGGCAACTAAGTTGTATTCCAGATGGGGATCCTACTCCAAACAGTGTGGGTTCTAATTGGGACTTCATATCAGGTATACCCCATGAATGCTGGTGGATCCAACACCATAAACCATTAGGGTAATTTTGAGGTCTAAAATGGGCCTCCTAAGGAAATTATAAAATAATAGTGGAAATAATAAAATAAGATTAGATTACTTCATCAAATTTTCGAGGGAGAAAAAGAAAAAACTACTTTTTCAACTCGTATTTTCAAATTATCTCCCTATGGGTTTACTCAAATTTAGAACGGGAACAATATTTGGATGCACAATTTGATTCCTCATCCAAGGAGTACCCATATTGCATACATTCGATGGACCTTGCCACTAGAAAAATGAGAAATACATGAAAAACGTGATTGCAATCACGTTTTTCATGTATTTCTCATTTTTTGTCTAGTAGAGTCCATCGAAAGTATGCAACATGGGTACTCCTTGGATGGGGAATTAAATTTTTCATCCAACGAGTACTCTTGCTCGAAATTTGAGTAAAACCTTAGGGAGATAAGTTTAAAATATAGGTTGAAAAAGTAGTTTTATTATTTTATTATTTTTTAATATTTTTACTTTTTTACCCCAAAAATGGTGAATCATCCCCCATGGTTGAAATCATAATCTTCAATCCTATTGGTTCTTATAAAGTTTATTTTGGTTGTACATTTTTCTTAGGAGGCCCATTTTAGACCACAAAAGTTCTGTAATGATTTCTAACACTAGAAGGAGGGATAGATGACAAGTTGAGCATGTGAAGTCTGTTTGAAATTTCCTTATATTTAAATGGCTTCTTCCCATATCTAACCCCAACATGTTTTTCCAGATTTTTAAATCTGAAAGTGCCCTCGAGGATATTTCATAAATTTTCAAATATGAAATTTGATGGCGAGGATGCAACAACCATTCTCGAGCACACCGCTCACTTTCTTGAATTCTACACTCATCATGAAATTCACTATGAGGATACTGGTTGCAAGTCGTTTGTCCTTACGCTCGAATCGCGCGTAAAAGAATGGTCTTACACATTCCCAACTGCTTTTATTTAGTCTTTCGAACATGTTGTCAAGGATTTCTATTGCGCCATTGATAGCTATGAGTATAAAAAAAATTATAAGAAAATCATGCATATTAGAAAAGCACCTAATGCATCTCTTTAAGATTTTTACAATCATTTTATTCATTTATGTTATGAATTTTCTGGGGATGATATCGATTGGAATTTTATGAAAGATAAGTTTCAATTTCTTACTCATATTTCAATGAATCCAATGGAATATGAATATTTCAAAATTATCCCAACATATATTGGTTATGTAACTCTTAAATGTATGATGAAGGAAGTTGTTGTTTCAAGCGACTCTTAGTCTTCCCCTCATCAAACAACTCCATTTGTGCAGGTTGAGGTTGGAGAACTTTAGTGTCTATACATTGATCTCCCACCATCTTCTCCCACCTTACATATTCAAAATTCACTTGAAAGTGTCAATTGTGTATTTGGTTTTACCATTGATGTTCTTTCTCCACACCCTCCATCCATTGGTTATTTTGGTCCTCCTAATTGGGAGTCATTGTATCTTCTTGTTTTAATCATTTCTTCTAGTTCTCACAAGGATCTAATTCAAGATGAAGTTATTTTTAGCCCAAAATCTTGTGATATCATTCATAATGACTATGTCTGGGACTCAGTTTTTGAACCAAAATCTGCGATTAAGTTTGATGTTTCTTCTTTCTCGCCTCTCCCTTATTATCCTAACATCTTCTATGAATATGTTATAATTATTGTATCTTTCAAGGAATTAGTTTCTGACAGTGTTAATCATGATCATTCTCAAGACTCATGTAGTTTCAGTTGTACAATTGAATAGGGTGATAAAAATGATTCTCTCTGTGATCTCTCTCATTTATCATCCGGTCATTTTGAAGAGATGGAGAGTGTAATTTCTAGTTTTCAATATCCCCCTCTCTATGATTCATCAGATTATGATGATTTATTTCTTTCTGACGTCAGAATTTATGATCATGGTTGTCATGGTTTATTCATCGACTCATCAATGCATGACTTTGTATCTTCCACTGTTGATTATTATAAACCACCATTTTTTGATGATCCACCTTCTTATGTCTTGGAACTATCGCAAGTTGTCAAGGCACTTCAGCCTCCGCTAATGGTTATGTCAATTTCTCGCAATCTTGATGCTAGCCCAGATCATGATCATGATAGTAATTTATCTCTGAAGAATCCTAATAACTTGATCGAATATGTTGAAAATCAAAATATTTTACAATTTTATAGATCGTCCACTTGTTTTGCATGATCCTATCACTCAATCAATGAAGGAATCAAAATTGGTAAGCCCATTAGTGAAACACAAGTTTTTCACTTTCTTTATATTTTCCAATTTTGAAAATCTAGAATAATGGTTAAACATGACACCATGTTGTGTGTGCATAAGCACCATAATGCATCAACATAATGTTTTCATATGTTTTCTTGCTATACTTTTCTATGTGCATATTCAGTCTTCGAATGTTACAACATTTAACTATGTATATTTCTTGTCAATTGTTATTCTTGAATATATTTCTTTATGTTCATGCCCTCTCCCGCTCAAGTTAGGTAATGCTTCAATTTTTACATTGGAATTTTCATTCAATGTAAACCTAGCTTAGTTATGGTTAGTTTAGGAGTAGGATTAGATTGTTTTATTTTTTTTTGTCATCATTTCATTCATTTCCGCTCTTTTGTTACCTTTCTTTTGTAATAATTTTATGTATGAGACCCTGTTTGGTTATGAGGAAAGCGTGGTGAAGTTAAAAAGGACATTGTGTGATTGTCAATTCTTGGATTTCTATTTAATCCTTCTCTTTGAACTCACTTTGTACCTTTTATTCGATGATACCCTAATGTAAAATACGTTCTTTTTTGGAGAAATAATTAGTGGAATTGTGATGCTTGAATCTATAACTAGTACCACCTACTCTAATAGGCTTTATGACTAGTCATTTTTCCTTGTCAACTAAGTCGAGCAGAGTAACGAGAGGAGGAAAATTAAATAAGTGAACTATATTTCACAAGTGTATAAATATCCTTCTCTAAAGGGACAACCTCTTTTTCTCTCAATAAGTCAAGATCCCTCTTCTGCCCCATGAAATAAATAAGTTTCGACGCACAATTCTATGAAGACAAATATAAACATATTTATATATATATAAAGGGTGAAAGAAGAGAAAGGATTCTTACATAGGAAAGTGAAGTGAGCAAGTTCATCGAGGTATTGTTAAGCCTCCCTCACATCGAAGCAATGTTTGTATTCCTGAAGTGACTCCATCGAGATACTATCCAAGCCTAATGGCAGCTTAGCAACACCAAAGATGACAACCAAGACTCTGATAATCATTTTTCACTTATGAATCTATATACTCCTCATCCCCAATCGAAAACAACTAAGTTTGAATTGTCTTTTGTTAGTGTGATTCTGATGAAGTTAATAGTAAGGAAGCATACATTTAACTCAAGATAACTGAACTATCAATGGTGACCAATGTAAATAAAAATACTTTCTAAGAGGTTAGACTTGGTTTACATGACATAAGATCCTTACAGAGAGTTGGAGTTCTTCTAGTGTGTCACTAAGTGTTTTAATTGCTACAAACCCCCTCCAAAAATTTTCCCATGCTTCGATTTTGGATCATCCTCTTCTATCCACAACAGTTTATCATTCACTTTCATTAATTATTCATGCTATTTTAAAGACTTATTCTTTCAATGCAGTTCTTGTAATGTCTCTTTTTTACCGCGATCTGAATATTTTCAAACACAAGTTATTTCCTACCTTTCCCTTGCAGCATTTTTAGTCTTCCCTTTTAAAATTGAGGAATCTTGAGAGACAGGCCAACCTTGATCTTAGAAACTGCACAATCCTGAGATACAAGCTATTCATGAGCTCATAAATTGCACAATCTTGGAGGGATTCCCAACCTTCATATCAGAAACTACGCAAAGTTATCCTTCCCCTAAGTAATTGTGCAATTCACTAATGCAAGGAGTTATCCAAGCCCTTGAACCTGGGAATTGCGCAACATCTTATGCTAGTGTGAAAAATAAGTTTCCTAAAAATTCAGAGCTAGCATCCCTAAAAATTAGGATTTTCCCAATTAATGTCTGGTTAAGTCCACTAAGCTGCTAATTATGACTTTTCTACAAGTGGCTCTTTTTCCTTGATTTTATGAATGTGTATCATAAACCCTAACTAACCTAGATCTATTTAATAGATGCCCCTAGAGCTCATCTTCACAATTGATCTTAGAGATCTAGCCTTCCCAAGGAGATCAAGGAACTTTTGGTTGAGTTTGTGATGCTTTTTTGGGTAAGTTTCACATGTGTCACTTTTTTTCACTTCCTCTATTTCTTTTTGTCGTTTGGCTTCTATGTGTGTTATTTTTCCTGTTTATTTTCATAGTAGATTCCATTTAACTTATATTAGCTTATATAAGTATTGGTTTGGCACATCATTCACATTTTTCAAGTGTTCCATCGACTTCTTGGTTTCGCCCACTAGTGGTCACCTCTACGATGTCTTCCTGTGCATGTTCTTTTTCCCTTTTGCATGTTGATTTACTACACTTTATTCTCACTAATATATCTTACCATTGATTATATCTAAACTCTTCCTTGCACTATCACTCAAAACTATCACTTTTTCCATCTCTTTTTCGGGAAGATCTGCTCTAACTTGGCTAGTCATTGTAACACCCTCCTCCCACATTTAACCAATTTAACTGGTCTGACGGGGTAAATATGTGATGCGACGCTACTATGATATGATTCAACCTCATAAGTCATCTTAAGGAAGTGGAACCAACAAAATAGAACCAAACTAATCATCCACACAACCAACATAATCTCCAGGAGATACGCCACCCTTCCAGGTAACCAACCCCTAAGGGAACTCATCAATTAAGGGACCTAGTTCCCTAGTCGCTCCCTTTCCAAGCCCTCCAAGAAACTGAGAGCCCAAATCACTCCCATGAGCCTGCATGAGTTTTATTCCAGCATTTTTCTACCATTTTTATGGCAACGACTATGGGATTTAAGGCTAAATTTCAAGGCTATGACCCAGACACTACACAGAACTTCATGAAATTTACATAAATGAAATGAAACTTAGAGATGGTGATGCCAATGAAAATTATTGAACAGAAAATTTACTAGACCCCTACTAGCCATGACAAGAATTTTTTCAAACATGTCACAAATATGCATTCTACAAGTTTAAACAACAAATTTCAGCATAGGGATATCATATTTTTCTTAGAATCGCTAAGAATCATTAGTTAATCATCACATTAGCTGCATTATCATCTATTAGATCATATATTTTTCCATCATTCATTTACAAATAAAAACATGATGAGAACTACACATCATCACTATCATGAAACATGATCATAACCAAGATATAACCAACATAAATAATAAGGATACAAAAACCATAGAATGCACATATAAATGATTACATTTTCACATAAAATAACAAGGATAAGAAACTCTTATTTATTAAAGAAAAATCCAACTTGGGATGGGAATACCATGTTCCACCCGCCCATAGAGTAGTTGAGCCAAATATCTCTTCATCCAATCACACCTGTTGTGTAACCAGCTCCAAAAATAGAAGAAAAAAGATATCAACGCCTTAGAAATAAGCCACTTCAAGGGGGAAACCTCCAATACATTACATAAATGAACAATTCTTGGATGATTCAATTTACAAAACCTCCTTTCTATATATAGGAGTCCATGTGGCCATAATGTAATCCTAGTGGGCCACAATGTAATCCTAGCCGACCTAACAATAATAATTTAAGGCACAATAAAAACAAAATGGGGGTTACAAGGGTACAATAATAACAATAAGGGGGTTACACTAACAAAAATAAGGGACTATACTAGTAATATAGGGACCTAACATGCCCCTCTCCTTCAAAAAAGTGTTGTCCTCGACGCTTGAGTAGCTCTGGGTGCTTCTGTATAAAATTCTCATCCTCCCATGTAGAATCTTCAGTGGGTAAGTTCTTCCACTTGATGAGATACTCTGAAATTGCTCGGTTCCGTAGCTGTCGAGTTCTTGTTTCCGTGACTGCTTCAGGTTCCAATATGATTTTTCCTTCCTCATCAAGTTCTGGCAATATTGTTTGAACTGGAAGATTTTTACCTATAACCTTCTTTAAGCATGAAACATGGAAAACTGGATGCACTCGCGAAGAAGCAGGAAGCTCCAATTTGTATGCCATAGTACCAATCTTTTGCAACACCTTGTAAGGACCATAGTACTTTGGCGATAATTTATTATCCTTCTTAGCTTGCTTGAAGGACATTTGTTTGTATGGTTGTAGCCGTAAAAATACCCAATCTCCTACATCAAAACTTCTCTCACTGCGATGTTGATCTGCCTGTTGTTTCATTCGATTTTGTGTCAAATTTAGGTTATCCTTTAAGAGTTGGAGAACTTCTTGCTGATGCTCGATGTGATCTTCCACTGCTTGAACCTTCGAATTTTCCCTTAAAGATGATGTGATGGATGGTGGATGATATCCATAAAGTGCCATAAATGTGGTCATTTTTGCTGCAGTATGGAAGGAAGTGTTATACCACCATTCAGCAAGAGGTAACCACTTGACCCATTGTGTTTGTTTATCAGACACAAAACAACAAAGATATCCTTCCAAACATTTATTTACTATCTCAGTTTGACCATCAGATTGAGGATGATAAGATGAGCTATGAGCTAATTGAGTACCCAAACAAGAAAATAACTCCGTCCAAAAATTTCCGGTAAAAATGGGACTGTCGCTCACAATAACCCATGGGCTTCCATGTAGCTTTTGAATTCTGTCCATAAATGTAGTAGCAACTGTACTTGCTTTAAATGGATGAGATAATGCACAAAAGTGTGCATACTTGGTAAGTCTATCAACTACCACCATGATGACATTCTTGCCTTCGGACTTCGGTAAACCTGTGATAAAATCCATTGAAATCTCCTCCCAACGTTAACTTGGAATGGATAAAGGTTGTAGAAGTCCCGGGGTCTTAATTGTCTCCACTTTATTCTGCTGGCAAACCAAACATTCCGCCACAAACTTTTGAATATCAGATTTAAGGCCATCCCAAAAAAATCTTTCTTCACCCTGTGGTAAGTTTTTAAAAATCCTGAGTGTCCTCCTAAAGGAGAAGTGTGCAATTCCAGAAGAATCTTTTGTTTCAGTTGGGAATTCTTACAAAGATATAAGCGATCTTTGTACCATAAGGAATCATTTTTTCCAACTAAATGTATCAGATGTACTAGGATCTTGCTGCAACTTTTGAATGAGTGTCCATACATCTTTGTCCTTCTTCCATTCATCTCTTGCTTCGGTTATCCAATCTGGTTGGATAATAGAAATGGTACAAAGCAATGCTTCCACCTCTTCATTCTTTCTTGAGAGTGCATCTGCAACAACATTAAGCTTTCCTTTTTTGTAGATTATTTCAAAGTCATAACCCAATATCTTTGTGACCCATTTTTGCTGCTCTTCTGAAGATAGTCTTTGTTCCAAAAAGTGTTTCAGACTATCATGATCAGTTTTTACCTTGAAGTGTCTTCCCATTAGGTAAGTTCTGCATTTCTTTAGTGCATGCAGTATTGCTAACATTTCCTTCTCATAAATAGGTTTCTGTAAATACTTTCCTTTGATTGGACGACTTTCAAAAGCAATGGGTCTTCCTTCCTGCATTAAAACACCACCAATTCCATTTCCTGAGGCATCACATTCCACAATAAAGGTTTTTGTGAAGTCTGGTGTAGCTAAGACCGGTGCTAGGCACATTGCCTCTTTAAGACGTTCAAAGGCCTTAGTTGCTTCAGGAGTCCATGAAGATGCATCTTTCTTCAATAATGTTGTTAGAGGTGCTGCTATTCTCCCATAATTCTTAACAAACTTGTGATAATACCCTGTTAACCCGAGAAATCCTCACAACTGCTTTATGGTTGTGGGGACTTTTCATTCCTTAATGGATTTAATTTTCTTAGGGTCTACCTTAACACCCTCATGAGATACAATATGACCCAGATATTCCACCTCTTGTACTCCAAAGAAACATTTGGATGTTTTTGCATATAATTGTTTCTCCCGCAATAGTTTGAGCACCCTGTCAACATGTTGAACATGATCCTTCCAAGACTTGCTGTAGATTAGTATATCATCAAAAAATACTAGCACAAATTTTCTAAGGAAGGGTTTGAAAATGGAATTCATCAACCCTTGAAATGTAGAAGGTGCATTAGTAAGGCCAAAAGGTATGACCAAAAATTCATAATGACCCTCATGAGTTTGAAATGCTGTTTTTGGAATATCTTCAGTCTTCATTCTAATTTGATGATATCCTGAATGAAGATCCAACTTGGTAAAATAAATTGCTCCATGTAATTCATCCAATAATTCATCAATCACAGGAATGGGAAATTTGTCTTAATGGTGAGCTTATTGAGCTCCCTATAATCCGGACACATTCGCCATGATCCATCCTTCTTGTGTACCAATACTACAGGAGCAGAGAAAGAACTTTGACTAGGTTGAATTATACCCGCCTCTAACATTTCTGCAATCATACGTTCAATTTCACTCTTTTGGACGTAAGGATATCTATAAGGCCTTATGTTTGGAGGAACACTTCCTGGAATCAAATGAATAGCATGATCATGATCACGAATAGGTGGGAGTCCTTTGGGAGTTTCAAACACCTTGGAATGATTGTCCAAGACTTGTTGGAGATCTGCAGAAATAGATGATTTTGATGTCGGAACTTCTAGTGAGCATAATTGTGCAATTACTCCTCGTTGTTCTTTCTTTAGAAGTTTTGTCATGACATTAGAGCTTATTATCCTTCCTGGCTTCCCTTCAATACCCCGTAATTCGACTTCCTTTCCTTCTGAAAAAAAATTCAAGAAAAGTTCTTGAAAATTAAAAGCCACCGTCCCCAAAGATTGTAACCATTGTACTCCTAGTACAACATCAGCACCTCCCATAGGAATGGAAAGCATTGGACTAGTCAATACATATTCCCCCATGGTTAGCTTGACATTATGGCATTTTCCAGAGCAATTTATAGTTCCTCCATTTGCAACCATCACTTGACATTCTGGTGCTGGGTATAGGAAACAATTTAATTCCTTGGCTACCTTACAATGAATAAAATTATGGGTGCTACCTGAATCAATGAACACTATTACCTTTTTCTTCTTGATATGTCCTCATATCTTGAGAGTTTGAGGAGTGGTAATTCCTGCCAATGCATTACACGATATGGTCGGATTCATTTCTTCCCCTTCTATGGCTGGTTCCTGGTGTATATCCTCTTCTTGTTCATTTTCTTCTTCCTCTTCACAATCTATGTAAAATAATTTCTTCTCAACACACTTATGACCTTTAGTGTATTTTCTATCACAACCGTAGCAAAGCCCTTTTGCTCTTTTTTCTTCCAATTGTTGTGGTGTCAACCTTGTAGGTTGTGGAAATCTAGGCGTAGCAACACTTCCTTCTTTATAGAATTGAGTGGTAGGCTTCCTTGTCGCCATAATCTTACATTCAACTTTTCTTGCCAACCTGAATGCCTTCTCCAATGAATCAGGTTCCAAAACGTGAACTTCATGTTGGATGTTATCCTTTAAAGTGCCTATGAAGAGATCAATCCTGTGTTCCTCTGGAATATCAGTTACCCTTATATTCAATTTTGGAAGTCCTCAATGTGCTGCCCCACTAAACCCTTTTGTTTGAGATTTATCAATTGGCTAAAGAAGGTGTTGCTCTTTGTATCCTCATAATGTGCTATCATTTCCTCCGTAAAAATTGACCAAGTGATAATTTTTTTACGGGAGCAAAGCCATCAATACCATACAAATGTATTTTGTTCTAAATGTAAATTTGCAATGCGTACATTTTGTGTGTTTTTCACATCATGGAGATCAAAATATTGCTCCATCCGTAGTATCCATGTTACAGGATCCTTTCCATCAAACTTCCTCATATCCATTTTTGGAATATGGTGGTTCTTCTCGCTGACATTAGAGTTTATGAAGTCGCGATTAACATTTATCTTGTTCTCATCATGAGTTTCCTCTACTACATTTCCGCCATTAGTAATCATTTCTGGTTTTAAGCTTGTCATCAAGCCTTCCATGTATGCTTTTAGATCATTCTTCATGTTTTCCATGTTGTCTTTCATGTCATCCATCTTAGCTTCGATGCCCACTTCCATGCCATCCATCTTAGCTTCCATGCCATCCATCTTAGCTTCCACGCCTTTCTTCAAACCGTCCATCTTCACTTCCACCCCATCCATCTTAGCTTCCATGCCTTTCTTCAAACCGTCCATCTTCACTTCCACGCCTTTCTTCAAAACTTCCATTTCATTTTTTGTTGCTCTTTGCGAGAGTGAAATTTGTTGCACTTGCTCTTGTAATTTTTATAGATCATGTTGCAATTCTTCATCTTCATGAGTCATGGTAGAGCCTTCTGAAGGCTTAATGGGTGTTGAATTATTTTTAGGTGCCATTTTAGAATCCAATATTGATACCTATTCTACAATAGGCCCTTGCAATCAATTCAACTTGATTCAAGACTTATGCAATTCGGAAAAAAATGCACACCTTTTACTTGCTTTGAGGAGCTCGATATTGAAATTGTATTATCTCTGTTATTGCAGATCTTAAATATCTGAAATTCAGCACTGAAGTAGCCCTCTAAATTATCTTTTGAATGCCACAGGTCTGACCTGATTTGGATTCTCCAAGACAAAGTTGTGTCCAATCTCCCACAATGACCTAATTATGGACTGGTTCAGTAGAGCGAACTTGTACGACTTGCCACGTGTCACTGTTTCGCCTTTTGTCTCTGAAATTGATAGCCAAGAAACTACAGTCCGTGTACCGTACCCACTTTTTACGGCACTCCAATCCGATGCCCAAAGAGAGAGTTATTGAAATTTTCCCACGATCACCTCTTTGAGAAGAAATTCAGGAGCCTGAAAAAGCACTACCTTCCACAGATCATATCTCCAAAAATATTATGAACCAAGCTCTGAAAGTTTTTGACAAATTTCTTCAGGATTTCAGCTTCGCACCATATGAATTTAATATTCTTAACCTTCGTAGAATTTGTTTTACAGCGCAAATGCCACGATGACTTGTTTAGGAGCTCGAAAGACCTAACTTGACAAGATTTGCACCGAAATATTATGAATCAGTGGATTGGGAAATTTTTTAGACAAGCTTCTCAGGATTTCCACAGTTTTGACCAAAATTCTTCAGCTTCTGGAAACTTCCTGAGAAAAATGTTATGTCGAAAAATTCCACGATGACCTGTTGGGAGCAGCGAAACCCTAGAATCCAAAGCTCTGATACCAAATGTTGTGTAACCAGCTCCAAAAATAGAAGAAAAGAGATGTAAACGCCTTAGAAATGAGCCACTTCGAGGGGGAAACCTCCAATACATTACATAAATGAACAATTCTTGGATGATACAATTTACAAAACCTCCTTTCTATACATAGGAGTCCATGGGGCCATAATGTAATCCTAGTGGGCCACAATGTAATCCTAGCCGACCTAACAATAATAATTTAAGGGCACAATAATAACAAAATGGGGGTTACAAGGGTACAATAATAACAATAAGGGGGTTACACTAACAATAATAAGGGACTATACTAGTGATATAGGGACCTAACAACACGTGTGCCCTATTCAAAGCATGAATGAGGGACTCAAAACCAAAAGAATCAACGAGGGCTTGCCGAGGCTAAACCACCTCACCCTCATCAATATAAGCAATATTTACTGCAATCATCACTAGATCACTAAACCATAAGTAAGCATGGATTCCACCAGATTTCGCCACCTAAACCATGAGGAATTTTCTTGTCTCCTAGTCTCTGGGCTTTACTGCAATCCACATTCTGATCCAAGGATTACTAGGAAATAATCGAGAAACCACCCTCCATGATCTACTGTATATCCCAACATTCACTGGCAAGGATTCCTAGGCATGATCAAGGGAAACCACCTCTATAATTTACCATATATCCTGCCATTCACTAGTTGAGGATTCCTAGGCCCACCGAGACACACAATACCTAGATTTACCGCAACCCATAGTCTGGTTAAGGGTTTACTAGGCTGGTGGATTTACCGCAATCCACAATCTAGTTCAGGGATCACTTTTCCATGTGTTCTTTCATTCATAGATCCACTTCACATAGTTTTAAATCCATCTGGAAATCCAACTCAACCAAAACATGAGGACCCCATTGTTAACACTGGAAAATTGTACAATAGAAGATGACATTAATTAATGTCAAGCCAAAGGATTTACAGGGCAGAAACACATTATGGAATCTAGAAAGTATTTAAAATCTCAAGGGTTTAAAGGAAATCAAATTTGAAATAGTCATAAAATGATATTTGCATGCATTATCCTTCGGGAAGAGCGCATTCTACACTTCTTTTTGCCCGATAAGCACGCATTCCTGAAAGTGGAAAAAATGTCTATTTTTGGGACCACACAAAGAAAAGGACAAGTTACTCCTTACATGAAGCACCTAAGGACAACCAACAACACCTCCTTAGACATTATGTGAGCACAAAAAGGATTATTTGTAGCACACAATGGAATCATACCTCTCCCTTGGGTCACCATCCACCATGTACCAAGGGAGGGAAGGAGGATTTGAAATTCCCTATATAAAGCCACCATGAGATGAAGAATGGGTGATCAAATTGTTATGCTGGCCAGAATTTCCCAAGCAATACCAGCAGTGTGTGACCCATAGCTGGAGATAGAGGGGACTCGATTGTTGGCCACCCAACAATCTTAGTCCATCATAGCAGAGAGAGAGGGAGACTGCACACAGGCAAGGCTTGGAAAACAACATCCTTGCATCAGGACCTAGAACCATTGTCTAAGGTCCCTTTAGCAAGTGGGTAAAATTTCTTCTCCATATCAAATGTTTAATAAGAAGAGGCCTAGAGCCGCCACTTGCATTATTATCATTTTGACTCTCTTCAATAGCTTCTATATATTTGTGTTTTAGTTTTAGTTTAATTTGAGTATACATTTGCATGTTTTTTCCTCTAGATTGTGTGCTTTTTAACTCCACCACTTTATGCCTGTCACCAATAGTTTAAAGGGTAGACCACACCCTTTATACTAGTGCGATTTTTCACACCCATGCACCAAATCCACCACAACAGGATTGGAAAATCCACTAACATTTTACCAAGTTTATGTGGTTGTGCCATCTTTTGTAGGAGACCTTTGTCTATGCTGAAAAGTGGAGATATTAGTCCTCTAATCCATCTTGGAGTCCCTAGATTCACCTTGAGTGACAAAGTGAAGAAGGGAAGCTCCTAATTCTTTTGACTTGCAGGAATTTGCGTGCATTTGTTCCTCACAGACACATAGGGTGCGTGTTCAGTGCTGGCCTGCACGCAGGAAATAGCATATGTCAAGGCTTTTTGCGTGCAATTTACATAATGATATTTTTCTCCCAATATTCTGCCTTTTTCTACTTTTAATGTGCTTCGCAGTCCCTAATGTATCTGCCAACACTTGTGGTGATACCCCACAGCTTGTGAGAACTCACTTTTAGCTACTTTCTGTAGGCTTAGAGTCAGTTTTTCTTCAAGTTGGTTTTTGCAAAAATTATACACATAGTTTAAGTAGGGGGGAAATTAACTTGCGTTCTGAACAATTTATGTTTTGCAAAATTTGGTATTCATGCTTAGAAAAATAGTCCAAGTAAGTCGCCCAAGATCATACATGCATAGCTACTTTTTTTGTTTTATTTTATATTGTAGAAATTGTTTAGTTTAGTTCAATTTTTGCATTAGGAATTGTGAGACTAGGATTGAATTATCGATAAGAGCAAGTAATCTCTGCTACCTTTGCACCCTCCGGTGATCCTAGGTAAGCATATGAACGCTCTATATTCATAATTCTTCATCTTCCTTTAGCTAGTCACATATATTAACTAGAAAAATTTGAAAGCGGCCCATTATCCGCACATGTTTTCCATTTGAGCCAGGAACAATATAAAATAGTTTAAATAGAGGATTTTTGTAAAGGATCAATGATATCCACACATTCAAACTATGTGCTTGTTCACCTTATGCTCACACACACTCACCCACTAAGAAAATGAAGACACCTAAAACTAACTTAACCAAATTCACTAAATTCTCCCCACAGGGGCCACAAAATAATTTATAGCTTAATTTAGGGTCAAGGGGGTATTCATCCAATACGCCACCTTGATCATACTTCATATTGAAACATAGAAGTTTTGTATTTATGGAACTTCAAATCCACCTATCAGCCCATGGAAAAGAAAACCCGACAGCAGCAGAGACTCGTTTCAGAGGAGGTTAGGCTTAAGTGCAGTGCGTGCGGTATCAGTTGGGGCTACCTGACTCGGCTGATACTCGGTACTATTAGATGACTACCAAGAAGCCCAAGACTTTAACGCTCACATGGGATGGTGGTTCTTAGTGGCCAAAAGCTAGGGCATCCTTTACCCTATAGGTGACGGTGCAGGCAAGTGCCAGACCCTCTACCCTTACCTTGGTGGATTCTCTTCGGCTGACTAGGGGCGTCGCCAGCTCTTACGGGACGTTGTGCCAGCACTCGCAAGAAATATGCTCAAGGCCCAGTTACTTTTGAGTGTGTGAGGATGAAAGCGGTCTTCTAGGATTTCGAGTATCATGTGCAAACAAACAAAAACCATTTTTTTTGCTTGAGTGATCACATAGATTAATTTAAAGGGAAAATTTATTTTATTTTCGCTTTGTTTTATGTATGTGGCCATAATTTTTCTTTGATCATAGACTCTATCCTCTCAAATTTTTCCAAAACCTAACCTGCTCGACACCCGAACGGTCCCAAAAGAACCTCTTCGATCTAGGCGTCTTTTGGACCTCCCCCCATTACCGGAAGGGGTTCCAGGTCTTTCGTCATTAAGGTATCAAAAATTAAACACTAGCACCATAATTTCTTCATCCTTTATTGGGGCAGCCATAGTTGGGAACCCTAGTCGGTCTCCCAACACCACACCACACACCACTCCTCCCTCGACCCCTAGGGCGCAGAGGAGTGCATCCCATTCAGGAAGCCAACTGAATACACAGCAGGGTTCGTCACAGACTAATGCTCATTCTAACCAGAACTTCGTGTCTTCACACATTGCAATGGTGTCAACCTCCCAGACACCATTGTTATATTCATTGAATCTACCCGATTTAACCAAGCTAACGAATAACCCCATCACACACGATCCTGCATGGCCTCCCATGCCCACGAAGCTCCCTTCGGATATACCAAAATTTGAAGGCAAGCAAGCGGAAGACCCAGGTAATCATGTAATGACCTTTCACCTGTGGTTCTCATCAAACAATATCATTGATGACACTATTCTATTGAGGTTATTTCAACGCACTCTTACAGGAGTAGCCACGAAGTGGTATGTGGAGAAACCTCCTGCTTCACATGGAACCTTTAGTGCCCTTGCTACTGCGTTCCTCACATATTTTTAGTTACCCATTCACCATGATTTGGGAATGGAATTACTGACTCATTTTAGACAAACCCCCATCGTCCATATCTCGAACCATCTTCATGAATGGAGGTGGCGTCGTAGTTTATGTAAAGCTAAACTCGATGATCGGGTCCTCTTAGATTTATTCTTGAAAACTTTGATGGCATATATTTCAACGGATGTGGCACAGAAAAACCCCATATCTGAAGAGGATGCAATTAGTAAATCCTAGAAGCTTGAACTTATTTAGACGCAGTCAAGATAAATTTACAACATCTTGCCTAATGCCCCGCGCCTACAAACTTATCAATAATTTCCAGGCGTGTTGAACTCTGCAGATGGACTAATTGGGTCAATGACCCAAGGTTACCTAGGCAGTAGTAGTCAAAACCTTGGTTACACACATAGTTCTACCCAGAACATGCCTCAACCCAGATTTCAAAGTCATCATATGCCTTAGCAAAATTTGACTAATAGGGTGCACGTGTATCACCAAGGAGGACCTTATCCTCCGGTTGAGGGGACCGACTACGCAAAAATAAAAACTGATGGAAGAGCACCCCTCCAATGGCCAGGTGTAAACATGGGATAGCGTTATGCTCAGTCCCCAGCACATGATCCACCTATGCAAACCAATGCACAAGTGAAATTTGTGCAGTCGTCCCAAAACCAACTACACCAGTATAACCAGGAGAAATATCCTCCTAACATGGTAAATAAAAAATCCAAAAACAAGCCAAAAGGGAACCTTAGACAGGGGGGTAGCAACCAGCAATGTCCGCCGTGATCCCAGGCTAGAGGTAACTCCAACGGGAATCAGAACCAAGAGCCAAGCAATGCCCAACAGCAAGGCAAAAGGCCACCTCTATGAACAAACCATTCTTGTTCAATATGTGGTGAGTACGAGCACTATACTACACCACTGTCCCGATCTCCCTGAGCTAAAAAAGCTGCAGAGTAACCGAGGACAAGGAAGATCTTCCTAGCAACCCGTCGTGATGCAAGAACCTTTCCCTAACCAAGGGACAGTAAGCACTCACCAGCAAAACCCAGACAATTCCGGGAAAAGCATCCATGAAATCTACATGACTGGGAAGAGATGTTTTTCCAAACATGGAATCACAACTATGACACCCCACCAGACACCACTATGTCAGGGGCTAGTACTAGTGCACCGACTGCACCTTTGACTATTTCAAAGATGCTTATAGAACCATTGCCAAAGATGGAAAAGGGACCTAATAGGCGAACAGGTAACTACTCCAAAGCGGCCCATAATTATAGCATCATGGATGATTTATCTCAATCACCCGCTGCCATGTCAGCTCTGGAAGTACTGCAGTCATGCCCAAAATAATGGAAAGCCCTAATTTCCACATTAGGTGCTATCGACCCTGCCAATACACGCCTTATGGCTTTTGACTTAGACAAAGCCACCCTCGCGCTTCCTTCCATGGTTGCCTTCTAGATACCAGTGTTGGTGCAGAATATCACTATTCATCAATGTGTGATAGTCAAGGGTGCATCAACATGCATCATGTCAACAAATTTTTGGCAGAAGTTAGGGTCTCCTGAACTAAAAACCTTAGTCATAATGCTTCGAGCATATAATGGTCATCCCTCGACCCCCGTCGACCTCTACCAAATGTCCCGGTCTATTTAGCGGGAACGACGGTCCACATAGACATTGAAATCTTGGACGCTCACTTGGATTACAATATACTCCTCGGGCGGAGTTATATGTACACCATTTCCACCATAGCCTCCTCTTTCTTCCGCATTATGATGTTCCCCCACGAGGACCACATCATTACTGTAGACCAGCTGACGCACAACGAGAAGCGTCCCCTAACCAAAATGGATGTAATTCTACCCTATGTAGATACAGCCTCGGATGGTCTTTCATGGTACTAATAATATGGCCCTGGCCAATTCAAACCGTCGGTCGTTTTAGGGTCATTCCTAGGAGATCCTCCCACTATCCCTCAAGCATCACCAGATTTCACAAGGGCTCCAATGTGCATGATGTCCACATCAATCACTGAGGCTAGTCAGGACACGAACTCAAATATTAACGACACTGAGGCATCAGCCACGGCAGCCTCTCTAGCGTAAGCCACCTCCCAAACCCCTTTCCTCTACCCCAAGTTGTCTTTGTCTCCCAGTAGGTTTTGGAAACACTGGTATTACCCAAATATCATTGGCATTCCTGGTTTGGTACCTAGTTCCTCCTTTCGGAATAGGAGCCACCCATTTAATTCCACAGGGTTGAAGCCCCTCAGTCCCGAGGTGCCCCCACCCATCTGAGAAACGGTCAAGACCGCCATCGCAAAGGAGGCTCCCATTGCGAAACCAGTGATCACGGCTAGGAAAACCAAGAAGAGAGGAGAGAATATGGTGACCCATGCCATTCATTGGGAATCATCAGTCTGCACCATATGCGACGTTATAGGTCATCCTACCCATATATTTATGGAGCTGGATGAATTAAAACCACTCCTTGGCTCCGAAGTAGACACCTCAATGCCCTGTTCCCGTAAAAAGGAACCTACCACAAAAAGTAAAGGCAAAGCGCTGCATACCATTCACGCATGCACTCTCTGTGGAAACTATGGGCACTATACCCACCATTGTCCAGAGATACCATGACACAGGGATGCCTTACATGCGATCAAGTGATCCTATCAAGAGGATCCCTCCATCCAGCCCTTCGGTGATGAACCTCATATCATCCTGTACCTACAGGAAGAGCGAAAAATCACCTGAAAGGCCCCCCGCCAGACGACCCTCCCAAGTCGAAAGGTGCGTACATTGCGATGAGCTTGATCATTTCATCATTGAATACCCAGCTTTGGAAATTTTCCAACGCTAGTACCTAGTCCATATAGTATATCATGGCGAAATGGACGTCCCATATTCATGTCAGATATGTGGTGACAACCACCCTCTACATCGTTTTTGCTACATACCATGGTTTCACACAGCTTTATCCTGTATGCGATCAACCATATTCTGCCTCTCCCAAGAAGATGGCACAGACTTGGAATCCATGAACAACATGACAACTCAAGAAGATGTGATAGATAGATCCATCCCATTGTGGCCATCTGGAAGACAACGAATCAGGGAGATTCATCCCCCGCCAAGTGCCGACGATACGACATACAATATACAATTCATGTCATCATGTATCAGAACCATGACTCAAGTTGTCTGCTCATCTTCCATAGGTGTCGACTCAGCTGTAGCTACAAGATTAGTTGTCCCTACGACAATGCAGAACCAATTTATCTGCACTCTATTGACCGCATTTGGTTCCACCACATTCATGATGGAATCCTTTTCATGTCTCTCAACTAGCTCCACTCGGATTACCCCCATTCAGTATAAGTCTACACAGGAAAAATCCCCCTTCGGGTCCTTGTTTCATCCAGATGAGGATATCCTAGAGGCCATGACGGAGCCAAATTACCCATGGGATTAAATGCATCACCGTTCACCTTTTCTTCCCAATAAAACATTCAGTCCTAACAAGACAACTAAACAAGATATCTATGTGATCGAATCAAAAGAATTCCCACCATCAAGAAAGGTCAACTAGTTCAAAACCCCTATCCCAGTGCTCGATGCGTTTGAGGAAGGAAATATGTCAAATATTTCGCCAACCATCAAGGTGAATATATCCAAAATTCCGACAAAGGTCAAAGAAATCTCACTGGGGGCAACATACTCTCTAGAAGAAATAACCTCTTACACCAAACTGTTACAAGATTATAGAGATATATTCGCATGGGACTACTTATAAATTCCTGGGCTTAGTCCTACTATCGTAGAGCACCATATTGACACTTGGACTGACATATCCCCAGTACGCCAAAAACAACGTCAACTGCACCCATCCAAGGAAGAAGCAATAAAGCAAGAAATCGAAAAGATTCACAAAGCCGGGCTTATCTACCCCATCGCCTACACATCTTGGGTTTCCAACCCTATTCCCGACATGAAAAAATAGGCCACAATACATGTTTGCACTGATTTTCAGGATTTGAACAAAGCTTGTCCTAAAGACAATTACCCCACTCCATTCATCAACCAGGTCATTGATGCATGTGTAGGACACGAGTCTCTATCCTTTATGGATAGATTCTCTGGATACAATCAAATCCAGATCCACCAAAAAGACCGGTACAAAAGCGCGTTCACTACCCCTTGGGGAACATTCTAATGCAAGGTAATGCCATTTGGCCTAAAAAACATTGGAGGCACCTTCCAATGGGCCATAAATTACATATTCCGTGACTACTTGGATGACCTAACCGTACATTCCAAGAAGCCCTCAGACCATCTTAAGGATATGCGATTGGCATTCTAAAGATGTTTTCAATACAACCTATGCTTGAACCCCCTTAAGTGTGTCTTCTGTGTCAATGCAGGAAGACTTTTAGGTTTTATTGTATCCTAGAAAGGCATTCATGTGGACCCCATCAAGGTCCAAGCCATTAAAGAAGTACCTCCACCTCGAACCCTTAGGCAACTTCAAATTGTGCAGGGGAAGGAAAAAATTTTGACACGCTTTGTCCCAAATTATGCCACCTGCGCTCAAGGATTCTTGCGCCTCCTTCGCTAGGACATTCCCTTTAAATGGGATGACCATTCCCAAAAAGCATTCGATGTGCTGAAGGAGACATTATCCTCAGCACCATTCATTATTCCCCCAGAAAATGACAAGTATTATGTCCTGTATCTATCAGCTTCTGAATCCACATTGGTTGGAGTATTCATTCAGGAAGGCCTAAATGAGAAGGATCACGTAATATATTACGTCAGCAAAACCTTGTCAGGACTAGCACTGAGATATGAACCCGAAGAAAATACTACCCTAGAATTAATCCATGCAGTCTAGAAACTTCGCCACTACAACATCTTCAAAACCACTACGGTTATCGCAAATATTAACCCCATCAAATACCTGATCACACACCGCTTAATAAACCACAAGTATGCCTGTTGTATAGTCATTCTCCAGGAATACGACTTACATTTTCACTCCTCCAAAAGAAAAAAGGCACTTGCATTAGTCGAGTTCATTACGGACCTCCTAGGAAATTCCAAGGGATCACCAGTAGATGATTCGCTACCAGACGAACATCTCTTCTTCGTAGCAACCGACGGCCCTTAGTATGGAGACATTCTCCTATTCTTGCGAACCCAAAAGTTTAGACCTCATCTCACGCGAGACGATCGTTGGCGTATACACCAACAAGCCCCTCGATATCTCCTTATGGGAGATGTATTATACTGGTGAGGCATCGACACCATTTTACATCATTGACTCACTCATGCCCAAGAAGAACAAGCCCTTAATGACTACCACGGAGGCGCTTGCGGTGGCCATCTATCAGGAAGAGCTACCTCCCAGAAATTCCTATGGGCAGGATATTTTTGGCCCTCCCTATTTCGCGACTGCATCACAACAGTCAAAATATGTGAACGATGCCAGTGCTTCGCTCATAAGGCAAGACCACCTCCCTCTCCTCTACACCCCGTCATAGTAGCCAACCCCTTTTGTAAATGGGGGATTTACATCATGACTTGTAACCCCGCCTCATCGAGCAACCATAAATACATCATTGTGGATGTCGACTATTTCACCAAGTGGGCTAAGGCCATACCCGATTTCTGTTTAACCACGTGATCGCCTGATTTGGCGTACCTAAAGAGTTAGTCTCTGACCATGGGAAACACTTTTAGAATGAATTTTTCAAGGAGCTATCTCACCACGTTGGATTCACCCATGAATTTGCTTCATCATACTACCCTCAGTCCAACGGACAGGTAGAAGCTATTAACAAAGTACTCAAAACTATGTTATAACACATGGTGAATAACCATAAAACCAACTGGCACCACATGCTCTTTTTTCCCCTCTGGGCATACTACATGACAGTAAAGACATCCACTGGTTTCACTCCCTTCCAATTGGTATACGGGGTCGAATCCATGATTCCCATAGAACGCGAGATCGCAAATTTTCATGCCTCTATCGAACTCCTCAATGACACCCAGCCTCTAGAGCATTTCCTAGTACAACTAGAGCTTGTCGAAGAAAATCGATGACAGTCACTACAACACAACGAGACCCACAAGAAAAGGGTTAAATAATCATTCGACTGCCACATTATTTCTCCACTATGATGTCGCAAAAGAGGCCTTAGGGCCAGGAAAATTCGAAACCTTCTAGAAAGGACCCTACATCATAAACATTGCCTCTGATAGGGGCATACATCTTGACGGACCCGAATGGGAATTTCCTCACTAACCCCGTCAACGGCCTTTACCTGAAGAAGTTCTACCCATAAGGGCCCCAACAGCCCTTCCCCTAGAGTAAGGGTACACAAAAACCCAACCACTCAAAAATTTTGACCCAAAAACTTATTTACAAAGCACTCAAAGTATCTCCATGGATCACCAAAATGAACCCTATTTCGGATTTGCTGATGGAGCATCAAGATGGTCTCAAAATTTAGCCACAGCTTCCTGGGTCTTTTATCGCCCTGACTGATCACCACTGTGTTCAAATGGTGTGTGTATCAGTTCAACAACAAACAATTAGGCGAAATATGACGTCGTCATCGGACTTATGTGCGACGCCCTCCATTGGGGCATTCACCATTTGCATATCTACCTCAATTCCCAGTTAGTAGTATCACATCTAAACCAAGAATTTGAGATAAGGGATACACATCTGTTTAGAAAATATTTGTGTGCCAATAGATTAAGTAGACAATTTGATTACATCACATTTTCAAATGTACCAAGGAGTCAAAACCAGACAGTTGATCACATAGTTAATAATATCCTAAATTGGAATGCATCTCGAAGAAACCATCATACATAAAACCAAAAACATAGATATCCATCAACATAACAAAATACATAAACCGAAACAGGTGATACATCATGTAGAGCCACAAGAAATATCTCATATATATATATATATATAATATGTATATCTGAGTACAAAAAATAGTGTTATTGGCCCAATAGCCAGCCCAAAGTTACAAAAGGTGTCAAAAATAAGGGAAGCATCCTAATAACAGGTGTTTTCCCGGTGTACAAAACTACTCTAGGGGGGTGCCCCCTCAAGCGGGGCACCTGGACCCACCACTGCTCCCAGTACCACCACCGGAGCTACTGTCGTCACTGCAATCGCCACCCGAGGTAGAGTGGGCCAATAATCCCTCTCAAGAGCCATCACTGTCTCTAACCAGACCTCCTCGAAGTCATCCATGAATCCTTGAGTAGGCATACCTTGGGTCAAACAGTCCACTCAACCCTGGAAGTCCTCAAGAGCAGTCACCTAAGATGTCAGTGCTGCAATGCGCGCCTTTTCCGCATCAGCACAAGCTCGCTCGGCCATAACCTATGCAACAACCAAGCGGCTACCCTCACCTGAGGTGCTAGCACAATCTCTGCCAGGTCCACCGGCACCACCGCCTGGTCCACCTACATCACCTCCTCCCTGACCAACTCAAGGTCATTGTAGAGGATCGTGACCCACTAGTCGAGCCACAAGGCAACCCACCTCTCCAACATCTACACGATTAACCAAAAAAATGTTAGTGTCACTAGCAGAACACGTAAGTACATACATACTCAAACAAATGCAGAAAAAATATAACACATACCTGCAGGTCCCCAAACATAACCAAATGAGAGACCCATGTATGGATCACCCTGGAAGTGCATTCCCGCATATGGGTATGGCAAGAGCATATGTGGGTTGGCCTCGAACCAAGCCTCGGTCGTGGTGTTCCAATAACACCCCATCATGCCACCACTGCCTAGTGGCATCACTAGAGCCCACCTCCTCATACGTGGCTCCCGTGGCCCCCCAATAGGCACCGCCACCACCAGCCTCAGCACCACCACCCACTCGTACATGATGTTGCATAGGATACTGGCGTACACAAATGACTTCGATCCATGTTGGACCTTGTTCAATTGCAACACCATACCATCAAAAAAAAAGTGGGTGAAGTCAAAGAAATGCCCGGACCTCAGCCGGCGCAAAACTCAAACCTGCGGGCCAGATGCCCGATGCAGAGCCACTGACCTTGCAAGTCATATGATCACTGCCAGAGCACACCACTCTACCACATCAGTAACCGATGCAATGCTGATGCATCCCTCGGTAAGAGGTGCCCCCCCGCAATGAGGCCTCCAGAATCTATCCAGGTTCACTCTCCCAAAGGGGAGAGGGTACCTCAGTGCCTCACCGTAGGCAGTAACCCGATCACGAAGTAGATATCCATCTCAGGATGGATCAAAAAGTTTTTTCCCCGCAACACGAAAATGTTGTGCCTCCTGCGCCAATGCTGTATAATGTAGCATAGAAATCGGTCCTGCAACCGAAGAAACTCATTTTTGACAAACTTCAGAAGGCCCTATGTGGCCAACTGATGTCGCGCACCAGCATCAGCAGCTATAGCGGTCAGGATCTCGGGCCAGTCCTGCTCCCCCCACAATAACCTGTCATAAACACGAGTACCCATCAGTATAGAGAAAAAACCTAAAAATAGAAAAAAAACCAAAATTTTTGGTCACCTCGGCCTTTGCGCGCTTGTCCCTCAAACATGTGCCCTTAGTACGCGCCTATGTTGTTCACAGGTGTGCCTTAGCGTGCTAAAATTGAGGAACAGAGTTCCCTCGCGCACCTATCCCTAAAAATTACATGCAAGGAAGGCGCGCTTTTCCTAGATCACCTATGCAATCTAGGGAAAAAGTCACCCAGAGGCCATACAAACCCAATTTGTACGGCCCCCGGCACCATCAAACTGAAAAAATTAAAATGCAGGACGTCATGGAATCTACCTCGGCATAGTATCACTAGTCCCTAGTACACGGGCTGACCACAACGGCAAGAAATGCTTAGAAAATGCCTCTGATCTCTCAAAACTCAACAAGTAAAAATGAATAGGATTAGGGCCATAATCACTGATTTATCGCCCTTTTCAAAAACTTTGGAGGTCCATAACAGGAGATCAGAAGGTCCATTCTGCGAACCGTAAGTTGCGCCATCATCAGTACGCCATGATGAATGAAATAGATGCCACAAATTCACTTTCTAGAAAAGAAAAAAAAAATTCAGTGTCGGCAGGTATGCCCTTTCTCATCTTCCTTTTTAAAGATCATGCCTTCCAATAATATTTGATGAAAATAAGATGCTTTCACTTGAGGTAGTTGTTTTTGCAGGAAAAACCCACAAACCTCTCATAGCACCGCCTACTAAAAGTTCCAAAGCATGTATCATTCTACCCCCAGCATGATAGAGTCCCATAAAATTTTGCATATCGTGACATCATTTCTCCATCAGAAATAAACCATAGGGTCCTCATATCTAACCGTGTTTATCATCACCTCACCTTGCACATGATAAACATTTGCATTGGTTGGTAGAGCCTCCTGTTGAGTCTCAAAAATGTTCTCCATATTCATACATATTTCCATTATGTCATAACCATTTAGCTCTTATTTCATATCCATTTGACCTAAAACCCTACATCAAGTAACCATTTTCATAAATATATGGGTTAGGATCCTTGTTTTCCAAAGTTATTTATTTTATGTATTTTAAGTGAATTTATGATTAGAAACTAGAAAATTAACATAGTTTCATATATCTATATATGTGTTATGAGTTTTGTGACATGTGTAGGTCAAAAGGAGACTTCTAGAAGACCCTTATGTGGTACTCTAAGGCCAAATTCGAATTTGGTTGGAGAAGATTATGGGATCAAAAGGATATGTGTCTCACTTCCTTGTTGTATTGAAACTCTAAGAGGATATGTGTCTCATTCCTCAAGTTGTGTTGAAACTCTAGAAAGACATGTGTCTTATCATTTCTTATTTTGATTGTAACTCTAGAGATGGAGGGAGAGATTCATGGACTCCCATTAATGAGATGACTCCTCATATTTTGTATAAATAGGAGAAGCTTTCTTCTATCATAGGTAATGAGAAAGTAATGAGGAAGTAATGATGAAGTAGATTTGTAACAAAGTTCAAGATGGAATGGGATGTAGATTTATGAGTTTTTGAATAAAGAAGCTTAGTTCTTTGATGCTATTGTGATCTTATCTTTAAGGAGCTGAAGGACTTCACCAAATTGGTAGCAGAGGGCCCCTGCTATCCAAGGAGGTTTTTACATGTTTTCTAGATAAGTTGCTTTCAATTCTGTTTTGTCATATTTCTTTACTTAGATTGCTTTTTGAAATCATAGCTTTTAGCATAATTTTTCATGGCAGCCCGGGCATTTGCATATCTTTTGACTAATGACATGGAATCAATATTGTTCTGTTGTTAATTTATTTTTTTCTTAGTTTTTGTTTAATTCCGGTATTGCTTTGTTTATTTCAGTCTTGCACATTTGCTTCAGTAGTTAGATTTAGATATATTAAATTTCTCATGTCATTTTCAGTTACCTCCGAAAGCCACAGCTGGACTGATGGTGAGGGATTGTATTATGAAATGTGTAGTTTGATATTAGTTTCCTTTCTGTAAATTTAGATATATTAAACTGCTCATAACATCTTCAGTTACCTCCGAAAGCCACAACTGGACTGATGGTGAGGGATTGTATTATGAAATGTGTAGTTTGATATTAGTTTTCTTTCTGCAAGTTAGATATATTAAATTGTTCATAACATCTTCAGTTGCCTCCGAAAGCCACAGCTGGACTGATGGTGAGGGATTGAATTATGGATGTGTAGTTTGATATTAGTTTCCTTTCTGCAAGTTAGATATATTAAATTTCTCATAACATCTTCAGTTGCCTCCGAAAGCCACAGCTGGACTGATGGTGAGGGATTGAATTATGAATGTGTGGTTTGATATTAGTTTACTTTCTGCAAGTTAGATATCAGTTACTCAAGTTGTTTATGGTTACTTCCGAAAATCATAGCTGGACTAATGATGAGGGATCACAAGACAAGTTGATGTAATTTGATTTAGATTTACTTTATTGCAACTTTTGGATTTCTTTCAGCATAGTTTCTTTTGTGTTTAGACAGCAGCAAGAATAGTTTGGTTTCATGCTCACTAGTTCACTGTTTTGATTTATTAGATTAGCAGCACCTTTTTCATTTCAGTAGCACATTTTCATTTCCTTTCAAGTTTTGTTATTGTATGTTTCAAATTCCTTTTTCAGTTTCAAGTTGGTAAATCATTATAAAGGACATCATTGCCTTGAATATCCATAACCATACTTGTCTTTTAGAATTTCATAAAAATCCAAAAACGACAAAAAATAAGAGATAGGTTATCTTGCACATATAGTGCGCCACACTTCGTCAGCTTACGAATCCCTGGTTGATAATTTATGTTAGCAATTTAGGACACACTAAATTGACCAAACACCTCCCCTCCATGGTGCTCGTCACCCAAAGTAGACCATATATCACAGCAACAGTGACTTCATGGCCATACCACTCCAGTTCGGGAAGCACCTCATGCCCATCCATTCATCATGCATAAAGTTAAAAGTTTACCATACAAACTGAAACCCCCTTCTCATATGACCAGGTTGTAACAAGCAGATAAAACGCGCACCTCCGCGCATTGCATTTGTCCCACCATATCTCCACTAGCATAATCCCATCTGCAACACTATTTCATCCGCTTCATCAACCCCGCACATGAGACCAACCAATGGGACCCCCACCCCTAGAAAAACACCTTCCTCACGCCTCCAGTGAGTGAACACTTTCATGTTTTAGGGTACTCGTCTCTGTGTTTTGTACAAACCAAACCCCATTATTTTATTCTTTTAGTAAGTGTACAAATAATGCAAATGGTGCACTTCGCCCTGTCACCCTCATATTTCGTATTTTCTCCCATGGCAGCAATCCCTGATCTCCCTTGGTTGGAGTATTTCACCCCCATGCACGCACCATCACAATATTCATAGTCGGTTTACACCCGCCCTGGAAGTGTTACCGACTCCAGGGATTTTTCCCCTTAGAAATAACTATGACTGCCGCCAAGCTACTTAATTATACTCCGACCTTGGGCCATTGAATTCCCATCATCAGTTCTCAGTCACCTCTCACCAACATGCCAATGTTAAACCCATCACATCCAATTCCCTGACCCCTCAGGTCAGCAACCCATGGTTTGGTTAGGGCTTCCTTTTTGTCGACCTCGACACCTCTTTTCCAAAAAGGAAGCGGTGCCTTAGATCACCCCTCCCCATGCAAATGGGTATCCTCGGGTGGCACTATGGGATACATCATTGTCCATAGATGTCATTGATCCTCCTAACATTCAACTATGACAAAAGCTCTCATGTCAGGATGGTATCGTACCTTACAACCATTGCACTTTGATCAAATCCATCGAAGA
This sequence comes from Pinus albicaulis, assembly GCA_034641835.2. Classification (NCBI taxonomy): domain Eukaryota; kingdom Viridiplantae; phylum Streptophyta; class Pinopsida; order Pinales; family Pinaceae; genus Pinus; species Pinus albicaulis. Next base: position 512,142,304 of record CM076576.1, read on the forward strand.
CCCGTGCCTCCACAAGCATCTCTCTCAAACAATGCTTACACGAGAAGGTCCCAGCCTGTACATATGTGTACATTTCATAGCTACATGCCATTCCAAGTTTACACATATGGGTACCACATTCCACCTATCATCAAAGAAAAAATGCCCCTAAGGGCGTCAGCAGTCGTCGTCAACAACTGCCAGCATCACTACCATAGTAGTGACACAGACAACACATGTATCTATCAATTTTGTTTAACTAGCCATATCATCACAAGCATGGGACTTTCCCGCCTCGTTGAAATTTTGTATATATGTTGTAAATTGTATTTTCTTGCAGGGATCCCTTAGACATGGTCATTCTTGGAACCAATGTAGGGTGTTGTCAACTCCAAAGCCCCACGTATGTCTCCCTCTCTCTCTACGTATGATACAGAAAAGAAACTATAATGTATTTCGGTTATATAGTCCTTCCTAGACCTCACGCATTACGGGGAAACTGTTAACAATGGAAAATCGTATAGCAGAAGATGACATTAATTAATTTCAAGAAAAAGGATTTATAGGGTAGAGAGACATTATGGAATCTAGAAAGTATTTAAAATCTCAAAGGTTTGAAGGAAATCAAATTTGAACTAGTCATAAAATTCTATTTGCACGCATTATCCTTTGAGAAGAGCGCCTTTTGCGCACCTTTTTTCCCGATAAGCATGCATTCCTAAAAGTGGCAAAAGGTCTCTTTTTGGGACCACACAAAGCAAAGGACAAGTTACTCCTTACGTGAAGCTGCCTAAGGATAGCCACCAGCGCCTCCCTAGACACTATGTGAGCACACAAAGGAATATTTGGAGCACACAATGGAATCATACCTCTCCCTTGGGTCACCATCCACCATGTACCAAGGGAGGGAAGAAGGATTTGAAATCCCCTATATAAAGCCACCATGAGATGAAGAATGGGTGATCACATTGTTATGCTGGCCAAAATTGCCCAAGCAATACCAGTAGTGTGTGACTCGGAGCTGGATATAGAGGGGACTTGATTGTTGGCCACCCAACAATCTTAGTCCATCACAGCAGAGAGAGAAGGAGATTGCATAGAGGCAAATCTTGGAAAACAACATCCTTGCATCGGGACCTATAACCATTGTCTAGGGGCCCTTTAGGAAGTGGGTAAAATCTCTTCTCCATACCAAACGTTTAATAAGAAGAGGCCTAGAGCCATCGTTTGCATTATTATCATTTTGACTCTCTTCAATAGCTTCTGTATATCTTTGTTTTAGTTTTAGTTTAATTTGAGTATACATTTTCATACTTTTCCTCTAGATCGTATGCTTTTGAACTCCACCACTTTCTGCCTGTTACCAATAGTTTAAAGGGTATACCACACCCTTTAAACTAGTGCGATTTCGTACACCCATGCGTCAAATCCACCACAACACCCATCATGCCATGGTTATATGTAAATGTAAAGGCAAGGCCGAAGAACACTATCACACATGGAAAAACTCATTCCAATGATAGCAAGAGAACAAAAAACACACATTCATGTCCATGGATGCCAAAACTATCAAGGAAATTACACATGAAAATCGATATCGGCAAGTAAACATGTTATAGCTTCTTGATCTCACTCTTCATTGCTTGATTTTTTCTCTCTCTTTTCCTTCTTTACCTTTCTAGATCCAACACTGAAGTGCTCCAAGAAAAATCTAGGTTTCTAAGAGTGTGACAGAGAGAGAATAGAGATAAAGCTCTAAAATTGAACTGAAATAAAGGTACCAACTTATCCTCATAATCCTTTTTATCAATTAGGCCTCGATTTTCTTCCTTTTCTATTTTTTTCTTTCATTTTCCTCCTCACATGAATCCTCTAACCTTTCACCTTCCTTTTCTCCTAGTTTCCATTATTTTCATAAATAAAATACCAATTAATGCCACTTTTCCTTTCGAAAGCCTTTGTCATTGCCTTTGCCAATTTCCTTAGTGATAATAAACCAAATGAAAACTCACATTTGGATGTCTTTCCCAAAATTTAGCTTGGAATAACTGTCCCATAACCATGGTTATTATTTTTCATTTATTCACTTTTATTACATGTAATTTTCACTAGGGCTCTTATAGAAACCTCCCCCTTGGGGAAACACTGTCCTCGGTGTTCAATGATACATATAAACAACAAGAATTGAAACAAAACATTATGCCCATGGATCTTTATAACTTATCTCATTGCAATATTTACAATGATCAACCTGCTGAGAATCAAACCAAAATGACAACATAATAACATGACAACCATAATGACATGAAACCCATACCGCTAATTGGAGCTTTATAATGCAACTCATGGTAGTATTTACATCCATATACATATGTAGATATACCAAAGCATCACATCAATCATATACCAAAACATATATCAAGGACATTCACTCAACCAATGAATAAAGAAGGATAGATATCTCGCATCTAATCTGTCATCTCCCATGTAGCTTCATCGACCCCAAACTAATTCCATTACACTTTAACCTGCTCGATTGATCGGTTTCAGAGCATGAGGACCTTTTTCTCCAATATAGAATGAGGTTCTAGTTGGAATTATCCATATGGATCCACCTATAATACATACCATCCAATCACATTGTCAACATCTTATACTTTGTAAGAAATGACACATGGAAAACATCATGATTTTTCATTGTCGAAGGAAGTGAAAGTCGATAGCCTATTGGCCCAATCCTTTAAAGAATATTGAAATTTCCACAAAACCCAGGTGCCAACTTAGCACACAATCCAATATTCAAGGAGATATTATTTGGCTTGATACACAAGTACACATGTTCTCCAACTTGAAACTCCTTAAAAACTTGTTCAAATCTGCATATCTTTTTTGCTTTTCCTGTGTTGCCTTTAGATTCTTCTTGATCACCTTCATTTCCTATTCCATTCTGCTAACATGTTCGATCCAATCAATACCCTATTTACTGGATCATTCCAACTCATGGGGGTATTACATCTCCTCCCATGTAGTTCCTTAAATGAACTCATCCTCAATGATTCCTGGTAACCATTGTTGTAAGGAAACTCAACCAATGTAAGATACTACTCCCATCTCCTCTACTAATGCATCACATACATCCTCAACATGTCCTCCAATATCTTGGTAACCATCTCATTCTTTCCATTTGTTTGCGAATTATTAGTTGTATTGAAGGCCAAATTTGTACCTAAACCTGCAAACAAATCCTTCCAAAAATTAGAAGTGAAATTTGCATCCCTATATAACATAATATTCTTTCGAACACCATGCAATCTGACCACATCTCTAATTAACACCAATGCCATATCACTAGCTAAATATGTAGTGTTCACTAGGATGAAGTTTTCTACCTTATTCAACATGTCCACCACAACCATGATGGAATCATTTTGTCTATATTTCCTTGGAAAATGTGTAATGAAATCCATGGATATGAACTCCCATTTCCACTCTGGAATCATAATCAGTTGTATTAGTCCATCTGGATTCCTACACTCTACCTTTGCCTACTGACAATCCAAACATCTAGCCACAAAATTTGTCACATCCTTCTTCAAATTCGGCCAATAATAAAAGTTATTTCCTGTCGTTAGTTTCTTTTGGTAGCTTTGGTGACCAGAATACGGTTTTGCATGGAACTTCTTCAAGATAATCTTCTTGATCTCACTATTGTCTTGTAGGTTTTAACCCCGTACAAAAATTATCTGCAAACAAATTCTTAAAAAACACAAAATAATCAATAGTGAGAGCATAAAACGTAAGACATATATATAGAGATATTTTCCCCTGGATCCAAAATCGGGACAACCTGCTTGATTTTTCATTATATTCCTTTTAGTTTTACAACACATATATATACATGCTAAAGCATTCATAAACCCCAATCTATTAACCCTGGATTAGAACATAATTGTATTTCCCTTGACCGGATCTACAAAATACCCAGGGCCAAAAAACTATCATGCCCCAAAACCATGTGCAAACCCATGCACAAAACCATAGGTGGGACTACCCACTGAAAAATAAGGAAAAAATATATTTCTCGAGGTGCTATCGTGGACCCCATATAGGAGGCTACCTGCATCCTGCGAACCCCTAGAAAAGGGGGTCTATCGCCCCCCCAGTGATTCCCTTGTGCGTGCGACTAATTGTGGAAATAATATAACACATACCCAACATGTACGACATTTATATCATGTGCCTAAATATCATCAAGCCATATGTTGAGAGATGATATTCCACATCCTGAGCACATGTACCTATACCTATACCTATATTATGTTGTAACTTGTTCATGAGTCCTATATGCTTGTCATCTTGTTGAGCTTCCTATGAAATACGATCTTGTAATTCTTCCCCATAATAACTCATATATGCTATATCATTCACTTGCATGTGCCTGATAAGAGCATATGCAGCCTATTCTCTCTTCCCTTGAAGTACCTAATCTTGAAGTCAAACTCACTAATCATGGACAACCATCTAGCTTGTCTGGATTTCATATTTGGATGGTCAAACAAATATCTCAACCCACTATGATATCTTATAAGTACAAATCTATTGCCAAGAATATAGTGCCTTCATGTCTTCAACGCATGAATTATCGTTACTAACTCAATATCATGTGTCAAATATTTTTTCTCGTGGTCAATTAATTTTTGCAACTCATAACATATTACCTATCCTTCCTGCATAAGAACTCCACCAAGCCCTCTCTTGCAAGCATATGTACACACTAAAAAATCTTTGTTCGGATATGCAATATTTAACATTGGATCGTTTTTCAACAACTCTTTAATTTGCTCGAAACTTTTTCCACATTTCTCTGTCCATTCAATTTTCTTACCTTTCCTCTGTAGTGACATTATATGATACGTAGTGTGAGAGAATTTCTTGATGAACCTGTTAGCCCCCCATAAATTTTTTGACAATAAAATAGGGGGCTAAAATGTTCTTGAGTCTTCAAGGAATGCATTTCCTCTGAAAACACATCATCCTTGAAGCCTCCTTGTGCCTTTTTTCCTTTGATAAAATCCCCTCTGCTGACTTCCATTATAGAGCCTCTCTGTTATGAAGAAGAATGCCCAAAAGGCCTTGTTCCCTCTTATTTCACCCCCACTTAGCTTCTATTTTGTTTCCCTTTCTATTTCCCTTCTTACCTTTTCAAATCCCCTTTAATTTCTTCCCTTACCCTTTGTTAGCCATTATTTCCCTCTTTCCCTTTATTGCTCCCCAACCATACCCCTTAGAACCTTATAATAAACAAGGTTAACGTTTATTATAAAGCCCCGCTCTCTATAACCACTTCCCCGCCACGCATGGCATAAAACTTTATTATAAAGTTTTACATATATAACCCGCCGCTGCTTACATCGCAAATCGCATAATCGCAATTTCGCATGTTCGTTGTTTATGTTCGATCGATCAATCGCAAATATTTGCGATGCGATCTGATCGCGTCGCAAATATTTTCAATGCGATCGACCGATCGCAAATCCTCCGATCGCAATCTCATTCCCATCGGAAATCTGCCTGTCGCAAGTTCTCGCATCGAACATCGCCCCGATCGCATATCACTCCATCACATTTCCCTCCGATCGCTTTTTCCTTCCCATCACACTTTCTCTGATTGCGATTAGTCTTTCCGAGCTCACCGTACCACGTCTCCGCCATTCATATGATTAAGGGCTTTTCCCTTGATTAAACCCAATTTTTGGTTTCATTTCATATCACAAAGGCCATGCACCCCATCGCATCGCAAACCTTGTGATTTCCATTCCGCTCCACTCCACCTCCCTTTATGCAATTTGCAATTGCGATGCGTACCTTGGGTCCCACCTCACATCCATTCCCGTCCATTTCATTAATTTTCATGTATTTCCTTTGTATTTCCCCCAAGCGTTTAATCTTTGGGCTTTTACACTATTAACCATTTCTTCCGCCACTCTCCATTATTTTCACCACTCTTTCACTATCCCACTGTTCCGCCACTGTTCCTCCGGGCCTCCGCAACATTCCTCCACCACCACTTCCCAGGTTTATAACAGGTTTAATTTATTATGCAGATAGCACAGAGAGGCTTTTCAGCATTTTCCAGCAGAACAGCGGAAGAGAGGCAAAAGGGGTTAACACCTGTTATTGATATAATTAATGTTTAACCCCGCGTTCAAAGAATCAAGGCATAGTTTGAAGACCTAAGCACACTGTCAAGTCTTATCTGTGTTAAATATCAGCAGAAAGTTTTCTCCAGACGTACACCTTCCTACAAGAAATCTCCATGCCTCCTCGAGCCCTGAAACGATTAATTACACTGACTGAAGCTCATTTAAGACAGTCAGGCAGCAGTTATGGAGCGGCCTTGCAGATTTTCCACCCAGTTTATTTATTCCACAAGGCTAGAACAGAGTTCTAGACCGCCATAAGGACTTAAAGAACATATCAGAGGTCGATCTCGACCTGACAGAGGCTTCCAAATAGTCTACAGAGTACAGCACAATGCCATTAAGCAGTATGGGCGTGAACACTTCCTCCGTTCTGTCTTAATGAGATCAATTCAATGTTCGTCTACCTCTGTTTCTCTCTTCTCCTATAAGAGTCCCCAAGAACGATATTGTTGGGGGTTGTGGAGTTGCTGTTGTTGCAGTTAGAGGGATTCATTATGACTGTTAGAATAGTCTTGGGAGGGAATAACAGAGTAGTTTGTATGTAATAGGATAGGAGGAGAAGTCTGGACTGTATTAGCCATTAAGCTCAATGTACATGACTGGTTTTGCATCATTAATCAAGCACATTTCACAGGATCCTGGTCTATTACTATTGGTGATGTTTTTCCCACTCTGTTTATTACATTTCCATATTGTTTCATTTTCTGCTGGCTTGCATCGGAAAAATGGCATAGGATTTACCCTTGTTAGGTACCCTATGTCTCTGCTCTCCTTGCCCTCAATGTTTTCTACTAAATGTGTTACCTAAGAATTGATTTCAGTTAATTTAACCAGTGTAGTGGATGTTATTGCCTGCTCTCTGATGTATGAATTGGATGGATCAGTTCTTAGATGTTCTTGTTGGGATTAAGCTGGAAGGTTTGGGAACACTGGGGATTAGAGTTAGCCCTGTCCACTAGGATCCTTGCGCAACCAGCTGGCCTTTCTAAGATCCCTTCTGTTAAACTCATCTCTGGTTTTCCCCTGGAGCATGCTAAATTTGACCTGGAGTCAAATGACCTCTGGTCCGATCTATAGGCTACCCCTTTGTCCCTCTTTGAGAGCTACCTTTGAGTATGTCCAAGCAGGTCTAGAGTGAAATGACCTCTGACCTGATCTATAGACAGAAATTGGGTTACTCTCCTTCTTTCATTTTCCTTCCTTAATGTTCCACCTCACCATCTAATCTAAGAAGATCCTTTAGTATTAGGTGACTTGCCCTTTGGAAGCCTTGGCTAGTGGGTGCATGTAATCACATTTCATGACTCCATAGCCCAATGGATGGCACCTTCTAGACCTATGCCCTTTGCTGAAACATACTGCTGCTTTGTTCCTTTTCTCCCATTGCTTTCTCAGTCTATGATCTCCTGACCAACCCAGTAACCAACCTACAAAATCATTTAAAACGCCCTTTGTGCTTCATAACTAGCCTAACATCTCAACTTGATCTTCAAAGATATATCATTCTTTGTTTTTATTAGATAGATCACTCTCCGGTTCTAGGAGGGCTAGATCCTAGGGCCCAAAAGTGTTTTGATGTTGTCTTATCTTTTGGTATTTCCAAATATACCAAAGCAGAGGAACCCCAACATAATGGCGACTCCGCTGGGGAAGAGAACAATCAGCCTTGATTTGGTAAACCACTGTGGTGGATGGTAAAATTGTAAATCATCCACCTGGTGACTCCAGAGTTCTTAAATGATTAAAAGACTCCACTGGTGATCAGTAGGCCGCTGATTATCCGTGTTTTCACAAGACTCCACTGGGAGACCGGTCGCATTACAACATCATCCCCACCAATTGAAGACTCTGAGTTAAGTCCCCTTGAAGATTTTCGTTGTGGATTATCAGATATATTGGCTCAACTCAGAAGCGAATACCTTCCAAAGGCTTTCCATTCCATCTCAAGATTTGATGATCAACCTGAGTTGAAGAAATTTTATCTAGAAGTGCTGGCAGAGAGGTATGAAGCTGAGATCGAGTTTCTGAACTCACAGGAAAAATCATACGAGTTTATAGATCCCAGAGCATTTTTGGAAAGTATCCCACCCCCTAAAAGAGAAGAAATTCCACTGCTCTTCGACGTACAAGAAGAAGATGATCCGGCTCTCGAGAACCACTTTGAAGATGTAGTGGAAAATGAAATAACCGAAGCTGCCCGGGATGTAGACAGCCTACCAGTCATGGCAGGCTAGAAAGTAGAATGTGTACATCAGGTGTTCGTCGATCTTGTGGCAGAATACATAGAGGCCCTGATTTGCTCAAATACTCCAGCATTAGTCTTCAGCACGGGCCAGATTCATCAGGAACGGTCACTACTAATGGTGACCGCAGTTTTGAAGAACCACATGCATAGCACCATGTGGTTATCTCTGACAGGCAGCCAATTCTCATATCCTTTTTTTCTACTACTTGATTGGCTGCATTGGCATTATTGTATCACCTAGAACATCAGAGATTTCCAGTTAGAGTAGGGTAGGTAGGAATTCTGAAATAAAGCTCAGCCTGTGAGCATGTAGTTATTTGTTTTAATTTCTGGAAATTCCAACAAGCTTCCCCAAAGTTTAATCTCCTGCTTAATCAAGCTGTAATTTCGGCTCTTAGAATGTAGTAGTAAAGAACCTTTGTTGCATGGGGCCTAATCCAGTAGTAGGTAGGTAGGAGAAACATACCCAAACAAAGATAATATGGTATCATGGAGTTAACAAGGGTAGAAGTAGAACAGGTTTATTCTCCCCCGTTTGCGAAAATTGATGATGTGCTGGGTCCTAAGTTCAATGTACCCCCGCAGAAAAAAATGTTAGAAAATAGTGCGGGCAGGCAGTTGTTTGGAAAATGTTACCATCGATATAATGTTCTTCGTGATTTGTGGTGCTGATCTAAAATGTTATGTTGATGTGCTAAGCAACAGTATCCGGGCTCTACACCAAAGATCTTTCTCTGATCTTCGACTTCACTAAGAGTTGGTCCCTGCGTGGAGCCACTGTTAGCCCCCCATAAATTTTTTGACAAGAAAATAGGGGGCTAAAATGTTCTTGAGTCTTCAAGGAATGCATTTCCTCTGAAAACACATCATCCTTGAAGCCTCCTTGTGCCTTTTGTCCTTTGATAAAATCCCCTCTGCTGACTTCCATTATAGAGCCTCTCTGTTATGAAGAAGAATGCCCAAAAGGCCCTGTTCCCTCTTATTTCGCCCCCACTTAGCTTCTATTTTGTTTCCCCTTCTATTTCCCTTCTTACCTTTTCAAATCCCCTTTAATTTCTTCCCTTACCCTTTGTTAGCCATTATTTCCCTCTTTCCCTTTATCGCTCCCCAACCATACCCCTTAGAACCTTATAATAAACAAGGTTAACGTTTATTATAAAGTCCCGCTCTCCATAACCACTTCCCCGCCACGCATGGCATAAAACTTTATTATAAAGTTTTACATATATAACCCGCCGCTACTTACATCGCAAATCGCATAATCGCAATTTCGTATGTTCGTTGTTTATGTTCGATCGATCAATCGCAAATATTTGCGATGCGATCTGATCGCGTCGCAAATATTTGCGATGCGATCGACCGATCACAAATCCTCCGATCACAATCTCATTCCTATCGCAAATCCGCTCGTCGCAAGTTCTCGCATCGCACATCACCCCGATCGCATATCGCTCCATCACATTTCCCTCCAATCGCTTTTTCCTTCCCATCGCACTTTCTCCTATTGCGATTAGTCTTTCCGGGCTCACCGTACCACATCTCTGCCATTCATATGATTAAGGGTTTTTCCTTTCATTAAACCCAATTTTTGGTTTCATTTCATATCACAAAAGCCATGCACCCCATCGCATCGCAAACCTTGTGATTTCCATTCCACTCCACTCCACCTCCCTTTATGCGATTTGCGATTGCGATGTGTACCTTGGGTCTCACCTCACATCCATTCCCGTCCATTTCATTACCTTTCATGTATTTCCTTTGTATTTCCCCCAAGCTTTTAATCTTTGGGCTTTTACACTATTAACCATTTCTTCCGCCACTCTCCATTATTTTCACCGCTCTTTCACTATCCCGTAGTTCCACCACTGTTCCTCCGGGCCTCCACAGCATTCCTCCACCACCACTGCCCAGGCTTATAATAGGTTTAATTTATTATGCGGATAGCATAGAGAGGCTTTTCAGCATTTTCCAGCAGAACAGCGGAAGAGAGTCAAAAGGTGTTAACACCTGTTATTGATATAATTAATGTTTAACCCCGCGTTCAAAGAATCAAGGCACAGTTTGAAGACCTAAGCACACTTTCAAGTCTTATCTGTGTTAAATATCAGCAGAACGTTTTCTCCAGACGTACACCTTCCTACAAGAAATCTCCATGCCTCCTCGAGCCCTGAAACAATTAATTACACTGACTGAAGCTCATTTAAGACAGTCAGGCAGCAGTTATGGAGGTATGGAGTGGCCTTGCAGATTTTCCACCCATTTTATTTATTCCAGAAGGCTAGCATAGAGTTCCAGACTGTCGTAAGGACTTAAAGAACATATCATAGGTTGATCTCGACCTGACAGAGGCTTCCAAACAGTCTACAGAGTACAGCACAATGCCATTAAGCAGTATGGGCGTGAACACTTCCGTCGTTCTGTCTTAATGAGATCAATTCAATGTTCATCTACCTCTATTTCTCTCTTCTCCTATAAGAGTCCGCAAGAACGATATTGTTGGGGGTTGTTGAGTTGTTGTTGTTGCAGTTAGAGGGATTCATTCTGACTGTTAGAACAGTCTTGGGAGGGAATAGCAGAGTAGTTTGTATGTAATAGGCTAGGAGGAGAAGTCTGGACTATACTAGCCATTGAGCTCAGTGTACATGACTGGTTTTGCATCATTAATCAAGCACATTTCACAGGATCCTAGTCTATTACTATTGGTGATGTTTTTCCCACTCTGTTTATTACATTTCCATATTGTTTCATTTTCTGCTGGCTTGCATCAGAAAAATGGCATAGGATTTACCCTTGTTAGGTACCCTATGTCTCTGCTCTCCTTGCCCTCAATGTTTTCTACTAAATGCGTTACCTAAGAATTGATTTCAGTTAATTTAACCAGTGTAGTGGATGTTATTGCCTGCTCTCTGATGTATGAATTGGATGGATCAGTTCTTAGATGTTCTTGTTGGGATTAATTTGGAAGGTTTGGGAACACTAGGGATTAGAGTTAGCCCTGTCCACTAGGATCCTTGCGCGACCATCTGGCCTTTCTAAGATCCCTTCTGTTAAACTCATCTCTGTTTTTCCCTTGGAGCATGCTAAAGTTGACCTGGAGTCAAATGACCTCTGGTCTGATCTATAGGCTGCCCCTTTGTCCCTCTTTGAGAGTTGCCTTTGAGTATGTCCAAGCAGGTCTAGAGTTAAATGACCTCTGACCTAATCTATAGACAGAAATTGGGTTACTCTCCTTTCACTTTCCTTCCTTAATGTTCCACCTCACCATCTAATCTAAGAAGATCCTTTAGTATTAGATGACTTTCCCTTTGGAAGCCTTGGCTAGTGGGTGCATTTAATCACCTTTCATGACTCCATAGCCCAATGGATGGCACCTTCTAGACCTATCCCCTTTGCTGAAACATCCTGCTGCTTTGTTCCTTTTCTCCCATTGCTTTCTCAATATATGATCTCCTGACCAACCCAGCAACCAACCAACAAAATAATTTAAAACCCCCTTTGTGCTTCATAACTAGCCTAACATCTCGACTTGAGCTTCAAAGATATATCATTCTTTGTTTTTATTGGAGAGATCCCTCTCCGGGTCCTGGAGGGCTAGATCCTAGGGCCCAAAAGTGGTTTGATGTTGTCTTATCTTTTGGTATTGCCAAATATACCAAAACATAGGAACCCCAACAGAACCTACTATAGTATGTTTTTATCCCCATGAATGATCTTACCTCATCCACATTTCTAGGAGCTTCCCACTCCATGACAACCCTTATCTTCTTTGGATCCACTGTTATGCCTTCCTTGGAGACTCCATGCCCTAAGTAATGTACCTCTATCTCAAAGAAACTACATTTGATGAGATTAGCATACAAATTATGCTCTCTCAACAATATCAATACTGCTGCTAAATTCTCGGCATGCTCTTCCTCATTCTTAGAATATATCAAGATATCATCAGTGAATACAATAACAAACTTGTCTAGATAAGGAGGCAACACTCTATTCATCAAGCACATAAAGGTAGCTAAAGCATTAGTCAAACCAAATGGAACTAAAACAAACTCATAATTCTTATACCTGTTATGGAAAGTTGTCTTGTAAAGGTCCTCTTCCTTGATGCATACCTGATGATATTTGGATCTCAAATAAATCTTTGAGAACATTGATTCTCCCTTCAACTAATCAAATAATTCATCAATTCTCGGAAATAGGTACTTTTTCTTGATGGTCACCTTGTTCAATTTCCTGTAATCAATGCACAACCTGAGAGTACCATCCTTCTTCTTCACAAACAATACTAGTGCATCCCACGGTGATATACTAAGCATAATGTATCCATTGTCAATCATTTTCTTCAATTTCAACTTCAACTCTCACTAATTCTAGAGTAATCATCCTATACAGTTCCTTTGATTTTGATGTTTCCCTGGTACCAACTCAATAGATGATTCCACTTCTTAGTGAGGAGGTAACTCTAAGATTTCCGTTGGAAACACATCTTGAAACTATTGTAATATCATATACCTTTTCAATATTTGTGCATGCTCTTCCTTCTTACCTTTATCACTAGAGGTGCACTACAAATAACACACACCATTTTCTATGACTGTGCTTTTCCTACATAGTTATTACCATCCTAAATAATGTTTATTTCTTCTTACCTTGTAATATTCTCTGTTCCCCATTGCCATCCAAGCACTCAATGGCTTTTTCATAACAATCCACTTTGGTCCTATAAATATATCGCTAGGCCATATCGAAAATCATACTATATGACCCCAATGGTAATTCGTTAAAATGTGTTGAATTAGGCATACCACTCAACTCAAATGTACAAGCTCTTTCTCAATGATGGACTCGCTTCTTTGTACCTATAGCCAATTGTACTAACAAATATTTTGCATGCACTTCTTTATTCAAACCACACTTATCCACAAAGTCAATGTTAACATAACTATAATTAGATCTAGGTTCAATCAAAATAGAAACAACTTGATCAAAAAGCTCACTCTCTATCTCAATGATAGATGCATGATGATCTACCTTCCTATTATCTAGTGATGCATAGATATGAAAAATTCTCCTCCCAACATCCCCAACAATTTGTGCCTCCTGTGCGCTATAGATTTGAGGCATAGCACATTTATACTACAGACAATCCCTTTTAAGATGCTCCTTACCACATGTCAAACACTCCAACTATCATGTATCATCACCTTTATTATGCTACTCTGACCTATGTCCCTATCTAACTGCATTGAAATTCTTATGTGGTGCAACATAATTTTTCTCTTCTACATTCCGAGGCATTTTTCTTTTCATCTGACATTTACCTTTACCTTTATCTTTATCTTTTCCTTTCCATCCTTGTTTATATTCATTCTTGCACTTTGACGGCTCATAACAATGCTTCAGTATCCCAATAAATTCTTCAAGTGACCGAGTCTCATCATACTCAATCTTATCTATAAATTTTAATGGTAATCCAAAGAAAATATATGAAATTTTGTCTTTTCATATTTAAGATATGGTACATACCTCAATATCTCCAATAACTTGTTCATATACTCCTCATCTATCATGGATCCCATTTTAAGCTCATAGAATTCCTTAGCTTTTCTGTCGTAATTCCTTTCTAAAGAGTCTCTTGAATTCATACCAAATGAACTCCTATGTACTTATGTCTCTGACCCATTTTACATCTTCCCACCAGATATCTATTATCCCTTTGAGGTTGAAGATAGTTATTTGGGCCTTCATATTCTCTATGTACTCATCTAGTTCAAAGAAATTATTCATTCCAAGAAACCAATCTTTTGAATCCTCAGAATTCTTCAACTCTCCATCAAAATTAGGTGGATTCTCTTTCTTAAACTCATCTGAAAATTACCCCTATCACTCCTCTTGTATGGTTGATAATGATGATGATCATAGTGCATGTCAAAATTAGAACTAGAATAATACCTATTTCCATCACCTCTCATATATGGAGTGTCAAAAAATCTACCATCTCTAATCGTGGCATCTCTATCTAAACTATGACCACCATGATCTACCTAATTCCATATGCCCCATTAGTGTCATCCTCCTATCCATAGCTAATCTGGAGTGATCCTTGTCTCTGAAATTCTAACAAACTCTGAAGAATCATTGCATTGACCTCTGCTTGTTTTCCCTATGCCTCCATGATCCTGTCATTATCTACTTTGAAACTCCTTATTTCTTCCTTCAAAATATTCAATGTGTTTTCTAAGTTAGAAGAGTTCCCAACACCACATTTCTCATCTGATTCATAGGGAGAATCTTTGTAGTCTACCATCTTTCTAGTCATCTTGATATCTTCCTACAAGGCATACTATGTTATCTAATTCACATCATAAACAAACCAACATACCTCAATATAATTCTAGGATGATATCTCATCCACAAGACCAACCAGATTAGAAAAATACATATGTAAACATAATCACATCAACATTTAATCACTATCTCAACCATTGCCCAGTTGATATGCATAATGCTATAACCATAACACCAACTAGACACAATGCATGCATAATAAAATATGTGTGACATGCATGTATACACACTACATACAATGTTAGGCCCCTATATTACTAGTGTAGTCCCTTATTGTTGTTAGTGTAACCCCCTTATTGTTATTTTTGTACCCTTGTAGCCCCCATATTATTATTATTGTGCCCCAAAAAAGACATTATTTTTATTGTTTTGCCCTTACATTATTATTGTTAGGTTGGCTAGGATTATATTATGACCCCATGCAATCCTATATATAGAAAGGAGGTTTTGTCATTTATATCATCCAATAATTTCTCTGCTCCAATAGTATTGGTGCACAAGAAGGATGGATCATGCCACATGTGTCCAGATTATAGGGAGCTCAATAAGCTCACTATTAAAGATAATTTTTTCATTCCTATGATTGATGAATTATTAGATGAATTACATGGAGAAATTTATTTTAACAATTTGGATCTTTGTTCAGGATATCATCAAATTAGACTGAAGACTAAAGATGTTCTAAAAAAAAACATTTCGAACTCATGGTAGCCATTATGAGTTTTGGTCATGCCTTTTGGCCTTACCAACGCACCTTCTACATTTCAAGGGTTGATGAATTCCATTTTCAAACCCTTCCTTAGAAAATTTTTGTTAGTATTTTTTAATGATATACTAATCTACAACAGGTCTTGGAAAGATCACATTCAACATGTTGACAGGGTGCTAAAAAATATTGGAGAAACAATTATATGCAAAAACCTCGAAATATTTCTTTGGAGGACAAGAGGTGGAATATTTGGGTCATATTGTATATCATGAGGGTGTTAAGGTAGACCCTAACAAAATTAAAGGCATTAAGGAATGGAAATTCCCCCCAACCATAAAGTATTTGTGAGGATTTATTGGGTTAATAGGGTATTATCACAATTTTTTTAAGAATTATGGGAGAATAGCAACACCTATAACAACATTATTGAAGAAAGATGTATTTGCATGGACTCCTGAAACAAATAAATCCTTTGAACATATTAAAGAGGAAATGTGCCTAGCACTAGTCTTAGCTACGCTAGACTTCACAAAAACCTTTATTGTGCAATGTGATGCCTTGGGAAATGGAATTGTGTTGTCTTAATGCAAGAAGAAAGACCCATTTCTTTTAAAAGTCATCCAATCAAAGGAAATTATTTATAGAAAGCTATTTATGAGAAGGAAATTATGGCAATACTACATGCACTAAACAAATGGCGACCTTACCTAATGGGAAGAGACTTCAAGGAAAAAACGGATCATGATTGTCTTAAATACTTTTTCGAACATAGAATATCTTCAGAAGAGCAGAAAAAATAGGTCACAAAGATGTTGGGTTATGACTTTGAAATCATCTACAAAAAATGGAAGATAAATGTTTTTGCAGATGCACTCTCAAGAAAGGATGAAGAGGTGGAATAATTTCTTTGTTTCATTTATATTATACAACTAGATTGGATAACCGAAGCAAGGGATGAATGGAATAATGACGAAGAAGTGTGGACACTCATTCAAAATTTGCAGCAAGATCATAGTACATATGATACTTTTAGTTGGAAAAGTGATTCCTTATGGTACAAACATCACTTATATATTTGGAAGAATTCCCAACTAAAGAAAAATATTCTTTTGGAATTGCACACCTCTCCCTTAGGAGGACACTCATGTTTTTTAAAAACTTACCACAAGGTGAAGAAAGAATTTTTTTGGGATGGCCTTAAATTTGATATTCAAAAGTTTCTGGCAGAATGTTTAGTTTTCCAACAAAATAAATTTGAGACAATTAATACCCCGGTTCTGCTACAACCTTTATCCATTCCAAGTCAACGTTGGGAGGAGGTTTCAATGGATTTTATCATAGGTTTACCAATGTCCGAAGGAAAGAGTGTCATCATGGTGGTAGTTGATAGAATTACTAAGCAATCCACACTTTTGTGCATTATCTCATCCATTTAAAGCACATAAAGTTTCTACTGCATTTATGGAAACAATTCAAAAGATACATGGAAACCCAAATATTATTGTAAGTGACAGAGATCCCATTTTTACTGGAACTTTTTTGGACGGAATTATTCTTGTTTGGGTATTCAACTAGCTCATAACTCATATTACCATCCTCAATCTGATGGGAAAACTGAGATAGTGAACAAATGTTTGGAAGGATATCTTCGTTGTTTTTTATCTAATAAACAAACACAATGGTTCAAGTGGTTACCTCTGGATGAATGGTGGACTAACACTACCTTCCAAACTACAGCAAAAATGACCCATTTATGGAACTTTATGGATATCATCCACCACTCATCACATCATATTTAAGATAAAATTATAAGGTTCAAGCAGTGGAATATCACATAGCATCAACAACGATTTCTCCAACTCTTAAAGGATAACGTAAATTTGGCACAAAATTGAATAGAACAACAGGTAGATCAACATCGTAGTGAGAGAAGTTTTGATGTAGGAGACTGGGTATTTTTACTGCTACAACCATATAAACAAATGTCCCTCAAGCAAGCTAAGAAGGATAATAAATTATCACCAAAGTACTATAATCCTTACAAGGTGTTGGAAAAGATTGGTACTATGGCATACAAATTGGAGCTTCTTGATTCTTCTCAAGTGCACTCAGTTTTCCATGTTTCATGCTTAAAGAAGGTTATAGGTGACAAACTTCCAATTCAAAAAATATTTCCAAAACTTGATGAGGAAGGAAAAATCAAATTGGAACCTGAAGCAGTCACGGAAACAAAAACTCGACAGTTACGAAATCGATCAACTTTAGAGTATCTCATCAAGTGGAAGAACTTACCCACTAAATATTCCACATGGGAGGATGAGAATTTTATGCAAAAGCATCTAGAGCTACTCAAGCATTGAGGAAAATTCTTTTTTGAAGGAGAAGGTCATTTTAGGTCCCTATATTACTAATGCAATCCCTTATTGTTGTTAGTGTAGCCCCCTTATTGTTATTTTTGTACCCCTGTAGCCCCCATATTGTTATTATTGTGCCCTTACATTATTATTGTTAGGTCGGCTAGGATTATGTTATGACCCCATGGACTCCTATATACAAAAACGAAGTTTTTTCATTTTTACCATCTAAGATTTGTTCATTTATGTAATTCAAAGGAGGTTTCCCCTAGAAGTGCCTTATTTCTAAGGTGTTGATCTCTCTTTTCTTCTATTTTTTCAAATGGTTTCATAAGATAAAAACATTTACATGCATATCCAATGCATAACTGATATAAAATCATGATAAACACATCCACCAACAACACCATTAACTTTCACATGACAACACCACTACAACCATAACCAACACCATGCATACGCAACCATTACATAGACCAAAAACATGAGAAAACATATGAAACCGACATGAATTCATGACCTACACAATTCCCATCTAGTCCAAGGGGTGAACCATGCTTTGATACCACACTGTAACACCTTCTCCCACATTTACCCAACTTAACTAGTCTGTTGGGGTAAACATGTGACAAAATGATACTATGATTTGATTCAACCTCCTAGGTCACCTTAAGGAAGTGTAACTAACAAAACACAACCAAATTGATCATCCACACAACCAACATAGCCTTCAGGATCTACCCCACCTTTCCTGGTGACCAACCCCTGAGGGAACTCAACAATTCAAGGACCTAGAGCCCCATTTGCTCCCTTGCTAAGTCCTCCAAGTGGATGAGAGCCCTAATAACTCCCATGAGCCTGCATGAGTGTGACTGCAACCTTTTTCTGTCAACTCTATGCCAATGACTATGATATTTAAGACTAAATTTCAGGGATAGGACCAAGTCACTGCCCTTAACTTCATGAAATTTATATAAATGGAATGAAACTTAGATACAATGATGTAATGAAAATTACTGAATGGAAACTTGATTGGACCCATACTAGCCACGACAGGCATTTCTTCAAACATGTTACAAATGCATTCTATAGGTTTGAACAATAGATCTGAGCACAGGGTTATCACACTTATATAATAATCACTAAGAAGCATTGGTGCCTTATCACAGTAGTTGCATTATTATCTATTAGGCCATAAATTCATCGTTAATTCATTTACAAATAAAAACATAATGAGATCCATACATCATCACTATCGTAAACATGTTCATAACCAACATAAATAATAAAGATAAAACAACCATAGAATCCAAATATAAACTAGTACATTCTCACATAAAATACCAAGGAGAAGAAACTCGTATTGATGAAGGAAAAATCCAACCCGGTATCGGAATACCATGTTCCACCCAACCATATATTAGCTAAGTCAAATCTCTCTTAAACCAATCACCCACATACCATATTCGAAGCATGAATGTGGGACTGAAAACCAAAAGAACCAGTCAGGGCTTCCCGAGGTTAAACCACCTCACCCCCATCAATAGATCCAGGATTTACCGCAATCCTCACCAAATCACTGGGTCATAAACATGCATGGATTCCACTGAAGTTTTCCACCTACACCATGAGGAATTTTAATATCTCCTAGTCTCTAGAATTTACTGTAATCCATAGTCAAATCCAGGGATTAATAGGTCATAATCGATACACCACCATCCAGGCTTTACCGTATATCCCACCATTTACTGACAATGATTGCTAGTATTGATCAAGGGAAACCTCCTCTAGGATTTACCGTATATCCCTTCATTCATCAGTCGAGGATTCCTAGGCCCACCGAGGCACACAATACCTGAATTTATCGTAAACCATAGTCTGGTTTAGGGGTTACTAGGCTAGTGGATTTACCACAATCCACATTATGATTTAAGGATCACTAGGTCATGTGTTCTTTCATTTAGATATCCACCCCATTGAGTTTCAAATCCATCTATAAATCCATCTCAACCAAAACATGAGGACCCCATCAAACCATGGCTATCCAGAAATGAAAAGGCAAGGCTGAATACAACTGTCACACCTGAAAAAATGCATGCCATTTATAACAAGAGAACCAAGAAGACACATGCATGACCATGCATGCCAAATCTAGCAAGGAAATCACACATGAAAATCATTACATGCAAGTAAATGTGTTGTAGTTTCTTGATCCTTCTCTTCCTTGCTTGATCTTTTCTTCCTCTTTGACTTCTTTGCATATCTTGATCCAATGATGAAGTGCTCCAAGAAAACTCTAAGTGTCCAAGAGTGTGATAGAGAGAGAATAGAGAGAGAGCTCCAAAATTGAACTGAAAAAAAAAAAAAAAAAAAGGTACCAACTGATTCTGAGAAGCCTTTTTATCAATTAGGCCAACACTTTCTTTATTTTCCTTGTTGCATGAAACCTCTTACCTTTCACCTTCCTTTTCTCACAATTTCCATTATTTTCATTAAAAAAATACCAATTAATGCCAATTTTCCTTTCCAACGCCTTTTCCATTGCCTTTACCAATTTCCTTATCCATAATAAACCAAATGAACACCCACACTAAGATGTCTTACCCAACATTCAACTTGGAATAAGTGTCCCATAATCGTGGTTACTATTTTTCATTTATTATATTTTATTTCATGGAATTTTCACGAGGGTTGTTATAGTAGTTTCCTTGTTCAACTGTGCATTTTGAAACTCTAAGTCTCAAGCCTTGTGCTTGGCCTCTGATACTACACAATGCACAATCCATGGCATGCCCAACTACACATTGCACAGTTCCAGGGCTCAAGCCTCACCCTTGCCCACTGAGACTGTGAAATGCGCAGTCGCTCCCTCAGTATTCATAGGCTAAGGCTGAACATTGAGCAGTCTCAAGCCTTTATCTTCTCCCTTATTGCTAAGACTAGGCAATGCGTAGTTCCTAAGCTCAGTCTCTCCCCTTCAGTCAAGGAATTTCATATTTCTTCCTCTCAGACTTAAGGTTGTTGCCTTGATATTTTTTTTTGAATTGTTTTTATTGAGATAAATTATGTTTTAAATGAGTGCACTTTTCTCCTACAAGTAGTGTAATTTTTTAGCACTTTTTTTTTCAATTATTGTTACTATGGCTCCAAAGAGATATTTTGAAAGGACACTACAAAAAGACGCAATGGGGAGGAATTTGAGATTACTCTAGTAAACTTGCTTGTTTTCTCAGACATTCGGTTTTTTATAGAGAAAGTCTTGTAAATTACATGGCATACAGTGAAATATGTCTATACAGTAATAAGTTTCAAAACAGGCCTTGAAGATAAGCATGTTTACATCAATTTCCAAAGGTCGGGATTACAAAAGGTTGCATGCAGGTATCTAGATTTTCTTTGCGTAGACATTGTCAACTCAATTCTGTTACATATAGATACAAACCATGAATCTCAACATTTCCAGTGGAAAAAGGCTTGCCTCGTTTATGGCACATGATTTTGAGAACGTGTATCATTTATCGTTGCCATAATATTACAAGGATTCCCACTTCTATACAGTCACCAACTACTTGAGCATGAAAGATGTAACCAAAGGTTGGGTGAAAGAACCTTCCAAATTCTTCCAGACACCCAACAACACTTACAAGAAAAAATCTCTTAGGAAGGCCTTTTAGTACTTGGTAGTCCTTTTTTATTATATCTATGCCACAACAGAGGATTGGAACCTTTCCCGAAGGCTGGCAATTCTTGTTGAACCATATTGTGAATGAAGGAAAACCATTTAACTGGTCGTACTTGTTGGATCAACAGTTAAGGATTCATGTGATTAATGTTAAGAACCCTCCAATAATACGAAAGACATATTCTACATGTGTACTTATTTTTTGGATGCAATTTTTGCTCAGAATTCCTTTCCTGACATGAGTCTGACATGGTCACCAAAAGAACCTACTTTTCACATCTACTGCAAGCTGCTTTCGGAGTGCAGTCACAAAGGAGTCATGGAGAAGTTGAATTATCACTTCCTCATTCCATTGTACAATTTTATCCTTGAGGAATATCCCCCTTGCATGTCCCATGAGTAAATCGAAGTAGTGTTAGAGTTGGATGATTAGTTTTCCTCACCGAATGGAACTTACCTTATAGTGTTTGGCAGTTAAAATTCTCCACATCTGCTACTGAGGTATGCCACCGACAAGCTAGTCATGCAAGAAATTTCTTATCATCTATCCACAAGGTTATCAGGAGTGTTGCAGATGAAGAATAACACACCTTGGCCCACTCTTCCTTTGAGAATTGGATTGTATGAGATCAAGAGTGTAAAGGTTGTGGATATCAAAGGAAAGGAGATAGAGGCATTTGTATTTTGTCACATGGACTTCAATCCATACAATCCTAGGAGTGTTTGCAAACAACATTATGAAAAGATTCATTTCACTTGGCCAAGAGAGACTTTTGCTAGACCAAAGGAGGGAAGGATAAAGAATTGTTACAAAGAAACTAAGCCCTATGAATTAGTCATATTTGTAGGTACATCACAAGTTACTCCTCAGAAATAAGTCACTCCAGAAGTAGAACCAGCAAGAAGGCACATCACAGCACGTGAAAAGGATAAGAGGAAATTTGTGCACATTCAAGTGGAGGAAAAAAGTCACAAATGGAATGGAAATGAAATTATCTTGGAAGCATCCATAACAACAAAGAAAAAGAGGAATAATAGGAAGCAAGAAGAAGAACTAAAGCAAAACGAAGAACAAGATCATAAGATATTGGAAGAAGAAAGGAAAAAAAAGCAAGAAGAATAAAGGCAGAGAATAGAAGAGGAAGAAGAAACATAGAAGCAAGTATAAGAAGAATAAAATAACTGAATACTTGAAGAAGAGAGCAAGTAATTGTAGGACAAGGAGCTTTCTCAAGAAATTGAAGAAATGATAGTAATACAAGACATGGATGTCAAACCGGAGCCGCTAAACCAATATGTTGATCTCATGTTGACTACACAGCATATCACCATTCAGTCTCTCCCTCCTTCGACAACAGAGCAAGTTCCAAGAGAGGAAAATCAAATTGCTCCTCTCAATGAGGTTTTGTTCATGGACATATATAGGTTAATCTATGATGAGCTACAAAATAAGATCATATAGGCTAGGAAGAAGCCCTTCCCGGACAATGTCGCACATCATGCTTATATGAAGGAAAAGGTGACCGTGACGGAAACCAACAAAAATATAGAAGTCCTTACCACAACCAACTTGGCCTTCGCAGGAGCTTCCAAGTCCAATATGAAGTATCTTATGGCCGAGAACGAGAAAATGGTGAAGAAATTACATGTTGCAAGGAAACAAGTGGAAAAACTCCAAGAATAGGTCCAAAAAGTAGCTCCTGCACAGGTATGTGTGGAAGAACTTAAGGCAACCATACTTGGTGAAGTATCAACATTGGGAGATACCATGTGGAACCTCTAGGAGTAGATTTTCATCGTGGATAAAGCAATTTTCCATATACACGACATGCAACATAAGTGAAAAGACAATGCTAAAGCTCTCAAAATTTTTCATACAACCATTATTGTGGTGCATGAGTAGGAAATGTAGTACAAAGGGGTGCCTCGAGACTTGGCGAAGAAGACGAGGCAATAAGTTGAGTTAGAGTAAGCACAGGTTTGGATACGCATCTAGAGCAACAAATAACTCGACTCATTCATCGTTAATGTTTAAGCCTCTTATGCATGGTTATAAAACATTGTGGAATTCATTGTCAAATCACACAAGATCCCTTCAGTTGGCTCAGTCACCAAAGCCAAAGGCAAGAACAAGGTAAGACAAGAGGTTGAAGAATACTTGAACCAACTCAGGGAGATTGTTGCCGAGGAATATTTAGAGGTGAACAGACATAATATACATAATTACATTAGTGTTCCTCTCCAAATCAAAACCATGGTGCTCCTGTTAAATAAGGAGACTCAGACTGGCTCCAAGACAGTGGACCCGAATTCAATGGAGGCTCGAGTTTGCTTCCAGCCTGACCACATTAAAAGGTTTGGGGAATTGATCTCATAGTACAAATTTTTGTACCACTATTTAACCAAAGAGCTACAAGTTGAGGTGGACGAGCTAGAGTTTCCCCAAACTCAGGCTTGACATGTTTTGTCTTATTAGGTTGTCTAGTTGACTCTACCTATTTTTTATATTATATGGGTACATGTAATTTTGTATTTAAAACATTTTTGTAAGTGGAAGTCCAAATGTCAATTTTGGAATATGAAGATTCATTTTGTAAAATAAGTCAAAAGTTCATGAGGGAAGTCAAAGAGTCAAAAAGGGAGATCAAAAGTCACCCAATTTGTTATAAATATACCCTCATTACTCATGTAAGGCTTTTGACTAGGCTTTTCTCTTTAGATCAAAATCTTGGGAGTGTTTTTGAGATCCTTGGATTCTCCTTAGCATAGAGGGAGTATATTTCTTTGGAGGAGAAGGTGTTGCCTTCATGTTCGACTATTGGGACTAGTGGTTTGGAAATTGTATATGTATGTTTGGCACTTTCACTTTACTAAAAATTGCAGATCCTACAAGTTTTCATGCATATGTTGTGAATGTAGTAGGACTATTCTTGTTATGATTGCAATATAAGTTCCATTTAGGCTAACACTTATGAACTATTTTGTTTTCATTAGTATGGATATTGTTCGATGTGAAGAACGTAAATAATTACTGATATTTACCAAGAGGAACGATAACCAACAACAAACACATAAACAATACACACAATATTTAACTGGGAAAAACCCCAACTCTAGGAAAACCCACCGTAATGAAATTTCATTATCCTTGTCCAAAACCCTCGCCAACACGCCCAAGTAGTCTTCACCCCTCACCTCCCTCGCCTACATTACAATGAAGTCTTCCTCATCATTTAGGGGTTCCATTACATTCAATACCATGGGTGCACAATACCATGTGCCCCAAAACCATCTTAACCTAGTCAACCTTGACTCTAAACCTGATTCAATTTACCTAACATTCCCCCCCTAAACTTGACATGGGGTTTCTTGACTAAATCCAGCCAACCTTGCCAAGTGAGTCAGCCCAACCGTGCTCACTCTATCCCTTACCCTCCTCAAAGTTATCTTTTACCTAGGGTATTTTGTAACCGGACATACCCCTATCACCAAAGTCTAACCAAAACTTTCCCAGTGATTATCCAGGAATAGCATGGCCTACTAAGGCTTACAACAGTATGCCCATTTACATACAATAAAATTTGACTCTATTATAATCATTTTTTTTTAATTTCATTTTTACTATTTTAACACATCCTCTCTCACCCATTCTCTCACCCAGCGCAGCTCCCATATTCCATCCTCTCCAAATGCAGATAACATATTAATTACATATACAAGTTTTATTTATTCCTCAATGAGTGGCACATCATGGGTATCCTAGTTTCCTATACATGTGAAGGTATTGGTGTCTTCGAATTTTTGACGGGAAGGGCAGTCCTGCCCATCCTAGACAGAGTTGTCGCCATCTCTAACGAAGGGTCTACCACCACGACCATCGAAACCTTGACCCTTGCACCGTCCACGTAATCTTCCGTGACTCTGATCTCCGCCTGCAACAGCAGTATCCTCCTCATCGTTGTTTTGACTCCATCCTCGGCCACCAGCGTCCTCATTTGTATACCAGCATGTGTCCCATTTTGATTGCATTAGTAGTAGAGGCCCTAGCTCCAATGCTCCTTCGTGGGATCTGCCGTGATTCAAGCTCACGCTTTCCAGCTTCCAAGGTTCCCCACTCAAGCCCACTGTGGACCATTCTTTCGAAGCCGCTAAGTTCCCCCCCATGTCAGTTGCTCTTCACTTGACATCGGATACGCTAGCAGCTTGAGGCCTGAGCTCGAGGCATGTTTTCTATTATCTATCTCACAACCATAGTTCTCACGATGTATTGCTTGATGCTCACGGCTGAAGCACCAATGACTCTTCCGGAGCAGTTGGAAACAGCTTACAACTGTCGAACGTTAGTACCCACGTGTTGCCATGAATTACCACCATGACACATAAATTGTTTTCTGCATGGTTGAACTCTACTCTACCAAGTCTGATGTCTCCTTATCTTCATCGGTCTCCTTTGCCAGCACTACCTCCTTGTAGCGTTGTGCTTGCGTGAGCATACCTACGTTGCATGATTGATCACATCGTGAGACGGAAGTTGTGGGACTACATCCTCACAGCCATCCTTGTCAAGCCTGCCAATGCTCTGCTTGGCTTCCCAGCCATGCAATTCAGATTTACATACGCTACTTCCAGCCCAAAGTCGGATCGCGTTATCATGAATAGAAAGTGCTCCAAATATATTTGTCAATTCTTACTAAAATTTCACATTCCAGAAGGGATGCTAGGTGAGAAAATTCTAAAGTAGAGACAGATCGACAACCTCCTACGTAGGTCGCTCGACTTTCTCTAACATGTCATCCTCAATGATTTGATCCATCACTAACCACATCATATCGGTCTTGCTTTCTTTTCATATCTGTGATCAGATCTCTCCAACCACCTAGCCAAATAAAATCTTTGCAACAGAAGTGTCCTTTTGAATCCAAAACACAGCAACTTTAGGCTCTCGTACCAAATGAAGAAAATTATTGGAGAGATGTTAACTTATTTACTATGAGAAATATAAATAATTACCGAGATTTACGGACAAGAACAATAACCAGCAACAAACACATAACATGATATTTAACCAGAAAAAACCTGAACTCTAGCAAAACCCATCTAATGAAATTTCATTAGCCTTGGCCAAAACCCTGGCTAACCCGACCAATGAGCCTTCACCGCTCACCTCCTAGGCCTACATTACAATGAATTTTTACCAGCAATTTATAGGCTCCATTACATGCAATAACATGGGCAATTACATGCAATAACATGGGCAATAATACCATGTGCCCCAAAACCATCACTTTTTAACCTGGTCTAAACCTAAGTCAATTCACCTACATGATGTGTGTTGTTATGTATTTCAATCAAGGTTATCTTATGAGCTATTTTGTAGGTTAACTTATGATTCCTTTTATGCTCGTGTTTTCCTTTCAAGTTTATCTTGTAAACTATTTGCATGTTAACTTATGATTCATTTTATGTTTGTGTGTTCCTTTCAAGCTTAGTATTATTCTAGATTTCTATGAGGCTCACTTATTTTATCCTTGTTGTGTTAGAACCTCTCATGCATTGCACTCGACTCTTCACAGAGTTATACACCACTTGTTTCACCAAAGTCATGAATACATCATTCTATGCGCTATCACCGCCAAGACATAACACTAAAACCCACTATTTGAGTAATCAACAGATATTCTAAATGAGGCTCCTACTCCAAACAATATGAATTCTAATTGGGACTTAATATGGAGGAGACCCTAATTTGTATTCCATAAACTGTCATTCACATGGAATAGTTTTCCATTAAATTTCTTACTCATTAATTTCAAAACTGGATGTTCATCACACTAAACACGAATAAACAACCACAAGTGGACTTCCAACGTCTGGATGATTTTATTATCATGTGTTGCCCGAAGTAATACAACCAGCGGATAATTTTTTGTCGCCATGGAGAAGTATACGGGAGCCATATGATATATTTACAATCTATTGATTACAAATAAGAGATCAGTGCAGGTACCGGAATCTTCCGCAGAAATGAAGCAATGGAAGGAGAAGAAATAGTACACTCAGAATAATCAAAACAAAATTTGGAGAACTGGTCCCGTGGTGTGTCCATGTGGTTGCTGGTGTTAAATTATTTTCTATCAAAATCATCCTGAGAGAGTTGAAGAATGTCTACAAAAACGTGGTGTCTTCTGTTGCATCTAAGAGGAGGAACCTGAGCGCGGTAGTGACGTGCGATCCCCAAGATTACTTCTTAATTCCAAGCGGAGGAAAATGAATTAGATTGCCAAACAGGGATGTGATTGTCCAGTATTTGGAACATGCAACATAGAGTAGGAGATGGAGGTAGGCTGCCCTTTCCTTCACAGCATTAACATGGAACCAAATTCCACCATAGTTGTTGGAAATTTGAAAAATTCCAGAACTCTTCCTCTTTAACACAGAGAAATAAATTTGCATACACAGTGACAGAATTTTCACATAAAAAAAATTCAATTTCTTCAAAAAAAACTGTTACATCTTCTTCCTCACTGCAGAGGGATTTACAATTGCTGGACTGTTACAAAAACACAGTTCCAGAAATTCTTCTGTCTTTAAAAAAAACTTACTGTGAATTTCCAATTCACTGTCTCTCTCTGTAAAAAAATAGCTCTCTGTCTATTTAAAAACTCACTGTGTTTTTTATAAAATCTTACACTGCTGTGTAAAGATTTAATTCCCGTCTTCTCTTCGTTTACAAAAAATACAATCAGCCTGTATTTTTTTTATATCTCTCATCGGTTTTTCAAAGCATCCGTCATATACATAATAAAAAATAGAACGCTCTACTTATATTCAAATAGTCAATGTAAATTATATTTCTGTTCTATATTTATAACCAAAATATCTAAAAATAATTAATGCAATTTGTTGACTAAATTGCAAAATTATCACCGCTTATAAAAATATTTATGGTGTCATAAATTTATGTCAGCACCGCATAAAAATTTTTTTATGGCAAATTTGATTTGTCGGGCAGTTGGTGAATTTCCACGGCGGTGGTGGTTTGGTGGCTAGATCGAAGCGGCGCGCGTCGTGAATGTGCTGCGGAGCTACCATGGGGCCCCTTGGTGGTCATGGGGTATGGTTCTCGTCCGTACCCTCAAATATGTGACCCCGCACTAAATCTCACCACACGATTGCGGTCAAAGGCCCCACGCTGGTCAACCGTGGGTGGCGTTTGTTAACCACCACCATATTCGACCGCACCTTGCTGATCTCCAACTTGCTGCCGCGTTAATTCTTCTCCGCCATCAACCTGTTTGCCGAGCTGATCATCCATGTTGCCGCCTGCAGCTTCATCTGCGCCCATGGAAATTACATTCCAACACTCCCCCTTAATTTCCATCGCTGGGTTTTGCTGCATACCCATGCATTTTCTGAAATATTCAAAGCTTTTCTGCGCAAGTGGCTTTGTGAGGATATCTGCAAACTGATCCTCCGTTCTACAATGCTGCAAAACGATTTCTCCATTGCTAACCAATTCACGTATGAAGTGAAACTTGGTGTCAATGTGCTTAGTTCTCTTATGAAAGACAGAATTTTTAGACAATGCAATAGCTGAGCTATTGTCACAAAAGATCACTGTCCCTTTTACCTGTTCTTGACATAAGCTTCTCAACATTTTCCGCATCCAAACTGCTTGACACGCTGCTGCTGTAGCTGCCACATATTCTGCTTCTGCTGTAGACAACGCTACAATGGGTTGTTTCTTAGAAGCCCATGAAATGGCTCCTGAACCCATGTGAAAAACATAACCGGAAGTGCTCTTCCGATCATCAACACTTCTAGCCCAATCACTGTCTGTGTATCCAACTAAATCTGAACATTCTGAAGTAGTATAAAAAATACCAAACCTTTTAGTACCTTTAACATACCTCAAAATTCTTTTTGCTGCTTGCCAATGTGCATCCTTTGGCTTTTGCATGAACCTGGAAATCAAACTAACAGCATGCATTATGTCCGGCCTAGTTGCAATCAAATACATAAGGCTACCAACTATGCTTTTGTATAGACTAGGATCAAAATCCTTACTGTTGTCCTCTCTGCTGAGTTTTAATCCCAACACTGTGGGAGTGATAGCTACTTTGCATTCCTGCATGTTAAATCTTTCAAGCACCTCATTAACATACATTGCCTGTGAGATAAAAATTCCATTTTTATCTTGCTCTACTTCTATTCCCAATAAGTATCTCAACAAACCCATATCAGTCATTTCAAATTCTTCTTTCATGACTGTTTTGAAATGTTCAATAAGGCAATCATCATTACCTGTAAAAATAACATCATCAACATATAAGACTACAATCAAGATTTTACCGTCTTTTTCTTTGATGTAGAGGGTGGGTTCTCCCTCACACTTCTCAAAACCATTTTCCAGTAGATATGAATCTATCCTACTGTACCACGCTCTTGGCGCTTGCTTCAGCCCATAAAGAGCCTTCTTCAACTTGCATACCTTGTGCTCTTGGCCTTTCTTCTCATAGCCGAGAGGTTGATCAATGTAAACCTCTTCCATTAACACTCCATTCAGGAATGCTGACTTCACGTCCATTTGGTAAACTTTCCATTTGTTTTGTGCTGCTATGGACAACACTGCTCTCACGGTTTCCATTCTTGCAACCGGTGTGAAAGTTTCCTCATAATCTATCCCATACTTTTGTTTATAGCCTTTGACTACAAGCCTTGCCTTGTGTCTCTCTATCTTGCCTTCAGCATTACTCTTGGTCTTGTAGACCCATTTAACACCAATGACATCTTTACCTTTTGGGAGTTCAACCAAATCCCAAGTTTTGTTCCTCTCTATGGCATTAAGTTCCTCATCCATAGCTTCTATCCATTTCTTATCCTTGATGGCTTCTTCGAAATGAACAAGATCATCAACATGACAATATAAAGCAAACAAAGAATTGATACCTTCATTTGTTATATCTTGTTCATAAATCTCTTTCAAACTTCTAAATTTCTTACCTCTTACAGTAGGTGTACAAGTACTTGAAGAAGCACTTGAATTTCCTCCTTGTGGTGTGCTTGGAGAAGCACTTTCATTTCTCCTCAAAGGTGTACTTTGCTGCCCTTGTATTGGTGCTGCTGTTTGGGGATGTATTTCAGCCACCTCATCATCATTCTCATCATGAGATAAACAGTGTTTAACATTCATTGTTTTCTCTATGCTTCCATCCCAAGCTTCCTCTTCA
Source organism: Pinus albicaulis (assembly GCA_034641835.2). NCBI lineage: Eukaryota > Viridiplantae > Streptophyta > Pinopsida > Pinales > Pinaceae > Pinus > Pinus albicaulis. Next base: position 512,173,054 of record CM076576.1, read on the forward strand.
ATGAACTGAACATCCCTGCTCACAATAAACTTCTTGCTGGATGGGTTATATAACCTGTATGCCTTGGATTCCTCACTGTATCCAATGAAAATACATTTCTCCCCCTTGCTGTCCAACTTCTTCCTTAGTTGATCCGGAATGTGTGCATAAGCCACACATCCAAAAACCTTCATGTGTGTGACACCTTGCTTTGTGCCACTCCATGCCTCTTCTGGCACTTTGTTCATAACTGCTTTTGTAGGGCACCTGTTCAAAATATATGCTGCACAATGTACAGCTTCAGCCCAATAATCATTCGGCAAATGCTTTGCCTTTAACATACTCCTCGCCATGTCCATTATGGTTCGGTTCTTCCTTTCGGCCACTCCATTTTGCTGCGGAGTATATCTAGTTGTAAACTGCTTATGTATTCCATTTTCCCTACAAAAACGTAGGAAATATTTAGATATATACTCACCTCCTCTATCAGTCCTTAAGACCTTGATATGCAGCCCACTCTGATTCTCAACAAGTGCTTTGAAATTGCAGAATTTTTCAAACACTTCACTTTTCTTTTTCAAAAAGTAAACCCAAGTTTTTCTTGTAAAATCATCTATAAATGTTAACACATAGTGGCTGCTTGCAAGCGATGGAGTTTGCATCGGTCCACATACATCTGAGTGGACAATTTCTAAGGGTGCTTTTTCCCTTATGCTTTTCCCGGAAGGAAAACTGTCTCTGTGTTGTTTCCCAAGAATACAACCTTCACAAAGGCTGTCCGGTTTCTCTATCAATGGTAAACCACTTACCATTCCTTTTCTGTTCAACAGATTAAGACCTCCAAAGTTGAGATGACCAAATCTCAAGTGCCATAACCAATTATCATCCTTTGGTTCGCTTTGGTAAGTCTCCTGTGCAACTGCTGCTTTGTTTTCTTCATTCTTCAAGTCTGCTCTCATTCTGAGAGGGAACATCCTGTTCCTTGTCATCTTCACTTCAGCAATGCATACTTTGTTGGGTGGTTTATCCATGATGGTACAAACATCATTATCAAAGAAAACATTATACCCCTTATGGACAAGCTGTCCCACACTTAAGAGGTTACACTTCATTCCTGGAACATAATAAACATCTGCTATGGTTTTCTTTGCACCTAATCTTGTCAAAACATTTACATCTCCTTTTCCCATAACAGAAACTTTGCTATCAGTTCCCAGTGTGACTTGTGACTGCACACTTTCATCTAACATAGAAAACATTGCTATGTTTCCTGTCATATGGTTGCTACAACCGGAGTCTAGAAACCATACATCCTCATTCTTTTCTTCAGCCATGTTACAAACTAAAAACAAATTACTTTGGTTGTTATTTTCTTTAGTGAAATTTGCACTAGTTCCACTTCTCATATCTTGTTTCTTCTTTCTACATTCATTAGCATAATGACCATATTTCTTACAATTGTAACATTGAACATTGGATTTATCATACCTTTGTCCTTGATCATTCTGCTGTCCACTTTGTTGGCTGCCTTGGCCTTGATGCTGATTTGGATTGCTGCCCCTTCCTTGAGCATTTGCTGGACTGTTCCTTCCACCTCTGTTCTGGCTTCTGCCTCTTCCTCTTCCTTTGCCTTGCCCTCTTCCTCTACCGAAAGACATTTGGGTCTTAAAGGCTTGCTCAAGAGATGAGTTTTCACTCCTACTCAATCTCTGTTCATGGGTAATCAGTGATGCATGTAATTCATCCACTGAAAACTTTGTGAGATCCCTTGTCTCTTCTATGGTGGTGACAATCACATCGAATCTTGAGGGTAGACTCCTCAAGAGTTTTTCCACAATCCTCTTGTCTTCAAGAGTTTCTCCATGTGATCTGATTTGTGTGACCATTCCAATCACATGAGTGAAGAATGAGTCAATATTATCTGACTCTTTCATACAGAGAGTCTCAAAGTCTCTCCTCAGCAACTGAAGTTTTGTTGTCTTCACTTTCTCCATTCCCTGATAAGCTGTCTTGAAATTTTCCCATGCTTCACTGGATTTCTTGGCTGCTGCTATCCTTGGAAACACACTCTCATGCACTGCTTGATACAAGAAGAAAAGAGCCTTGGCATCTCTCTTCTTATTGTTCTTCAGCTGTTCTCTTCCTGCTTGATTTAACATTAAAAACTCTGCTTCATCTGCTGGCTCTTCAAAGCCATCCTCAACTAATTCCCATAACTCTTGGGAGACAAATAAAGCCCTCATAGTTATTGACCAGTAATCATAATTCTTTCCATTGAATTGTGGGAGATGGACATTTCCCAAACTCATACCTGTGCTTGACCCTGCCATTCTGCACTTCTAACTATGATAAAAACACTTGACTGTGTGTTTTAATTAACTTACTGTTCTGCAACAATTACACAAAGACTGTATAGAGAAATACCTTCGAATCCTTCTTGACTGAACCTTCACGCTGCTGGAGAGGCTGCTGCAAAAACGAACTCTGTTCCTTCAGCGTATTTGACCTTCAAATAGCCTGGATTGGCTCCGATACCATGTTGGAAATTTGAAAAATTCCAGAACTCTTCCTCTTTAACACAGAGAAATAAATTTGCATACACAGTGACAGAATTTTCACATAAAAAAAATTCAATTTCTTCAAAAAAAACTGTTACATCTTCTTCCTCACTGCAGAGGGATTTACAATTGCTGGACTGTTACAAAAACACAGTTCTAGAAATTCTTCTGTCTTTAAAAAAAACTTACTGTGAATTTCCAATTCACTGTCTCTCTCTGTAAAAAAATAGCTCTCTGTCTATTTAAAAACTCACTGTGTTTTTTATAAAATCTTACACTGCTGTGTAAAGATTTAATTCTGCTCTCTCTCTGTTTACAAAAAAAATACAATCTGCTCTGTGTATTTTTTTTATATCTCTCACTGTCTTTCAAAGCACTGCTGTGCGTTACAATAAAAAATAGAACGTCTCTGTTCTATATCTCAGCAACAACAGAAATTATATTTCTGTTCTATATTTATAACCAAAATATCTAAAAATAATTAATGCAATTTGTTGACAAAATTGCCAGAAATTATCACCGCTTATAAAAATATTTATGGTGTCATAAATTTATGTCAGCACCGCATAAAAAATTTATGGCAAATTTGATTTGCTGGCAGAATTTGAATTTCCCGCGGCGGTGGTGGTTTGGTGGCGGACTGGCGGCGCGCTGTGCACATGCGGCGGAGCCACCACAGCCTTGGTGGTTGCGGGGGGTATGGTTCTGTCCGTACCCCTCAAATATGTGACCCCCCGCACTAAATCTCAGCCACACGATTGCGGTCAAAGGCCCCACGGCTGGTCAACTGCGGGGGGTGGCGTTTTGTTAACCACCGTGCTATTCGACCCCCCGCACTCGGTTGATCTCCTCCAACTTGCTGCCGCGTTAATTCTTCTCCGCCATCAACCTGTTTGCCAAGCTGATCATCCATGTTGCCGCCTGCAGCTTCATCTGCGCCCATGGAAATTACATTCCAACAATATGCGACTCTCTTCATAGTTTTATGTAATAACTTTGCGCAAGGATGATTTGCGTGGTTGGATTCTATTAAAATAAAATTAATTTAGATCTCTCAACACATACTTCTCAATATTTTATGTATATTAATTTATGTTAGTGTCATAATATGCATATCAAAATCACTCCTTTTATTCTTATTTTAGGTGTTTCACTCTGAATTTTTTATATCATTTCATTAGGTCATGGCTCATCTTAGTGTCTTGCTGAGCATAAAACACTTTTGAAAAGTTCATTTCACCATGTCTTATCTCAGTCAAAGTCAATCATGGAAGTTAGGTCATTCAAGGTTCCATTAGGTCATTAGGTTTCAAGATTCAAAGTCCAAAAATGTACCATTTCATCCAAATAAAGTCAACAAAATGTGTGAGAGTGACTCAATAAACATTTTATTTTCATCTACAAAAGATTATCAGCATGTAAATATGATATTTTTAAGTTTGTAATTTTAATTTTTTTATGCTTTTCATATCAAAATATCATTTTGATATGAAAACAAACATATAATTTATTTTTAATTTTATATGTAATTTTTTTTTTCTATATGTAATAATTTAAATCCTAGTTGCCAACTCAAAACACACATGCAAAACTGAAAGAGAGAAGTGACAAACTCCAACAACATCACCCTGCAAGAGAGAAAACTCATATGAAAAGGGTAATCAACCAATGTTTCAGAAAAGTTAAAAAAAACATTAGAAAAGCGGATTTTCAAATTTTAAATTCAAATTCACTTTGCTATTAATGACTAAAGACATCAAACCAAATTCATTTGTCTCTTCTTTGATCAAGTGAGAACTCCAACAACAAAAAATTTCGAAATTCTGAGCGAAACTGGCAAAGGAGCAGAAGTGAGGGTGCAAATATCCTGAAACAAGGGCGCAAATGTGCAGATATGGCGCATATCAAATGATGAGGGCGTAAATACATTGAACAAGTTGCAAATCAATTGAATGGGGTGCAAATACATTGATTATGGCACAAATAGCTTTTTTAAGGCATAAATGACCAGCAAGCTTAGAAAACCATCCAAATGATCAGAACTGCTTCCAAAGCTTCTCCACTCAACCATTCACCTATAGCGATCTAGTAAGAGGCATTTGCCATGAAAATCACCTCCTTCAGTTATATATGTTCAAGTTTGAAATTGAAGTTATAATTTGGTGTTTTTCGTGAAGTAAAACCTTAGTTTTTCTCCCTTGCGGTGATAATTCCAAAAACTCCATTCCCCTTACACTCCATACCACCCATACAGTCTTAAAATTCATTCCCTAAACCATGTTATCATAAACCCTATCCCTAAGTTACTAATTCCTAAAACCCTAAGCCCTAGGTGTTATTCTAGACCTAGGCTCCTAAAATCCCTATTCCCGTCACTCTTTCATTCCTATTCCCTTCCCTATTCCTCATATCCCTAAATATTACTCCTTATCACCTCCCCATATCACATATCCCTATCAAATATTTCCATTAGTTTTCCTTTCCCATCTCCCTTTCTCATTTCCCTTCCCTAAATCCCTAACTTTTTAAACAAAAACACCATGGAAACATAAGAGGAAAACACAACATTCACTGAAGCAAAGGAAACACAAATAAGGAGGTCACACAGAGGAGGAAGAGTGCTCAGACTTGAGCCTGATAACACCAAAGAACTCTTAGCTTCTCCATTGACTGTCACATGCTTTAAACATGTTGGTTGCTATCATTTTTGTGAGAAATTTAAGAGGGTTAAACACCACCCCATGCTAACTAGACTGATCATATCACGACTTCATGACAATCAAGTTAAATTAGCTGGGGTCACTTTCACCTTATCTACTATTTTCATTTCAGATGCTACAGGGATCCCTAATGTTGGGGATAAATCGTTCAAGAGAGACAGATTGAAGAAAAAGGATTATGACTTCTTCCTCAAACTAGGACATCAAAATCAAACTAAGAGATTCTTCCCTTTTTCACACCTCTTGGACATATATGCACCTATGATGAAGATTATAATGAAATATTTCTCATGTGAAGGCAGATTTTCAATCCTCTATTCCTATCACATCTGGCTCTTGATGCACTTCACTAGGGTAAGGATGATTAACATACCCTGTTGTCTTTTCCGGAGTATAGAGAAGATGGCATACATTTCCCAGAAGAAGGATTATGAACAACAATTGAAAATCCTATTCCATCATTCCCTCTTAAAAATCATAGTCCTCCACCATCTTAATCAACTGAACATTGCTTGGAGCACCTTCATAGCCAATGATATCTTCATTGAACCATCCATTTAGCATGCACAACATGTCCCTTCATCATATCAATCTACGATTCACTCATCATCATTAGATCAGTCCCCTTCACCTCCTTCATCTCCATCTCATCATGGTCGTTCATCTCCATCTCCTCATGACCCTTCATCTCGATCTCATTAGGACCCTTCATCTCCATATCATCATGATTTTGGACTGCCTAGTAGGATAGATGAGATTGAGCCTAAGTGGGCTAGTTTGGTTGAGGTTGAGGCATTTCCAAAAACCTACCAGAGAGGTTATAGGCATGTGTTTTCTTCACTTGGAGTGAAAGGGGCCATCCCTTCAACATCAACACAATAGGTGGATAAAGGCAAAGAAAAGGTCATTGAGCCACTCATTCATGATAAGGAGGACAATCATGAAACTGAGCAAGAATTTCATATTGTTGACCTAGACAAAGATGAAGAGGGAAAAATCACAAATGCAACAATCAAAGGTAAGGATGCCAATATTAGTGAACTCCAAACTAATCTTCACAGGGCTAGATATGTTACTCACATTCTTTAGCAATAAAATGAGGAGTTGAAGACCAAACACGTCATTGATGAGGTGAAGTACTTCACTGCTCAAAGAGAGGCTCATAAGGCCAAAGCAATGCTAGATGAAGCATTGGAGAAGTATGATTTTCTTCATGAAGAAGAAGAACAGGTACTATGATTTTCTTCATGAAGAAGCAGTACCAAAGCAGAAATCTTGAGAGGAACAACAGAAAAACAAACACACGTGGGCAAAAAAGGACCATGCAAGTAGAGCCAACAAACACTTGGAGAAGATTCTATAGAAGGAAAATAAGGATAATGACTTGTTGAGGAGGAAGGCAAACTCCATGCCAAAAAAATAAATTTGTATTGGCCAATCTCAATAGAGCCAATGCCAAAATTGAAGAATTGACCAAGGAGGAGGAGAAAAAGTTGGATATCCTTGTTGAGGCTTCCCTACAAGCTTAGACACACTTTCCTTAGCCTTTCCAACAATTTTGAGGCATTTTCCAACTTTTTATCAAAATCTTGGAAACTTTGTGTTTTTTGAGGAATTTAATTAGCAAAAAATTGGGCATTTCTGCAACACCCTTGGCGCTATGAAAATAATTGGAACACTTTTTTAGGAGAAGGAAGGAACCCTTGGATTCATAATGACCCATGCTTCTTAGAAAACAATGTTTCTAGCCTTGGTTTGCATTTTTCATAGTTGAAGAGCCCAAAAAACTGCCTAAAAATAACCTTTCTGCCCCTTTTTTCAACTTGGCACTCCGCAAATACCAATCTTGGGAGATTGACTTTTGGAGGGGGGAAATTACCTCCGTTTTCAGAACTTGAGGCATATTTGGGAAGAGGATAGGTAGGGCTTTCCAACAATATATCTTTGGCCTCATTTGGACAACGGGAAGGATTCCAAAACTGGCCCTGAACACAGAGGGCACAAATGACACTAAGATGGCGCAAATGCACAGTGGATGGCGCAAATGTCAAATTGGTTGATTTTTTCAAATTTTCTCTCAAGTTTTGACTTTTCTTCAGAAAATCATCTTTCTACTCATGTAATTAATCATGGTAAAATGTAATTATTTCAATTATTACTTACCTAGGGTAGACTCATAGGGTTAAATTCATTAATGAGTCATGATGAATCAGTTGAATGTAATGAGGAGTGAGTCACTTGGACCATCCTACACTTTAGTTTTTAGTTCAACAATTAGTGGATCTCATCCTCACCTCATGGATTAGAACCCTGAGGATGAGTGAAGCTTGTTTTGATGTCTATTTATCCCCTTTCTTCACACTAGTGAAGGGTTGGAATCAGTTGGTATGTTTGCTAGTTAATCATGGAAACTTTGTACTTGGTTTGGCCAGCTAATAAAGAGGAGTTGCAACTACTTTTTTGGATACTTGTGGTATTGAATATGTATCATTGTCTTTTCTTTAGTATCATATGTTTGAAAGTATTGTATTCATGTTCACTTCATTTCTATGTTATGATCTTTTACAAGTTAGATCATCAGAATACATATTTTCACATGCTTTGTTTTGGATAACTGATCATATTTTTTTCATCTTCTTCTATTTGAGAAAAATATTTCTCCTATGATTTTATTATCTTTCTTTTAGCTTCAACACCATTTCATCACAATCCTCTTCAAGCGATAAGCATTATAACTACCTTGCCCCATTGATCCCTGCAACCCTAACTCATTTTCCTTGACCTAGATTTCTTTGACATAATTCCTTCATCCAGTGATTCCCCAACCAAATAAAATTAAAAAAAAAAAAAAACCTACACTCTATATATAACCTAAAACCCCTAATTTCTCTAGCCCTCCTATATGTGACCCTTTTGGAGAGCCCTCTCTAGCTTGATAGAGCTAGATATCAAGTCAAAATCTTGGTTTGTGGTTACCTCTATTGGGATTCATTCTTCAGCCTTAGGAATCTGGCAGAGTGATATAATATTGGCATCGTTGCTAAGGAACAAAAAGAAAAACTTTTCCCTGGTTGTATGACAAAGATCCATTGGAAATTGATCCCTTGGATGATGGGATTGAGTTTCATAAGGCTGGTTTCATAATTGCAGTTCCTCAAAAGAAGATATGGCTTCTCGAAGAAGGTATACCGAGTCTAATCCTGATCCAGATCCATTTTCACCTATCGAAGATCCTGAAATAATCCTAAGGAGACAAATATCTCAACCAATTTCAAGCTCTTCAGAATCTCCTCCTCAAAATTTGATAAGATATTTCTCATTACCTTCTAATTTGGTAGCCATAAAAAATTTAGTATTTGATACCAAATTTGAGTTATCACTATTTAAATCCAAATAAGAGACTGATTTGAATACAATAATCCCTGAAACTTGGATATTAGAGTTAAATCCATCATTAGTTGAGGCTGCAAACAAGACTGATATTAGGATATGGAGACAATATTACAAGCTAGAAAATTCAGCCAATACCCTAAGTTACACTGCTGAAAAATCCTATATTCAATATCAACAAGAAACCCTTCATATCCTTGGAGTTTCCTGAAAATTTATTGTTTCATCATCCATCCCATCATCATCTCAACTTCCCCCTGAAGGACCTCCTCAGACCGATCCATCCTTCGTTCCACCCGCTCCACCACATTCAATAGGAATTATGGCTCATTTTGGACCTTTAGTCCTCCGTGGTAATCTTGCTGATCTACCTCAAGGATATGGCCAAAGGCTTCCCCTCTTTTACGAAAACATTGAAATCACTGCCTATCAGCACATGGCCAAAATCACAACCTTCATAGATCTTGAGGAGTTTGATGCAGATGATGCCAAAATGTGAATCATCACACAAATTTTTTCTGGTGAAGTTGAATTTTGGTTTCGTGCCCTAGCAGCCAATTCTACTAGGACTCATGCTGAACTAACTAATGCTTTCTTAGCCATGTGGGATGAGAAGAAAAAACATTTACAAATACTTGTTGAATATGATTCCTTGAAGCGTAATCCCAATCAATCAGTGCCTGATTACAATTTCTATACCTCATAATCTATAATTCCATCCCAAATGAAATGAAACCACCTCTTGGTTTAGCCCTTTTGCGTTATCCTGATGCTTTTGACCCAGATATGGCCTGCTCATTGAGAGAAAGAAATCCTACTACCCTTGAAGAGACGATAAAAAATTTAGTGAGTGTTGAGGCTAATATTTTGATTAAAAAATCCAAACTTAAAACTTAATGCAAAGTGACTATCAAAGAGAAACCTTCCACTTCATCATATACTAAATTTGATGCTTTTCTCAAAACCATGAGTGAATGGTCGATAAGATGTCTATTTCAGATATATAGACGAAGCCACAAGTCAGAAATCCAAACTTTCGAGGCCAGCAATAGAAACCTTAGTTCTAGATAAAGAAAAGAGAGCAAAGAGCTCCTGAAATATAGCAACAACAGCAAATCAGATACCACTTCAATATAATTATGCTTAGAGTGATGAAGGGTAAGAACCAACAATAGAGGAGAACCTTCTTCTCACAGCTAATGGTCAGCCCATGTTTCTCACCGAGGATGAAGAATATGTGGAAAAAACAAGTTCATCCAATCATAAAAATTTCATAATGGTGAATGATCGTGAGTTAGAAGTAGAATCTGATGATTATCAGAGAGGATACCTCAATGCATTGAGTTCCCAGCAAAGGTAGTACTCCTTGAGGAGCCGTGATGTTCCAATAACTCCACCTCTGAAGAAGACATATTAGCATAAAGAAGCACCACCAAAACAAGTTCAAAATAAGGGTAAAGAGATTGTAGCTCTGAATCATAACAAAAGCAGTCAGCCTTCTACAAGTGCACCTGTCAAAGAAAGAGATATTCCAAGAAAATAAGGTTCACCGAGAGATCATGTTGAGAAAAGGGATGTTATCATAAAATAGGTAGATAAAACTATACCTTTTAATTTAGAGTCAAAAATTTCTAAGTTAAAGGTGTCTATTCCTCTTACTGAATTGGTCAAAATTGATAAATACAAAACCCATCTAGTCAAAACCTTGAAATTTGACCCTTTATCCAACATGGTTAATGTAGAGGATGATCAGCCTGAGTTAATATTTGGTCCTGCCATCAATGGTCAGTCTAAAGATAGTGAGGTCCTACCATTTTATCTGAGTCTTAAAGTCCATTAGTGCATCCTTCATAACACTATGTTAGAATCCGAGGCCTCCCACAACCTCATGCCCAAAGCTATCATGGAGAATCTTGGCCTTGACATAACCCACCCATATCATGATCTATATTCTTTCGATTCTAGTTGTGTCCATTGTTTGCGTCTAATCAAAGATCTAGTTGTCTCCCTAGAGCATATCCCATCCAGAAATGTCCATATGGACGTGGTAGTTTCTGATATTCCACCATGTTTTGGTATGCTATTGTCAAGCTCCTGGGGGGCTAAATTGAGAGGTACATTGTAGTTGGACTTTTCCTATTCCACTATTCTTGTCTTCGGTCAAATGAGAAAACTATACCATGAGACTAAAATGAAATAAATTATCACAAATAAGGAAAGGCCTAATAATCATCCTATAAATGTTGTACATATAGACATACAATCCTTCATATTGTACAATGATTTTGGGTTAAACGATGTAGATTTTCAATTAGTAGAAGTAGAGGATGTTCCTGAAGTTTCAAATTGCATTATAATAGTGTTAGAAAAACAAAAATATAATATGCGTACTATATCCGAACAGCCATCAGAGAAGGCAGACGAAAGTTTAGAACAACATAATGAAACAAATCAGAAAATTGTGTTAAATCATAATCACGAGTTTCAGCACCTTGAAGAAGAAGACGGTCTTTGGAACATGGACTTTGATGGTTCCGTTGGCAAAGACGGGGTTGGAATTGGTTTATGGATCCACAACCCATTTCAACAGAAAAATAGCGTCCCAAATAATGTGAGGTTTTGTTCCTGCAAACTAGCACTTCATTGTACGAATAATGAGGTTGAATATGAAGTGCTCATTACCGGTTTGAAATTTCTGAACAAAATTGGGAGCTAGGAGAATTGAAATCTATGGTGATTTAGAGCTAGTGATTAAACAAATAAAAGGTGAGTATCAATCTAATCACCCAAGGATGAGGCAATATAGGAATGCAACACTTGACATTTTACGAATTTTTTCATAATATACACTTAAAGTAGTGCCAATATTGCAAAACATGATGGCTAATTCATTAGCCATTGCTACAAGTAATTTCAGATGAAAAATGTTTTCAAATAAAAATTTTGAGATACATATAAATCACAAGCCCTCCATTCCAGATAACTTGAAATTTTTGCAAGTTTTCTGGGATGATAAACAAGTGAACAATTTCCTTTAGGGTGAAAAGGAGTTTGAGAATTGTTCTATGGATGAATTGTACGACGAGGATGAAAAAGTTATTGAAGCATATCAGATTGACGTACTTCAGCTCAAGGACAATAACATTCCAAAAGGTCCCATACCTTTGGAAGAGTTATTTGATCAAGGTGATGTGATGATAGAACCTACTTGGTTACCCACAAAAGGGCGTAGAAGATGTTAATATTGGAACAGCAGAGTAGCCAAAGTTCATCAAGATTTCAAATGATTTTTCATCAGAGTTAAAGCCTAAATATGTTGATTTGTTTATTGATATTTCTGACGTGTTTTCTTGGGATTATTCAGATTTGAAAGTGTACAATAAATATATCATTCAACACACCAACCCGATCAAGCCAAATCAAAAGCCTTTTAGACAAAAGCTCAGGAGAATAAACCCAAAGTTGTTGTCATCCATTGAGAAGGAGGTAAACAAGCTCTATAAGGCAGCCATTATTTTTCCAGTCATATTTTCAGATTGGATCACCAATTTGGTTCCAGTGACGAAGAAGACTGGTGAAATTGGACTACGTATAGATTTCAGAAATCTGAACAAAGTGTCGTTGAAATATAATTACCCATCTCCCAAGATGGACCACATACTTTAGAGAGTTGTAGGAGCCAACAGGATGTCATTGTTAGATGGTTACTCAGGCTACAGTCAGATCCTTATGCATGAAGATGATCAGGATAAGACAACATTTAGTACACCATGGGGTACCTTTAAATCTGCCAAGATGTCGTTCAGTTTGAAGAATGTCGGGGCCACTTTCCAGCGTGCCATGGACATATATTTTGGTAATGAAAAATATTTATTCCTTGCTATTTATTTATATTATCTGACTGTTTATTCAAATTCATATGATCATAATTTACACCATTTAAGAGTTGTGTTCCAACGATGTAGAAAATTTGGGATTTCCTTAAATCCTAAAAAGTGCCTATTTTCTATGGAAGAAGGTAAGTTGTTGGGTCACGTCATCTCAAATGATGGGATCCAGATAGATCCTGCTAGAGTGGAAGTAATACAACAAATTTATTTCGCTAGAAATAAGAAGGAAATTCAAGCGTTCAACGATAGGATGAATTTCCTACGTAGGTTCATTCCCAACTTAGCATAACATATTAGAGAGTTAACTAACATGTTGAAGAAGGAGAATGATATTACATGGTATGAAAATGCTCGTAATTCATTTAGTTCAGGGAAATTTTCTTTGACCACTGCTCCAGTATTGACAAGTCTCAATTATTCACTAGATTTCATTATATTTTCTTTTTCTTCTGAGCATACTTTGGCAGTGATGTTTATGCAGAAAAAATATGGGATAGAGCTGCCAATAGCATTATTTAGTGGCACAATAAGGGATGCAGCCCTCCGATACAACATAATCAAGAAACGGGCCTTGGCCTTGGCCAAAGCACTTAATGACTTCCGTGTTTATATTCTGCACTTGCATATTTTGGCAAATGTTCCAAATGCAGCGGTTAAAGAAGTACTTATGCAAACAGATCCAGAAGGAAGAAGAGGTAGGTTGATAGAAGCACTTTTAGAGTATGACCTTGAGATAAAGCCGACCAAGCTGATCAAAGGGAAAGCCTTATCCAAGCTCATGGCTGAGTCTAATCTACATGCACTTGACACCAATCTCATATCAGCACTATCTGATGATGAAGAAGGTGTAAGTCTTGTTCAGGTATCAGATCCATTTTCATCATCTCCACGTTATACTGATATCATTTATGTTTTACAACATTTGAACCCTCCTTCGAGCATTTCAAAGAGTAAGAGCAGTTCCTTGAAGCTTAAGGCTTCAAAATACTACATAATAGATAGTGCACTCTAATGGAAGGATCCTGGAGGAGTGTTACTTAATTGCTTGGTAGAAGATGAGTCCAAAGATGTAATGAAGGATTTCCACAAGGGAGATTGTGGAGGTCATTTGTAATGGAAAACCATAGCCAACCAAATATTGAAAGCGAGTTACTATTGGCCTACATTGTTTGCATATTTGTACAAGACGATCATGAGCTACCATGAAAGCCAAATTTTCCAAGGTAAACGTAAGCTTCTTCATTTACCATTACAACCCATTTCAGTTGAAGCTCCCTTCCAACAGTGGGGCTTATATTTTATCAGTGAGATACATCCACCCTCATTTTCTCAACATAGATGGATACTTACCACCACAGACTATTTCACAAAATGGATCGAAGTGATCCCAACAAGGAAAGCTATAGACTCAATTATAATTTAGTTTCTAGAAGCTAACATCTTGTACAGTTTGGCCAACAAAATACTGAGAGTGGGTTACTATTGGCCTACATTGTCTACAGATTTGTACAAGATGGTCATGAGCTTCCATGAAAGCCAAGTTTTCCAAGGTAAACGTAAGCTTATTCATTTACCATTACAACCCATTTCAGTTGAAGCTCCCTTCCAATAGTGGGGCTTAGATTTTATCGGTGAGATACATCCACCCTCATCTGCTCAACATAGATGGATACTTACCGCCACAGACTATTTCACAAAATGGATTGAAGTGATCCCAACCAAGCTAGATACAGACTCAATTATAATTCAGTTTCTAGAAGCTAACATCTTGTCCTAGTTTGGACAACAAAATACTGAGAGAAGGTTACTATTGTCCTACATTGTTTGCATATTTGTGCAATATGGTCATGAGCTGCCATGAAAGCTGAATTTTCCAAGGTAAACGTAAGCTTCTTCATTTCCCATTACAACCCATTTCAGTTGAAGCTTCCTTCTAGCAGTGGGGCTTAGATTTTATCGGTGAGATACATCCACCCTCATCTTCTCAAAATAGATGGATACTTACCATCATAAACTATTTCACAAAATGGATCGAAGTGATCCCAACCAGGCAAGCTACGGGCTCAATTATAATTCAGTTTCTAGAAGCTAACATATTGTCTTGGTTTGGTTGTCCTAGAAATATCATCACAGATAACGCTACAACCTTTAAATCGAAGAAGATGACATAATTCTGTGATAATTATAACATTAAATCAGGTCATTCTACAACATATAATCCACAGTGAAACAAATTGGTGGAGTCTTCCAACAAGTCTTTGATCAACATAATAAATAAATAAAATTGGAGGCGAACAAAAAGAATTGGCACAAAAAGCTAATAAATGCATTGTGGGCAGATCGAGTAAGCATCAATAGATCCATTGGCATGTCTCCATTTTAGGTATTTTTTGATGTGGATACATTTTTCCCTACTTTATTGGTTGCCCCAGTCATGAAACTTCTACAAGAAGCCGAATGTGAAGAAAATGACATACAACACAAAATAAATCCAATGATTCACTTGCAGCAAACAAGAGAAAAAGTGTTTTAGAACACTTCCAAGCTCCATGATGAGATCAGGCAGATCTATGATAGAAAAACCAAGCAAGATGATTTTAAGATCGATGATGTGGTACTCTGCTCGGATGCCAGGAATGAAGACAAAGGTAAGAACGGGAAGTTTGATCGTTTATGGAAAGGTGCGTTTAAGGTTGTAGCTTCTCATGTAAAAAATTCATATATCTTGGAAGAAATGGGTGGGAAAAGTTGCTTAGGAGGGCTAGTTAATGATAGGCTCCTGAAGCACTATTTTTTTTAATCTAAAATTATGAAAAAAATTCATCCTCATTGTATATATCAGTTTGATATTCCTACAAATGTGAAGTGGAAAAGCATTGGAATTCGGAGCCCGAAGTGAAGGCCATGGAGCTTCATTGAGTCTCTACTATTTCAAGTTAAGTTTGCACAAGAGTAAGTTCAGTTTTGAGTCTTTGTTTGAGTCAATTTCAGTCAGTTTCAGTCATTTTGTGTCATTGAGCTATCAATAGCTAATCCTGCATTTCCTTTTGAGATATTTTTTTACCGTATTGGCCCAATAGAAGAGGCACTAATCTACAAAATTCAGAGATATATGGTTCTTGACACATCTTTTAGAGCTTCCATACCCAATAAGGCCAATTTTAGTGTCAGAATATGCATTCCGCCATCAGTTATCAAAATCACTCTTTTCATTCTCATTTTAGGTGTCCCACTCTAAAATTTTTATATCATTCCATTATGTCATGCTAAAAATTGTTTCACTGATGGTAGTCCTACTCAATAAAACCTCACTTTCCCTCAAAAACTCACATTTGTTGGCTCACCTTCATGTCTCGTTGAGCATAAAAACCCTTTTGAAAAGCTCATTTCACCATGTCTTATCTCATTCAAAGTCAATCATGGAAGTCAGGTCATTCAAGGTCCCATTAGGTCATTAAGTTTCAAGGTTCAAGGTCCAAAAATGTACCATTTCATCCCAATAAAGTCAGCAAAATGTGTGAGAGTGACTCAATAAACATTTTATTTTCATCTACAAAATATTATCAACATGTAAATATGATATTTTTTAAGTTTGTAATTTTTATTTTTTTATGATTTTCATATCAAAATGTCATTTTGATATGAAAACATAGATGTAATTTATTTTTAATTTCCTATGTAATTTTATGTTTTCCATATATGTAATAATTTCAATCCCTAGCTTCCAACTCAAAACACGCATATCAAACTGAAATAGAGAAGTGGCAAACTCCAACAACATCATCCTACAAGACAGAAAATTCAGATGAAAAGGGTAATCAACAAATGTTTCAGAAAAGTGAAAAAAGACATTAAAAAAGTGGGTTTTCAAATTTTAAATTCAAATTCACTTTGCTATTAATGACTAAATACATCACATCAAATCCATTTTCCTCTTCTAAAGATCAAGCCATCACTCCAAGAGCCAAAAATTTCGAAATTCTGAGCGAAATTGGCAAAGGAAAAGAAGCGACGGCGCAAATATGTTCTGGAGGGCACAAATGTGCAGAGATGGTGCAAATTAATTTTTGAGGGTGCAAATACGTTGAACAGGGTGCAAATTAGTTGAACAAGGGGAAAATACGTTGTTGATGGCACAAATAGCTTATTGAAGGCACAAATGACCATCAAGCTTAGAAAACCATCCAAATGATCAGAACTGCCTCCAAAGCTTCTCCATTCAGCCATTCACCTCTAGAAATCCAGTGAGAGGCATTTTCCATGAAAATCACCTCCTTTAGTTATATATGTTCAAGTTCGCAATTGAAGTTATAATTTCGTGTTTTTCTTGAAGTAAAACCCTATTTTTTCTCCCTTGCACCCAAAATTCCCAAAACTCCATTTCCCTTACACTCCATACCATCCCTACAATATTAAAATTCATTCCCTAAACCGTGTTATGATAAACCCTATCCTAAGTTACTAATTCCTAAAACCCTAAGCCATAGGTGCTATTCTAGACCTAGGCTTCTAAAATCCCAATTCCCGCCACTCTTTCATTCATATTCCCTTCATATCCCTAAACATTACTCCATATCACCTCCCCATATCACATATCCCTATCAAATATTTCCATTATTTTTCCTTTCCCATCTCCATTTCCCTTCCCTAAATCCCTAGGGTTTTAAACAAAAATACCATGGCAACAGAAGTGGAAAAGACAGTATTCATTGAAGCAGAGGAAACAAAAATAAGGAAGTCACATAGAGGAGGAAGAGTGCTCAGACTTGAGCCTACTAACACCAAAGAACTCTTAGCTTCTCCATTGACTGTCACATGCTTTAAACATGTTGGCTGCTATGATTTTTTTGAGAAAGTTAAGAGGGTTAAACACCACCCCATGCTAACTAGGCTGTTCATATCAGGACTTCATGAAAATCAAGTTAAATTAGTTGGGGTCACTTTCACCTTATCTATTGTTGTCATTTTAGATGCTATAGGGATTCCTAATATAGGGGAGAAATGGTTCAAGAAAGGCATATTGAAGAAACAAGATTATGAATTCTTCCTCAAACCAAGACATCAAAATCAAACTAAGAGATTCTTGGACATATATGCACCTATGATGAATATTATAATGAAATATTTCTCATGTGAAGGCATATTCTCAAGGCTCTATTCCTATCACATCCGACTCTTGATGCACTTCACTAGGGTAAGGATTCTTAACATACCCTATTATCTTTTCCAAAGTATAGAGAAGATGGCATACGTTGCCCAGAAGAAGGATTATGAACAACAAATGAAAAGCCTATTCCATCATTTTCTCATAAAAATCATAGTCCTCCGCCATCTGAATCAACTTAACATTCCTTGGAGCACCTTCATAGCCAATGATATATTGATTGAGCCATCCATTCAACATGCACAACATGTCCCTTCTTCATCTCAGCCCATGATTCACTCATAATCATTAGATCGGTCCCCTTCACCTCCTTCATCTCCATCTCATCATGACCCTTCATCTCCATCTCATTATGACCCTTCATCTCCATCTCATAATGATTTTGGATCACCCAGCAGGATAGATGAAATTGAGCCTAAGTTGTCTAGTTTGGTTGAGGTTGAGCCATTGCGAAAAACCTACTAGAGAGGCTATAGGCATGTGTTTTCTTCACTTGGATTGAAAGGGGCCATGCATTCAACATCAACACAGCAGGTGGATAAAGGAAAATAAGAGCTCATTGAGCCACTCATTCATGATGAGGAGGAAAATCATGAAATTGAGAAATAATTTCATATTGTTGACCTAGACAAATATGAAGAGGACAAAATAACAAACGTAGAAATCAAAGGTAAGGATGCCAAGATTAGTGAACTCCAAACTAATCTTGACAGGGCTAGACATGCTATTCACTTTCTTGAGCAAGAAAATGAGCAGTTGAAGACCAAACAGGTCACTAATGAGTTGAAGTACTTCACTGCTCAAAGAGAGGCTCATAAGGCCAACGCAATGCTAGATGAAGCATTGGAGAAGTATGATTTGCTTGATGACAAAGAAGAACAGGTACCAAGGAAGATACCTTGAACTAGAGGGTTGAAAATATCTCTAGCTCTAGAGAGACAAAGGGAAGTTGAGATTGTTGACTAGCTAACCGTAAATGAGCAGCTTGCCATACAAATCAATGAGAACATGGAACCATGGCTTGATAGATCCAACCAACACTTGGAGAAGCTGCTAGAGAAGGCCAATAAGGATAATGACTTGTTGAGGAGGAAAGTCAAACTCCATGCCCAAAAAGAGAAATTTGCATTGGCCAATCTCAAAAGAGCCAATGCCAAAATTGAAGAATTGACCAAGGAGGAGGAGAAAAGGTTGGATATCCTTGCTGAGGCTTCACTACTAGCTTGGACACACTTTCCTCGGAATTTCCAACAATTTTGAGGCATTTTCCAACATTTTATAAAAATCTGGAAAACTATGTGTTTTTTGAGGCATTTAATTAGTAGAAAATTGGGCATTTGTGCAGTGCCCTTAGCGCTACGTAAATAATTGGCACACTTTTTGAGGAGAATGAAGGCACCATTGGATTCATAATGGCCTATGCATATCTAAAAAATAAAATTTCCAGCCTTGGTTTTCATTTTTAATGGGTGAAAATCCCAAAAAACCACCTAAAAATGACTTTTCCGCCCCTCTTTTCACCTCGGCGATGCGCAAATACCAATCTTGGGAGATCGGCTTTTTGAGGGGGCAAATAACCTCCATTTTCAGAACTTGAGGCATATTTAAAAAGAGGACAAACAACCCTTTCCAAGAAGCTATCTTGGGCCTCATTTGGACATTTGGAAGGCCTTCAAAACTGGCCCTGAACAGAGTGGGCACAAATGACACTAGGATGGTGCAAATGCATAGTGGATGGCGAAAATGTAAAATTTGTTGATTTTTTCAAAATTTCTCTCAAGTTTTTGAATTTACTTCAACAAATCCTCTTTCTACTCATGTAATTCATCATGGTAAAATGTAATTATGTCAAGGATTACTTACCTACGGTAGATTGATAGGGTTAAAGTCATTAATGAGTCATGATGAATCAATTGAATGTAATGAGGAGTGAGTCAATTGGACCATCCTACACTTCAGTTTTCAGTTCAAAAATTATTAGGATATCATCCTCACCTCATGGATTCGACCCCTGAGGATGAGTGAAGCTTGTTTTGATGTCTATTTAGCCCCTTTCTTCACACTAGTGAATGGCTTGAATCAATTTGTATGTTTTCGAGTTAATCAAGGAAACTTTGTACTCATTTTGGCCAACTAATAAAGAGGAGTTGCAGCTACTTTTTCGGATACTTGTGGTATTGAATTTCTATCATTATCTTTTCTTCAGTATAATATTTTTGAAAGTATTGTATTCATGTTCACTTCATTTATATTTTATGATATTTTACAAGTCAAATAATTGGAATACATGTTTGCACATGCTCTGTTTTGGATAACTGATCATATTTTGTTCATATTCTTCTGTCTGATAAAAATACATCTCCTATGATTTTCTTCGTTTTCTTTCAGCGTCAACACCATTTCATCACAATCCTCTTCAAGTGATAAGAATTATACCTACCTTGCCCCATTGATCCCTGCAACCCTAACTCATTTTCCTTGACCAATATTTCCTTGACCTAATTCCTTCATCCAGTGATTCCCAAACCAAATCAAATTCAAACAACCCCCTGCACTCTATATCTAGCCTAAAAACCCTAATTTCTCGATCCCTCCTGGTTGTGACCCTTTTGGAGAGAACCCTCTCTGGCTTGATAGGGCTAGTTATCAAGTCAAAAGCTTGGTTTGTGGTTACCTTTATTGGGATTCCTTCTTCAGCCTTGGGAATCTAGCGGAGTGATAACAGTTTCTATGAAGCAATGGATTGAATGTTTTGTTTTGGTTGTTCTTAATATAATTTATACCAAAATTGTTAAATTATACTTGGAGATAGACACTAAAGAAATAATTTTAAAAGTATAGGTAAGAAATAGTGATAGGTATGAAAAACACAAAATAACTATGGTGTTAAGTGGCCTTTATCAAAGTGAAATGTGACCAACATTGAAGAATTACCAGGTTAAGTAACCCTTCTCATTATTAAATAGATAATAATAATAAAGGTACTAAAATATTAACAATAATTCAACAATTTAATTAATTAATACATTTATATCTAATTATTAATAAAAAAAGAAAATATAATCAATCATTGATGTTTAAGAGTAGAGATTAGATGCTTTAACGCTTTATCTTTATCTCAACTATTACATTATTCAACACTAACAATGCCTAAGTGTCATTTTTGAATCTCAAAAATAATTCTTCCTAATGGTTTGTTGAAGATGTCAAACTAGTTGATCTCTAGATCAACATTGAGAGAAATGTCATCATTGTTGATGTGCTCTTAAATAAAGGGATAGCCAGTGTCAATGTGTTTTATTTTTCAATGAAACACATGGTTCTTGGATATTGCAATTTCTAAATTGTTGTCAAGAAAAATACAAACTGGATCCTTCTCGACATGTGCAAGATCCTTCAAGAATATTCTAGCCACACCCCATGGCATGATGTTATAGTAGTTGCTACATATTTTCTTTTGTGTAAGATATTAATAAAGTGAGTTGCTTCTTAAAATCCCATGAGATCAAATTTGTACCTAAATGAAAAACATATCTCAAGGTGCTTTTACTATCATCAATGTTACTAGCTTTTTGCATATCATGTAAATGTGTTTTCTTCAAAAGTTCAATACCAAAATCCATAATCAATTGTACCTACATATACCTAAAAATCCTTTTTCTACTTTCTAGTGAGATTATTTGAGAGGCTCCATCAGTCTAGAAATGAAACTAGCTACATGTCCATAACATCAAGTCTACTTGTGGTGTTGTAAATGAGGATGCCTACAAGCCTCTTATACAATGTTGAGTCAATTGATGATCCTTCATATTACTTGCTTAAATTTTTTTCCTCTTGTAATGGGTGTTTTTGTTGGTTTGCATTTGTCCATCCTGAATATATTTAAGATATGGGTAGACAATTCCCAAAAATTACTTCAAAAGGTCAATATCTATCACCTCAAACTCTCTTTTCATGGAAACTTTGAAAGATTCATCTAACATCAGATTTATAGTATATATCATATCATCAACATAAGGATAAAATATAAGACTTTTACCATTATGATCTATTTTGGTATAAAGAGCTTCCTCATTACTACTCTTTCCAAACTCATTATTAAGTAAATAAAAATCAATTTGATTGTACCAAGATATTGGAGCTTGCTTCAAGCTACATGAGGCTTTCTTAAGCTTGTAAATTTTTCACTCTTGCCATTTTATTTCAAAACTCGGTGGTTGGTCTACATACACCTCTTCTTCTAAATTTCCATTCAAAAGGCCCTATATTCACATCCATTTGGAAAACTATCCAATTATTTTGGGTTTCTATGGCTAATACAATCCTAATAATATCCAACCTTGCTACTACAACAAAGGCCTCACCATAGTCAATACTAGGTTGCTGAGAAAACCCTTTGGAAAGTACCCTCACCTTATGGTTCTCTATCTTTTCTCATTTAGTTTTGTCTTGTAAACCCACTTAACAACAATGTTGTTTTTATCTTCTAGCATATCAACAGAATTCCATGTCTCATTTATTTCAATTGCTACAATCTCTTTATTCATGGCCTATATCCAATTCTCTTCTTTCATCACCTCTTCAAAATAAGTAGGTTGATAGCATACTAAGGCAAAGTGAGCTTGTATATCCATGCCATCACATTTCCCATAGATTCCCTACAAGCTCATTGTTTTTTGATTTCTCATCGAAGCCATTGATTCAATATTGGAATAAAGACTATTTCTCTGATTTATCATTGAAGGTACTAACTCACTATTGAAAGAAGAACCATTTTTAGTTTGTTTTTCTCATTTTTCCACCTATAACCTAGAAAACTCGTTGTCCTAAACTTTCCACATGTTCATCTATTTGGAGAAATGGGTTTTGGTTGTCCATTGTTTCATTTCTTAATCACTCCAAAAATTGTACATCTATGCTTATCACAAATTTAATAATAATTGGGTTATACAATTTATAGACTTTGGTTTGGTCACTATACCCACTGAAAGTACACTTTTCACTAGAATTTTCATATTATCATTCTTAATTCTTTTGACATATATGCATCAGAAATATACAACTAAAAAAATAGAAGTGATTTTATATCACTCCTGGATTCTTGAGTAACTTTACCTTTCACATTGTTGATTGAAAATATAATTAATATGTAAATTAAATAAGAAATAATTTTAAAAAATAATGAACAGATTTTTAGCATTGATCACATATTTTTAGCTTTGATCATACTCCTAGCCATATTGATTATATTCTTCTTTTCAACCACTCCATTCTGCTTCCTTGTCCTACGGAAAGTTGCAAAATCATTTTAGTTGTGGCAATTTGCCTATCAAATTCTATACCTAAATGTTGCTGTTTTGTTCTTAATCATTAACTAAAATTCCTTTTATATTTACATCATGCCACGTTGTGTAATCTCTGCTCACTGTCCAATGTTCAACAGAATCAATCCCTAATTCACTGTTGTTTGTCCTTCATCATTAATTGAAGATTCGTGAGAGATTTAAATCATGTCACGTTGTAAGATACCAAGATAAGCCCCCAGAGTTTACAATGAAGTCAATAGCACGAACCATGGCACCACCAAAAAGGAACGCCTAAAATACTTAAATTGAGCCTAACTGTATTCCACGCTAATAATAGCTTGGTCCACAAAATCTGTCATAATGAAGTGCGTGGATTCTCCCAAATCACAGAGATCTCTCGAAACCTGCCTTGCATGGTTCTAAGAATGTAGTCTAGACTCTGAACATTAGTTCTCAGTATAAGTTTTATGATAAAGCAGCTCCGACCAATGTTCCTTATGAGGTCTCTCAATCTATGTATTTATTTAATTTCAATGTTTTCATCTTTTCGATTTTAACTTATGATAAAGCAGCTCCGACCAATGTTCCTTATGAGGTTTCTCAATCTATGGATTTATTTAATTTCAATGTTTTCATCTTTTCGATTTTAACTGTAGTTTAGAGGATTTAAAGAGGTTGTAGTTTAGTTAGCTTTTAAATTTGTCTTCAAAATTATAAAAATTATAGTAAGATATATATAAAATTTTGTAGGATTTTTGTAAATTTAGGTTATAGTTGTTATCAAATTTCAGGATTTTGAGTGTTTTAGAGATTTTTGATGGTGTTGAAATCATTTCCACTATAAAAAACATGATTCAAACACTATTATTGTCAAATTTTTTGAATTTATTTTAGCCAGATTCTGATCACTTTTAACAATTAGGCCTCAGTAAACTACTCTTTAAAAAAGAGGCTAAAGCCATTCAACCTTCCTGTAAGAGTTTGGGAAAGGAGAAAGGAGAGGATAAAAAAGGATAGAAGAAATATAGAGACTTAGGCCATTCAACCTTCCTGTAAGAGTTTGGGAAAGGAGAAAGGAGAGGATAGAAGAAATATTAAACTTTTGGACAAGAAAAGTGGTTTTCCTTACAATTTATCATTTAAAGTAGAGGGGAAAAAAATGACATTTTGTATGGACTAGCAATTGCCTCAAAAAGTACAAAGAGAGGGAGATAGGATTGTTAATTTGGAATTGTAAAAATGGAAAAGTTATTGGGTTGACAATGTGATGAAACTATTTGAAAAAATTTTGGATTATAATTTTGTTTCGTGGACATCATTATTTGATATTGGTAGAGGGGATACCTTGATGTATCCTTAAAATTGTTTGAGAATTTGTTAGAATGAGATGAGATTTTATGGATTGCAATAATTGATTGATTTACACAGAAAACTGGAGGTGACTAGTTTTGTCAGCTGTATGTAACATTAAAAAGTACAAGCCATTACCCTGTCCGAACAAGAGAATGGTTACATTATTTCATTCTTGTTTAGGAAAGTAAAAGAATATAGTATGCCAGTAAAAGGCGAGCACCTGCACGAATTGGTGGCAAGAAAAACCATTCTTCTTAAAAATTGACAAAACGAATGCAAAAGTATACAAAATTCTCCAACTGCTAGCTCACTGTGTTGACTAAACTTTCAGAATCGTATGTGAAAATTGTTTGTGGAGTTCTTGAAGTTGCCCCGCTGTGAAGGATTCTCAAAAGAAATATAGTTTTTTTCTATGAGTAGCAGATGTAAGAAGATTACATGCATTAACGATGGTGATCTCAACAAGTTATTTACAATTTTGGTCACTTCCATTGCAATACGGTGATGGCAAACTGGCCACAGTACGTATTCTCCTTGCATTTAAGTGAAGTAGAAGACAATCTTAGTTGTCTCGCAAGAAGAGCAAGAGCAGAAACTGCATTGTCTGTAAGATCTGGTGTGTCATCTGTTAAAACATTAATAAACAGAGGAATTGCACCAGCCGCTACTATATTGAAGCACTTCAATAAAAAAGACTGAAAGATTAAACAGAAGCTGCATCCCTCTTTCCTTCGACAATTTTGTACCAAAGAAGATTTATCTAGGCTGGAATGACATCAGGCCTCTTTCCAATTGATTTCTTAGATTCACCGACTGAGGAAAAGCTGAAGAACGCTGCATCTATACTGCATCTATTTCTGAGAACATTGATAATCGACTGTATGCACTAGATTGCATAATAGATAAATTTAGGAACGCAGTTACAGAATTTTCTTAAGCTTTGGGATCCTTTGAAGTTAGCAGTGATACAAGCAAAGGAATGGCTCCTGTCTCTGCCATGCAAACTCTATTGGTCATGGTGCATTTAGCATGTAGTGTGAGTTCATAAGCAACATGCTTTTTCTCTTCAAAAGCTGTAGCAGGTTTTTCTACGAGGAATGGTTCAGTCATTGCAGCTTCTAAAGCTGCCTTCATACTCATGATACTTTCCATTGAAGAACGTTTCTTGTTATTTTAAGGATTTTTAAAGGGGTTATTATGTGCATCACAATACTAAATAAGGCCATGGAGAGCATATTCTGGAATAATATTTTTGGCAAAAGCTTCTGCCCATTCTTGGGACAAGTGGAGTCTCTTTCTTTGATCTATTTGGTAATGGGTGCTAGCTAATATGTTTGGCCAGTAAAAACAATGATTAGTTCTCTCATCAAATCAAGCGAGATTGAACATCTGAAATCATTTGGAATAACATGGATATCCTTGGACTTCGTTCTAGAAACTGCGTTCATTGTATGTTTGTAATTGTTCATCAAGTTACATCTCTGTAACTCTGAATAGGACACAATTGCAACAGCGATAAGGCTATTAATTAATAATAGTTGAAATATTTTGATCTGCACCTAACATTTTTTTCTAATTTTTCATCTTTTCCTTTAACTCTATCTTTCATAAACAGCTTGTCATGTTATCGCATTAGAAAGATCTGTATATGCAAAAATTGCTTGGAATTCTATTCATATTACATAAAAAGAATATATTTGTACTGCTTGTCATGCTATTACATCATAAAGGAGGTTGATTTTTTGGCATAGAAGTATGATCCAACCACAAGAGGGCTCAGCTGATGCTGCTTCATAAAATTCCCCACTTTGAAAAGCTTCCTGTTTTCAATAGGGTCCACCACTATCTCTCCCTTCTGCAAATAAAAGAAACCTTAAACCTTAAATTATTTGATTGAAGACAAGAAAATAAACATTCCCTATGGAATATGCCAGAGCTGAAAATCCTCCTGCTTGAAGAGGAGAAATACATAACGGTGGCGACCTTCGGGTGGGGCTGGACCCATGTATGGCACCAATTCTTTTCCAGTTCCCATATATCTGCAAATCACAATATTTCAATGACAATAAATTCAAGTAACAACATGATGCTTCTCGGAATAGTACACTGAAACTGAACAAATTGACAAGGAGCATGGCGAATGGTCTCTTGCATGACTAAAGCTTTCAAATCTCAAGTTTTAAGAGAAGAAACTTAGGATTCAGAGTAATGGAGCCATGTTAGAAACTTTGTGACAGGTGGTTGACTAATCCCATATGCCATCTCATCCCTTTCTTCTGGAATTTAGAATAATACAATCCATATTGTTCACCAAGGTAATAGTCATTATATTTCTTTACATTCACTGTCTAAAACAATTCAACAAACAACTTCCAATCTCATGTGTAGGTAAAACAGGCAGTATTTTTAATAAAATACTCACCAACATTGACATCTACGCTAAGGGGTTTTTGACTCATCCAGTTCGCAAGTTGTTGCTGTAATTCCAGTGTGTAAGAAAAAGAGTTGAAGCCATCCAGGGAAAAATCACACATAAGAAACAATGCTCAAGAAATGCAGGGAAACATCATAAATGTGTCTCAAGTACAAGATAACCCTAAATAGTAAGTGGGCTATTATCTAAATCCAAACATAGTTCAAACTGGTCATTTTCATGATGGCACATAACTTGCACTTATAAATTCCCTTCTACCTTATTTAAAACAAAACACCTACAAGAAAATATTGAAATCATCATAACACTCTAATGAAACAATAAGCATTCAGCCATGTTTGAATTGGTACCATGTAAGGAGTCTGCCTTCCTATCTTCACTTACAAAATTATTGGTTCATAATTGGCTCTACAGTACCTAGCAGGGGAGTTTGCATAGGTGTCTGTATAGGTGTTTGCATTGGGAAATTATTAAGTTAAAAAAAGACAGTCACATAAGGAATCCATTGATATTTTAATAAAAATGGCAACATACCATCAATATCCCCATACTAACAAAACAAAAATAATCATCTTTTAAACACTACCTTCCAAAAAATCCATCATTTTAAAGGTTATCATCAACTGAACCAACATTGGAGATATTTTATAGCGTCAATGACACCTATAAATTAAATTTGTAATATATTTTAAATCACTTACTAGGTGGAACAAAATTTTTGCAGTAGGAGTCTAATATTCTTCAGTCACATCGTAAGGTACATCGAGATCATTTTTAATTCCCAAAACTGACAAAATTTAGGAAAAACATAAATAAAACAACAATCAACAACATATGACTCAATTGTATTTGAATTGAACTCTCACAACAAGCATATTATGCACAAGACTACAGATAGGTTGCATACACAATTATCTTTCTTTCTAACAAGTAAATTGCAAATGATTAGGAAGTCATATACTGCATCACCCACTCATGCGACACCATTCAAAACACTTATTCATCAATGAGAATACATATCCATAAATTTTAGCAACAATTTTTAGATATAATCTTTATCTTAAATTTTCAAATCAAATCAAATCAAATTATGTTTCAAACCTAAATATAAATATAAATGAGATATAGATCATTTCTATTAATATTTTTCTAATGTAATCAACAAACATCCATAACATAGCTTTATTTGAAATTTAATTGAATGACATAGTAGTTCAACAGAAGATGACTTATATACAGAGAGATATACAGAATGTTGGAAATATTGTCATTGATGGCAAAGGAGCACAAAGGAGTAGCACCAAGACAAGGGAGCAGATCAGATTCAGATGGAATTGTTGCAGAGAAAGAAAGTAAAGTGGAAGAGGCTACAAGAGGAGGGTTTAGACAGGAAGAATTTTTTTTGAATAGTTAGGGTTTTGTTTTGTAAGCCTACGAGCAAAAAAGGCCACTGATATAGAAGATCAGGCCAGAGGAAGGAATTAATACAAAAGAAAACTTAATTTCTGAGTTCATGTTTCATTATACTGTGGGCAAGGAAAATTGGCAAAAACCAAAGAATTTCCGTCATTTTTGAGCTATGGGATTATTGAAGGTATGAGACTGTGTATTCTTAAAAGGTCAATTATTCATTTATTGATTCTGTGTGATTTGTAAATGTCTAGAAATTAGCATCGATCACAGAATGGATCGATGCCATTAAAGAAATTACTTGGACTTCTAAATTGAGGTATAAAATTTTCCCGGATGTATTTTTCAATTGGAGCTGACTTCATATAAAGCATTTCAAGGAGATATTACACATTCTATTGTGTATACACAGTGAAGTGAGATCCAGAGTTTGAAGTTACATTTGGGGGTTTTATTGTATATTTAAACGATTATAAAACCACAGAAAATGAATAATAGAGGTTAAACCATGCGTGGAATGAAAGCCAAAGTGGGTTTGATGACTAGTTGACATCATTAAAACAGAACGATGGAGTAAAGGAGAAGTCATAGTGCAGTGAATATAAATCGATGGTTTGTTTGAACAAGCATACGGAGGAACTATAATGAAAGAAATTGGATGTGAAATTGGGAGTCAACGACAAAGGAGAATAGTGGACGGTTTTAGAAAACAACAGATGGTTTTCGCGTAGGTTGGGAATGGTAAGAGGCAATTACTGGAGAGAATGCGATAGACCCCCAGAACTGACGCGTCGCAAAGAAATACCACCTATTTCGCATTAGTTTGGAAGGATAAGTTTCCGGGCTGAATTTTATGTGATAGCCGTCCGATCAAAGGAGGAAAAGATCTAATGGTGTTCGCATAAAAAGTTGTGCATAGGTTAACGAAAGTTGTGGGACCCAACATATATATGTTGGTAATTATTTTTAACCAAACTATAATTCAAATTATATAGAGAGGATATTTTATATGGTTTGTAAATGCAAATAAACATTTATGAAGAGGAATAAGTTCCGCATATAAGGTTAAGGAAGATTGGGTTTATCATGGTTTATAACCATAGTTTTTTGTTGAAAAGTGAGATTGACTGTCAGGAAATCTGTGGGCTCGGATATATATTGTAATGTTGATATCTTGTGTTTAAACCAAATTATGGAAGGGAAATTTATATCGTATTT
This sequence comes from Pinus albicaulis, assembly GCA_034641835.2. Classification (NCBI taxonomy): domain Eukaryota; kingdom Viridiplantae; phylum Streptophyta; class Pinopsida; order Pinales; family Pinaceae; genus Pinus; species Pinus albicaulis. The sequence goes on from CM076576.1 coordinate 512,202,476, forward strand.
ATGAATTATGTTAAGTCAGGTAATAAACCTTGAGAATTTGTGATGGATGGAGGACCGTCGGATTGAGAGACATAGAGCGATGATCCTCCGATCTGACACTAATTAAATCGCAATCGAGGCAGGAGGAATATCGCAATCAAGTGGGACCTGATCGCATATCGGACATCGCAAGCGGTGGCGATGCAATGCGATGTTAAGTAGCGATGTGATATTACCATCGCATATTGCAATCGGCGATGCTTATGTGATAAGAATTCGCAAGTTATAGAAGTTGCGATGCGAAGTAGCGATAAAGTCAAGTGGGACCTGTCACATATCACATATCGGGAGATCAGATGGACGAAGGCACATGGGATAGCTGGAATTTCCGAAGTGTGATAAAGAGAGCAGATGCGATGTAGATCGAAGCTGAAGCCTAAATGTTTTCAAGTCCTGGAGTATGGATTTTCCCTTTGTAAATCGCATTGGAGAACAAAAGAGCCATATATCAAAGACCGATTGAAATACCGAAATGCAATAGAAAGCGAATGCAATATAGTTCAAAGCTAAAATCTAAAGGAATTGAAGTCTGGTGTGGAACCCTGTAAGCCCTTGCTTCGTATATGTTAAATGCGCCATAGTATAATGTTTACACTATTGATCGTTTTAAACATATATATGATGACTAAAGCCCGGATTTGTAATCCATCGCGGGCATAAAGGAAATAGTAAGTGGGCCATACTCTACAGGTCACAAAGGAATGGAATGAACACATAACAGGAACTCATGTAAGACAGTGGTGTGGCAGCACGGGCAGATGAAAAGGGTGAACACAACACAAAAGACACATGTAACGGAAGAAACAGGGCAGTTATGTAGTAGAGATGGAATATAACAGCATAACAAAAAAGACAAAAAGACAGCAAGCAAAAGAGCATGAATGCTCAGCAAAGCTAAGAAACTGAAAGTGTTGAGTAAATGTTTGATTGTAACTGTAAATTTATTATTGAATTTATATTGTTTGCGATGCAAAGGCAAGTCTTCGTAGGCAAATCAAAACTCAAATTTGATACTGTAATGATTTTATATATTGTTGTAACATTCGTAATATGCTGAGTAAGGAAATGAGTGGGTGAAAGGAAAGAAATGTGCCTGTTCACTTCATATTCCATGTACAATGAAAACAACCATGAAGTTATTTGTATAAATTAGGTAATATCCATGAGTAGAAGGCGATGAGAATAGAGAGAGAGTGTAAGAAGAAGGAGTAGAGAGAGGAGTTGTGAAGATCCAGAGATGATATAAAGAAAATTTGAAGGGTAGAAGGACAGCAGTAAAGAAGGAGAAAAACAAAGCTGATATCCAGGTAAATCAGCATATGATTTTATTGTACAGTGAGGAAGTTGGTGGTTCCATTTCAAGTTGTAGCTTGGTAAATGTCCAGTTGTAGCTGGCTGAGGTAGGAGCCTCCTATAGGTTGTAGCCTGCAGAAAATAGATGGGAGTTGGAGCTTCCTTGCAATTTGTAGCTTGCATAATTGAGGTAGTAGCCTCCTGTAGGTTGGAGCCTATAGAAAATTAGTGGTGAGAGGGAGTTGGAGCTTGCCTTTGTATCACAACAATAATAATATGTGGTTTTCTCCCTTATGGTTTTCCACTTATATCCGTTGTCTATGTGCCTGATGATTATGTGTTGATATTTTGTATTTAATCTTCTTAATATCTGCTGCTCACTTATTAAGATCATTTTTCCATTGTATATTAATTTGATCATGAAATGAAGATGTAAATAAGTGTAAAAGAAAGTTTTACAGGACCATGACTACATTAAACTGATTCACCCCCCCCCCCTCTCAGTTTAACCGAGGGTTCACCAATTGGTATCAGAGCGGGTTCCTTCTGTATCAGTTTAACAACTGGAAGGAGATCCTTGGTCCCCAAGATGGCTAGTATAGAAGGATGCTCAACAAATAAAGCCTCTCTGTTTATTGGAACAAACTATGCCTTCTGGAAAATAAGAATGAGGACATACATAATGTCTCTAGGAATAGAAGTTTGGGTTGTTATGTAATTAGGATATGCCTCAAAGGATTATGACATAGAGAAAGAAGCCAAAAAAGATTTTATAGCTAATGCAAAAGCCATGAATGCTCTCTTAAGTGATTTGTGTGAGGCAGAATTTATCAAAGTAATGCACAACAAAACTACCAAAGAAATATGGGATACATTAGAAAGTATCCATGAGGGAGATAAAAAGGTGAAGGCTGCCAAGCTGCAAGTCTATAGAGCCCAGTTTGAAAATATAAAAATGAATGAAAAAGAAGATGTTGCCAGCTTCTTCTTAAGGGTTGCAGAAATTGTGAATAACATGAAAGCTCTAGGAGAAACCATTAGAGAATGTGTAATTGTACAAAATATATTGAGATCTTTACCATCTAGATTTAACCCCAAGGTTTCTGCCATAGAAGAAATAGCTGACTAGGAAACATTGACCATGAACCAATTACTTGGAAACTTGACGTCTTATGAAATGAGACTTCCACAGAGGAATTCAAATATGAGGGAGGCAGTGTTTAAGGCAGAAAAGTGCAAAGAATAAAAGGAAGATACATGCTCCTCCTCTAATGAATAAGAGGCCAAATTTGTCAGAAGATTGGATAGAGGCTCAGGCAAGTATAAAGGTAAACTTCCATTTAAATGCTTTAACTGTGGAAGAGCTGGGCTTTATGCTTCTAAGTGTCCTCAAAAGAAAACAAAGAATTAGACTCAAGAGATGGAGAAAACCAAAACAAATAATTGGAATAAAGGGAAGAGATTCAATAGAAAATTATTCTATGCTTAGCAAGATAGCAGTGCTTCTGAAAACTCAGATGAATCCTCAAATGAAGAAGAAACCTCTGAATTTGTGTTCATGGCCAAGGAAGAGTTTGAAGGATTTCTTCTAGAAGATAAGGAAGAAGGTGAGATAGATCTTGAGGGGGAGCTAAGAAGTGCCCTAGAGGAAATAGACAGACTTAAACTCAAGTGCAGAAAATAGAAAGACATTCTCCTCAAATATGTAAAAGAAGAACCAAATTCAGAAGATCTCATTCAGTTGAAGGTAGAACTTGAAGAAGCTAAGAAAGTGGAAGACACTCTACTAAGGCAAATTAAGGATAAAATTCAGAAGCAAGAGAAATTAGAAGAAGAAGTAGTGTGCCTGAGAAAGAAATTAGAAAATGCCCAAAGGGAATTATCAATGAATACTCCATGAATGACAAGCTCTGAACAGTTGGATAAAATTCTAAATGCTCAAAGATCTCCTCTCATAAAGGCTGGGATAGGCTACAAAGGAGAAACCAGCAAATCCAAGGTAGAAGATAACCAGAACATCACTTTTGTAAAAGCTTTAAATGATAATGAAGCAACTCAAAAGATTCCTACAGAAGTAGATGCCATAAAAAAAATGACCTGCAATGAAGTAAACAGAAACAAGCAGGAACCTCAAATAACAAATAATGAAATAAAGAAACAATCAGCTGAAAAAGGCTCTTACACTCCTAAATATGAATTGAATAAATTCGGAAATTGTCAAAGGAGATTCTTTCCTCCTATGAGATATATCACTTGTTTTGCCTACCATAAACTGGGACATATTGTAGCATACTGTCAGACAAATAGAATCGATTCCAACCAGCAAAGGATGCAGAAAATGAAAATACTATCTTAATCAAACAAATGGAGAGGACAACCTTTCACCAGGTACACTAATCGTTTCCATGGGTATTGTTTTTTCTGTTGGTCATAAATTCTTGGAGTGCATAAAGTATGTACAAAGACTGATGTATGAAAACTCAAGGAAATTTATGAACAATGGAGAATTCACTCATAATCCATTCAGAAATATAATCAAATGCTTTGTCTACCATCAAATCGGGCACAATTCTCACAAATGTCCTCTCAAATAGTGTGGTCCATCTTCTCAGAAAAGGTACCAAACAAATAGCTGCATGCAGTGGAAAAAGAAGTTGAATAAGTGTGACCTGGCTCTAATAGCTCAAGATCAGAAAATTCAATGGTACATGGACAGTGGTTGCTCAAAGCATATGACTGGAGATCAAAGCAATCTTGTAACCTTTGATGAAAAGAAATCTGGAAATGTTACATTCGGAAATGATAAAGCAGGGAAAATCAAAGGAAAAGGCTCAGTCAGTCTGAATAATGGAAGAGGAGAGGCTCAATATGTACTATTTGTGGATGGGCCAAAAGAAAATCTGCTAAGCGTCAGTCAAATGTGTGATAAAGGCTATGAGGTCCTTTTCAGAGCCCAAGATTGTGAGGTAAGATCGAGCACCATAGGAAAGACCTTGATCAAAGGTGTTAGAACAGAAAGTAATGTCTATATAGTGAAAGAAGAAAATGAAGCTTTCCACATAATCAAACTTGATGAATCATGGTTATGGCATAGAAGATTGGGACACCTAAACTTTGACCACATCATCAGTATGAGCAAGAAGAATGCAGTCAGAGATATTCCTACAATAAAGAAGCCTCCAAATACCATATGTGAATCCTGCCAACTGGGCAAGTAGACCCGCACATCTTTCAATACCAAAGAGAAGCTCTCTACAAGTAGGCCTCTTCAGCTTTTTCACATGGACCTGTGTGGACCTCCAAGAACTAATGCACCAGGTGGAGAATCATATTTCATGCTAATAATAGATGATTTTACAGATTGATGTGGGTGGCATTTCTCAAATATAAATATGAAGCAATTGAGAAATTCAATATATTCAAGGCATTGGCAGAAAATCAAATAGGATGCAAGATAAAATGCATCAGATCAGGCAGAGGAGGTGAATTCACAGACTATGATTTTGCAGACATATGCAATGAACATGGGATAAAACAATAGTTTACAATTGCAGGTACACCTCAATAGAATGGAGTGGTAGAGAGGAAAAACAGGTCAGTACAATAGATTGCGAGAGCTATGATGTAAGAAATTAACATTCCCCAAACCTACTGGGCAGAAGCAGTATACACAGTTGTTCACATTCTCAACAAAGCTCATCTAAGACCAAATTGTGATAAGACTACTTGCGAATTATGGCATGGTAAACCAGCATAATTCAAGCACTTTAGAGTCTTTGGAAGCAAGTGTTTCATAAAAAATAATGATGAAAAACTGGGGAAGTTTGATGCAAGAGCTAATGAAGGAATATTTTTAGGATATGCATCCAAGAGTAAGGGTTACAGGTGCTACAACAAAAGACTGCACAAAATTGTGGAAAGAATTGATGTAAGATTTGATGAAGATCTACCAAACAGAACAAGAAGGACAAGTTGCGCCAATCCTCCTGATGATCATGAAGCTAAGAACCAAGATAATGATGAACATAGCAAGACAACAAAAGATATTAAATTAAACTCAAAAGGTCCCTCAAGGCACACTCAAAAGAACCATCCAAAATATCAAACCATTGGGGGCAAGAATGTGGGAGTCCAAACAAGAAGACATCTTGCTGAATAGATAGAAGAAGTATACCTAGCCATGCTATCTCAAATAGAGCCAAAGAAGTTCGAAGAATCCAGCAAAGAAAAAAACTGGGTAAATGCTATGAAAGAAGAACTAGACCAAATTGAGAAGAATAATACCTGGGAATTAATTCCAAGACCCACTGGGAAAAATGTTATTGGCACAAAATGGATATTCAAGAATAAGATGAATGAACAAGGGCAGGTAATCATAAATAAAGCCAGGCTTGTATGCAAGGGATATTCACAAATTGAAGGACTTGATTATGATGAAACCTTTTCCCCTGTAGCCAGAATGGAAGCAACCAGAATGTTTTTGGCCTTTTCATGCTATCATGATTTCAAGGTATATCAAATGGATGTGAAGTTTTCCTTCCTGAATGGAGATTTAGAGGAAGAAGTCTACATGGAACAACCTGAAGGATTCTCCTTAACAAATAAACATGACTATGTGTGCAGATTAACGAAAGCCTTATATGGGCTGAAACAAGCTCCTCGTGCATGGTATTCAAGGCTGGACAAATACTTGCAAAAGAAAGGTTTTAAGAAAGGAGGAGTAGACACCAATTTGTACATAAAGGCTAATGAAAATGAACTCTTAATTGTAGTAGTGTATTTTGATGACATCATGTTTGGTAGCAACAAAGATGAGTTAGCAAAAGGATTTGCTAAAGAAATGAAATCAAAGTTTGAGATGTCAATGATTGGAGAGCTCACCTTCTATTTAGGACTTCAAATTCAACAAAATAACACAAGAATATTCATTTCGCAAGAAAAATACTTAAGAGAAATGTTGAAACGGTTTCAAATGGAAGAATTCAAACCTATGTCAACTCCCATGATCACTGGATGCAAACTATGTGCTAATGATGGATCAACAGATGTAGATCAAAAACTTTACACATCCATGATAGGAAGTCTGCTATACCTAATTTCTTCTAGACTAGACATTATGTTGGCAGTAGGTCTTGTGGCAAGATATCAAATAGCACCAAAACAAAATCATTTACTTGCAATCAAGAGAATATTTAGATATCTACAAGGAACTTCACATGATGGCCTATGGTATCCAAAAGGAAAAAAATTCACATTGACAGCATACACAAATGGAGATTGGGCCAGCTGTGTGGATGACAGGAAAAACACAAGTGGAGGTGCATTTTATTTGGGAAAAATTCTGGTGGCATGGCTAAGCAAGAAGAAAACTTCTATCTGTCTATCTACAGCAGAAGCAGAATACATAGCAATAGCTACATGTTGCACACAAGTAATGTGGATGAAACAAACTCTCTAAGACATGAAGGTAGGCATTGATGAACCCATTTATATCAAATGTGACAATACAAGTGCAATAAGTATATCAAAAAATCTTGTACTTCATTCAAAAACAAAGAACATCCCAATAAAGTACCACTTCCTTAGAGAACAAGTAGCACAGAAATTAGTGAAGTTGGAATATGTACCAACTAAGGAACAAACAACAGACATATTCACAAAACCTCTTGCTAAAGAACCATTCGAATACCTAAGAGACAATCTAGGGGTAGTGTCTGCAGATGTTACTCTCTGATATGATTGAAAAAAAAAAAAAAATAATAATAATAATAAGGGCTGCATACAAGAAATAGGATCAGTGCAGAAGACAAGTGATAGCCAATATCAGACAAGAAAGCATCTTTTCAAGGGGAGAGCAGCCAATAAATTGTATTAAAAGAGCTAGAACAATGGAGGAGTGCATGGAACAGGTCCTCAAGATCAGAGGAAATGAAAAGATCGAAACTACATTGGGAAATGTGCAACCCTTTGTCATTAATGTCAAAGGGGGAGGAAAAGCAATCAAAAGAAGAAAGGGTCTTATGAAAAGCAAGCAGAGGAAGTCCTGGAGGAAGCATTGGAGTATTGCCATCGATGCCAAAGGGCGAGATTGTTGGAAATATTGTCATTGATGGCAAAGGAGAACAAAGGAGCAGTACCACGACAAGGGAGCAGATCAAATTCAAATGGAACTGTTGCAGAGAAAGAAAGTAAAGTGGCAAAGGCTACAAGAGGAGGGTTTAGACAGGAATAAGTTTTTTTGAACAATTAGGGTTTTGTTTTGTAAGCCTACAAGAAAATTAGATAGAAAGGCCACTGATATAGAAGATCAGGCCAGAGGAAGGAATTAATACAAAAGAAAACTCAATTTCTGAGTTCATCTTTCATTATACTGTGGGCAGGGAAAATTGGCAAAAACCAAAGAATTTTCATCATTTTTGAGCTATGGGATTATTGAAGGTATGAGACTGTGTATTATTAAAAGGTCAATTATTCATTTATTGATTCTGTGTGATTTGTAAATGTTGAGAAATTAGCATCGATCACAGAATGGATCGATGTCGTTAAAGAAATTACTTGGACTTCTAAATTGAGGTATAAAATTTTCCCGTATGTATTTTTCAATTGGAGATGACTTCGTATAAAGAATTTCAAGGATATATTACACATTATGTTGTGTATACATAGTGAAGTGAGATCCAGATTTTGAAGTTACATTTGGGGGTTTTATTGTATTTATAAATGATTATAAAACCACAGAAAATTAATAATAGAGATTAAACCATGCGTGGAATGAATGTCAAAGTGGGTTTGAAGACTGGTTGACATCATTAAAACAGAACGATGGAGTAAAGGAGAAGTCATAGTGCAATGAATAGAAATCGATGGTTTGTTTGAAAAAGCATATGGAGGAACTATAACGAAAGAAATTGGATGTGAAATTGGGAGTCAGCGGAAAAGGAGAACAGTGGATGGTTTTAGAAAACAACATATGGTTTTCGCATAGGTTGGGAATGGTAAGCGGTAATTGCTGGAGAGAACACAATAGACCTCTGGAAGTAACACGTCGCAAAGAAATACCACCTACTTCGCGTTAGTTTGGACGGATAAGTTGTCTGGTTTTAATTTACAAGCATAAATCCATTGTAATAATCAAGAAAGATCCACGTAATGATCGAAGTTGTGCAAAGAGTAGCAACAATTTGTATCCAACATATATATGTTTGTAATTATTTTAACCAAATATAATCAAATTATATAGAGAGGATATTTTATGGTTTGCAACTGTAAATAAATATTTATGAAGAGGAATAAGTCTTCCGCAAGGTTAAGGAAGATTTGGTTTATCATGGTTTATAACCATAGTTTTTTTTTGAAAAGTGAGATTGACCATTAGGAAATCAGTGGGCTCAAATATATATTGTAATGTTGATATCTTGTGTTTAAACCAATGTATGGAAGGGCAAGTTATATTGTATTTATGACTTATGTTAAGTCGGGTAATAAACCTTGAAAATTTGTGATGGATGGAGGACTGTCAGATTGAGAGACGGAGAGCGATGATCGTCCAATCTAACACAGATTAAATTGCAATTGGGGTAGGAGGAATATCGCAATCAAGTGGGACTCTATCGCATATTGGACATCACAAGTGGTGGAGATGCAATGCGATGCGAAGTAGAGATGCGATATTACCATCGCATATCGCAATCAACGATGCTTATGTGATAAGAATTCGCAAGTTATAGAATTTGCGATGCAAGGTAGTGATAAAGTCAAGTGGGACCCATCGCATATCACATATCGGGAGATCAGATGGACGAAGGCACATGGGATAACTAGAATCACTGAAGTGCGATAAAGAGAGCGGACGCAATGCAGATCGAAGTTGAAGCCTAAAATTTTTCAAGTTCGGGAGTATGGATTTTCCCTTTGTAAATCGCATCGGAGAGCAAAAGAGCCATATATCAAAGAACGATTGAAATACCTAAATGCGATAGAAAGCAGACGCGATATAGTTCAAAGCTAAAATCTAAAGGAATTTAATTCTGGTGTGGGACCCTGTAAGCCCTTGTTTCGTATATGTTAAATGCGCCATAGTATAATGTTTACACTATTGATCGTTTTAAATGTATGTATGATGACGAAAGCCCAGATTTGTAATCCGTCGCGAGCATAAAGGAAATAGTATGTGGGCCATTCTCTACAGGTCACAAAGGAATGGAATGAACGCATAACAGGAACTCGTGCAAGACAGTGGTGCGGCAGCATGGGCAGATGAAAAGGGTGAACACAGCACAAAAGACACAGGTAATGGAAGAAACAGGGAAGTTATGAAGTAGAGCTGGAATATAATGGCATAACAGAAAAGACAAAAGGATAGCAAGCAAAAGAGGACGAACACTCAACAAAGATAAGAAACTGAAAGTGTTGAGTAAATGTTTGATTGTAACTCTAAATGTATTATTGAATTTATATTATTTGTGATGCAAAGACAAGTCTCCGTAGGCAAATAAAAACTCCAATTTGATACTGTAATGATTGTATATATTGTTGTAACATTTGGAATATGCTGAGTGAGGAAATGAGTGGGTGAAAGGTAAGAACTGTGCCTGTTCACTTCATATTCCCTGTAGAATGCAAGAAACCATGAAGTTATTTGTATAAATCAGGTAATATCCATGAGTAGAAGGCGATGAGAACAGAGATAGAGTGTAAGAAGAAGAAGGAGTAGAGAGAGGAGTTGTGAAGATCCAGAGATGATATAAAGAAAATTTGAAGGCTGGAAGGACAACAATAAAGAAAAAATATATAAATGTCAGTGTTCAGCATATAGTTTTATACGGTGAAAATTAGTGCTTCCATTTCAAGTTGTAGCTTGATAGATGTCCAGTTGTAGCTAGTTGAGGTAGGAGCCTCACATGATTGTAACTGGAAGAAAATAGATAAATTAGACTTCAACACCAGACAACAAATTAGAAATATTATAATAAATGTGGGTTTGAAATATCCCAATCGATGGTGAGAAGGAGTTGAACTTGCCTTTGCATCACAACAATAATAATATGTGGTTTTCTCATGTGAATTTCCATATACTTTTTTCTATGTACTAATGATTATGTGTTGATATTCTGTATTTAATCCATGTCTCTTGTCTTATTAATATCGTTGTTCCATTGTGTATTAAGTTGATCAGAAAGTGAAGGTGTAAGTGTAAAAGTTTTAGAGACCATGTTGCCCATTAAGTAGTTCACCCACCTCCTCTCAGTTTAACCAAGGGTTCAACACAGAATTTCTTAGTAATTCATTGAAAGATGAATGCACTTGAAGGTGAATAAATACATGTGTACAATAAAATTTTGTGATGTCATGTAAATCTAAATGATTGTGAATATCTAAGCATATATTCATGATGAGGCACGACATCGGCAACACCACTTGATGTCTATTGTGACTCGATGATCTGAGAGTCATTCTTGCCATTCAACACACATTTTCCGATGTGCATCTCTTTCATGTATGTGGATTTTTTTTCTTAGTATTTTCCGAATCTTCTGTAGCAAGTCAATAGTTGTATGCAAACGGTACAGAAGTAATGTTTGTGGCAGCAGGAACCTCATTTGTATATCCTATATGGTAAGTTCTTGTTGTGGAATTTCTCAGCAACATTCATAAAGCATTTTTAAGTAGTGTTCATCCATTTCTGTTGGCCATGAAAAAAGAGAAATAGTAATTTTTAGTGGAAGCGGTTGATGAAAATGTAATAATTACTGAGTAAAAAAATACTTATAGTAAATATGAACATTTTTGAAAAATAAGAGTAAAAACAATATGAGATCAAATGTAAAAGAAATTAATTGTGTCTGGAATTTGGAAAAGCCTTAAGTGATGTTTACCATTGATAAATATGAAAGGAAGAGTCTATTGTTGGTTAGAGTGTACTCTTCTACATAGATTTTGATGCAAGCAATAATTATTCTTGCTTTCTACGTTGTAGATATGGATTCTCTTCCATTCGTGATATGCGCAAGAATGGAAATGTTGGATTGCTTTGAAGGTCTGATAGAGACCTTACTCTTGAAATGGAGGTGAATGTTAAACCTTGGTGTCTTTTGGGGCCAATGTCAATTGTTTCTTTCTCTAATGTCATTCCTTGTGACATGTGTATCGTTAAATCCCATGGCATTCAAAGTGGTATTTGTTGGCGTGCACCTCTTGTGATGGGGGAAATGAGTACATATGTTAGGTGTGAAATGTCCCGTGGTGTTCCTTTGTATTGTTTGAAGTTGACTACTATGAAGGATGTAAAATTTGGGGGCTTTGAGTCAGGTGCATAAAATATTGAAATGAATTTTCCAAGTGTGCCATTTACAAGGCCTGCGTGTACCCACAAATTGTTGGTGATCATAACATTTTTTTCATTGCATAAGAGAACCTTTGTGTCTAGTTTTTCTTCTTTAGAAGTAGAAAAAGTTTGTTTCCTTTGTATCTCTGCAAAGCAGAGCGCTATTGGCATGTTCAATTTGTTTAGCATTGTTTTATTATGCAAGGAAACTGAGTTGTTGGTTGCATATAGGTGCATGGAGTATTCAAATTTTTGTTTCTATTCATGTGTAATAGAGGAATCTATCCTAGACATTAGGAGGTTCCAACATTCAAGTGTAGGTGTTCCATTTCTGATATTTCTGAGAATCTAGCGGAAAGCAACCTGGAAGGGTCAGCACCTTGTTGGTGAAAAATAGTTGTAAGTGTTACGAATGTATCAAATATGCACCAAAGTGCAGTGCCACGTGATGTGCCAACATACAGAGGAATGTCTTTCAGAAGTGGCATTTGACTTAAATCCCCAACAAGGATAATGGAGTGATTGTCAAATGGTGTATTTCGATCAAGGGGAAATGCCTCTCATAGGTGATCATCAATGTGGGAAAGAATTTTTGTTTCGATGAAGCTCATTTCATTAATAAGGATGTATTCTACATGGTAGAGCTGCTCTTGCAAGTGTAGGAGCCACTGTCCTTCAAGAGGATGCATTGTTTGGATAGGGATGTGAAGGATAGAGTGGATTGTAAGGGAATTTATGTTGAAAGTTGCAACACTGGTGGGTGTAAGTAGAAAAAATGAGCTTATAATTGTTGGGGAGTTTTCCATGAATACACGTTGCAAACATTTAATCAAAGAATATTTTCCAGTCCCAACTATCCCTTGTATGATTATTCTGAGTGGGGGTTTTGGTGAAGGGTTTTTGAACTGAGAAATAACAAGTGTAAAATATTTTTGTTGGGTGGGAAATAATATGTGATTCTTGGGAAGGGTTGAAAAAGGACGATGTTGGTTTTGACTATTTGAGCGATTGAATTCAATGAAATTTATGGCAGTTTCTTGCAAGTGGAGAGGTAGAGAAGTATGAGAACAATTATGATTAACATCAAAGTCATGATGGCCAATGATTTCAAGGCTATCAATTTCAATGTTGTACCCTGGGTCAAGATGAGAGAGGATTTCCCATTCATTCATTTTCATGGGGTCAAGGGGGAGGTTAGGAGGGGTAGACACAGGAGTAGATTGATCTTCGGATTATGGAGATTGTGGGTTTTCAATTTCCTGATGAACATGTCATGTTGTATATGTCCATTTCTTTTGTTCCCAGTGTGTAATTATTTCCTCATTGGTGGATCCAATTTCATTGGGGAGGGCACGAAAATGGAAATAGAATATTAGTTCAACCCAAAAAAAATTGGCATAAAAAGGATCATTTGGGGAAGGTATTATGGTGTATCGTGGAAAGATATGGACAATCATTAGAGGGAAAATGTTTTTCCATTGGTTTTGTTTCTGACGAGGATAAAATTCCCAAGAGAGTGCAGCTTCAAGGAGGGGAAACGATTCTAATGAAGCAGGTTTATTCATGTATGCAAGAATAAAGGGTGTTGTTGAGACGGGGATTTTCAGAATCATGTAAAACACGTCTGAAAATAGTGTTATTAACATTCAGAGAAACAAATGTGTGACTGTAAAGTGACAGTAGTAATTTCTATAACATATGACATATTTATTATGCCCCAATGTCTCTATTTGGTATGGTTTCTGTAAGGAGTTTCTGGACAACAATAATAGTAGGTGCTTCTAGAGTGACATTGTTTGAGAGGCGTGATAACATTTGGCTGTAGCTTTCTAATTTTGTTTCTACTTTGGCTGCATATTTTGAAATGTAGCTTAACACGACATGGCATGATAGAACTGGTTGGAAATCAACATTTTCTCTCTAGATGGAAAGTAAATCAACATTATGGATGTTCAATTTATCATTGTTATGAGCGAGGGTGTAGGTTTTTTGACCTTTATTATCTATGAAAAGTGAAGATGTGGGGTTTAACTCCCATGGTACTCCATAGCGACAGCTGAGAACGTTGTTTTTTTTGCGAAGACAAGAAGATTCATGACACTTTGTATGTCGTTGGACACAGCTGACTAGCTCTTCATAGTCTTCACTTTGGGTTGACGTGAATATTGATTCAATGTTAAGAAGACATGGATTGTGCTCTACTGATTGGTGAAGTACATAATCATAATTTTGGGGTTGTCACAGGTTCCAAGCAGTGACGTAATGGTCAAAATATTTTTGAGCATTGAGAACTTTTGTTTCATTGATCCAGTCGAGGGTGCCCATATTTGGTGCATCTTGCAACCAAAGAAAACCATGTATGTGTGCAGATCCTCTATGTTGCCATTCGTACCTGAATGAAATATTGAAATTCAATATTGGTTCAGATGTGGTTGTAATGTAACAGTAGGTGTAAACATGAATGATAATAAAAAATACATGCACCAATAATAAACTACATGGAGGCATTTTTGTAGGACTTCTTTGAGAAAAATAGTAAATCTGAAATGCATATATTGGGATGATAAATGTGGTTTTTTAATTATATTTTGAATTCTCCACTTGTAGTGATTGTTTGAATTTGAGGGAACATTAGTAGGCATAATCTTGTGCAAGTCATAACATTTGGTAGCAGCTGCATTGAGAGTGATGAAAATTTTTGGGCTTACAATTTATGTGATCATGTCAGTTAGCTCATTAATACGCTTGTTCTAGAAAGAGTGTGTACCTCATGGGGATGAGCCAAAATGAATGACCTATTCAGGAATTCTCGAATTTTGAAACTCATGAAGACATTGTCACAAATCTAAAACAGTTGTTGGCAAGCTATTCTCAATGTATTTCCTAACAAAAACATTGGTAGTTGATTGGTTATGGTGGCGTTTTAGCATGTTATATAGGTAGGAACAAAATCTTGGATGTTGACCAAATCGATTATCATGGTAGTGTAACAAGAGCAAAGCATATTCTTGCATCTCAACTTTTGTAATTCTTGGTTTTATGATCATGGAAATTACTGTAGGGAAGAGTGTGGGGAATGCCATAGCAAAGAGGCCCTCAGTGGTGTATTCGCTCATAGGTGATAGAGATATTGTAGGCAAATTGATTTAGTTTGTTGAGTTTGGATGGGTGGAGTGAAAATAATCACGAATGTGATCAAGTTCACTACATGAGTTTGGGAGAATTGGAACAAATTAAGAAGGTTGGATATCTAATGGAGTTAGCATGGCATCAAGATCATAAGTAAAATCGACTATGGTTTCCTGGGGTATGAAAGAGGATGTGGTTAGATTATTAAGAAGAGAATAAATATTTGTAGCTTGATCTGGTAGAGCAAAAATTGCAGATGGGTTGAGCTCGACATATTTGTGGTAGGGATCATTAGTGAGTTTGTATTCAAATGCCGCAAGTACACATGATTTGCTCACTAAGAATTCATAAGCTATTTCAGAAGGATTATGCCTTTTCACAATTAGGATGTCCAATTTAGAAACCATTCGAAGTAGGTATTTGGCAATAGTATTGATGTCTTGAGAGAATTTGATTATATGGCCTCTATATTTGTATTGACCACCACGAGCATGGGTTAATTGGAAAATGGGATTTACAAGTGCGATGAGAATTTCCTCAACTTGTGTTAAATTTTGAAGGACATATGGTTGTTCATCAGGGTCCATGTTGTTCAGATGAGTGAAAAGATTAGTAGATTTAGATAATGCACAATGAAAGAAACAAAGGATACCATGGATAAGCTTTGTTTTCATACCTAGGTGCAATTCTTTGCATAGTGTGCAAACATGCATTGTAGAAACTTTATCTATCCGTTGTCGAAAGCGATGGTGTTTTTCATTAAGGGGGATGGGGTTATATTTTTTTTGATGAAGGTGGGGTGAAATGGTATGCATATTTGGGAGAACACTTGAGAAGGGAAGGGGTGTAGTAGAAGCAGTAGGTTTTTTGCGGTTTTTATAAAGAAGTCATCGACGTTCATTTACTGTATCTTTATTTTGAGCATAAAGAAGGCGTCTTTGTTATTTTTTATCTGCATTTTTATCGTTGGATGACATATCTAAGAAAGTACATATAATTTTATGTTAGTTAGGAGACGTGAGAGACTTAGAGTGTAACAAAATTGAGTTATGAATGCATAGGAAATGTCATACTTTTTTTTTTAATTTCAAATTTGTAATTGATAAAAAAGGGAAATGCATAAATATTTGATTTATAAACATATACATGTTCGAGTAAGTTTCAATTGACTTTGGAAAACATGTTGAACAAGAGTATTGACAAAAAATCATGCTATTGTAGTGTCAAACATCGATATGTATACTATGTAAATCATAAAGGGGTAAATATACATATTTTCAATTATTGAAAAAGAGTCTTGTAAAAGAAAGTGTCTAGCACAACAACATAGTTGTATTTTACAATGGTATGGAACAACGATCTATAAAAATATTTTATTTCATGTACATAAAAGTAGAATTCCATGCAACTAAGAAGGGAGCTCAATGGCGGTGAATAACAGATCATTGCGCAGCGGTCAATACTTCAATTTCTTTAAGGACCTCCTTGCATGCAGAGTCATACTGAATTTCCTTTGAATTTATCAGTATTGTTTGAAAATTCTCGACACCATTGTAGTACTATGTTTTGATGCAAAGTGTCAAAAGGAAGCGACGACCTGAGATACGACCACAATTTTCTTGGAGATCAGCTGGTTCGATAGAGAGAAGGAAAAATTATTTTGTTGTGATGCCCATTAGCTCATTTCCTGCATCATTGAAATCTGTGACATTTTGAAGGTGCCCGGTGTGGTCATGTAACTCGAATATAAGTTTGTAACGATAGTCATATTCTAGGAACTCATCGTTACACTTTTTACAATGCCAAATATTGTTAGAATGGTGCACTACATTTTTCATGCATTTCTTTCCATTGAAATATAATGGATATACAAGAAAATAGAAGTCATGCATGTGTAGAGAAGTCATGGTTGCACAAACTAAAACCCATATTTCTTTCTTAGAGGCTTCCATGTAAGTAATTTCTTGAATCATCTTCTATGATAAAGCTCATTTGGAAGCGACATTATAGTTTCTACTCAAATATGGAGACGAACAGTTGTATCTTGTTTCACGGAACCAAGTATGGAGTTCTTGAGTTTCTCCAATGTTTGGATTTATGACAAGAGTGGTAGTGGAGATTGTCCCTATGGTTATTCCATTAAATTCAGTTACATGATTGGTGAGACCTAGTATTGCACCAAGAGTGTTGCAACTCCCAAGGGCTGCCCTACTTTACTTTATCAACCCGAGGTTCGTACAAACTTTGAGGTGACAATGCTATATACACAACAGATGCATTCTATTCATGTCATCCTCTTTTGCTTTATGAAAGGGTTCTATTTCTTAAATTATGAGAACAACTAGAAAGTAAGTTACTGAAAGGAAATTAAACTAAAGTGTAGAAAAGAAATGACAAGAATGAAACTAATTTAATTGGAAGAAAGGGAAATGACTGAAAAGAAACTAAGCTAATTTGCTGAAAATAAATGATAGAAAGGAAACTAATTCTAAACCACACTTAACTTGTCCAAACGGCTAAATGCATTCTACTTATCCTATGATCTATCTACCATGCCCTTATCCATGCAATTAAACTATCCATGACTTAATTCTAACTAAAAGAGTTAATTTGTAGCTTAGAGGAAGAAAAAGGGCTAAAAGAGGCTAATGGGGGGTTTAACACATGAAACGAGGTTTGGAAGTGGAAAGAGGGAGGCTAAACCCTTAGAAAACTTTATTATAACATGAAAAATGACTTTGGAGCGGAAAGAACTCAAAAGTGCGATGGCGGAGTGCGATGGAGGACAAAAGTCGTGATGTGTGATTTCGCGATCACAACTTCACAAGTTTAAATGGATAGCAATAAGGACTTAATGGAATAAACTAAATTTTTCGAAGTGTGAAGTGTGATGAGTGACATGGCAGGTCGCAGATCGCAATATCGCAAGTTTAAATAGATAGTGATAAGAACTTAATGGAATGAACTAAAATGTGCAAAGTGCGATTTGCGGTGTGGTAAAGGTTGCAAGTTGCGATCTGCGATGTGGTAAGTTCAACAAAGAGAAATTTGCGATATGGTAAAGGTTGCAGGCTGCGATTTGCGTTGCAGAAGATGTGGCAGTGAAAAGAATAAAGGGAAAAGTTGTGATTTGCAATATGTGATGTTGCAATATCGCAATCGCAAGAACAAGTGGTAAGAGTTAAAAGTAAAAGCTAAGAGTTTCAAAGTGCAATTTGTGATTTCGCCATATCGCAATCACAATGAACGAGCATTAAGTGTTAAAGTGATCGTTAAATGTTGCGATTTGTGAAGTGCGACATACGGTGGTGGGAGTATCGAGGAGGAAGGCAGAGGTTGGGTTTTCAATGGTTTTCAAACGTTTTTGCATTAAAACGAGTCCGACGACAGTGACCCATAAAACGAAGGAATAAGGTAGGCAATCAATGAAGGAGAGTGATAAGTATTCAAGGCAAAAGGTAAGCAATGGAAAGTGCAATTTGTGATTTCGCAATATCGTAATCACAAAGAACGAGCGGTAAGTGTTAAAGGTAAACGTTAAATGTTGCGATTTGTGAAGTTTGACGTACAGTGGTGGGAGCCTCAAGGATCAAAGGTGGAGGTCGGGTTTTCAGTGGTTTTGAATGGTTTTCATGTGTTTTTCATAAAAAGGGGAAGGCAGTGAGAATAAGTGGGAAAAATCAGAGTGTAACAGCAGTGCGCAAAGCGTAACATCAGAGATGGAAGGAAGATGGAAGATGAAGTGGGAGGTGTTGGAAAACTTATCCTTGGCTATGCTTCCCGTACCTGCAATCAACCTGCCTATTTATGCAAGAAATGCAAACAATATGTTATTCAAAATATAGGCACTGATCTAATCTATTTCCAAGAAATCATAAGCGAGAAAGCATTTTTGGTCTGTGGGGAAGGTACTACACTTCTCGAGCTCTATTAACAGGGTTGGGAGGGGAAGGGTGGTATCACAGCTTTATGGAGTTTATCAACTCTTCTACCATTGGGTAAGAATATTAAATCTTCAACAAAATACAACGAGAAGCAAACTAAAACATCAATAAAAATACCAGCAAACTAGCTAAATGCCCAGAAGAAAAACTAGCTAAATGACATGAAAGAAAAGAATGAAACAACAAAGAAGCTGAGGCACATGGGTTGGGCCCTAACCCACAAGCCCAACTCTTTGGAATTAAATGAGTAAAATTTCATCTCTCTACTCATTTCATAAAAAGGAATAGTTTGTTACATCCATAAAATATTTAACAGGGCCTAATGGCTTTACAACAAAAATTCGAATCCAATGGAATGGAAGTGGGATGGAATGGAAGTCGACTAGAATCAACTCACTGGCTAACTAACTAACTCCTTCCTAGCTCTAGCTCTGCTCTATTTATTCTACAGGGCAACTACCAACAGCTCCCTTGAAAATATGGTGATTGAGTTGACTTTGACTCCATGTAAACATAGATTGAGTACCCTTCGTCTTCAGTTGCTTGGCTGCCTCTTGGAATTCGATTTTCTGGAGACTTCAAGTGAAGTATGGCTTGAGTGCACTTGGTCTTGAGTTGCTTGGATTCCTTTGGAATTTTAATTGCTAGAGTGGGATCTTATGAGGATCCTTTGGCTACCTTTGAGAGTTAAACAGGGTGGACAATCCCCTTGAATCTCTCCAAGATTTCTCCCTAATTTCTTGATGTTGTGCTCATTTATTCTACAATCCTGATATTCCAGTGGTAGGGATCAAGTCCCTAAATCATCTCCTTCTCCAAATTTGTATAATCTACCAAATATTCTCACAATATTCTATAATAATAACCAATATTAGGCACAAATATTAAATTACCTTTAAACCTTCATACGAAAATATTAAAGCATAAGAAAACATTATTAAGTGTAGAAGGAGATTTTTAATATATCATTTTATGTGCATAAGGAAGGTAGATGGGCTTAATAAAGGTTATATGGGCCTTATTTTATGTCTAATTTAGAGGCCCATCATCACCCCCTTACTGGAACTGTTGCTCATCCTCTGAGCAACCTATTCATCCTCCCTGCCTTATGTTTCTTCCTGCATGCTGGCTTATTTCGTTTTCTGTTTTATTGGCCCATGCGTTGCTCCCCCTTCTTAATATTCTTGATATTCTTCTTGCATTTATTTTTGTAAGTGCTGCATGGAGGTCCTTAAGTGCCTTAAGAAAATCTATTTTTCATGCCAAGAGGTGTCCACCTTTTATTATTATTTTCTTCTTTTTCTTTTTCTCTTATTTTCTTCTGTTTTTCTTCTTCTTTTCCTTTTTTTTTGCCAACTTTTTTATTGCTTTCAAAATAAACTCAGAGTTCTTTTTTTTCTGTAACTGAGTTCACCCTTGGTTACCCCTTTGGCACTCCTTTTCTTTTATTACAATGAACTTCTTATTGTCCACTTTCTCAAGTCCTTTTTACTTTTGTCTTGTTTCTTTTCTTGGTGGAAAAAGTGAGGCTAGTTGCTAGATAAGGTTGAGGTTACTCTGCTACTAATTTTGGTTATAAAAAAACTTTCATTTTCACACTTTTTAATGTTTTATTAAGCTAAAATATATTCGAAGAAAGGGTTAGATGATTACATAGTTGAGCCTTACCATCGATTTGTTTTTGCATGTGATATTGAAGTTGTTGATATGGCTGTTAAAGTTGTCTTTGGTGGTTCTGAAGCTACAGGTATTGTTGTTGAAGCTTTATTTGGTGGTTATGAAGTTGCATTTGATAATCTGCTTGAGGTCCTTTTGGAGCTTCTAAGCACAGGAGGAGGAAGTCCAAGTTTGACTACCTTTGACCTAAGTGTTGACCAAATTTTCTTTTTGTGTCAACTTGTTTTTTTCTGCTTACAAAGGTTGGAGAGCACCTACATTCATTAGAGAGAGATAGATGGAGAAATACATTTTTTTTTTAAGGCCTACTAGCTGCCTCAATGAGGTTTTCAACTAGAAGGTCTGCTTAGGTGGCTCAAAGGAGGTTTTCACCTGGGATCTTTTATTTTCTTCTCTTTTCTTCAACCCAATGACTGCCTCATGGAGGTTTTCAATCAGTGAGCCAATCTCAAATGCTTCAAAAGAGGTTTTCACATGAGATTTTATTATTTTTCCCTTTTTTTCATTTTTTTATATTTTTATTTTTTTAGTTTCCTACTCTACTTGAGAAAAACAAAACCTTTTTCAAGTATATGAATACTTCCAATGGAGCCATGTGCACATCAATATGACAGATAAAATCAGGTGTACACTTGGAATACATGTTATGACATGTACCTGAATATAAGAGATGATTTGCTTTGACTGGGATTGTATCAAGTATTGTTGGAGAAGAGTGTGTTGATGCAACTTAATGACTGTTTGGAACCATATGTCAATATATTTGTGATGCCCCTGGTTCACGTGCTGATTTGGATCACCTTGGATGTCATCTTCTATTATGGCAGTCAAACCTTCCTCTTTTTGCTGATTGTTCTCTTGAACACATGGAGGAAATGTTGGTAAACATGAGGGAACTCTCTCAACATCTGATTCTGATATCTGCTCTTCATCAAGTGCAAGACTTGATGTTTTTATCTCCTCATTTGGATCTTCTTCTTCTTAATTTTGTCCTTCAATGACATTGAGAAAATCTCTTCTTTGAAATACCTTTCTTGAACTAAGATGCAGACCATTTAGATCAAGATGATATGTTTAGTAGTGTTGTACCTCAGCATTGTAAGTGGGCTAAGATACTTCATTGTGTGGGTTTGGAAATGGTGGTACAGGTAGTTGAGTGGGGGTGGATATATGAGATGGATGTGGTTGAGGTTGTCGTTGTGGTGGAGGTGGATGGTAGGGATAGCATGGAGTTGGGTATGGAGGATATTGAGGGAAATATTGAGGATTTTGAGGATTTTCCCAATAAGGTCCTTGCCAATGATGTTGCCAAGATTGGGTTTGAGGTTGAGATGACCAAGGTTGCCAAGGAGGGAGTGGGTCCCCTTTAGTTTGATATGGATGTGAATAAGCTTGACATTGTGAAGTAGGTCCTTGCATCATATCAATTTGACTAGGCTGCGAGGGTCTTATTGGAGCTACATAACATAGCTTCTTTGGTGATTGCCTTGCTCCATTGTCTTCTTGGTAAAATTCTTTAAACCTGGGGAATGATGAACAACATTTAGTAGCATATGATTCTGCATGGATAACAAAAATATCTGCATCTTTTTTTTTCTCATTTTGCATTCTTAACATTTCTACTTGTTCACTTAGATTGCTAAGAATTTATGTTTTAAAGTTATCAAGCAAATTTCCAAGTCCATCTTGCCTTACCAATGTTGATGTTGATTTACTTTCTCTTTCCCTTCCTCTTGATATGCGCTTGCATGTTTCACAAATTTCTTTAAATGGAAATTGGTATACATCTCCTCTACTCATGAGATTAAGGAGATCAATCCACTCATCCCTAATTGTTCTAAGTAAGGGGGTTTTTAGTGTGTCAAATCCTAGATGATGCATTTTTTCCTTCTTAACATTATACATGAATCTCTTTGTTAGATCCTCAAGGCTCTCTTCTTCTTCTTGGTTCATTATAGAAATTTCTTCTCTAAGATCATCATATTTATATTTTTATAAAAATATATTTTACATATCATTCCATGATCATATTGAATTAGTACCTAGACTCATGAACCATTTAATAGCTCTATCCTTCAATGTTGTAGGAAAAAATCTCAGTTTTTGAGTGTGTGATAAGTAGCCATAAGACCTAAAAAGTATCTCAAATTCAAAGAGAAACGTTTCTGTATCCTCTATCCTCATACCAGGGAAGTTGGGAAGGAAAGATGGAGGGATGTTCTTCATAGGTACACAAATTTCCATATCTTGAATGGGATACCCAATAAGATCCTCTTCATTGTCATCATATCCATCCATCTCTTCTTCCTTCAAAAGTGTATGGTAATGTGGTTCTTACTACACCACGTGGTCAAGTGGGGGGGTTGGTGTTGGAGAAGTATTTTAAAAAAATATTCTAAGTATCCCTACTCCTATAAAAATCAGATTTTTTTGTATTTTTCAATATTTCGGAAACAAAATGAAAAATGAAAGCAGAAAATAATGCTAAAATAGAATCAAAGCATCTACTAGACACCTCCCTGGCAATGGCACCAAAAATTGTTGAGCCCTGGTATTGCACCAAGAGTGTTGCAACACCCAGGGGCTTCCCTACTTTACTTTATCAACCTGGGGTTCGTACAAACTTTGAGATGACAATGCTATATACACAGAAGATGCATTATGTTCATGTCATCCTCTTCTTCTTTACGAAAGGGTGCTATTTCTTAAATTATGAGAACATCTAGAAAGTAAATTACTGGAAGGAAATGACAGAAAGGAAATTAAATTAAATTACTAAAAAGAAATGACAAGAATGAAACTAATTTAATTGGCAGAAAGGAAAATGACTGAAAAGAAACTAAGCTAACTTGCTGAAAATAAATGGCAGAAATGAAACTAATTCTAAACCATACTTAACTTGGCTAAATGGATAAATGCATTCTAGTTATCCTATGATCTATATACCATGCTCTTATCTGTGCAACTAAACTATCCATGACTTAATTCTAACTAAAAAGAGTTAATTTTCATCTTAGAGGAAGAAAAAGGGTGAAAAGAGGCTAATGGGTGAGTTTAAACATGAAACGAGGTTTGGAAGTGGAAAGAGGGGTTTAAACCCATAGAAAAATTTATTATAACGTGAGAAATGACTTTGGAGTGGAAAGAACTCAAAAGTGCGATGGTGGAGTGCGATGGAGGACAAAATTCGCGATGTGTGATGTCGTGATCACAACTTCGAAAGTTTAAATGGATAGCAATAAGGACTTAATGGAATAAACTAAATTGTTTGAAGTGCGAAGTGCGACGAGTGATGTGGCGGGTCACAAATCTCAATATCGCAAGTTTAAATGGAAAGTGGTAAGGACTTGATAGAATGAACTCAAATGCGCGAAGTGCGATTTGCGATGTGGTAAAGGTTGCGGGCTGCGATCTACGATGTGGTATGTTCAGCAAAGTGCGATTTGTGATATGGTAAAGGTTGCAGGCTGCAATTTGTGATGCATATGACATGGCGGTGAAAAGAAGAAAGGGAAAAGTTGCGATTTGTGATATGCAATGTCGCAATCGCAAGAACAAGCAATAAGAGTTAAAGGTAAAAGCTAAGAGTTGCGAAGTACAATTTGCGGTTTTTCCATATCGCAATCGCAACAAATGAGAGGTAAGTGTTAAAGTGAACATTAAATGTTGCGATTTGCGAAGTGCGACGTACAGTAGCAGGAGTCTTGAGGAGGAAGGCGGAGGTTGGTTTTTTGATGTTTTTCAAGCGCTTTTGTGTTAAAATGAGTTCGGCGACGGTGACCGACAGAATGAAGGAATAAGGTAGGAAATCGACGAAGGAGAGCGGTAAGTCTTTAAGGAAAAAGGTAAGCAATGCGAAGTGTGATTTGTGATTTTGCAATATCGCAATCTCAAGGAACAAGTGGTAAGTGTTAAAGGTAAACGTTAAAGTTTTCTATTTGTGAAGTGCGATGTACGGTGGTGAGAGTCTCGAGGAGAAAAGGAGGAGGTCAGGTTTTCGATGGTTTTGAATGGTTTTCACGTGTTTTTCATAAAAAAGGGAAGGTAGTGAGAATAAGTGGGAAAAAGTAGAGTTTAATAATAGTGCACAAAGCGTAACATCAAAGATGGAAGGAAGATGAAAGAGGAAGTGGGAGGTGTTGGAAAACTTCTCCTAGGATATGTTGCCCATACCTACAATCAACCTGCCTATTATGCAAGAAAGGCAGACAATATGTTCTAGAAAATATAGGCACTAATATAATCTATTTCCAAGAAATCATAAGCGAGAAATCATTTTTGGTCTGTGGGGAAGGTTCTACCCTCCTTGAGCTCTATTGACATAGTTGAGAGGGGCACGCTGGCCTCACAACTTTATGGAGTTTATCAACTATTCTACCATTCGGTAAGAAGATTAAATCTATAGTAAAAGAGAATAGGAAGAAAACTAAAACATCAATAAAAACACTAGCAAAATAGCTAAATTCCCAGAAGAAAAATTAGCTAAATGAAATGAAATAAAATCATGAAACAACAGAGAAGTCGAGGCACATGGGTTGGACCCTAACCCACGAGCCCAACTCTCTGGAATTAAATCAGTAAAATGGAATCTCTCTACTCATTTCATGAAAAGGGAAATTCTGTTACATCCATAAAAGCTTTAACAAATCCTAATGGCTTTACAACAAAAATTTGAATCCAATGGAATGGAATGGAAGTTGACTAGAATCAACTCACTGGCTAACTAACTAACTCCTTCCTAGCTCTAGCTTTGCTCTATTTATTCTACAGGGAAGCTACCAACAACTCCCTTGAAAAAATGGTGATTGAGTCCATTTTGACTCCAAGTAAACATAGATTGAGTGCCCTTCGTTTTCAGTTGCTTGGCTTCCCCTTGGAATTCAATTTTCTGGAGACTCCAAGTGAAGTATGGCTTGAGTGCACTTGGTAGTGAATTGTTTGGCTACCTCTAGAATTCGAATTGCTGGAGGGGGATCTTATGAGGATCCTTTGGCTACCTTTGAGAGTTAAGTAGGGTGGACAATCCCCTTGAATCTCTCCAAGATTTCTCCCTAATTTCCTGATGTTGTGCTCATTTATTCTCCAATATTGATCTTCCAGTGGAAGGGAGGAAGTCCCTAAATCATCTCCTTCTCCAAATCTATATAATCTGCCAAATATTCTCACAATATTATACAAAAATAACCAATATTAGGCACAAATATTGAATTACCTTTAAACCTTCCTAAGAAAATATTAAATCATAATAAAACATTATTAAGTGTAGAAGGAGATATTTAATATATCATTTTATGTGTGTAAGGAAGGCAGATGGGCTTAAGAAAGGTTAGATGGGCCTTATTTTATGTTTAATTTAGAGGCCCATCAATGACCTCCCTTTATACCAAGGGTTGGCGGGTTGTCATAAGAGCATAATTCAGCAAGGTTCTTTCCAATAGAGTCACATTTATCTCCCCATATTGGTTCATCAATGCTAAAACCTGACTTGTCCTTTAAAGTGAGTGTTTTTCTTAGTGTTTCGGTTCGATATCTTCTTCGAATTGTTGAGGCAGATGAGGTGGAGCTAACAATACAATAACATCTACAATGGTATTTGGGCTTGTGGACTTGATTTCATCGATTGTTTTGAAATGAAAGCATTGATAATGGAAGGTTGGATCATCTTCCAAAGATGGTTTGAAAGTCGATGCAGAAAACAATTAAATCTCACATTTGTTGTTTAGGTGGTTGTAGTTTGGGTTTGTTTGTTTAATTGTTCCATTCGAAACAATATATAGTTTCCTAAATTAGATTAGATTATAAAGTGATTCAGCCAATTCAGAAAATGCAGAAAGGTGACTCTCATCTCTATCACGATCAATAAGGTCATAGCGGAAGAATTTTTCGGAGCCACGCATGGTGCTGTAATTTTTCAAGGTTGTCTTTTTCGATGCTCTATCTTAGACTGACCAATAATTTTGGTAGGGTTTGAGTGCCTTGAATGATACAATTGTAGTTGTGGTCGTATTCATCGAAGTTACAATAGATGACATAATCTCTTGCGCTGATGAAGAGCTTGATTGTGATTCGCCTGCCTTTGCATGTAATAGTGTTAATGAGTCCTTAAGAAAATCTCCTTTACATCGCACAACCAAAATTTCAAGAACTTGAATGGAACTGGTGTGAATGAAGGGGGGGGGAATTAATGTAGAATCCTTTGTTATGCAGGAATAATGAAAATACAAAAAAACAAAAGAAGTTTAATTCAGAATTTAATCTTATGAAGAGTTTTGAAACACTATACAAGCTTCTTTTTTAAGAAAAATGGCTGAGCCGATTTGGATGTCTTCAAATGCAACCTGTGTGCTATACGCAGATGGTAGAAAAGTCTTTTTTTGATGCGCCCCATCAAAGAGATTTATGTGGAAGTGCGAGGATGTAGTTTTTAAAGAGGTAACAGAGTCGATGTCGATTGTTTGGAGTAGAGGTTGAATCTCCGTGGAACCATTCAGCAATAGAGGGATGGAACTCTCAGTCATGGTTGGCTCCATGATATTAGAAAAGTACAACCTTATTTTTGTAATGGTAATACCTGCAATTCATTTGAATGCATTGGTAGATATATTAAAGCATAAAATAATATGTAAATGAAGCATGAATTAGAATTGCAAATATAATTTATATCATGATTTTCTCAATATGCATTTTAACTACCCTATTCTCCTCTTCTACAAGATTTCTTATTTAATACCTATCTTATAGATTCGTTCGTATTGAACACTTATATTTCCAATTGGATGCATCACCAGAAAACCACCAAAAATTCCCTTTCCTTATCCAATTCCACAAATACCATTTTTTAGGAAAACTTTCCCCTACAACACCTTCTAAGACTCTTCATAAGAAAAAACATCAAGTATGCTACAAGAAAAAGGCCACATCTCAGGTCTTCCTCCATGAGAATTTTAAATTTTAGATATTTCTTCAAAGGAATTTGGTTTAGGTCATGGGAAATATGCAAGCAAAATAAATTGGATTTGTATTGTGTAACATAAATTTCATCACATATATAACGATTACAAGTGAAATATGTTCCACAAGGAAAGACATTGAAACCACTGATGTTGTTAGTATCATAGGAAGAGAAAAAGTGACATAAAGTAATTGTATGATTTTGCAACCGATATAGCTAGGTAATCTGAAGCTATCTATTACCTAGGTCTTTAATATTTATTGTAAAATGTACCTTCAAGATTAAACATAGGAATCGTAA
Organism: Pinus albicaulis; assembly: GCA_034641835.2. Taxonomy (NCBI): domain Eukaryota; kingdom Viridiplantae; phylum Streptophyta; class Pinopsida; order Pinales; family Pinaceae; genus Pinus; species Pinus albicaulis. The sequence goes on from CM076576.1 coordinate 512,230,134, forward strand.
TGAAGGCATTCCTTCCTATTCAATTTGGAATTTGGGTTTGTCGTTGGCCGATTTATTTCAGAGAGAGGTATATGCAGATTCCATAATAGTCATCAGGAAACCATCCAATTCTAGTCATTGATATCATCATGGATGGTGATTAGAATAATTTCCATATAAAATTCTAATAGTTAGTTGTAGCTTCTTCAAATAACCTTCTCTCAGGTTGAGGTGCATCATCTTTAGATTAGCATCTAGTAGCTACTCAACCTTAGATAGAACAGAGGGTTAAATCTATTACCAAGAAATAAATATTCTTCTTTAAACATTAAACCAACATCTTCTCCACATAAGGTAGGGGTTCTCATTGCAATGACTTTTGGTGGCATCTCGTTTTCTCCTTTTATTAGATTTTTTTAGGAAGCTTGTTCTTATCTATATAAAAATTACATTGGAATAATGTTCAAAATTGATAAATAATGATGAATACTTCAAAGAATGAGAGTACTTCAAGAGAGGAGGATAGATAATGTGCAGTAAAAAAAGTGTGCTTAAATCATAATTGAAAATATAATTTATATCATGATTTACTTCAAGAATAACATGACAAAAAATATGGAAATTTATAATTTATTTTCTCCCAGGGTTTTCTCTTCTTTCCTTAACAATTTCACCACAATATAATGGATCAACATTGTAAGAATCGGTGCAAACATAAACACTTTGAATGTAAATTAAAATTACTTAATTAATATATGTTGTAAGATGCTTCAAAATAAAATAGATGACCAAGGGGTTCAAACCTATGTTCAGTTATTGGCTCCTCCTTGGTTTGTTGAAAAGTAGTAATTTATAACTCGGTTTAGGGTATGATATCTTTCATTCCTCACAATTTCTGGGTCTTGAAATTTATAGATTAGATTTAATGTGAAAAAGAAATACAAACTGCAGGTTTTTTCTAACTACCCATATTTGGGCACACTAATGCTTCAAGGGCTCTTTGTTAATAATTTTTGGCAATAAGGATTCAAGTTCTTTAGTGCAAGGTCGAAATTTTACTTGAAAAAAAACTACTTTGCTTAATTTGAACCCTGAGTCTCCCGGGTAAATATCATAAGAAACTATAATAAATCTTACAAGCCAAATTGCATAGTCTGAAAGTGATCCTAGTGCTCCAGAATTAGCTATCAAATCTAAGTAAAAGAGCATCCTGAGGATCCTCGGTCCAATCATGAAGCCTGTGAAATTTGGTAATATTTCTTCTTGTTTTACAATATAGACAGTACACATTAGAAAATAAACAGGGGTGAAATTCTAAAGTGTAAAGATACATGAGTGTTACAAAGTTTAGGAATTTCAATGGGTGCTTGGTTTAGTGACAATGGTGGTCTACTTCATCCTATGATGTCACCTATTGCACTCTCAGAGAGAAATGTATGGGTGGGATTATGAAACCGATTCTTCCTAGGTGGACTACCCATTTGAGAAAACGGGAACATCACATTGCTCATAACCAAAGATTTAACTTTTAGGAAAAGCATACATGCGAGTAGACACTGGTTCCACCAAATCCTTTGTAATATAAATTAATGATTTCTGGACTAATACAAGAGGCTTGGAAATGACAATATATGTATGGGATAAGGTTTTTTGCATGGCTGCAATGGGATTATTTGCAATGAAGATAAATATTTAGAAAAAATAGACCTAAAATATTTACAAAACTAAAGTTGTTTTAAGGAACACTCCCCACTGACTAGGAAAAAAATGAAGTACTACAAAAGGGAGTTGTCTCATATATCTAGAGAAGCTGCTAGCCCTCCATCAATGCAGTAAGACATCGGATTTTTAAAAGTACAAGATAATGAGAAAATTCTTATTAAAGCTAATAAAACCTCATAGCCCAATCAGAGCAATCCTACCCCTATTATATGCTGGACATTGGGTTCAACGCTCCCTGTGTGTTTCGCGACATGGACTAACTGCCTCTCGTGGATCCTAACTCTAGCGATTGTAGCAGATATTAAGGCCTGCGGGTTTTGGTCTAACAGCAATCGTGATTCCAACAAGTGGTATCCAAGCGATAGGTCTCGAGTTATAAACTCACCTAGCTCGCGTTGGGGGGGGAGATTGTTGGAAATTGGGTTCAACACTCCCCGTGTGTTTCACGACATGGACTAATGGCCTCTCTTGGATCCTAACTTTGGCGATTGTAGAGGAGACTAAGGCCTGCGGGTTTTGGTCTAACGGAAATCGTGATTCCAACAATTGTGGTTAGATTTTTTCTATCAAGCAGGAAAATAAGGTGAGTGTGTCAAGTAGAAAAATAAGGACACAAATTAATATGTACTTCAACTTCAAATGAGACACATACAAGTTTAACAAGGAAGACAACATTGAATCGGCATTTTGACTGAGGAAGCTTACAATCTAACTCAAGTAATAATATTCCAACGCAATAATTAATTTCTTTAGAAATATTTCTACAGTGACTAGAAGACAGAACTCAAAATAACATTTCTGTAATTTTCCTATATTGTCTCCTGATGATGTCTTTAATGACAACTTCTTAATAAAAAATTTAAGAACCTGTCAGAGCTATAATTCCTTAACCTACAATTGAATTATGCTTTACAGCAGATAGGATACAACAATCATCGATGCATTACTTCAGTGGGAGAATCTGTGTGACTGTTGGCAGTTAACATCAACTGAGGAGTTTCTATGCAGCATGAAAAAAAAAATATGGAAACTTATAATTTATTTGCTCACAGGGTTTGCTCTTCTTGACTTAACATTTTCACCACAATATAATGGAGAAAAATTGTAAGAATCGGTGAAAACCTAAAGACTTGAAATATAATTAAAATCAATTAATTAATATATGTTGTGAGATGCTTCAAAATCTAATAGATAACCAAGGGGTTCAAACCTATGTTCATTTATTGGCTCCTCCTTGGTTTGCTGAAAAGTAGTAATTTATGACTCGGTTTAGGGTATAATATCTTTCATTCCTCACAATCTTTGGCTCTTGAAATTTACAGATTAGCTTTAATGTGAAACAGAAATGAAAACTGAATGTTTTTTTATAAATACCCATATTTTCACACATTTGATGCTTCAAGAGCTCTATGTTAAGAAATTTTGGCAGTAAGGATGTTAGTTCTTCAGTGCCAGGTCAGGATTTTACTTGAAAAAAAAACTGCGTTGTTTAATTTGAACCCTGAGTCTCCTAGGTGAATATCATAAAAAACTATAATAAAGCTTACAAGCCAAATTACACAGTCTGAAATTGATCCTAGTACTCGAGAATTAGCTATCAAATCTGATTAAAAGAGCATCCTAAGGATCCTCAGTCCAACCATGAAGCCTATGACATGGAAAAATTTCTTCTTGTTTTGCAATATAGACAGTACACATTAGATAATAAACAAAGGTAAAATTCTGAAGTGTAAAGATACAAGAGTGTTACAAAGTTCAAGAATTTCAATGGGTGCTTGGTTTAGTGACAATGGTGGTCCGCTCCATGCTATGATGTCACCTATTGCATTCTCATAGAGAAATATATGGGTGGGATTATGAAACTCATTCATCCTAGGTGGACTACCCATTTGAGAAAACAGGACCAGGACATTGCTCATAATCTCATACTTAAATTTTAGGAAAAGCATACATGCAACTAGACATTGGTTCCACCAAATCCCTTGTTATATAACTTAATGATTTCTAGACTAATACAAGAGGTTTGGCAATGAAAATATATGTATGGGATATTGAGGGTTTTTTCATGGCTACAATGGGATTATTTGAAATGAAGGTAAATATTTAGAAAAAATAGACCTAAAATATTTATAAACCTAAAGTTCTTTTAAGGAACACTCCCCACTGACTGGGAAAACAATGAAGTACTGCAAAAGGAAGTTGTCCCATATATCTAGAGAGGTTACTAGACCTCGATCAATAATTTAAAACTAAATTATTTATAAAAATAAATTTGATATGGCCAAGACATATAGATTTCCTTTAAGGAAAAACATATAGGCTTTCTTGATCTGCCAAAATCTTCTATATATATAGATAGGCTTTCTTGATATGACCAAAAATTCTATATGTACATGATAGAAAAATTTGGTCTTTTTGAGACTTGCATTTATTTTCATTGAATTATTATGATTAGTATAGATATGGGAGACTGGAAAAGAAGTGGTACCATACATAGGTCCAACCCCACCTAAAGGTTTCCACCGTTATGTATTTCTCCTCTTCAATCAGGTGGGTTTTCAACTATGGCATATTCCATAAGGTATGCTTATTTTCTTTTCTTAAGTGAAATAAATTAAGGCTTCTTGTATCTTCAGAAGGAAGAGATAATGGTGGACCCTATTAATGACAGGAATATTTTCAAAGTGAGGAATTTTATGAAGCAACATCGACTGAGCCCTCCAATGGGTGGATCATACTTCTATGCCAAAAGTGGGGATGATATGGAACACACGAGAAATCAGTCTCCTTTCTGATGTAACAGCATGATAAGCTGTCTATGCATACATAGATATTATTTTTGATGTAATATGTAATAGCATTACAAGCAGTTTATGCACATAGAGATATTCTTTCCAATGTAATAGCATGACAAGTAGTTTATGCATATATAGATATTATTTATGATGTAATAGCATGACATGCATTTTATGCATATCGAGATATTTAGTGATAGGTCATAGTGGTTACTGGTTGGCTTCCATTGTAAGCCCATCCATGCCCACCCATTTATTAGTGGAGAGCTACATGGAAATTGTGTATGTTGTCAATACAATCACCTGAATTTTTTGTCTCATAACAACCAAGATATAAAGAGATTAAATTTTTTTTATTGTAGTTGGAACAGATAAGTTTTTATATATAACTATATCGAGTAGTAGTAAATCTCCATTGAAACATAGTAGTAGCTGGGAAAAAATAAAAATAGAGGAGGAACTTATTTTTTCTCTATGAAAATCAGTTATCTAGTAACATCCCTATAGAACTAGGTGACTCTTCTAGTCTAACTTGTGAGATCCGGAAGCACAGAAGAGGCACGTGTATGCTATCAATACAATCAACTGAATTTTTTGTCTCATAAAAACTAGAATAGGAAGAGATTAAATTTGTTTATTGTAGTTGGAACAAAGAAGTTGTTATATTTAACTATACAGAGTAGTATTAAAGCTCCCTTGAAACAGAGTAGTAGTTGGGAAAAATTAAAAACAGAGGATGAAATTGCTTTTTCTCTATGAAAATCAACTATTTGGTAACATCCCTATAGAATTAGGTGATTTTTCTAGTCTAACTTGCCAAATCCAGAAGCATAGAAGAGGCACGATTTTTTTTTGACATAATGACCGAAAGGGATGTCGTTGCCTGGACTAAAATGATTGTAGGACATGCACAACATGGGGAAGATGAGAAGGCTATTGAACTCTTTGAACAAATAAAATCTGAAGGAATCAAGCCTAATTACGTAACATTTGTCAGTGTACTCTCTACATGGAGCCATGTAGGCCTAATTAATTAAGGTTGGAAATAATTTGAATCCATGAATAGAGATCGCAGCATTGAGCCAACTATGGACCACTGTGCCTGCATGGTAGACATTCTTGGCCATGTTGGACGCCAAGAAGAGGCACATAATTTGATTAATCAAATTCCATTTAAACCCAATGCTTTGGTATGGCTAAATTTGCTTGGAACTTGTAGGATCCATGGTGAGATGGAACTCGAGAAACATGCACCAGAGCATATTCTTGAGTTGGAACCAGAAGATGCTGCAACCTATGTGTTTTTGGCCAATATGAATGATTTTGTTGGCGATTGGGACAATGTAACAAAAATAAGGAAAATGATGACTAAGAGGGGCATTAAAAAGGAGGTTGGACAGATCTCGATTGTTGTCAAGAATAGGGTGCACACATTTGTTTCATGTCATAAATCTCTTCCACAAACAGATGTGATATATGAAAAGTTGGATGAGTTGAGAAAGGAAATGAAAAAATGTTGGGTATGTGCGTGATATAAACTTTGTGCTGCATGATGTGGAGGAAGAAAAAAATAGCAGCTTGTCTCACAATAATTTCATTTGAATGGAATCGTGTACAGGTCAATTATAGCTGCTAAACAACGAGCAGAAGAATGTAGCATAAAAAGTGTTAAAAATACCTATTGTTTGAAATTCTTCGAGGTAAATTTCCTTGCAAAAATATACTTCATCATTGTTGAGTCCAGTCAGTAGGTACAAGTTTGAAACAAGCCCCTAGTATCCAGCTGAAGCTATGTGACTCTCTCTAGAAAATTTAATTGGGTCGTCGCAAAGAAAGAGCATAAGCACAGAAGAGTAAATAAAATCTAGAAAGATAAGTGCATAAGAGTAAATAAAATCTAGAAAGAATAACTGAAAATAGAGAAATACTAACCTAATAGGAGAGGAAATCTGATCATCCTGACCATATTTTCCGGAAGCTATTGGTCATGTAGGTCCTAAGCCGGGAAGCTGTTGGTCGTGAAGAGTAATGGGGAATTGAATACAACCGTTGTTATCTCTTTTCTCGTTTACAACCATTTTCGTGAGCCACCATCCAAGTCGCTACCATCTACAAGTTAGGGTATCATAATAATTATTTCTTGAGCATGGGCCTTTGCCATGTAGAAGTTAGGGTAACCAAATTATTATCCGAGCATGAGAAGCTGCCATCTAGAAGTTAGGGTAGAATACCGACCTAATTAATTATCTATTCTGCATAGGTAGAATATCAACCTAATTAATTATCCATTATGCACTGTATCAATACCAGAAAAGAAATGTCGACTAAAAAATTTATTCCCTAATTCAAAATAAAAGGCCTATCGGCCTAAATATATTGCATTACGAATGTTCTTTACCATTTCATTTAAAATTGACCGGGTTGGGGGGGATTTAAAAAATGACAGAAGTGTATGGAATATATTGAATTATGATTGTTCTCATAATATAGCTTAATTTTAAGTTCTTTCTATATGTTTAAATAGAGTATTAACTTGGATTTTTCATGAATTGTAAGAAGAAGTAAGCGATTATTATTATTTTTTAAAATGATAACGGTGTAATAAATTTTACAATATTCTCAATTTTTTTCATTTTACAATTTATTATTTGAAATTTGAAATTTTATAATTATTATTTTAAATGCCTACTTAATTATTATTTGTTTAGTATTCAAAGTATCAAAATCATTATTTATAAAAATAATACATAATGTGATATAGAAAATCCATCTAAGTTTTAATATTTTTCTCTATATTCTGAAATACAAGTTACTCAACTATGTAAAAATAATTTGGTAGGCATCTAGGATCAATGTTAGGATTTTTTTCGTGCCTCAACTTGCATGCTTAAAGTCCATATGATTAGCCATACATGTCTAAGTATTGGGGGTTTCCGTGACATGCATTCAATACCATGGTGATCAATATGGTAGGTGCAATTGTGGGAGGCACAACTTCTACATGTGAAATTCAATTGAGGTGATATTTTGCATTGTTGAAAATATTATGATGTGTAGAATAGTATTGAGGGGATGGGAGCTATGCATGTAATGTTTTGATCCCAAAATTTTTCATTTGATCCTTCAAATTGGCACAAAAAATTATTAGGCCCCTAATCAAAAAATGGGGACTTGCCCTAAAGTGGGCCTTGTAATCCATTTCTTGATCAATTCAAGTTGTACAAGCAATAAAGTGAAATGAAAGAAAGAAAATGAAATAAATAGAGATAAATCTAACATAAAGCATAGTAAAATGGTGAAAACCCAACTTTTATTAATAAATTAAATACCATAATACTATAAAACATAAAACGGCTAGAATGATGGTAGTTATCTCTTAAGAGAGATAGAGATGGTGGATACTTGTAATTTCAAAAACTATTAGAATAGGATAAAAGAATGACCTTTAGAAAGAACCATAGAGGTTTAAAACCATAACCCTAGAAGATGAAATGCCAAAGATCCTTGAGGTTGTTAGTTGGTACAACATTTTCTTAGGAGTTTAACTTTTGCATACAATATACATTTGGGGTGCACAATAGCTCATTTGAAATAACTCTTTGAGTAATACAACTTTTGACTTGGGCCAAGGCAAACCCTAACCACATAAATTGTCAAAACATGTCATTTAAGGTCTGAAAATGGGTTGAGAAGTTTGGGACCAAAATATCATAGAAAAAATGCCAAGAAGATAAAGAACCACAAAGATAGTGGAAGAGGTGGGTGGCCATAAATATGCACTTAAATTAGTGGTCTGCATTATGTCAAGTTCCCTCATCAGATGGGGAAACTTATAATGAATTTAGCTTCTAGTGAGCCACTAGCCTTGGTGAAGTAGTTGTTCTCCTTTAAAAATATAGTAAAATTCTATGTGTTACTAGTGGTCTCCTTTGTATTGGTTTCCATGATTTGATCCATTGTATCATATTCAATGTGCTTAAGATTAGGTTCTATCAGGCCCAATTTTTTATTTCCTCCGAGGTATCCAATAGAGGTGGAAAATATGTTCGAAGCAACTCTAAATTAAAAACTTTGTGTGGGCTACCAAAAGGGGGACTTCTCAATTCAAAATCATTTTCACCCAAAATATTTATAATTGTATAAGGCCCATATTATAGTGTTTTAAGCTTCTTGTGGACCCTATGAGGCACTCGTTCTATAAATGAAACAAAACCTTATCACCAACCTGAAACTTGTGTGGAACCCTATTGTTGCAGTAAAAAATACCCTAAGGTCTGGGTTGAGGGACCTAACAGAGCACAAGGCATACAACAACAAGAAGCAATCAAACTAAAGGTCATAATGCTTAAATTAGTAAACTAGGGAGATATGATCTTCCCTATATGTCCTACGTTTGAGGCCGTTCCTGTAGGGTGCAAACCCTGTTAGGTCCCTATATTACTAGTATATTCCCTTATTGTTGTTAGTGTAACCTCCTTATTGTTATTGTTGTACCCCTGTAACCACCATATTGTTATTATTGTGCCCTTAAATTATTATTGTTAGGTCAGCTAGGATTACATTGTGGCCCCATGGACTCCTATATATAGAAAGGAGATTTTGTCATTTGTATCATGAAAGAATTTTTCATTTATGTAATGTATTTGAGGTTCCCCCCCCCCCCTAAGTGGCTTATACCTAAGGCGTTGATCTCTCTTTTCTTCTATTTTTGGAGCTGGTTTCATAACATTTGGTATCAGAGTTTTGGATTATAGGGTTTCGTTTCTCCAAAAAGATAATCATGAAATTTTTGTTATAAATTTGTTTCTATGAAGTTTCAAAAGTTGAAATTTTTACAAAGATAATCCGAAATCCTGAGGAATGTCGTGTAAAAATTTCAAATCTTGGTTCGCAATATTTTTGGAGATATGATCTGTGGAAGTTAGGATTTTTTTAGGCTCCCTAATTTAACCTAAAACAGGTCATCATGGCATTTGCGCTATAAATATTTTTCTACAAAGGTTTAGAAGCTGAAATTCTTACAGAGCAAAGCCTCAATCCTATGGAACTTTCTGTACAAATTGAAAATCTTGGTTCGCAAAATTTTCGGAGATATGATCTGTGGAAGTTAGGGTTTTTTCAGGCTCTCGAATTTCATCTCAAAGAGGTGACCGTGGGAAAATTTTCATAGCTCTCTCTCTGAGCATCAGATTGGAATTCTGTAAAAGGTTTCCACAAGTACATGAAATTTAGTTTCCTTTGTATCAATTTTAGAGCCAAACGAAGGAAATAGTGAAATGTGTCACGTTGTACAAGTTCGCTCTACTGAACGAGGGAATAATTAGGTCATTGTGGGAGGTTGGGCATAAATTTGTCTTGAAGAATCCAAATCGTGTCAGAACTATGGCATTGGAAAGAATATTCAGAGTGCTACTACAGGGCCAAATTTTAGATATTGAAGATTCGAAATCACAGAGATAATTCAATTTCAATATCGAGCTCCTCAAAAACAAGAAAAAGGTGTGTATTTTTTTTTCCCGAATTGCATAATTCTTGTTTGAAGAATCAATTTGAATTGACTCCAAGGGCATATTTTATAATATATATCAAAAGTAGGTTCTAAAATTTCCCCTAAAAATAATTCAACACCTATTAAGCCTTCAGAAGGCTCTACTATGGCTCATAAAGATGAAGAAATGCAACATGACATATCAAAATTAAAAGAGCAAGTGTACCAAATGTTTCTTTCACGAAGAGCAACAAAAAATGAAATGGATGTTTTGAAGAAAATCGTGGAAGCTAAGATGGATGGTTTGAAGAAAGGCGTAGAAGCTACGATGGATGGTTTGAAGAATGGTATGGAAGAAAAAATGGAAGGTTTGAAGGAAGGTTTGTCAAAGTTGATACAAGAAATTATTCCTAATGGCGAAAAGATAGTAGACAAAACTCATGATGAGAACAAAATAAATGTTAATCATGATTTCATAAACTCTAATGTTGGATTGAAGAACCACCATATTCCAAAGATGGATATGAGGAATTTTGATGGTAAGGATCCCGTAACATGGATACTACAGATGGAGCAATATTTTGATCTCAATAATGTGCAAAACACACAAAAGGTACGCATTGCAACTTTACATTTAGAAAAAAATACATTTGTATGGTATCGATGGCTTTGCTCTCGTAAAAAAAAATTCACTTGCTGAATTTTTACAGAGGAAATTATATCACATTATGAGGGTACAAAGAGCAATACCTTCTTTAGCCAACTAATAAATCTCAAACAAAAGGGTTCAGTGGTGGAGCACATTGAGGACTTCCAAAAATTGAATATAATGGTAACTGATATTCCAGAGGAACACAGGATTTATGTCTTCATAAGGACTTTAGATCATAACATCCAACATGAAGTTCTCATTTGGGAACTTGATTCATTGGAGAAGGAATTCAAGTTGGCAAGAAAAATTGAATGCACAATTATGGCGACAAGGAAGCCTACCACTCACATCTATAAAGATGGAAGTGTTGCTACTCCTAGAATTCCACAACCTTCAAGGTTGACACCACAAAAATTGGAAGAAAAAAGAGCAAATGGGCTTTTCTATAGTTATGATAGCAAATACACTAAAGGTCATAAGTGTGCTGAGAAGAAATTATTTTACATATATTGTGAAAAGGAGGAAGAAAATGAGCAAGAAAATTCAAAAGAAGAGGATATACACCAGGAACCAACCCTAGAAGAAGAAGAAATTAGTATAACCATATCGTGTAATGCATTGGCAGGAATTACCACTCCTCAAACTCTCAATATAGAAGGACATGTCAAGAAGAAAAAGGTAATAGTGTTGATTTCTTCGGGTAGTACCCATAATTGTATTCATTGTAAGGTAGCCAAGGAATTGAATTGTTTCCTATACCCACCACCAGAATGTCAAGTGATGGTTGCAAATGGAGGAACTATAAATTTCTCTGGAAAATACCATAATATCAAGCTATCCATGGGGGAATATGTATTGAATATTCCAATTCTTTCCATCCCAATGGGAGGTGTTAATGTTGTACTAGGAGAACAATGGTTACAATATTTGGGGACGGTAGCTTTTAATTTTCAATAACTTTTATTGAAATTTTTTTTAGAAGGAAAGGAAATCAAATTACGGGGTATCACAGGGAAGCCAGGAAATATAATAATATCTAATGTCATGACAAAGCTTCTGAAGAAATAACAACGCGGTGTAATTGCACAATTATGCTCACTAGAAGTTCCAACATCAAAATCATCTATTTCTCCAGATCTCCAAAAAGTCTTGGACAGTCATTCCAAGGTGTTTGAAACTCCCAAAGGACTCCCACCTATGCATGATCATGATCATGCTATTCATTTGATTCTAGTAAGTATTCCTCGAAAAATATTGCCTTACAGATATCCTTATGCCCAAAAGGGAAAAATTGAACATATGATTGCAGAAATGTTAGAGGCTGGTATAATTCAGTCTATTCAAAGTTATTTCTCTACTCCAGTAGTATTGGTGCACAAGAAGGATGGATCATGGCACATGTTTCTGGATTATAGGGAGCTCAATAAGATCACTATTAAAGATAAATTTCCCATTCCTGTGATAGATGAATTATTGGATGAATTACATGGAGCAATTTATTTTACCAAGTTGGATCTTCGTTCAGGATGTCATCAAATTAGAATGAAGACTTAATATATTCCGAAAACAACATTTTGAACTCATGAGGGTCATTATGAATTTTTGGTCATGCCTTTTGGCCGTACCAATGCACCTTCTACATTTCAAGGGTTGATGAATTCCATTTTCAAACCCTTCCTTAGAAAATTTGTGCTAGTATTTTTTGAAGATATAATAATCTACAACAGGTCTTCAAGGATCATGTTCAACATGTTGACAGGGTGCTCAAAATATTGGAGGAGAATCAATTATATGCAAAAACATCCAAATTTTTCTTTGGCGTACAAGAGGTGGAATATCTAGGTCATATTGTATCTCACGAGGGTGTTAAGGTAGACCCTAACAAAATTAAAGCCAGTAAGGAATGGAAAGTCCCCACAACCATAAAGCAGTTGCATGGATTTCTCGGGTTAACAGGGTATTATCGCAAGTTTTTTAAGAAATATGGGAGAATAGCAGCACCTCTAACAACATTATTGAAGAAAGATGAATTTTCATGGACTCCTGAAGCAACTAAGGCCTTTGAACATCTTAAAGAGAATATGTGCCTAGCACTAGTCTTAGCTACGCCATACTTCACAAAAACCTATATTATGGAATGTGATGCCTCAGGAAATGGAATTTGTGTTGTTTTAATCCAAGAAGGAAGACTCATTGCTTTTGAAAGTTGTCCAATCAAATGAAAGTATTTAAAAAAGGCTATTTATGAGAAGGAAATGTTGGCAATACTACATGCACTAAAGAAATGGCGACCTTACCTAATGGGAAGACACTTCAAGGTAAAAACTGATCATGATAGTCTTAAACACCTTTTGGAACAAAGACTATCTTCAGAAGAGCAGAAAAAATGGGTCACAAAGATGTTGGGTTATGACTTTGAAATCATCTACAAAAAAATGGAAGCTAAATGTTGTTGTAGATGCACTCTCAAGAAAGGATGAAGAGGTGGAATCATTGCTTTGTGCTATTTCTATTATCCAACCAGATTGGATAACCGAAGCAAGGGATGAATGGAAGAAGGACGAAGAAGTGTGGACACTCATTCAAAATTTGTAGCAATATCCTAGTACATCCGATAGATTTAGTTGGAAAAATGATTCCTTATGTTATAAAGATAAATTATATATTTTCAAGAATTCCCAACTAAAAAAAAATATTCTTTTGGAATCTCACACTTCTCCTTTAGGACATAGGGGATTTTTAAAAACTTACCACATGGTGAAGAAAGAATTATTTTGGGATGGCCTTAATTCTGATATTCAAAAGTTTGTGGTGGAATTTTTGGTTTTCCAACAAAATAAATTTGACACAATTAATATCCTGGGTATTCTGCAACCTTTATCCATTCCAAGTCAACATTGGGAGGAGATTTCAATGGATTTTATCATAGTTTTACCTAAGTCCAAAGGAAAGAGTGTCATCATGGTGGTAGTTGATAGACTTACCAAGTATGCACACTTGTGTGCATTATCTCATCCATTTAAAGCAAGTACAGTTGATACTACATTTATGGAAACAATTCAAAAGCTACATGGAAACCCGAAGATTATTGTAAGTGACAGAGATCCCATTTTTACAGGAAATTTTTGGACGGAATTATTTTCTTGTTTGGGTACTCAACTAGCTCATAGCTCATCTTATCATCCTCAATCCGATGGTCAAACTGATATTGTTAATAAATGTTTGGAAGGATATCTTCGTCATTTTGTATCTCATAGGAAATTACAATGGGTCAAGTGGTTACCTCTCGCTGAATAGTGGTATAACACTTCCTTCCATACTGCAGCAAAAATGACCCCATTTATGGCACTTTATGGATAGCCTCCCCCTGTCCATCACATCTTCTTTAAGGGAAAATTATAGGGTTCAAGCAGTGGAATATCACATCGAGCATCAACAAGAAGTTCTCCAACTCTTAAATGATAACCTAAATTTGGCACAAAATCGAATGAAACAATAGGCGGATCAACATCGCAGTGACAGAAGTTTTGATGTTGGAGACTGGGTGTTTTTACGGCTACAACCGTACAAAAAAATGACCCTCAACCAAGCTAAGAATGATAATAAATTATCGCCAAAGCACTATGGTCCTTACAAAGTGTTGCAAAAGATTAGTACTATGGCATACAAATTGGAGCTTCTTGCTTCTTCTCGAGTGCATCCATTTTCCATGTTTCATGCTTAAATAAGGTTCTAGGGGACAAACTTCCAGTTCAAACAATATTTCCAAAACTTGATGAGGAAGGAAAAACCATATTGGAACCTAAAGTAGTCACAAAAGTAAGAACTCGATAGCTATGAAATCGATCAATTTCAGAGTATCTCATCAAATGGAAGAACTTACCCACTGAAGATTCTATATGGGAGGATGAGAATTTTATACAGAAGCACCTGAAGCTACTCAAGTGTTGAGGACAACACTTTTTTGAAGGAAAGGAGCATGTTAGGTCCCTATATTACTATTATAGTTCCTTATTATTGTGAGTGTAACCCCCTTATTGTTATTGTTGTACCCGTGTAACCCCCATATTGTTATTATTGTACCCTTACATTATTATTGTTAGGTCGGCTAGGATTACATTGTGGCCCCATGGACTCCTATATATAGAAATGAGGTTTTGTCATTTGTATCATCAAAGAATTTTTCATTTAGATGATGTATTGGAGGTTTCCCCCTCTAAGTGGATTATTTCTAAGGCGTTGATCTCTCTTTTCTTCTATTTTTGGAGTTGGTTTCATAACAAACCCTCTGCTTCTCCACGTGCTTCAAGACCTGTAACTCAATCAAGAAAAATCACATAGACTAGTTGTACAACATATGTATCCTAAATCTTAGTATGTTAGATCATATAAACTCATAAAATATAACATGAAATAAATGATTACAAGTTCATTAACATGATAAGAGACATATAAAATCATTACATGAGGAATAGGACAGAACTTTTTTATTGATGTATGTAAAAGAAATGTGCAGATATCACCTGAAATTACCCATGGTTCCAAGTGAAACCATCCTCCAGATCTGTCCATCCCTAGCCTCAAAAATCTTCTTCCATAAGAGGTGCACAAGGATGTCACATAAAGGGGGTGAACATCACACAGAAGGAAACAAGGGTTTCTTGAACTTGGGAAGTGTAGGAGGCACATGGATAATTAGACTTGATCTAGGCTATAACAAGCTATAGTATCAATGCTTTCTCTCTCCTCCCTGAGGCCTTACCAATGAGGTGTATTTATACTTCCTCAAAACAGTTTTTTCAGTTGGGAAATAGTTTGGCCACGCGCTGGTGTAGGTGGGCTTCAGTTAAACCCATAAACCTTGCTCGATTAATAGGGATTTATATATTTTTTAATATTTTAAATTATATACGAGGGTTAAATATGAGTATTCCCACATCTGCATGTCTGTAAGACAGGGCAGAGTCATGTATGGAATTCATAATAATGTTTTTTAAGAAAATGACTAAGTCTTAATGGAAAGTTCTTCCCAAGGCCAATACATAGATCATCAAGTATATAAAGGTGATAAATGTTGTTATAACAGATGCCCCCTAATATATGAATTCAGAAGTGGTACATGATGGCCGAAATGTATTATGTGCATAAGAAAGAATCTTGCAAGGACTTGAGAGGACTTCACCAGATTTCAGCCTGCCAAAAACCAATAAAAGAAATCATAAAGTAAGCTCATGTCTAAGGTGGGCATAAGCATGCTCAGTGAAAGTAAAGCATGTCTACATAAAAATTATGTAGCGGATTCAATATGTATACAAGTATAGTAGAACTATAAATTACATAGTGAATCATCTGATCACTTCCCAAAAGTGTATATCAAAGTCATATCAAAGTATCACATATAGAAGACTGATCAATGATGCTACAATGATATCTTATCACTGAAGTTACAGCTGAATCTCCAAGTACCAAATCATAAGTGGTGGAAAAAGTGGTACTACACGCAACTTGGGTTCCAACATATAGAATGTTCATGTGATGAACCAAAACATATAAGGGTGAATGGTATCATTAGCAGAGAACTGAAGGAGTTGTCAAAGTGAACCAAAGCATGTTGATGCAAACCTGAGGTCTTCACCGATCACTATGGTACAATTCTACACAATGGGAATAAATGAGTGTAATTCGACCATGTGATAAATTTTTTGATGATCGGTCATTAATGTATACCGTTAACAAACACGAGACAACTCATCAATAATGATGATGAGAGTCAAGGTACCTAGTACAATCTAACAAGTGTGAATGAATGAGTTGAAGTCGAACAATTGATAGAGTCTACCAATTAGGAGACATTGATGTATTCTCATTGTCGATAGCGAAGGAATCTTCCACTAATGACTGCAAACCCTAAGTTACTAAGAAAAGGGCTCTAGACCGTATTCCCAGAGCAATGCGTTGGATTCAATGGAAAATGATCTGCTGGAAAGAAGGAGTTAAGGCATTCCACATCAATCTAGTGCAAGTCTAATCCCTAGGCAAAAATTTGGAAGGAATCCTACGAAGAAAAATGAAGTTACCAATCCGAAGCACATTTCCGGTATGCACAAAATGTAGCTAGCGCACGATAGAAACCCTCTGAACCAATCAATAATGAAAACTAACAAAGAGGTGAGGAATCCGCAGATAGGGCCAAATGGAAACCAAGGTACTGCATGAATTCCAAGTGGGATAGTGAAAGCTGAAGTCAAACACAAGGGAAAGCACTCAGTCAAATACCCATAATGTTGATCAAATGCTGAGCACAAGGTCACCTATCAATGATGTAAATAGGGCCAAGGTGTGCCTCTAGGTTTACTCTCAAAGAAATTTTTCGAAGTCGATAAGAGACAAACCCACTGACAATAAGTCAATGGAGACCTTCTCAAACCATCATGAGAAAAGGACCAAATAGCTAATGTGATAGAACAAGACTCTGATAGACCAAGGATGTCTGAATAAAAAATGAGTCAAGAGACACTGCAGAAAGGCCGACTCAAGTTTAATTCCCTTGAAAAAAAGCACAACTCTTTTTTACTATGGCAGCATATGATAACTTTTTATAATTTTTTCATGTAGGAGGCACGAACAAACCCTCCATATAATTGGAAGAGATAAGCAACCAGGGGAGTACTGACTCGATAACAAGGTTATGGCTTCTCCTAAGTCAAACTAAATCTCATCCCAAAATGGAGAAAATAATTTTCTTTTTGTGCTTTGTTCAAGGGCAACACAACTGAATCTTAGCTGCCATCAAATATGGAAGTAATGTACCAATCACGCTCTTTTTATGATACTTTTTTTTCATATTGAAAGCCTAAAAAAGAATAAAATAATGCCTATATTACAGTGGATAGAACGAGTGTCGATGAACAAATGCACTAGTTCCTGGTATAGGAACACTCATATGCTCAATGCAAGGTGGTGAAACTGGTAAATGACACTCAGAGGAATGTTCCATCCACAGGCAATGGGTATCAAGTTGTAGAATCTAAGTGATTGCAAGGTTGACTTTGCATAAGAACATGGTCACAAATATGGCTTATAAACAAGTCCAAGTGAAGCCAACTTAAGGCCAAGATATAAAAATGTTCAATATGCAATTTAGCAAAAAAACTCAACAATAAAATGGGAGCATCTAGGGTATAAAGCCAGAAACATAGCGAAGAATAAGAAGAATGAAGCTTCATCGCATAAGTCATGGAGGGACTAAAGAGGACTCCTGTGCCCACACAATTTGTAGCATGGGCGACATTTGCCAGCGAGGATCTAACTAAGAAGCTCATCTAAAGGATGGATCTACCATCATATCATGATTTATAAGTCGGAAAGTGAAAATGGTCTAATAATCATAACATGATGGGTTCGACCCTATGGCAATATTTCATTATGGAGGCTAGTACGCATAAGTGCAATGAAAAGTGAATTCCCTAACCTATATGCTAGTTCTGAACAAAATGCCTACCATGACATGTCAGCAATCATGGAATCGAAGCGGTAATGGAATCATCTTGAAATCGTCAAATGGACCTGAAAACAACCTATCACAACACTTACAAGCCAAAAGGTCATAAAAGTCTTGGACAAATTCAAAAAGTAAACTCAAAACTTTAGACAATTGGGTTTTGAAAAAAATTTGAATTTTGGGCATAAATAGGCCTCTTGGACTCACATTTGGTCATTTGTGCAATGAAATTTTTTTGAAAGAGCTCTGGAGAAAAAAATCCCCAACTTCAAACTAGACCAATTCTTAGTCGAATCAGCCCCAAATCTTCCAAGTAATATTCGCAATTAGCTTAGTAATCAATTTATTATTCAATCAAGTAATGTTTTATGAATTTCACCGTAGGATTTAAGTTTTTTGAGAAACCCTCTGCATATACGCGGGTTCATAATTTCGAGCCTATGTCTAGATGCGATTGTGTAGGAAGGAACTTGCGTATGTGCAGAGTGAAATTTAAAAATGAAAATCTAATGGATTTTTGATGAATTGTTTTAGGATGACCATTATCTAGAGAGAGGGAGCATAGAAAAATTGACATGAGATAATGGAGGACCAATTGTCCTTAGATATACTCCGAGGATGTGGTTTTCTTAAGATTTTTAAGATGCCAAATATGAAAACGAACACCAAATTTCTTCAAATTCTCATCAATTACTGGGACCCAGAGGAGGACTACTTCATGATTGATCAAATGCCTTTAAGGATAGAGATTGAAGAAATATATTTTATAACTGGACTCTCTCGAAGGGGAGAACCAGTAAATTTGAAAGGCAAGCCCATAGGAGGGTTAAATGTTGAGGATTACATTCACATATACTATGCTGAGGATACTCAGAAGGTCAGGACACAAATCCCAATTAGAGATGTGCAAGGGTTACACATGAAAATACTTATTTTCACCATTTTCAGAGTAGCCGGATCAGATTCATTGCACCAAGCCTCATGAGGGAACATGAGTTTGGCAGTGGAATGCCTGAATACCGTATATGATTGGTGCACTACCTTGCTAACCAATTTGAAGAAATAGTTAACCTCTATCCAGAAGAATAAAACTAAACATTTTGGTTATGGGACCATTTTATGCACATTCTTCTTTGAGAGGATTCCAGGGCTTCGGCCCAAAGCTATCTCTAATATCAGAAGCCCATGAGATCCACATATAACATGATGGGTTGATCTGATGAAGAGGCTAGGAGGTGGCGAAGTCCCTAGAACTACCGAGGATGACGAGTTCTTCCAATGGTGGGGAGAACAAGTGATCGTCATGGAGCATTACCCCTATGCTTGCATGGACTTCAGGGGAGATGTTGATTTTCCTTACCACCCAGTGCAGCATGAGGAGCGATTGGTAAGATCGCATTTAAATGATTTTTAATTATTTAATTTTTTGAATTTTCAATAGAAATATGAAAATGAACAAATATTTTTTATATAAAAATTGGCTTACAAATTTATTGATCATGTTATAGATATTGGGCCAGTCTGACCTGAGGGATTCCCAAGGCATAGGCACCACGTTAAAGAGGTTGAGGATGTCATAGAGGGCCCTGGTAGAGTTCTCCATGCTATTCAGAGGAACTTGGAGTGTTTGACTCGCCATGTCCCAATGGCTTCAATAGAGGACCTCCCCGAGGCAGTTCAAAAATGTGTGGTTAGTGTACCACGCGATTGGGTGTGGTTATTCCGTCAGGTGGCTACAACCATAGTTTTCTTCCGTGACACCTATCTAGGGCAGGGCCCATAGGGATAGAATTTTTATGATGACCGGATGACTGTAATATTTTTTGATGATGGACATGATCAGGCATAAGCCCTAATTTTGTAGGACATAATTTTCCAATTTTTGTATATTTTTTAGCACAACTTTGATCTATATATATACAAATATTTTATGATGTGATTGTCCCATATATACAATGATGATCAATTTCTTTTGATATTTAATGTATTGAATAATTAATATCCCAATCAATTGCTTGATTAGCTAATGAATCTGCAAACGAATTTGTTTTTAACGTGGAATGTGAATGTATGTAAGGTAATTAAATGACCTTTGCAACAAACACATTCTCAGAAATAAACTATATAAAAATGTATCTCTAACATGATAGGTGTTGTTCAATTTTGAAACCACCAGTTGTGAATCCAGGTACACTACGAACGAACCAATACCAAGAGAAATTGCCTCCGAAAGTAGATTGATCACAACAGTGTTTGCTGCAACATTGTTCGAAGCAGGACCAATACATACACCCCTTGAAACTAGCAACTGACCAGATGGGTAGTAGATTACCCAAGCCGCTGAAACAAGGTTACAGGTATGTCGACTAACACCATCGACAAAGCCAAAATGACTCATATTATCCAAAAACACCTTCTAAAGAAGATCATAAACATCAAGGTAACACCAGAATCAATAGAAAGATATGCACAAAAAATACAATATATAGAACCAAAGAAAATGCTAGGCAACTGCCTAGGCATAATACTTATTAAGATAGAGCCCATTTATGGGCTCTGCCAACACGTTTCCGTCGAAGTCAACCAACAAATTAGCTCCCTTCTTAAGGACTCTTTTGAAAATGAAAGGGCGACTCCACATGGATTTGAATTTCCCTACCCCCAAAGCATCCTTGTCCTTATCGTAGACAAAAACAAGGTCACCTTCAGAGAAAACCCCAGGTTTGATAGCCTTATCATACTAAACCTTAACTCTTTTCTTATGTACCTCGTTAATTATAGTTGCATCTTGTTGCTTCTCATCGATATGTTCTATATAGACAAGTCGTTCTTCAAGACTTGAAGTGTTGGGAAGAAGCTCAACATCTAGTTTAAGGGAAGGAATCTCACAGTCAATAGGAAATATTGATTAAAAACCATAAAATAGTTGGAAAGGAGTGAATCCAGTTGCAGTCTTAGCTGACATCCGGTATTCCTAAAGCGCAGGATAAAACATGACATGCCAATTGGATGTAGCTTTATTCATTGTCCTTTGAAGGATAACCTCTAAGGATTTACTCATGGCTTCAAACTACCCATTGGCCTGAGGATAATATGGAGACAAATTCTCCTGCTAGAAACCTAATTTAAGAGCCAACTCATCCATCATGGAGTTTTGAAAATGACTGCCATGGCTAGTGACAATCTCTTTGGGAATACCGAAGTGAGAAATGACTTGGTTGAACAGAAATAGGGCTATTGTTTCACCATCATTCGAGAAACTAGGCATAGCCTCGACCCACTTGGTGAAGTAGCCCACTAATACGATAATGTACTTGTGACCTTTTTCCAAAGGCGGGTTACAAGTAGTAAAATAAATTCCCCACTTAGTGAATGGACCGATAATGATAACAGGAAAGAGCAGAGCTAGATGAGCGTGCATCTTCCAAGTGTAAACTTGACAAGGATGACATTTTTTGATCACCTCAACACAATCTTTGAAAATCAAGGGCCAAAAATATCCGGCACACAAAATATTTTGAGTTGTATCAAGCCCAAATAAATGACCACCACAAGCTCCACTGTGGCAACCATTCAGCACAACCTCATCCTCTTTGATAGTTAAGCAAAGCTTAATGATTAAGTTGACCCCACGATGATACAGAGTGTCACTGATAGTAAGATAATTTTTTGTGAAGTGATGCAACTTTCGACGCTCATCTTTCAAAAAATTAAGGGGAAACTTCGAAGTTAGTAGATAAACAATGATATCCCCATACCAATGATCTCGTGAATAAATGAGGAAAATATGTTCATTATAGAACAACTCCTCATAAATAATCTCACCTCCATAAGGCAACTCAGAGATCAACTCTAGAAAATTCAACGATTTCTTGGATTTGGAAAATAGGAATTTAAGATCAAACTCTTGCAAAATGAAAATCCATCGATTTTATTTTTGCCCAATCACTTTCCTACTAAGAACAAATTGAAATGACTTACTACTGCCACAAAATAAGTTTTGTGAAGGAGAAAGTAATTCCTGATTCATTGGACAACATGGAAAGCTGCTAAATCTAACTTCTCAATGGGATAATAACGTAGTTCAGGACCTACCAGGCCTTGACTTAGCTAATAAATAACATGATCACAAACAACATCATCCTCCTAAACCAAAAACATACCTATAGTATATTTTTCTGCAACGAGATACAAAGGGAAGTCTCTGCTATAATCAGGTGGACTCAATAAAGAAGCAGAGTTCAATGATTTTTTCAAATCATTGAACGAACTTTGAGCAAAGTAATCCCACAAAAATGGAATCCCTTTATTCAACAATCTCAAAAATCCTTTCGTAACGTCAGCATATTTAACAATGAATCTCCTCAATAAATTGGCTTTCCCTTGAAGACTTTGAAGTTGACGAATAGAATACGGAGGAGGCAACTAAAGTATTGCCTCAACCTTGAATGGATCTACCTGAATCCATTTAGTAGACACAATGAATCCAAACAAAGACCGGATGTGATGGTGAAATCACACTTATAAGGTTCAACTGGATTTTATAATAACGACATCTTTCAAAAATCTGTCAAGATGAGAGGGATGACCAATTCTCTTTCGAGAACGAGCATATAAATCAGCCAAATAATCTTCGATGATATACTTGATATCATGGAAAGCATAATACATGGCCCTCTGGAAAGTAGCTCTAGCATTTTTAAGACCAAAAGGCATCTTTTTGTATGAAAATTTACCCCAGGGGCAAATAAAAGTAGTCTTATGATAGTCTTCAGGATGGATGGTAATCTGATTATATCCCGAGAAACCATCCATGAAGGAAAAAATCATATTTCCCGCACACTTATAAATAATATGATCAATAAATGGTGTGGGGTAATTATCCTTTGGACATGCCTTATTCAAATCCCTGAAATCAATGCAGACACGGATCGTTCCTTGTTTCTTGTCCATAGGAACTAGATTTGAAACCCACTTAGTTAAAGGAACGGGGTATATGAAACCCGCCTTAAGCATATTCTCAACCTTGACCTTGATAGATGCGTCTTTCCTAAGGTTGACTAGACGAAGCTTCTGTCGTATAGGCTTAGCATTCTCGTAGGTATTGATCTCATGTTGGACATTAGTTGGATCAATTCCAAGAATTTCCTCATAAGACCAAGCAAACACATCAAGAAACTCTTTATAGAGATTGGTATAAGTCTGAACCTCATCAAGGGCATAATCGTCTCCGATGAAAACATTCTCTATAACATTGGGATTCCTAGAAATGTTCAACGGGATAGTCTCAAAGATGAAAGCCATTTTCCCTTCAACAAAAACATGTGTTGGAGCCAAAGCGTTCGGTATCAGATGAATAGAACCAAAAGACAAAGGGATAGACATTCTTGACCCAACTTCACGCAAATCCGATAGAAAATAGGACCAATTATGAAAATAATCCCATGATATTTCAATTCCAGTCATTGCCTCGAGGATAGCCTCTCCATATGGTATAACAATATCAAGGAAGTCCTTAGTAGAATATGAATTAAGTGTCCAAGCCGGAGCCACATCTTCATCCAAATCCTCTAGCGAAAGAGAAATTGGAATGGAATCTGAAAATTCAACAATAGACTGATAAGCAATCTCCGCTACATATATAGGAAATACCATTCCCACCACTTGGCCTTATTCTAATGTGGTAGTAGGAGAAGGTAAGGTCCAAGGGTTCGAAAAATAATGAATTCGGAAGAAGTCTCTTCGAGTAGGAGCCCTGGAGGATGAGATAGCATTAAGATGAACAGAAGGAGGTAGAAGATCAAAGGTACCCATCAATGAGGTATACATTCTGACCCCTAAATTCTCCATGAGTTGCTTGGCATCATTCACTAAGGGAACAATTTAGTCAAAATATGCATTTGGATCTATTGGAGAATAGTTTGTCTAATAAATAGTAACAATCCTTCCTTCATGGGGAAAACACAGGATACAAAATAATGATGAAGCAATAGCATCAATCTCGTAAATCCAATTCTACCCCAATAGAAGGTTGTATTCCAATTCAATATTGAAAACTTTGCCCCCAACACAGATGGGTAAAGCCGGAACAATTCCATGTGGCCTGTGAGAATGGCCATCGAATTCAGTGAGAAGAGTAGGTGAAGGAAAAACTTGAGGAGATCCAATGGCTTTCCAACATGAGATAGACATGACACATGTGTGAGCACCCTCATCGACTACTGTTCAAAAAATATTTATTTTCTAATGCGTAGATTTAATTTGAAAAGCCATGTGATGAGGAAGTCTCTTATTAAGACTGGACATATCAAATGTGATCATAAGAGAGTTCTTTGGGTCAATTTCCTAGATAATAGTGAACAACGCACTCCTTTATTTTGGTCATGAGTGGAGTACCTCCAACGAAAACATCGTGCAAGGACTCTTAGCCATATCTTCTACAATGGAGTAGTTATGGGATGCCTTGGCATTAGGGGTTATTGTGGAACGTTTAGCAGAACCTTTTGGCATGTGAGGTATAGGCTCAACTATGGGCCTATCAATATGGAGTGGCTCGGAAGTATCAAGAGCACCCTTAGCCTTCGAAGAATCAAATTCACCATAATCATGTGATCTCGTAGTGACATCAACGGCAACACTTATCATATATACATTTTAGGAATTTTCTCCTTCCTAGTTGCCCCAGCGGGAGCTTCAGTAGTAGCATTTCCTACTCTTAGGGAAAAGGGTTAGTTAGGATAGCTTGGGAACTAGAGGAACCCTACTGAGCTAACAAGCATTGAGCATCCTGAATCTTAGGGCAGAGATGGGTGAGATGCTCTGCAATGCATAACTTGCATAGAAACTTAACTTTATTCTTTGCCTCTATCTTACCCTTTCCAACATTATCATTGGATTGGTTCACATTACCCTTGCAATCCTTATATTCCTTCTTATTATTATTCTGTCCCTTCTTCTTCCCATCGGATTTTTTATTTCCTTTAGGGTTAGAAGACTGAACAACATTAATAATTATGGGTTGGGAAGGAATACAGACCAACGACGTAGCCTGAATAAAAGGAGAAGATTGTAGAGACAACTACTGCAGTTGATTCAAAAGGTTAGCCATGCCATTATCGATCGAACTGACAACCCCATCAGCATGAGGACCTCGCTTTGGTTTGGCTAAATCCACTTTAGAACGAGGAGAATCAGGGAAAATCTTATTAAGAATCCTAAATTTAGAATAGATCAGTTCCAACTGTTGGGCTCTAAAGATAGCTTTCTCCTCATAAAATACCCCAAGCATAGATACATCCTTTGATATTTTTGGCCGTAAGGATTTAGGGAACCATTCGAGAAGGAATTCATTAGGAATTTGGGCTTTAATGAGCCTCTTCCTTCTCCTCCATTCCTGAATATGATCAGAAATGTGTGTTGCCTTATCGTGCTAGAAATTGGCTAGAAGCTCAGTTCCAACATCATATTGAACAGGCAACTGAAAATGGTTCAAAAACATGTTAGCGAACTTTCCAAATGAAACAAAAGTGTCCCCAATAATCTCAATGTACCATTTACAGCGCTTTCAGTTAGGGTGCACTGAAATAGTATCAACCTAATCGAACCATCGATGAGGGAGTTTGACGAACATCATAAATGGAAAGTGGTAACATGGTCAGCTAGATCCTCACTAGTGTTCCCTTCAAATTTTGGATTATCTGATGGAAGTTTATTAGGGACTGAAGACCAACCTGGGCTGTATCGAATAGGATCATTAGTCAATTTTGACAAATATGGTAAATTTAGGGTTGCCAGGAATGGTAAGTGCAGAGGAGCTTGAGAATTCCATCCACCAATGGAAGGATTCCCCACATTCCAAAAATAATACCTTGGATTTTCTTAGGCACCAAGTTTCCATTGATTGTTCATAGAAAAATATGACCCATAAGAGAAACCTTATGGCCTAGAAGCATTTATAGTAGTACCCCCTCCGATCGTAGGGTTACCATAAATAGGGATATTTCCCCCAATCGAAGTGTTAAATGAAAATGAAACCCCTTGGTCAAGGTTCCAAATATTAGCAAATGGAGAGAAACCCTGAGAAGCACCTATGAAGGAGAGAGGAACATTCCCCTATTGACTATACAAAAATTGATTCCCAATTCCCAACCCTGTAAAAGAAGGATTCCAGCCTTGAAAAGAATTAGAGATTTGACCTCCAAGAAAAGGATTAAAACCTCATCCTTGAGCGGATAAAGGAAATGAACCTAAGGAAGGGTTCGAATGAGGGTTATGACCACTTCCGAAGGGGAAACCTTGAATAGAAGCTGACCCACTAGCCATATAATAAATGGGTGTGGAGACAGTTGCAGCAGTAGTGAGAGGAACTAAAGGAATTTCACTAGAAGGAATTTTAAAAGATAAGGGACCAGAATGGGAAGCAAAAGCTTGGGTGCCCCCGCTCGTAGACGAAATAGAGGTAGAGCCAAAAATTGCAGCACTGGGAGTGATAGCTGAAATAGCAATAGTACCTCCTCCTCAACTGAAAGAGGAGTATGCACACTCAAAGTGATCATAATCGAAGCTATGTTCCCAGCTATGGCCATTGAAAGAAAATAAGGAGAAATATAAGGGCTAGCCAGTCTATGAGACGGAAGCCCAACGTATAATAGAACGTTAGGAAAACTAGCAAGAAAAGGAGAGGAAGGAGTAACAGGAGGTTCAGGAATTTCTTTTACCTCAACTTCTTCCACTGGAAAAAGGACTCGATATATGAGTGGAGTACTCCTATCTATTCACCACTAGTACTAGGACCACCCACAGAAATAATAGCCCCGAGCGGAGGATCACTCTCTAATGCATTTGAAACTACTCGTTGAAAATCAACAGCAAAATTGCTCCTACGCCTTCTTGAAGAAGGCTCGGCACTTGCAAGAGAAAGCCCATGAAACCTCCTTGATGGACGAACCGATTGGTCAGCCAATTTTAATAATTATGGAATTTTATGTAGAATCAAAAAGTTACAAAGCTATGGAAATCTAGGAGCAAAGAGCACTCTCTACAAAAATGTCCCTAAGATTTAGCAATCAAGAAACCTTTAGGTATTTCTGCTCCGGGTTATTAGGACAGCACACCAAAATACAATAAAGAGAATAAAAGGACCTTCTGAGAGTATTCTGGGGTAATTACGCCCTAGGCCTACTAGCGAAGGTAACAGAAACAGTTACGCTTACCTTCTAACAAAAGCCTTTGCAAGGGCACCCTCTAAAAGTACTAATGAGAGTGATGCAACGTCTACCTTAGGTACCATAGGTATTCCCCCTCAGAGTCACTTATGTGATACCTAGGAATAGAAACTATCAACGCCAGTTCATATTGGTAGCCGGGCAGAATGTTCTTAGGTCAAGATCTGACAAATAGGAGAGGGGGTATCTCTCTTCTCTGCCTTCACTAGCCCTCGAGATTAACTCTCTAGAGGTAGATATTTCTCGGTCCACTTAACGAGGCTGGATTTCACTCATTAATCAACTTCAATGTTTGAAATTTTGAGTGGCCTTGGAGATTTATCTCTCCACTCACCTATTCAAAGGCCCTATGACCTATAATAGTTGGTGTATATTAATGACAACTCAAAAAATTATACTTCATTTTAATTAAGCGCTTGATTTTAATGGTTGTTCTTTTTAAGTCAAGGGTAAGTAGAGAGTGAAACTTGTGATGTTTTTACGCAAAAGAGAAATTCATAGAAACCCGCTACGTGCATATGCAAAAAAATTTCGATGAAAGAGATTTCTACTCAGGTTCTATGAAACAACTAAAAAGAAAGATTTTTTTCTTTTCTTTTCAATATCACGCTCACACACTAAAAAATTATCAAAACACTAAATATTCTTAACAGTGCAACTACACTAATACAAAACTACCAATGAAAAATGAAGATTCTAGGACTACTTACAAGGGAAGCAAATGAGTTTCTCAACAAGAATGGTCTAATCACTTTGACATAAAAGCACAGACAAGCTCAAAAAATAACTTCTTTGCACAAAAATGCCAAAAACAACTTGATACAAAAGGGGACAAGCCCACTACCGAACTTGTCTCAAAACCAAGTGATCGGACCAAAATGACAAACTACAAACTTGCTCCAAAAAGGATGAAAACCATGAAACGAAAACCAAAAGAAAAAGAAACGAAAAAACACAAATGCGTTTTGAGCCTTTAAATTTTTAAGGAAACAGGAAAAAGACTTTGAGAAAAGCCCAAACTACCAAAGGCTTCGAATCAGAAAATTGGGCAAACAAGCCTACTCTAAATTCCTTAATCCAACCATGTCATTTTCATGACGGGACTCAATAACTAGAATGAAGTAAATAACTCAAGAAAATGATTTGAAATAGTACCATAAGACTCCAGCAAACAAAAAATTCAAGAAACCAAGAAGTCAACTTCAAGATTTTCAGAAAATTTGATCTCAAGAACCAAGAAAACCAAACAAGCCAACAAGCCAAAAACCAAAAAGTGAAGCAATGACAAGGCCAATCATGAGTATACTGACACAAAATCGATGTTATGAAACGTCAGAACAACAAAGAAAATCATAAAGAAGTCGCGGTGCAACAGCCACAACTGAAACTTCACCAAGCTAGGAAAACCCTAGGTTGGCTAGGTTTTCAAGCAAGAAAGAGATAAATTGATACACAGCAAGGAGAAACACTATCCAGACATGAGAGAGGTTCTACAAGAGTGGCCAAAATCAGGCATAAAGAACTTACAGGATCCCAAAAATCAACTTTTCATTTTAAACTGGCCATAAGCGAGTAGAATGTGTGCAACCTGCATGTATATGTGTCTGTGTATAAGGAAACTCGCGTATACGCGGGTTTCTTTGGACAAAAACAGATGCATACATGATTTTGTGCACTAGAAGCTACATATTGAAAAGACAACAAATAAAAATAAAAGATCCAAGCATGATCCAGGAGATCATGGTTTTTGCCTAGATGGATACAGAACCAAGAAGACTAGGAAAGCGATCAGATCAGCCAGGGAACTCAAAATAAAGAGAAAACAACCCGAATAAGGAACTATACAGATGTAATCCCTAGTAGAGTCACCAATTCTATTGCAGGCGAAACTACCCTGAGTTCTGGCTTGACGGACCTATCAAAGCGGAAGGCATACAACAACAAGAAGAAATCAAACTAAAGGTCTTAATGCTTAGACTAGTAAACTATGGAGAGATGACCTTACCCATATGTCCTACATTTGAGGTCATTCCTGCAGGGTGAAAACTCTCTGCTTCTCCATGTGCTTCAAGACCTGCAAATCACTCAAGAAAAATCACATAGACTAGTTGTACAACATATATATCCTAAATTTCATTATGTTAGATCATATAAACTCATAAAATATAACATGAAATAAGCGATTACAAGATCATTAACATGTATAAGATACATATAAGATCATGACATCAGGAACAGGACATAGCTTCTTTATTGATGTATGTAAAACAAATGTGGAGATATCACCTGAAATAATCCACGGCTCCAAGCGAAACCATCCTACAGATCCATCAAGCCCAAGCCTCAACAATATTCTTCCATAAGAGGTGCACAAGGATGTCACATAAAGGCGGTGAACATCACTAAGAATGAAAAAAGGATTTCCTCAACCTGGGAAGTGCAGGAGGCACAGGGATAATCATACTTGATCTGGGCTATAACAGGCTATACTACCATTTCCTTTCTCTCTCCTCCCTTAGGCCTTCCCAATGAGCTATATTTATACTTCCTCAAATTAATTTTTTTTAGTTGGGAAACAGTTTGGCCACGAGCTAGTGTAGGTGGGCTTCAGGTAAAACCCATAAACCTCGTCCAATTAATAGGGATTTTATATATTTTTTAATATTTTAAATTGTATAAGTGGGTCAAATATGAGTGAACCCATGTCTGCACGCGTGTAAGACAGGGAAAAGTTATATATGGAATTCAAAATAATGTTTTTTTAAGAAAATGACCAAGTCTGAATGGAAAGGGTTGCCCAAGGCCAATACATAGATCATTAAGTATGTAAAGGTAATAAATGATTATATAATGCCTCTTTTGGTCATGTCGTTACTTTTACTTGGAATTGGTTGTCTGCAAGATATCATGAACTTGTTGTTGGAGGTATTAGATCCTTTCAAGAAATTTGTATGCTGTATTGCCTCGACCTGGGAATCAGAGGACTTTTCTAGTGAAGATGCAATGGATATAGATACATCAATTATCGTCAATGGATGGAACCCAAAGCACACCTAAAATGGATTTTATCTAATAAATTTATGGAGGGAACTATTATAACTATGTTGAACATATGGAAGTATTTCATCCCATGTTTGTGGGCGCTTAGAGTTGTACGTGCACAAGATATTAATGTTGATTGCTTCTGTTTATCCATATATTTTTGGATGAAAATCATTCAATTAGTTAAATTTTCAACAATCAAAGTCCATATGCTAGACCAGGAGGTGATAAATAAATTATTTTCCCTATCTCAATTAATGGTTTGAGGTCGCCCAAAATTAACCCAAACATGCTCAAAGAAGAGATTAGTAGTGACTTCAGCAGTGATACTATTCTTTCATGGAGCTAAAATGACAATCTTAGGGAATCATTCAACAACCAAAAACATGTAATAGTTACCATGATTAATGGATGAAAACCATAACATGTAATCCATGGAGACTCACTCCCAAGGATTTTCTATGGTAAGTAGAAGAGTGTATAACCACTTATTTTTTACAGTTGGATTAGCAATGGCACAAGTAGTACACAATCTGATATATCGATGGATATCTCGTTGAAGCTTTAGCTAGTGGAAATACTTTTTAAGTATTGATACTATCTTCTCCACACCAAAATTCCAATTAGGTCCCTATAATACTAGTGTATATCCCTTATTGTTATTGTTAGTGTAGCTCCCTATTGTTATTGTTGTACCCATGTATCACCCATATTGTTATTATTGTGCCCTATAGAGCCCACTATTGTTATTATTGTGCCCTTACATTATTACTGGTATGCAGGCTCTCATTATATTTTGACCCCTTAGAATCCTATATATACAAAGGAGGCCTTATCATTTGTATCGTTGAACAATTGTTCATTTATGTAATGTAAGCAAGTTTTCCCCCTCGAAGAGGATAAATTTAATTTTTTGATCTATATTTTCCTCTATTTTGTGAACTAGTTGCATAACATTTGGTATCAGAGCTTTGGATTCTAGGGTTTTGCTACTTCAAACAGGTGATCTTTGAATTTTCACTATAAATTTTTTTATATGAGGGTTCAGAACGTAAAATTTTGACCACATGGAGGAATCTTCGTGAATGTTTTGTAAAACTTTCAAATATTGGTTCGCTATATTTTTTGAGATATGCTTCAAACATGTTAGGGATTTTCCAAGCTCTAGAATTCAATCTCAAACAGGTCACCTAGAGAAACTTGTCATAAATTTCTCTATGAGCATTGGATTTGAATTTCGTAAAAAGTGACTGAAAGTGCATAAAATTTAGTTTTTTTATTATTATTTTCATGTTCGAAGGTTGAAATAGTGACACGTGGAATGCTGGCATTATTTTCATTGATGGAAAAGGAGAAGTGCAAGACCAATAAGGCAAGGGGCAACAACAAGATATACAGAAGCATGGAAAAGGAGCAGCACAATGAACAACAAAAAAAGGAGCATAAAGATATGAAGCAACAAGGGAAAAAGGAGAAGCAGATACATTGGTGATTTGGTATAACATTGATGTTGGCATGTTGATTGAGCTAAATTGTTGTGATGCAAAGGCAAGACTCCAAGGAAAAGACAAATATTTTTTTGATGAATTAATGATAAATATTGTTATTTGATGTTGGCATTAATTTGATTCATTTAATCATTACATGTAGATGAAATTAATATTGGATTATGTTATTTTATTTTTCTCTAATATTTAATATATGAAGAGTTTGGAAATGAATGAGTGGAAGGAAAATAGTCAAGCCTATTGACTTCATATTCCTTTGTGGGATACAAACAACCAACAAAATGTCTTTATAAAATATGTAATTTTGGAAGGCATTTGCGGGTTAGAGAGTTGGAGACTGTGAGAAAGTTGATTGAGATGTTATGCATTAATTACCTGGCACATATGGAGCTTATGTGAAGCAGATTTGAAGGGAAGAAGAGGAATAAATGAAGATGGAGAGATGCATAATTTATGACCATGTAAACTAACAAATTGTTGTTTCTTATTTGTATCAGGGGATTGTAGTCTCCTTTCAAGTAGTGGCTTGATAAACATAAGGTTGGAGTGTGTTAAGGTAGGAGCCTCCTGTGGGTTTTAGCCTATAGAAAACATATGGGAGTTGGAGCTTCCTTGCATGTTGCAACTTGCATAAATTTGAGGTAGTAGCCTCCTGTAGGTTGGAGCCCATGGAAAATCATATTTAATAAGGAGTAGGAGCTTGCCTCTGCATCACAACAATCATACAATCATGGTTTTCTCCCTTATGGGTTTCCACTTATATATGATGTCCATATGCATTGTTTTTATGTGTTGATGTGGTGTATTGGTCTAATTAGTACTTGTTGTTCACATATTAAATTCGTTGGAAATTATTTGTTAAGTTTCTCATGTAACGTTTCAATAAATAAGATTAATGAAAGAATTTTAAGTCCATGAATGGACTAAACTGATTCGCCGTGCCTCTCAGTTTAGTCCAGTTTTCATCAATTTGTATGAGAGTGGGTTCCTTTTCTGTAAGCCTAATAGCTTGAAGGTAGATATGTTTGAGTCATGGACTATCAAAGTGTATCTGTGTTGACTGCAAAAAACTTTCATGAATGGAAATATAATGTAAAATATGAGATGATAGCTTATGGACATGGTGTGTGGAAACTAGTATGTGGTGACTACTACAAATATTCTTCTTATTTGCAAGAAAAACAGTGGAATGCTAAAGAAAAATTTCGTATGTTTAATAATCTTCATAATAAGGATCTTGATACTGTAATAAAGTTGAATTATGCAAAAGAAATCTGGGATCGATTTCATCTCATGCATGAAGGAAACACTAGTAGTAGCACTTTCAAGAAGGAGAAGATAAAGAAGAAAAATATCTTGTCAAATGGAAGTATTCAGTCAAATGAGGTCTCTATTAGTGTGAATGGACCTTATTTCCATGAAGAAAAATCCTAACTTGACATAGCCTTGACTGAGATGGACAGATTGAAGAATGAAAACAAAGATATAAAGAAACCGGTGCAAATATGTGATGAGAGAGAGCATAAGTACAAGGAGGGATTCATTGTTGGTTTGAAGACACGACTTAAAGAATAAAGGATAATATAAGGGATGATTAATAACCAGCTAAAGGAGAAAGAGATACAATGTGAAATACTAGAGTCTGAGATTTTTCAGCTAGAAGACAGTTAGATGTAAAGAACAGGTTGTGTAAGCAGCTAGAAGAGGAGGTTGCCTCCATGAAGAACTTAGAAAAGGAAGACATTAAAGAGGATAATGAAGCAGCTCAAAAAGGATCTACATGAGTATAAGCCAACAATAAAATTATTTTTAAATAAAAAAACAAAAACAAGTAGCAACATCAAGAGACAAAGAATGAGATGAAGAAACGGTGATTTGCAAAAATTTCATTTGCTCCTCTAGATAAATTGAACAAATTTGGAAGATCTCAAAGGATATTTTTTTCTCCTTTGAAATATATCATGTGTTTTCATTTCTGCAAACCTGAACATGTTGTAACATAATGTAATACAAAGCCAATCAAGCTTAATCAATAAAAGTTTCAGAAAACGAGAAGCCTCCCTCAAGCAAGCAAATAGGAAAAACAACCATACATCAAGTACACAAATCATTTCCATGTTTATTGTTATGTGTGCAATGAATTTGGACATAGAGCCATTGAATGTAAATTGTATGCAAAGAAGAACACAAGAGTATACACACCATTTTTGCCATATCTTGGTTAAATAAGGTGTTATATATATATAGCAATCGTGGACACAAATCCGAATACAAAAAACTATAAAATACCCTAAAGAACTCTATACATATGATGAAAGATAATAAAAAAAAACTAATCACTGGATCAAAGACAAATGCATACAATAGAAAACGACCTGCTAAAGTATGGAAGAGGAAGAATAATGAACAACCAATGACCTAGCTTGGTCCCAGGGGTAGCTTCTCATGGAAGCATTGTAGAAGAAAATCAGTGGTAGAGCAGCAATTATGAAATGAGAAGCATCCTAGGGGGGAGAGAAACCCATAAAATGTGAGAAGATAATGGGCATGGTGGGATCAAAGTTGGCAAGGAAAATGTGAAGCAAAAAAATAAATATACATGCAGAGGCAACAATTAAATAAATAACAATGAGAAATCCATAGGAGGAGTGGAAATATCATGAGGACAAAATCAATTGGAAAAAGAGGAAATAAGAAGGAATCTGATGTTTTTTGGAAGGTCCAGGTTACCGAATAAAGGAGAATCACATGTGAATAAACCTACAACAAATAAAAATGAGAAGATTCCTACATCTACTGGAAAGGAATTTAAGCAGAGTATCACTCCTTTTTTTTTAAGAGAAAAAAAAAATTATAATTGGCGGGGGGGGACCCATTCCTCCCTTGATGATCACTCCTTGTCCTTCTTAAACAGGTGCAACAAGAACATTGATTCACTTACAACAAGGGATCATATTTCCTCTTGGAAGAAGCTTCCCTCTACATATAATACAACCCATAAGATAAAATTTGTTGTAAAATAAATATCTTCTCAAGTTAATTCTAATTCTATTAAAATAGCAGATAAACGAGAAACATTGTTAGAAGGAAATATTTCAAATGCCAAATCTTTGGGAAATCCCATTTAGAAGAAACTTGAGGCTTTGTACAATTGTTGATAGATATGACCTACAGTGTTTAAGTGTAGATGAACTCCTAAGAAGTATTGCAAAATATCTTGAGAGAATAATGGAGTCATACACTCCAAAGAGCTCTAAGATTATGGAAGAAGGAAGTCCTGATGTTGGAAAAGCATGCAATATGAGAATTTCTATAAAAAAAAAAGAGCAGTGTTGAGTAAACTATGGCCATATTGACCATAATTGAATGTAGAAGGATGGTGGAGTCATTATATTGCCAAGCACGGTGTGTGGAAAGGTTGGTTGTTACATTTTTTGTGGATGACAATGCCAGAAGTACAACCCAATAATAGGTATTATGCGACCTCAATGGATCTGAGTGAAAAACTGTCACATGGATGTTAGATCATCTCGATAGATTACATAAACCTAGAAAATTTCAATATATGCATGTTTAAGAGTAGAGAACATGCTTTAACACTTTTTATTAATCTCAACTATTACATTATTAAACACTAACAATGCCTAAGTGTTTTTTTTTTAATCTCAAAAATAATTCTTCCCAATAGTTTGGTGAAGATGTCTAGCTAGTTGATCTTTAGATCCACATTGAAGGGAAATGTCACCATTGTTGATGTGCTCATAATTGAATTGATAACAAGTGTCAATGTGTTTTATTTTGCGATGAAACACATGGCTCTTGGATATTGCAATTTCTAAATTGTTCTCAAGAAAAAAACAAATTGGATCGTTTTCAACATGTGCAAGATCCTTCAAGAATTTTCTAGCCATACCCTATGGCATGATGCTATAGTAGTTTCGACATATTTTTATTTTGTGGAAGATATTAATAAAGTGGGTTTCTTCTTAAAATACCATGAGATCAAATTTGTACCTAAATGAAAAGCATATCTCAATGTACTTTTCTATCATCAATATTACTAGTATTCATTGTTTGTGTATCATGTAAATGTGTTTTATTCAAAATTTGTGTACCAAAATCCATAATCAATTGTACCTACAATATACCTTAAAAATATTTTTTCTACTTTCTAGTGAGATTCTTTGATAGGCTCCATCAATCTAGAAATGAAACTAGCTATCTGTCCATAACATCAAGTCTAGTTGTGGTATAGTAAATGAGGCGACCTACAAGCCTCTTATACAATGTTGAGTCAGTTGATGATCCTTCATCTTACTTGCTTAATTATGTTCCTCTTATAATGGGTGTTTTTGTTGGTTTTCATTTGTCCATCATGAATATATTTAAGATATGGGTAGAAAATTCCCAAAAAGTAATTCAAAAGGTCAAGATCTATCATCTCAAACTCTCTTTTCATGGAAACTTTGAAATCATCTAACATTAAATTTCTAGTATATATCATATCTTTAGATAAATACCTATCTGATTAATCACATAATTATGAATTGGTCGACGTTTCAAACCATCTAATGCTGTTCATCCTTGGGACAAGTTCACAAAATTCTTAGATCTAACATATATCATAACATTGACATAAGGATAAAATATAAGAATTTTACGATTATGATCTATTTTGGTATAAAGAGTTTACTAATTAATACTCTTTCTAAACTCATTATTAAGTAAATAAAAATCAATTTGATTGTACCAAGATATTAGAGCTTGCTTCAAGCTATACGAGGCTTTCTGAAGCTTGTAAATTTTGCACTCTCGTCATTTTATTTCAAATCTTGGTGGCTAGTCTACATACACCTCTTCTTCTAAATTTCCATTCAAAAGGCCCTATATTCACATCCATTTGGAAAACTAACCATTTGTTTTGGGTTGCTATGGCTAATACAAAACTAATAATATCCAACCTTGCTACTACAACAAAGGTCTCAACATAGTCAATACTAGGTTGTTGAGAAAACCCTTTGGAAAGTAGCCTCACCTTATGGTTCTCTATCTTTATTTTCTCATTTACTTTTGTCGTGTAAACCCACTTAACAACAATGTTGGTTTTATCTTCTAGGAGATCAACAAAATTCCATGTCTCATTTCTTTCAATTGCTACAATCCCTTTATTCATGGCCTATATCCAATTCTATTCTTTCATCACCTCTTCAAAATAAGTAGGTTAATAGGATACTAAGGCAAAGTGAGCTTGTATATCCATGCCATCACACTTCCCATAGATTCTCGACAAGCTCATTATTTTTTGATTTCTCATCGAAGCTATTGATTCATTGTTGGAATAAGGACTATTTCTCTGATTTATCATTGAAGGTATTAACTCACTATTGAAAGAAGAACCATTTTTAGTTTGTTTTTCTTGTTTTCGCGCCTATAACCTTGAAAATCTTGATGGAGTTACTCGTTGTCTTACAATTTCCACATGTTCATCTATTTGGAGAAATGGGTTTTGGTTGTCCATTAATTCATTTGTTGGTCACTCCAAGAATTTTACATCTAGCTTACCACAAATTTATTAAAAATTAGGTTATACAATCTATAGACTTTGGGTTGTTCACTATACCCACTCAAGATACACTTTTTATACCCACTCAAGATACACTTTTCACTAAAGTTGTCATATTTTCTTCTTAATTCTTTTGGAATATATGCATAAGAAATACAACCAAGATATTAGAAGTGACTTTATGTCACTCCTTGATTCTTGAACTTTACCTTTCACATGGTTGGTTAGAGATATAATTAGTATGTAAATTAAACAAGAAATAGTTTCAACCAAAAAAATGAATGAATTCTGCTTACCATATTGGTCATATTCTTCCTTGTCCTATCAAAAGTTGCAAAATCCTTTTAGTTGTGGAAATTTGCGTGTCAAATTCGATCCCTAATGTTGTTGTTTTGTTCTTAATCATTAACTAATTAGTTCTTAATCACTAACTAAAATTCTTTGTACATTTACATCATGGCACGTTGTGTAATCTCTGCGTGTGTCCAATGTTCAACAGAAGTCATCGCTGATTTAGTGTTGTTTGTCCTCCATCATTAATTGAAGATTCGTGAGAGATTTAAATCATGTCACGTTGTAAGATATCAAGATAAGCCCCCGGAGTGTTTACAATGAAGTCAATAGCATGAACCATGGCACTATGCTATTATTTTAATTCCAAGAACCATCTGGGAAGGCGCTAAATATAGTAATATAGCCAAATAATATCAGCGGAAAGCCTTCGATGCCGACGTTGTCTGCGGAGATCCGACTGCATCAGCTGGCACACACGTACTCATTCAATTTTTTATCAATGAATTCAAAACTGCGTGCTGCTCACGCAGAAAAGGAGATTGAACGACGACAGACCTCTATATCATGTTAACAATATGGACTGCATGCTATAATAACGACCCCAAAATAATTGTTCGTAAACATGGAGACATACACGGGCGTCATACCATATGTTTTCTGTCGATTCACGACCGGAGATCGATGCAGATACCAGAGACTTGTGCAGGAAAGAGGAGCCCAACATCGGGGAAGAAGGAGACTGAGAACAATCCAAGTGAGGGACTCGATTCCTAACGGAATCTCAAGGGGTGCCCGTATGCATGGTCGTGAGAACATATTTTCTCCCACCAACATGTTGAGAGCAGTGAAGAATGCGTACGAGAACGTGGAACGCCGGCTCTGCAGTGGACTGGAACAACCAAGTTCCAAGTTCAGATAATGAATTAGATGGTCATGTGGTGGAGATAATGAATTAGGTTTAGAGTAATGTAAGTTGTGTGGTGGGAACAGTCTCTTATTTTTTTCCAAGTTCAGGCTATGATAGGTTTGTCTGTTTATTTATGCTGAGAGCAGTGAAAGTACTAGAATGTGATAAATAAGAGGAATTTCGACTCTGTACTGGACTGGAACAACCAAGTTCGTGTTGAGCGAGTGTACTTAATGTGGTGGGGATAATGAATTATGTGTCTTTTTGGCTATGTCATGTTTGTATGTTTATTTACATTTATGTGTGTATGTTTATTTACATTTAGTTTTTGGAATAGCACGTAGATGTTGTTGGTGGATTTAGTTATTGGAATAGCAAGGAGATGTTGTTGGTGGACTTAGCTAGTACTAGATTGGTATAGTGAACCACATAAATAAATAAATATTTATTTTTTGGAATAGCAAGGAGATATTCTTGGTAGACTTGGTACAGTGAACCAGATAAATAAATAAATAAAAATGAATTAAATAGTTATGCATGTATATTAGCTATTAGATTAGTACAATGAACCATTTAAAAAAAAGAATTAGGTAGCCATGCACACTTAAACTATGGTTGGGTATTTGGGAAGTGTTGTCTATAACATGATTATTTACCTTGATTCCTCTTAAAAGATGAGAAATGTTTTTGTTTGTGATACAGTGAACCACATTAAAAAAAAAATGAAATAAATAACAGTACACAATTGTGTGGTTGGGTATTTGGGAAATGTTCTACCTATAAACCATAGGGCTCTGGTATGTTTTGATTTCTTTTATATTTTGATATTTTGGTATTGAATTTATTAAATAAAAAAATTTAATTTTAATTTTTCTTTTTAATAATTTTTATTTATTTTTTGAAATAATAATTTCTTTTTTTATTTAAAGTGTTTAAATGAAAATTTTATTTAATATGAATTTTCTTTTATACCATTTGAATTATAATAAATTACAAGGTTTGGCCAACTTGAACTTTCAAGTTAGAAGTGTGTACAACTTAATTTAAACATATTAATTCTTATAAAAGGAATTTTAAATAGAATGGATTATCAATTCAAAAATAAACTAATTAAACTAATATTTTTTTTAATTTGGGTTTAAATTCAATCAAATTAATTTAGATTAGTATTTATATATATTTTATTTATTTATTTATTTATATTAAATAAATTTCAAATTATTTAATTTAATATTATGATTAAAATATAAAATATTAAACTTCTTGAGATTTGTAAATTATTATTATACAAATTTCAGAACTCAAATTTATAAAATAAAAAAATCAACTCGAGCAAATTTATATTTCCAACCAAACACTCCCAAAAGGAACGCTAAAATATTTAAATTGAGCCTAGCTATATTCCACGCTAATAATAGCTTTGTCCACAAAATCTGTCATAATGAAGTGCGTGGATTCTCCCAAATCACAGAGATCTCCTGAAACCTGCCTTGCATGGTTCTAAGAATGTAGTCTAGACTCTGAACATTAATTTTCAGTAAAAGTTTTATGATAAAGCAGCTCCGGCCAATAGGCCTTATGAGGTTTCTCAATTTATGTATTTATTTAATTTATATGTTTTCATCTTTTCAATTTTAACTGTATTTATGGAGACTCATTTTAATTAGAGGATTTAAACAAGTTGTAGTTTGGTTATGTTTTAAATTTGTTAAAATTATAAAAAATTCTACTTAGATTTATATAAAATTTGGTAGGATTTTTTTGTAAATCTAAATTATATTTGCTATCAAATTTCAAAATTTTGAGTATTATAAAAATCAAGATTTTAAATATTTGTTATCAAATTTCAAAATTTGATGTATTATAAAAATCAAGATTTTAAATATTATTGAAGTTTTGAATGGTGCCAAACCTATTTCCATTATTAAAAACATTATTCAATTACTGTCAAATTTTTTGAAATGTTTTTGCTAAATTTTAGTCACTTTTAACGGTCCGCACTTTGCACTTAAGGTTAGACTAAGGCCATTCAACCTTCCTGTAAGAGTTTGGAAAGGCAAGGAGAGAAGAAACATTAAACTTTTGGACTAGAAAAGTGGTTTTCCTTCCAATTTACCATTTAAAGTTGACGGGGAAAAAAATAATAAATGCCATTGTGTATGGAATATATTGCATCACGAATGTTCTTTACCATTTACCGTTTAAAATTGACCCGGGGGGTTTATTTAAAAAATGACACGAGTGTGTGGAATATATTGCATTACGATTGTTGTCGGAATATAGCTAATTTTAAGTGCTTTTTATATGTTTAAATAGAGTAGTAACTTGGATTTTTCATGAATTGTAACTGGAAGTAAGCGATGGTTTTTTTTAACCAATGTTCTCAATTTTTTTGATTTTATAATTTATTATTTTAAATTTGAAATTTTGTTAATTATTATTTTAAATACTTAATTAATTATTATTTGTTTAGTGTTCAATATATCCAAATCATTATTTATAAAAATGAATATAAAATGTGATATAGAAAATCTATCTAAGTTATAATATTTTTTTCTATATTATGAAATACAAGTTACTCAACTATGTAACAATAATTTAAAAAGGCATTTACCATCAGGGTTAGAAATTTTGCATGCCTCAGCTTGCATGCTTCCAAGTCCATATGATTAACCATACATGTTTAAGTATTGGGGGTTTATATGACATGCACTCAATACTATGGTGATTAACATGGTAGGTCCAATTGTGGGAGGCATAACTTCTACATGTGAAATTCAATTGAGGTGATTTTTTGCATTGTTGAAAATATTATGATGTGCAGAATAGTATTGAGGGGATGGGGCTATGCTTGCAATGTCTTGATCCCAAAAAATTTCATTTGATCCTTCAAATTGGCTCAAAAATATTTTAGGCCCCTAATCAAAAAGTGGGGACTTGCCCCTAAAGTGGCCTTGTAATCGATTTATTGATCAATTCGAGTTGTACAAGAAATAAAGTGAAATGAAAGAAAGAAAAGGAAATGCATAGAGATAAATCTAACATAAAGCATAGTAGTATGGTGAAAACCCAACTTTTATTAATAAATGAAATAGCATAATACTATAGAACAAAAACTGGCTAGAATGGTGGTAGTTATGTTTTAAGAGAGACAAATATGGTGGCTACTTGTAATTGAAAAAAATATTAGAATAGGCCAAAAGAATGGCCTTTAGAAAGAACCATAGAGGTTTAAAACCCTAACCCTAGAAGATGAAATTCCAAAGAATTGTGATCCTTGAGGTTGTTAGTTGGTACATCATCTTTTTGGGGGTTTAACTTTTGCATACAATATACATTTGGGGTGCACAACAGCTCATTGGGAATAACTCTTTGAGTAATGAAAATTTTGACTTGGGCCAAGGCAACCCCTAACCACATAAATTGTCAAAAAACGTCATTTAGGGTCTCAAAATGGCCCAATAATTTTGGGATTAAACTATCATAGAAAAACTACCAAGAAGATAGAGAACTACAAAGATAGTGGAAGAGGTAGGTGGCCACAAATGTGCACCTAAGTTAGTCCCGGCCCTCCCCCCACCCCCCTAGGAAATAGTGGTCTACATTATGTCAAGTTCCCTCATCAAATGGGGAAACTTATGATGAATTTAGCTTCTAGTGAGCCACTAGCCTTGGTGAAATGGCTAGTGAAATAGTTGCACTCCTTTAAAAACCTAGTAAAATTATATGTGTTACTAGTGGTATCCTTTGTCTTGGTGTCCATGATTTGATCCATTGTATCATATTCAATGTAGTTAAGACTAGGTTATGTGGAGCCCAATTGTCGATTTCCTCTGAGGTGTCCAATAGAGGTGGAAAATATGGTCGAAGCAACTCTAAATTAAATACTTTGTGCAGGCCAAGGAAAGGGGGATACTCAATTCAAAATCATTTTGACCCACAATATTTATGATTGTGTAAGGCCCATATTAGATTGTTTTAAGCTTCCTATGGGCCCTATGAGGCACTCTTTCTATAAATGCAACAAAATCTTATCACCAACCTGAAACTTGTTTGGAACCCTGTGTTGCTCCTGTTGTTACTTCTACTTGGAATTGGGTTTATGCAAGATGTCATGAACTTTTTGTTGGAGGTGTTGGATCCTTTCAAAAACTTTGGATGCTCTATCTGCCTCGACCTAGGAATTGGAGGACTTTTTCAGTGAATATGAAATGGACATAGATACATCAATTATTGTTGATGGTTGGAACCCAAAGCACACCTAAAATGGATTGTATCCAATAAATTTATGGAGGAATCTATTATAACTATGTTGAACATATGGAATCATTTCATCCCATGCGTGTGGACACTTGGAGTTGTACGTGCACAAGATATGCACAATACTAATGTTGACCGCTTTTGTTTATCCATCTCTTTGGGGATTAAAATCATTAAATTTTGTTAACTTGGTATCGATCAAAGACCATAGGCTAGACCAGGAGGTGATAAATAAATTATTTTCCCTATCTCAATTAATGGTTTGAGGTAGCCCAAAATGAACCCAAACATTCTCAAAGAAGAGATCAGTAGTGACTTCAGCAATGATACTATTCTTGCTTGGAGCTAAAATGACAATTTTAGGGAATTATTCGACAACCAAAAACATGTAATAATTTTTGAAGATTGCAATAGGAAACAGTGAAGCAGACATCCTAAAACATCATTCCTGATCCTAGTTGGAAAGTGATCACCAAAACTAGGTGGGGGCCACACAGGTGATTTTTGTCGCAAAGTCTATTTTTAGACTATGTCTATTTTTAGACATATGGATCATGTTCTTAAGTTGCGGGATGCTATTTTTGGATGGTTGGTCAAGTTAGAAAAATAGATGGATTTCTATTTTTAGACATATTGGGCGGAATATATTTTTAGATTACCAGTCTAAAAATAGATATGTCAAATATTATTAGCTCTTAATAATATTTGGACTATAAACATTATCTTATTCTCTTGGAGCATTTCAGTTAAGTGCAATGTATGTGACACAGAGCTTCTGGCTGTGTATGAATTTACGCTATTCCCAAGGTTTAAGTGATGGCTGCATGATATTTATAAGAAATCATGTGAGAGAGTTTGGGTGTGGAGTTGATTGAGGATTTAATGGAGTCGTGTTCAGTTTAACTAATCTAAACATAGTTGAGTTATTTGTATCTAGTTTAACTCGATCGATACAATTAGTGAGAGTGGTGTGAATTAATTATTAATTAATTCACTAATTATAAACTCATTAATCAACTAAAGAATACATCAGTTAACTTCAATGCATGGACAGTTTCAGTGGAGACCAGTGCAAAGATAGGTGAAAGGGCAAGTGTGACTATCAGTTGTGAATATAAGTGATGCATGGTTTGCATCTAACACTCAGTAGAGATGCCTATAAAGACTGTGT
This sequence comes from Pinus albicaulis, assembly GCA_034641835.2. Taxonomy (NCBI): domain Eukaryota; kingdom Viridiplantae; phylum Streptophyta; class Pinopsida; order Pinales; family Pinaceae; genus Pinus; species Pinus albicaulis. The sequence continues at coordinate 512,274,240 of CM076576.1, forward strand.
GAGCAAGGCTGGGGTAATTCATTCTCATCAAGAGGCATTCTTCAGCAGTGATTGCATAGTAGAGGCAGGCTAAAGGCTCACAAAGATCGGTGCATGGGATTTTCAAGATCAGGCCTGATTAGTGGGTAGCAATTGAAGATTATACTGAGAGCTTGTGAGGAGATTTGTATAATGATTTTTACATGATCTCTATGACATATATAATATACAGATAGTTGGGGGTTTTCAGCTTTAAGCTTTCCCATTACGTACTGTGTTCATATGTGTGAATTTTTATGGCTTTAATGTGTGCATGCAATTGATTTTATTTCCGCATGTGATGATCAATGGTAGAAGAGATTATGTATTATGCATGAAGCTAAAATAGTGTGTGATCAGGAGAATCTCGGTGGATAGCATATCATTTATTCAAATTTCTACATGGTATCGGAGCGATATTGATCATTGGAGCAATTGCAAAACATTGAAGCGGTTGAGTTTTAGGATAAACTCAGGAAAATAAAAATCGAGAAGAATGACACTATTCCGGTATACTTGAAAAAGTTTTTCCACTGCAGGGATGAGCTTGGGAGTGTAGGAGTTAGTGTGGATGAAGAAGGACAAGTCAAGAAGGTTGGGATTTGAGCAAAGAATCTCTACAGACTTGAAGTAGATGGGACGTCTACGGAGCTTCCTACTATTGGGAAGTGAAAGAAAGACATGCAATTGATGCTTGAAAGGGAGCAAGTTTTGCATGCAGGTAATAGTGAACCTCGGGATGTGGAGCAGCCACAAGATGAGGATCATGGAGTGGAAGAAACCACTCATGAAGATAAATTTCATGCTAGATGGGTAGAGGGAGTGCATGCAGCTATACCACCAGGTTAGAGGTGGGGCGACATCCATGAGTAATCCCAAGAGGAGATTTCTGGGCAGGATTCATGAGATGGTGTGGATCTCATGAATTGAACCTGGCTACGAGGTGCCCATAGCGCAGCAGTAGCATGATCAGTTGGATTGATGCAGGCATATCAAAGTGACAGTGTCGGATACTGGAGCGCAGATCAGAGTTGACAGCAAGTGCAGAGTGCATGGGTGCAAGAGTTCAACAGCGCAGTGATTCCTGATGACATGTGCAGTTGGTACCAGCAGAAGTCGAAGACTTTGATGATAGATGCATCAGACTGATTGAGTTGTTTGGAGCCTATTCAGTTTCAGAGTTCTTAAGTTGCGGGATGCTATTTGTGGATGGTTGGTCAAGTTGGAAAAATAGATGGATTTCTATTTTTAGACATATTGGGTGGAATCTATTTTTAAACTTCTAGTCTAAAAATAGATATGTCAAATATTATTAGTTCTTAATAATATTTGGACTATAAACATTATATTATTCTCTTGGAGCACTTCAGTTAAGTGCACAGATGTGGCACAGGAGCTGACAGAAGGAATTACACTATTCCTAAGGGTTAAGTGGAGCTATTGCATGGATACTTCAGTAAGAAATCATGTGAGAGAGTTTGGTGGAGTTGATTGAGGAGCAAATGCATGGAGTTGCATGACGCTTGTAAAGGTTGCAGGTCGAATGCATGGAGTTGCATGTCGCATGCAAAGATAGTCTTTTCTTGTTGAGAGGGAGTGTTGAAGATTGCAACAAGAAATAGTGAAGGAGGCATCCTGAAACATCATTCCTGATCCTAGTGTGAAAGTGGTCACCAAAGGGGCCACACAGGTGATTTTTGTCGCAAATTCTATTTTTAGACATATGGATCATGTTCTTAAGTTGCGGGATGCTATTTGTGGATGGTTGGTCAAGTTGGAAAAATAGATGGATTTCTATTTTTAGACATATTGGGCAGAATCTATTTTTAGATTGCCAATCTAAAAATAGATATGTCAAATATTATTAGCTCTTAATAATATTTGGACTATAAACATTATCTTATTCTCTTGGAGCACTTCAGTTAAGTGCATAGATGTGGCACAGGAGCTGACAGAAGGAATTTGTTGGGAAAAATACTAAGAGGGGGGGGGGTGAATCAATATTTAGAGCTGACTGACAATTTTTAGTTTTCCTTTCTCTTAAAACCATATGTTACATTACTGCATCCAACTTGTATGTCCAGAGATCTTATTATGTCTTTACTTAGATCATTGCATCATTCATAAGCAGTAAACATGAACAGAAATAATAGAACAAACCATCAAACATAAGCAACACATATGAACACCAGGATTTAAGGTGGAAACCCAATTCGGGAGAAAACCACCGCTGCTGTAATCTCTGTCTTCAATATTATTATAGAGAAAACTTCTTACAATATATGCTGGTGCAGACTTATACCAGCACGCAGGCACCCACCTGCAGAAGGCTACAACCTTCTCTCGTTTTTTAGCCTCTCCTGGAAGGGAGCTACGCCCCTCGCTCTCGTTTACCTGCCTCTCCTGGAAGGGAGCTACTACCCCCTGCTCTCGTTTACCAGCTACCACTGGAAGGGAGCTACAACGCCCTCACTGAAGGCTTCAACCCTCAGATCTACTGCAGACCAAGTTTTATCAATTTTCATACTAGATCCATTCATTTTCTTCAGTACACTCGCATCAATTAGAATTTATTCATTCACCACCCTTACATATACACACGTTCTTCATGATTTCGTCAGTCCATTAAACCAGGATTCATCATCTAATCTAGAGATCTTGATCATTCATCATGTTCACAAGTGCACCATAGATTCAGATATATCAGAGTTTATTCATACAGATATCTCTAAAAGAGATTCGTTTATTATCAACCCTTTCGCTTGCTCTCTTCGTTCTCTATTTCTCTTCTCCTTATATAGTTTTGCCTTTAGTAAAACCATGAGTCAAAACCACAAACTACTAATGGTATTCCTGGACGGGGTCAAAATAGATAATCGGGTCCAATCAATCTACTATAGTCATGACCTCCCCAAAGCATACAAAATTGATTTCACAACACGAAACGACCCAAAAAGGAACTTTATCTCCACCATATAAGTTTATGATTAATATATCATTTACAATGGATCGGCGTGGTCATAATCTTTAAAACTTAGCTCTGGGCCCCATCTATATGGTTAAAAAACCAATCAAATTCCCGCACCGTACGCTGGATAATCCTTCGTGCAGCTTCATCAAGCGAACACCGTCCGATGACCCCTTCCCAGATCAACGGAGCTCATCAATTTCGCTATACATCCGTGGTCGAACAATAAAGCACGATGGCGCGTAGTGACAGGTGGTTTTGTGGAGTCGTGCAGGGACGCGTGTCACCCGATCAATGTAATCGCTACCCAACCGAAAATTACTGCTTATCCCCGAAAGGTGGTGCTAAATGGGAAAACCGGCTTCATAAAACCCGCTTGCGGTTTCTGAACAATGTTCTTATCGGAGTTCAAATATTAAATATGGTTTATTAATCCGTCGGGTCCGGTCCTTTATCGCAAATCTTTTAAATAAGCGCTCCGCTACATAGTTTTTTTCGCCGATGCGATCAGTTATGGACCTTAAACATTTATTACTCATAGTTTTATATGCCCATCGGGTCCGGGCTTTTATCGCAATCGCAAATCTTGTTACCCTGACCCGCTATCCTTATATTTTCCGATGCGATAAGGATCCCACCTTATATGTTAAGTTGTATACAATAATATATCCTTATATCATCGCATCGCATCGCATATTCGTTACTCTGCCTCTCTGTTTCTTCGCTGATTGCGATATGCGATCTCATCGCATCGCACATACAAATATTGCATCGCATCGCAGATCAATCGCATACTCTGCCTCTCTGTTTCTTTCGCCGATTGCGATGTGCGATCTCATCGCATCGCACATACAAATATCACATCGCATCTTCATTACACTGCTTTGTCTGTTGACCTTTGTTCTCTGCCTTTCTTTTCTCTTTTCATAGTTACTATTTCAGATGCCAATTCCTCTGCAACTATTTTCTCTGATGTCTCTGCTGCCTTTCCAGATCTCCAATCAACTAACCCTTCTAAAACTACCTCAGCTTCATATTTCATTTAATCTTTTCTTTGTTGCTATTTCAAGTGCTCCTCTTTTGGCATTGATGGAGATACATCATTCTTACATCTTTAACACACAGGTTTCTTATCATAGGAAACTTATTAAGTAGGTTTCCATCAAGGACAACTTCATCAAGTAGGTTGCCATCAAGGACAACACTCTGCATCATATTGCCAACAATCTCCCCCTTTGGACTTGATGGTAACCATGATGGTGTTTGATCACCACAACAGATAGATACATTGATTAGAATCATTATTCAAACACCATGATACTCTCCCCCTTTGACATCAAGGGCAAAGGTCATATAAAAACCAAAACAAGGTTTCTCTTCTCTTGTAGGAAGAAGAGCTTTATAGATCTGATGTGTACTGAAGTTACCATGCTCCCCCTGAGTTCATGCTGAATCTTCAAACATAATATTCAATGAAGTACATGACCCTATGACCTTTCCTATCACCAAGGACTCAAACTTACATCAATGATCCAACCAAGTGGATTTACATATGTGACACAAGTACCCAACCAAGTGGGTTTACATATGACTGAATATTACATCATAGGTCTCAACATGACCTTTTCATCACATTATAACTTATACAATCAAGACCAAATAATCTCAAGCATGAGATCAAACCACAGAAAATAATTAGAATGCCAACAATGCATCCTTTTCATAAGACCAAATCCCCCCTTAGCTTGTTCATCCTGGACACTTTCACCATCAAATCATCAAGGCATCTTCATCAAAACATATAGAAATATGAGAGTTGAAACATCACCAGAGATACCAATCAGCACCCTAGCTGTGTTTTTAGATGTCATCCAATAATTGTAGCATAAGCACGTCAGTAACCAAGCCTTCAGGCTCTTTGTCGTATCAACATATTCTTCCCAAGAGGAATTATCATACCAGAACAACTTCTTCAATAGAAAATATGTGTCAAGTAATCATCCATGTGATCTATTATCACCAAGATCTTCATGATTTATATTTATTTCATAATCATGATGTATCAGGTGTAGGAATTATGTATAAAAGGTCTCAACCATGACAAAAATCATCAGCATCAAATTCTGCATGATCTGTCCTTATCTCCGAATTATAAGACTTCCATCTCATCCATGTGTGAAAAAATACTCTTCAATAAAGAAACAATCAGGGCTTATCCATAACCATATATCATTTGCACTCCTCCATGCCATACGTTTTTAGTATTTTCTTAAGATATTTTGCTTGTGATAGAAATATGCCATCTGTTGTTTGTTTTTCTCCTTTTTGGAACAAAAAGACCTCAAGAGAGAGGTCATATTTCATAACCATCATAATGCCAACAATGCATTATTCTCAGCAAGGCTAATGCTCCCCCTGAACTTATGCCACCTGTACCTGTCTTCTTTACATCAAATGCACTGTTAGAAATAAACACAACTATCATTCATTGCTCCCCCTGTGATGATACATTACTGATTCCTATAATGTATCTCACATCACTCCTGCAGTCATTATGATAAGTAAAATTTTTAGAAACAGATGACTGCAGTAGGGTCAATATTCCCTACGTTTCTGACCGGTCCTCCTTATTTTTCCAGCTTTGCCTGAAGTTTCTTATTGTGTGCTGAAATTTATCCAATTTCTCAGATCTATTCATCCTGCATTCTTTTTCTACATGTCCATACTTGCTACAAGCATAAAATCTTGTGACCAGAAAAGTAAGCATAGGGATCATAACGTGTTTTTCTATTCTTTCTTTTATTGCAATTAGCTGCTTTATGACCAAACTTGCTGCATGAAAAACAATATCCCTTAAAGAAACCTGAGTACCTTTCTGTGTAGAATCTATTTGTTTGTGACTGAAAAAATCTGCTTCTACAATTGGCTGCAACATGCCCATAATTATGACATTTAAGGCATTCAACATTATTGATAAAAGGAGGGAATGAATTATTTTGAGAGTTCATGATTGTCGGTTGACCTTCTGTTTCTTTCAACACTTCAGGTTTTGTATTGATATCCTTTGAATCTTTAGCACTTCCTTGTGGACTAGATTCTCCTTTAACAGTTTCATAAAAACCAAGACCAAATTTAACAGAAGGAGACCTTTGATTCCTAGGAATATTGTCTAGAATCTTAGTACTATCTTGAAACCTCAAGAGTTTATCTTTTTCTTCTAATTTACCTTTCAAAATATTTACCTCAACCTCCAATCTTTGGCATTGCTTCTTCATACTTTCTTCGACCCTTATTCCTTCTTCTACTTGATCATTCAATTTTAAAATCTCTTCTTTCAACCCATTTTCTTGTTCTTCAAAAGTTTGTAAAATTTCTTCATTCTTCTTATTTGATTTTTCCAGATCTGTTTTCAGAGAGAGATGATTTTTGCTTTAATTCCTTCACTATGATTGGTTGCATAATCATACAACCTTTGATACTTTTTTATCTGTTCATTCATTCTAGAGATCAAATCTTTGTAGATAGATTCCTTCATTTTAACTTGATCTTCATCATTGATCTTGAGATTTGCTTATAGACCCATATTGTTACTTTCACTATCTTCATCATTGCATGTACAAGAAAGTGAATCACAAGAACAACAATCAATACCTGTTTCATCTTCTTCATTTTTTGCTGCACATGTTTTCTGAGGTATCTCCTTTCTTTGAGTAGCCTTCTTCTTTTGCTTCCTTGCCATGAGCACTTGCAGATCTTGATGAGAATCTTCTTCATCCTCATTTTTCATTTCATCATTATCTTCATTTGTATAATAACTCTTTCCCTTTTCAAATTGTTTCCCTCTGAATATTCCAGTACCTGGTTGGAGTCTTCTCACAAAATTTGCTTCTTCTTCTTCTGATATATAACTTTATTCCTTGACAACTTCCTTTTCTTTTCCTTTTGCACATGCCTTAAAGGCAACTTCTCTGATTTGAGAGGGACCTTATTTTCTCATTTCAAAAGAGGTTAGAATACCATGTAGTTGAACAATAGTAAGAGTTTGCAGATCTTCCCTTTCTTCAATAGCTGATACTTTTGACTCAAATTTTGAAGTCAAAGATCTCAAGAATTTTTCCACCAGAGTAGTATTGGTTATGGTTTCACCCAAATTTCTCATACAATTTACAATATCATCTAGACATAAAAAGAAACTAGCAATACTCTCATCACTATGCATCCTTAAATTTTCATATTCAATTCTGAGAGTTTGGAGTTTTGCACTTTTTACCTTTGTATCTCCTTCATAGCTTTGAATAATTTTGTCCCATATTTCTTTTGTTGAATTTAGCTGCATCACTTTAACATATTCAGATTCAGACATGCTTCCTAATAAAACATTGACTGCTTTGGCATAGATTTCATATTTCTTCCTTTGTGCTGCATCAGTAGGAATAATTGCCGGATACTGATAACCTTCTTCCACGATTGCCCATACTTCTGCACCAAGACTCTGCAAATATGCTTTTGTTCATATCTTCCAGAATAATAGATTACTTCCATAGAATAGAGGTGGCCTTATAGAAAGTACTCCTCCATGACTTCCCATTGCGACGGATCTCCTTCAAGCGATCAAGATTCTGTAGAAGGACCAGCTCTGATTCCAATTGTTGGGAAAAATACTGAGAGGGGGGGGGTGAATCAGTATTTAGAGCTGACTGACAATTTTTAGTTTTCCTTTCTCTTAAAAACATATGTTACATTACTGCATCCAACTTGTATGTCCAGAGATCTTATTATGTCTTTACTTAGATCATTTCATCATTCATAAGCAGTAAGCATGAACAGAAATAACAGAACAAACCATCAAACATAAGCAACACATATGAACACCAGGATTTAAGGTGGAAACCCAATTCGGGAGAAAACCACCACTGTTGTAATCTCTGTCTTTAATATTTATTATAGAGAAAACTTCTTACAATATATGCTGGTGCAGACTTATACCAGCATGCAGGCACCCACCTGCAGAAGGCTACAACCTTCTCTCATTTACCAACCTTTCCTAGAAGGGAGCTACGACCCCCTTCTCTCATTTACCAACCTTTCCTAGAAGGGAGCTACGACCCCCTTCTCTCGTTTACCAGCCTCTCCTGGAAGGGAGCTACTACCCCTTGTTCTCGTTTACCAGCTACCACTGGAAGGGAGCTACAACCCCCTCACTGAAGGCTTCTACCCTCAGATCTACTTTGGACCACGTTTCATCAATTTTCATACTAGATCCATTCATTTTCTTCAATACACTCACACCAGTTAGAATTTATTCATTCACCACCCTTACACATACACACGTTCTTCATGATTTCGTCAGTCCATTAAACCAGGAGTCATCATTTGATCTAGAGATCTTGATCATTCATCATGTTCACAGGTGCACCATAGATTCAGATATATCAGAGTTTATTCATACGGATATCTCTAAAAGATATTCGTTTATTATCAACCCTTTCGCATGCACTCTTCGTTCTCTATTTCTCTTCTCCTTATATAGTTTTGCCTTTAGTAAAACCATGAGTCAAAACCAGGAACCACTAATGGTATTCCTGGACGGGGTCAAAATAGATAATCGGGTCCAATCAATCTACTATAGTCATGACCTCCCCAAAGCATAAAAAATTGCTTTCACAACACGAAATGATCCAAAAAGGAACTTTATCTCCGCCATATAAGTTTATGATTAATAAATCATTTACAATGGATCGGCGTGGTCATAATCTTTAAAACTTAGCTCCGGGCCCCATCTATATGGTTAAAAAACCAATCAAATTCCCGCACCATACGCTGGATAATCCTTCGTGCATCTTCATCAAGCGAACACCGTCCGATGACTCCTTCCCATATCAACGGCGCTCATCAATTTCGCTGGACATCCGCGGTCAAAAAATAACGCGTGATGGCGCGTAGTGACAGGAGGTTTGGTGGAGTCGTACAGGGACACGTGTCACCTAATCAATGGAATCGCTACCCAACCGGAAATTACCGCTTATCTCCGAAAGGCGGTGCGAAATGGGAAAATCGGCTTCATAAAACCCGCTTGCGGTTTCTGAACAGTGTTCTTATCGGAGTTCAAATATTAAATATGGTTTATTAATCTGTCGAGTCCGGTCCTTTATTGCAAATCTTTTAAATAAGCGCTCCGCTACATAGTTTTTTTCGCCGATGTGATCAGTTCTGGACCTTAAACATTTATTAATTATAGTTTTATACGCCCATCGAGTCCGGGATTTTATCACAATCGCAAATCTTGTTACCATGACCCGCTGTCCTTATATTTTCTGATGCGATAAGGATCCCACCTTATATGTTAAGTCGTATACAATAATATATCCTTATATCATCGCATCGCATATTCGTTACTCTGCCTCTCTGTTTCTTCACTGATTACGATATGCGATCTCATTGCATTGCACATACAAATATCGCATCGTATCGCAGATCAATCACATAATCTGCCTCTCTGTTTCTTTCGCCGATTGCGATGTACGATCTCATCGCATCGCACATACAAATATCGCATTGCATCTTCATTACACTACTTTGTCTGCTGACCTTTGTTCTTTGCCTTGCTTTTCTCTTTCCATAGTTACTGTTTCAGATGCCAATTCCTCTGCAACTGTTTTGTTTGGTCTCAACCTAGTCTCCTAAATTGAGTTCATTTAATTGTCAACCAGGGTTGGTAAACTGCTGAAGTGAAGTGCACCGTATGTGCCTAGGTGTTTGTCTCTTAATGCGTTGTGTTTAGTGTTTTATGATGTTTTTGGTCTTTTTTGATGATTTATGATGTTTTTGGTCTTTTGGTAGTTTTATGTTCACAAGGAAAATGATTAGAAAGCTAGTGGAAAGAAGCTACTGATTAAAAACAGAGTGAAGTCTAATTGGTTGATGACAAATGAAAAATGCAAAGGCAAATACTGAAATAGAATCAAACCTAAACTATGACTAAGCAGAATACCAAGCTTGATAATGACTTCTAGAAAATGAATCAAAACATAAACTTAACTTGTCCAATTCTTTTGTCAAAGGTATTTTGAAAGAGATTGAGAAATGGTCAGCTAAGTATGCAAATTCTCCTAAGCTAAGTATGCAAACTCTCCTAATCTAAACAATTAAACAAATAGCTTATAATGATGCAACATTTTATCCATGATTAGAGATTTGTTGAAGCATATTTGGAGGAAAACATTGATACCATCATAAGATCTCTACTCTAAGACTAGTTCTTAACTCTATTCTGCAACTTAGTTAATCATCACTAAACCTTGCCCAAGAGTTATAGATTTCTTTTTAAAGTAGTCTTTTGAGGAAAGGCTCTGTTTATGAAGTAGTAAAGAAGTTGCAAAAGTATCTCAGGCCTTGAAATGATACTGTCTTCTGTTCCTATGTTTATGAATCAATTATAGATTTGGAACAAGAAGAGGTTTGTAAATAATGAAGGTTGTTTTGTTAAGTTTAACAACTGAAGTAATCTAATATGCAGTGGATGACAACTGAATGTGGAGTGCAAATGCAATGAGTTAAGCTAAAACTGAACTTAAGATGTCACTAGTCTAAAACAGTGCTGAACTAACAAGTCATTATCAAACTTAAAACAAAATAACTGAGCATGAGTTAAGTGCAATTAAACTCCGGAGTATCCTAACTAAGCTATCATGCATTATTCTATGGAATTATACAGTCTGTTTGTCCATCATGATTGGTATTTTGGAAGAGTTTCTTAGAACAATCCTGACTGTACAATTCAGTGCAAATGCAAACATAAAGACTGAAAGCAATTTAAAAACTAAGATGTCACAGCTGTCTCCTACCCATCATTATGATATTTTGGAAGAGCGTTTTAAGAGCAAGGTCAGCCATGTTACTTAGTGAAAACAAAACAACTGAAACATTCATTATCACAATCATGCCTTAAACATCATAAGGATTTTTTGGAAGAGTGTTTAGAACAAGTGCAGCTGTGATAGTGAACAAAAGAAACTACAATTAAAATCCTACAACACTATAGCCATTTCCCATTCATTATCATAATATTTTGGAAGAGCTTCTTCTTTTGGAAGAGTTTTTAGAACGAGTATAACTATAGTGGCTAATGAAAACAACTAAGAATTCAATCTTCAAAAACATAAAGGCAACTAAGATACTTATCTAAATTACGCAAGTAAAACCGTGCAGGAGGCAGGGGCCCTCTACCACCAGACGGAATCTAACTCCAAATCAAATCAACGCTTTCAAAACAATACTGTCTTCTTCATTAAAGGAGAAATAACTTGAACAGAGCAATCTGCATCTTCATAAATGTAGCACAGAATCTAAGCAAAATATAGAACAAAATCTAGCCTAGCTCTTGGTTTCCCAAGTGTTTTTATAACAAATTTACATAACAATACTTGCAACAATTCCAGGATCATTGTCTTTCCTTATCGAAATCACATTAGGACTCTTGAAGTGGCTGCGTAAAAAGGAAAAGGACATCTGGACTAAGACAGTCCTATTAGAAGTCTGTCTTCTTAAATGTGTTCCCACGTACCAAAACCATATCCAGAATTCGGTTTTTCCTTCATGGTGAGCAACGAACAATGTAGACATGACGTGGAATATACCCATATGTGGTTTTTCTTGAGAGGCCACCTGGAACATACCCAAATGTGAAGACAGCTGCAGAATTGCCGATTAGCTACGGAATGTCTGCATTCTGTAGCTAGTTCCGGTCAAAATGCATTACAATGACAAAAATCACAAAACTTAGCAAGTCAGTCATGTTAATCATTCTAAAAGTAATTTTAACTAAATTCATTGATCAATTGGGTCTGGGATAACAATGGACAAAGGAAAATGAGGTAAAGTAAGATGAAAGAAAGCACAATCTTGAGGCTCAACATACCCCCACTGCCTACTTCTTGCATGTCCTCATGCAACTTATTCCATAAACTTAGAGGCTTCTGCAAGAACATCTAATCCTCTCCTTCTCCTTTGCCTGGAAGCTAAAGATCTTCTGGGTTTTCTGATGACAAGTTTGAACCTTAAGTTGGTAAGTGCTCTGATTAGCTTCTTGTTCCTCTTTTTCAACTTTTCATTAGCCTTTTCCACTTTGTCCATATGTAGAGATAAGGTTGAGTTCATATCGGTTTTGAGTTTGACTTTTTCCTTCATAATATCATTCTCATTTTTTATGTGTCTATTAAGTATTTCCAGCTCATACCTATCCCTTCTTAACACATCCATTTCGGACAGTGGAGGACTAGGGGTTCTATCCCTACTCTCTGAAGCTTTCCTTTCCAAAGTTTCAACATAGTCATAAACTTCTTGCTGAGCAGGGTCAATTTCAGGGGTTCCTTCATTAAAATCCTCTTCAACATCTTCTTCAATAGATGTTTCCTCATCTTCTATATTTATCACCCCTGTTTGTTTGATCTGAGTTTTCCTTAGTTTCCCCTTTAGTCTATGGCTTCTTCTTGGCTGGGAAGATCCCTCTCCTTTCTCTGTGGAAGATTTCCTGATTACCTTCTCTTTATTAAGTTGTCTCTTGATTTGAGTCAACTTCTCTAAGATGATTTCCTCACTACTTTCCTGGACTGTTTTGTCAATTTCAATTTTTGAAGCTCTCCATTTTCTGCTTCTCTTGTAGGTTGTTGTTCAGGTGAGGGTTCTTTTGGCTCTTCAAAATGATTTCTTATCAAGAAATTATCCCAAGTATCATTTGTTTTGGCTAAATGGTGTTCAATTAAAATCTTAACCAAGCCATGATGGTATAGAGTTGTCTCTAAAAATTGGACCCTTCTTTGAACACAGGAAGCCATATTTTTCAAACTTTAAAGCAAAAAGTAGGGTAAGTTTAACTCTTCCCCCAGAAAATGCATTATCAGTCTAATGTGGTAAACATAAAATGTGCCATATCTACCCTCACATGTAATAAATTTTTGCAGAATAAGCAGTATGTTTCTCCATTTATTTTTCAATGCAGAACTTGGAATTCCCTTCTTAAACACAGTGATATCCATACCTGGTGATTTTAGAATTTGCTTCCAGGATTCATTATGGAATTCTCTGTTTTTGAACCATCTCTCTCCATTTCTAAGCAATCCCATATCTTCTGCAATTAAAACTTCAGTGATAGTGAATTTAACATCCCCCACTTCAACCTCAGCTCCTTGAAATGACCTTGCAAATGTTTTAGTGACTTCTTTGTGGAATCCATTAAATTTCTCAAGAAATTGTAGCCATCCTACCTGTTGCAACATTTCTTTACATTGAGGGTATCCTTCCAAGTATTTTGTACCCATTGGTTCGGTTCTTACAATAAGACCCATAATTGCTTTTTCAATGTTCAGATTAATATTCTTTTTGCCCACGGAAACAATAACTTTCACCTTCGAATTGATATACCTCTGGTTCTCGGTGACAATGGCTTCAAACTTCGGGCTGATATGCCTCTGGTTGACAGTGACAATGGCTTCAAACTTCGGGCTGATATGCCTCTGGTTGACAGTGACAATGGCTTCAAATTCCACACTAATATATCTCTGTCTCTCGGTGATACTGGCTTCAAATTCCACACTGCTATACCTCTGTCTCTCGATGACAAATGAATTCAAATTCCACACTGCTATACCTCTGCGTTTACAGTGATAATGCTCAATCTCTGCTCACGGTGATAGTGCTTTGATATTCAAACTGATATATCCTTTGCTCTGCTCACGGTGATAAGGATATCTCTGTTTTGCGGAATGAAGTACTGGCTACATAATGGAGTGATGGAAGTAGTTACGGAATGAGTAAATGGAGTGAGGTGGAGAAAACGAATTAATGAGTGAAAATATTGCGGAGATTTTTACAACGGAAAAGAAAATCATCATTAAATGATTTGGTTGGGTGACGTGAGAAAATCAAACACTTCAGCCTTTTTTAACCGCTTAAATAATGTCGGGTATGGAATTTGAAATAAGAAATTTTAATCCAAATTTTGTGGAGGGTATTTTGGTCATGATCAATAAAAATAATTAAAACAACTTTTTCGAATGATTCATAACTAAAACTATGCTAAACCTTATGAAATGCCATTATAATCAAAACTTGTTACCTCTTCTTTTCATTTGCTTTTTGTGGTCTTTGTCTTCTTTGTTCTCCTTTGGAAGAGTCTTCATAAACCTCCTTGATTCTTCTTATTCATAGATATACTGGATCATCTTGTTGCAATTCAAATGTCTGCTGATTAGTGCCTTCAGGATTTGTAGCTGCGGAATGACTGTCTGGCTGCGGAAAGTCTGATCAACTGCAGAATGTCTGTTAAGCTGCAGAATGTACCTGTAGAGTATTTTGATCATGGAATGGAGTGGTTTGGGATATAAGTGAGATGTTATATGAATGAAAATGTATGATGAGTCATGATATGTATGAAGTGGATGATGGAATGGGATGGACTTAGTTTTAAAAAAAAAAAAAAATGGAGTGGAAGAATCAAAAGAAATGCCTTGCAATCCATGACATGTGTTCTTCATTTACAGCAAGACTTCAAACTTGAATTTTGACATGGAAATGAGGTGGATGAAGTATGAAATGACATGAATGATATATGGAATGAAGTGAAGTATGAATGAATGAATGAAATGGAGTATGGATGGATAAGTGAATGGAATGAAATGAAATGAAATGGATCATAAGTACAATGGATCTGAACTTATGATTTTGTAACAGCTGCTTGAAAAAACAAAATGGGAAAAGTTAGAGTGTCAGAAAAACTCTGATTTTCACCCTATATTTTCTGTATAAACATGCCAATCAATGATTGGTTTTCATGTTTATACCTTTATTTTTTTATTTTTTTTATTTTTTTTATTTATTTATTTATTTATTTTTATTTTTTTCAAAAGAAATGCTTTAGAAAATTCAATCAAGTTGATGAAGAAGAAATATTCTTCTTCATTAACTTCACATCACTGTTTTCTTGGAACTTCTTGACAAATTCTTCTCTTGAGAGTGGTTTGTGATACAGCTTCAATCTATGACCATTCACAAGAAAAGTGATCTCTTCTTCATTTATAGTTCTGATTTTTACTGCCCCATTATCAAAAATTTCAACAATTTCATATGGCCCAAGCCAATGTGTCTGAAATTTAGCTTGAAAATCCTTGAACTTTGAATCAAACAAGAGAGCCCAGTCACCTTGTTTGAATTTCTTCTCTTTGATGTTCTTGTCATGCCATCTAGTCCTTTGCTGTTGGACTAGACTTGTTTTCTGAACTGCATCTTGTCTGATCTCATCCAATTCATTAATTTGCTCCAATCTATGCTTTTGTGCCTCCGTTAAATCAAGTCCTAGCTGAACTGCCATTTTGAAAGTTTGAATCTAGAACTCTATGGTAAACAAAACTTGCTTTCCATAAACAAGTTCATAAGGAGTATGGCCTGTTGTGTTTCTCCATGTAGTTCTATAGGCCCACAAGGCTTCAGGAAGCCTATCTACCTAATCTCTTCTATGTAGATGAACAGTCTTTGTTAAGATTCCTTCAATGACCTTATTAGTAGATTCCACTTGACCATTTGCTTGTGGATGGTAACGAGTAGATTTTCTATGCCTGATTTTGTACCTATCCATCATTTTCTCCACTAGCCTTGATGTAAATTGAGCTCCTTGATCTGTAACAATTTCCCTTGGGACACCAAAACGAGTAAAAATATCCTCAAAAAGAAAAGTAACTACAGATGCTTCGTTAGCAACAAGTAATGGCTTGGCTTCTACCCATTTAGTAATATAATCAGTGCAAACTAATATATACCTCTTCTGTATTGATGGAGGACTAATAGGTTCTACAAAATCCAAAGCCCATTTTTCAAAAGGTTCAATATGTACCTGAGTTTGTAATGGCATCTCACCTGAAGGAGAAGGTTTCCCTACCCTTTGGCAACTGTCACACCTTTTGACATACTCTTTAGCATCTTTAAACAAGGATGGCCAATAATATCCTAAATTAAGGATCTTATAGGTTGTCCTCTTATCAGCAAAGTGTCCGCCACAAAGTTCATCATGACATGCTTTGAGAATCTCAGGCATCTCATCTTTACGAACACACCTTCTAATGATCAAATCTGGACCTGTCTTGTACAACTCATTAGCAACCCATGAATATTTTGCACTGTCATAAATGATTTTTCTTCTATCCCTTGCATTCATTATTGAAGGAAATTTTCCTGAAACTAAATAATTAGCAATATCAGCAAACCATGGAGTTTGAGTAGAAATTGCAAAAAGATATTCATCAGGAAATTGATCTTCAATTGGAGTGTCATCTTTGATATTTTGGAGTCTAGATAGGAAATCAGCTACTGTGTTTTGTTTTCCAGGCCTATCTAGAATGGTAATGTTGAATTCTTGTAAGAGCAATAACCATATTATGACTCTGCCATTAGTAATTGATTTATTCATTAAGTATCTAATTGCAGAATGATCAGTGTGAACAAAAGTTTCATAGCTTGTTATATAGTGTCTAAATTTTTTTATGGCATGAACAACAGCTAAAAACTCTTTTTCAGTTACAGTATAGTTTAACTCTGCAGGAGTCAAATTTTTACTGGTATAATAGATGGCATAGGGAATCAAGTCTTTCTGCCCCAATACTGCTCCTAGTGCTGTATCGGAGGCATCTGTGGAGATATGAAAAGGTAACTTCCAGTTAGGTCCCCTTAATATAGGTGCTTCAGAAATTTTGGTTTTCAGGGTTTCAAAAGCTAACTGGCAATCAGAAGTCCATTTGAATTCACAGTCTTTGGTAAGCAATTTGAAGAGTGGAGATGCTATTTTGGTGAAGTTTTCTATAAATCTCCGATAATATCCTGTAAATCCTAGAAAACTCCTAACATCTCTTTGACAACTTGGAATGGATAAGTTAGAGATGACTTCCACTTTTGACTCATCAACTCTAATCCCATCCCCTGAAATGTGATGCCCTAAAACAATACCTTCAGTAAACATCATAAAACATTTTTCATGACTAAGTGAAAGGTTTGCTTCCTGACATCTCTTTAAAACTTTTTCCAAGTTTTCTAAAGCTTCTTCAAATGAGTTTCCATAAACTGTGAAATCATCCATGTACACCTCTACACAGTCATGTATTAGATCTGAAAAAATTCCTAATACTGCCCTTTGGAATGTTGTAGGTGCATTGCATAATCCAAATGGCAATACTCGGTAAGCATAGGTACCCCAAGGACAGGTAAATGTGGTTTTATCTTGGTCTTCAAGTGCTACTTGGATTTGATTGTAACCACTAAACCCATCTAGGAATGAAAAGTACTTTTTGCCGGCTAATGTATCTAATACTTGATCTATGAAAGGTAAGGGAAAATGGTCTTTAAGAGTAGCTTTATTCAGTTCTCGGTAGTCAACACACACCCTCCATTTTCCATTTTTCTTTGGCACAATTACGAAAGGAGAAACCCACTGACTATCTGAAATAGGATAGATGAAATTAACATTTAACAATTTTTGCAATTCTTCCTTGACAATTTCCCTAAGATTTGGATTCATTCGTCTTTGAGGCTGTCTGATTGGTTTGCAATTTGCCTCTATATAGATGTGATGAGTACAAGTCTTGGGACTTATCCCTTTCATGTCGGTGTATTCCCATGCATATGCAGAAGAATGTCTCTGTAATACTTTGACTAACTCTTCTTGTTGAGATTTTTCTAGGTTTTTGTTTATGTTCAAGGTTTTGCCTGGAAAAATTTCACTTGTAGAGCTACCAAATTTGTCCATAGAATGAAGAGACATCTTCCTAGATGACAAAAACTCAATATTGGATCCCTCTTGAAATGATTCATGTTTGTGTTCTGGAGAGGATTCAAAATTTTCTAGAGTATTCAGAATTTGATTATCTTCACTAATTTCTGAAATTGTGAAGAGAGGTTGTAAATCTTCTTCATCCTCTATCCATTGAGTGTCATCTAGATCTGTAATTGTCCTAGCTGGAGGATATAAAATGAATTTCTTAGTTGAACTACCATCAGAGATATACATATCACCGGATCTACAACTAATAAAAGCATCAGCTGTAGCTAACCAAGGTCTTCCTAATATAACAGGATGTCCTCCTAGATTATTCTTAGGAGTTAGGATCATGAAATCCACAGGGTACTCCCAAGAATCTAGGGACACCAGAATGTCTTTACCCCATCTGGTTTGATCACAGATCTGTCTGCTAATTATAATAGTGTGGGTGTAAAGAGAAGATTAGGAAGTTTCAGTTTATCCATGATTTGTCTACTCATGATATTGATTGCTGCTCCTAAATCAATGAGTGTGTTTTGGATTTCAGTTCCATTGATGTGAATTTTGACAACTGGATTTCCTGGGTCAAGATACTTTGGAATAGAAATCTTGCCCATCATAATGTCTTCTATTTGTCCTGCCAGTTGAATTTTCTTTGTTTCTCTTATTCTTTTTCTTGTTTTCTTCATGCTCAACTCCTTTATTGTTTTGGCTAAAATTGGAATTTCCTTGATGTCTTGTAATAATGGAATTTTAATGCAAACATTTCTCAGCTCATCTAGGAAATCATAATTAGGCACCATGATTTTTTTTTCTACACCTCTATCAATTTGTAGTCTTTCTGGAAAGGGAGGTATAGAAGTAGATGTGGATGGTTGCTCTAATACAGGAGTCGAAATTATTGGATCTTTTTGCTTTAATTTTTCAGTGTTTGGGTCTTGAAAGGATGTGTCTTCCTCAAGACTTTTATTCACCCATAGAGAGTCTTCCTCAGAGTTATCTTGTTCTTGTATAATCACAGAAGGTTTCCTCTTTTCAAGTATTCTTCCAGACCTAAGTTGAACATCACTAAGGTCTAGAGGAGTAATTAAATAAGTCAGAAATTGTTGGCCTTCTATCATGTATGTGTTCTGAGGATTTTTATTATTGGGGTTTGGTATAGGTTGAGCAGGCAATTGATTTTATTTTTGAGGAAATGGTAATGGGAGTGGTTGATTTTGATGTGGTAAGTTCTGATGATGTTGTTGAGGATTTTGTTGAAAATTTTGTTGAAGATTTTGAGGAAAATTTTGTTGAGGATTTTGAGGATTAAAATGTGGATACGGTGGATAGGATGGTGGATACTGATAGTATGGAGAGTATATTCCATAGGGACTTTGTGTTCCTTGTGCCCAATATTGAGATTGATTTTGAAATTGGGGCCAAGGTTGCTGCCAAGAATTCCAAGGTAGAGGTTGATTATACATTTGATCATGGAATCCTTGTGTTTGAGGTCCCTGCCAAGGCCTTCTAGATACAAAATTGAGAGACTCTGTGGAATCTGTAGGAGTTTCCTCCTGAAAGACAGCTTTGAGACCACGAAGAGAAGGACAATTCTTGGTCTCATGTTTTTCAGAACAAATGACACAGGTTTCTACAACTTTTACATCCAAAGGGCACTCTCTCAAGGCATGTTTCTTTCTACATTTGGGAAAAAAGATTTCCAAGGCATCAGATTCAGCCTTTTGCTTGTTTTGTATCTTGAGGGTGTCTATTTGTTCACTAAGACTCCCTAAGATGTCAGATTTAAAATCATCAAGCATGTGTCCTATTTCTGATCTACTTACTGTCCCAGAAGCGGACTTACTTGCCCTTGCAAGAGCAGGATCTCTTGGACCTTTGACAGTTTTAGATTTCCCTCTTGAAAGGTTAATACATAACTCAGATATTTCAGGTAATGTGAGCTGTGATATATCCCCTTTTCCCATCATGTTGAGGATATCCAACCATTCATCCCTAATTGTTTTCAACAAAAGAGCTTTTAAGGTGTCTTGATCTAGGTTTTCCATTTTTGCTCTTTTGATGTTGTAATGAAATCTCTCCAACAAATCTTCCAAATTTTCATCTTCTTCCTAATTTTTTTCAACAAAAGAGCTTTTAAGGTGTCTTGATCTAGGTTTTCCATTTTTTCTCTTTTGATGTTATAATTAAATCTCTCCAACAAATCTTCCAAGTTTTCATCTTCTTTTTGTAACATCTTAAACACTTCTTCCTTATGATTAACCGGCATAAAATAATCCAAATACCTCTCTAGAAATGCTTGTTTCATGTCTTCCCATGTCCTAATAGAACTATTAATCAAACTCATAAACCACTTCAATGCTGCTCCTTTCAAGGTTGAAGGAAATAATTTCAATTTTTGAGCATCTTGTAAGTAGTCATAATTTCTACACAGAACTTCAAATTCAAATAGGAAGGTTTCAGGATCTTCAGTTTTAAGTCCATAGAAGTTTGGAAGGACAGAGGGTGAAATATTTTTCATGGTTGTATTGGTTTCTTCATCAATTATAGGAAACCCAAATACCCATGGTTGACTCTCCTGTGGAAGTGGAAAGGTTTGTGTCCCTAACAGGAGTTTTTAAATCTTCTTCTATGGCAAGTTCAGTGGATGAAGTGGAAGGTTTCTCTAATGGAATAGCTGACCTTAGATCTTCTAGAAGTCCAGGATCAGTAAAGGATGGAATGTGGGTCTGAGTTGAAGGTGTACTAGCTCTCGATCTAGGTGAAACAAGTGGTGTTCTAGGAATCAAACTTCTGTTTCTGCTGCTTATGAATCTTCCCCTTGAATCTCTTTCTCTACACATAAAATTGTTTTTGGAAGCTAAGAAACAAAGGTTACCTAGTTTTCACTTCCCCGGCAACGGCGCCAAAATGTTTGGTCTCAACCTAGTCTCCTAAATTGAGTTCATTTAATTGTCAACCAGGGTTGGTCAACTGCTGAAGTGAAGTGCACCGTATGTGCCTAGGTGTTTGTCTCTTAATGCGTTGTGTTCAGTGTTTTATGATGTTTTTGGTCTTTTGTGATGATTTATGATGTTTTTGGTCTTTTTGGTAGTTTTATGTTCACAAGGAAAATGACTAGAAAGCTAGTGGAAAGAAGCTAATGATTAAAACAGAGTGAAGCCTAATTGGTTGATGACAAGTGGCAAATGCAAAGGCAACTACTGAAACAAAATCAAAACTAAACTATGACTAAACAGAAATAAAGCTTGATAATGAATTTTAAGCAAATGACTCAAAACATAAACTCAACTTGTCCAATTCTTTCATCAAAGGTATTTTGAGAGAGAGCTTGAGAAGTGGTCAGCTAAGTATGCAAATTCTCCTAACTAAACAATTAAACAACTAGCTTATAATGATGCAACATTTTATCCATGATTAGAGATTTGTTGAAGCATATTTGGAGGAAAACATTGATACCATCATAAGATCTCTACTCTAAGACTAGTTCCTAACTCTATTCTGCAACTTAGTTAATCATCACTAAACCTTGCCCAAGAGTTATAGATTTCTTTTTAAAGTATTCTTTTGAGGAAAGGCTCTGTTTATGAAGTAGTAAGGAAGTTGCAAAAGTATCTCAGGCCTTGAAATGATACTGTCTTCTGTTCCTGTGTTTATGAATCAATTATAGATTTGGAACAAGAAGAGGTTTGTAAATAATGAAGGCTGTTTTGTTAAGTTTAATAACTGAAGTAATCTAATATGCAGTGCATGACAACTAAATGTGGAGTGCAAATGCAATAAGTTAAGCTAAAACTGAACTTAAGATGTCACTAGTCTAAAACAGTGTTGAACTAACAAGTCATTATCAAACTCAAAACAAAATAACAGAGCATGAGTTAAATGCAATTAGACTCCGGAGTATCCTGACTAAGCTATCATGCATTATTCTATAGGATTATACAGCCTGTTTGTCCATCATGATTGGTATTTTGGAAGAGTTTCTTAGAACAATCCTGACTGTACAATTCAGTGCAAATGCAAACATAAAGATTGAAAGAAATTTAAAAACTAAGATGTCACAGCTGTCTCCTACCCATCATTATGATATTTTGGAAGAGCGTTTTAAGAGCAAGGTCAGCCATGTTACTTAGTGAAAACAAAACAACTAAAACATTAATTATCACAATCATGCCTTAAACATCATAAGGATTTTTTGGAAGAGTTTCTTCTTTTGGAAGAGTGTTTAGAACAAGTGCAGCTGTGATAGTGAACAAAAGAAACTACAATTAAATCCTACAACACTATAGCCATTTCCCATTCATTATCATAATCTTTTGGAAGAGCTTCTTCTTTTGGAAGAGTTTTTAGAATGAGTATAACTATAGTGGCTAATGAAAACAACTACGAATTCAATCTTCAAAAACGTAAAGGCAACTAAGATACTTATCTAAATTACGCAAGTAAAACCGTGCAGGAGGCAGGGGCCCTCTACCACCAGACGGAATCTAACTCCAAATCAAATCAACGCTTTCAAAACAATATTGTCTTCTTAATTAAAGGAGAAATAACTTGAACAGAGAAATCTGCGTCTTCAGAAATGTAGCACAGAATCTAAGCAAAATCTAGAACAAAATCTAGCCTAGCTCTCGGTTTCCCAAGTGTTTTTATAACAAATTTACATAACAAGACTTGCAACAATTCCAGGATCATTGTCTTTCCTTATCGAAATCAAATTAGGACTCTTGAAGTGGCTGCGTAAAAAGGAAAAGGACATCTGGACTGAGACAGTCCTATTAGAAGTCTGCCTTCTTAAATGTGTTCCCACGTACCAAAACCATATCCAGAATTCGGTTTTTCCTTCATGGTGAGCAATGAACAATGTAGACATGACGTGGAATATACCCATATGTGGTTTTTCTTGAGAGGCCACCTGGAACATACCCAAACGTGAAGACAGTTGCAAAATTGCCGATTAGCTATGGAATGTCTCAATTCTGCAGCTAGTTCCGGTCAAAATGCATTACAATGAAAAAAATCACAAAACTTAGCAAGTCAGTCATGTTAATCATTCTAAAAGTAATTTTAACTAAATTCATTGATCAATTGGGTCTGGGATAAAAATGGACAATGGAAAATGAGGTAAAGTAAGATGAAAGAAAGCACAATCTTGAGGCTCAACATGTTTTCTCTGATGTCTCTGCTGTCTTTCCAGATCTCCATTCAACTAACCCTTCTAAAACTGCCTCAGCTTCATATTTCATTTGCTCTTTTCTTCATTGTTGTTTCAAGTGCTCCTCTTTTGGAATTGATGGAGATACATCATTCTTATATCTTTAACACATAGGTTTCTTATCATAGGCAACTTATTAAGTAGGTTTCCATCAAGGACAACTTCATCAAGTAGGTTGCCATCAACTTTATCAAGTAGGTTGCCATCAAGGACAACACTCTGCATCATATTGCCAACAGAATTATGCTATTCCTAAGGGTTAAGTGGAGCTATTGCATGGAGACTTCAGTAAGAACTCATGTGAGAGAGTTTGGTGGAGTTGATTGAGGAGTTAATGGAGTTGTGTTCAGTTTAACTAATCTAAACATAGTTGAGCTATTTGTATCTAGTTTAACTTATTGATACAATTAGTGAGAGTGGTATGAATTAATTATTAATTAATTCACTAATTATAAACTCATTAATCAACTAAAGAATACATCAGTTAACTTCAGTGCATGGACAGTTTCAGTGGAGACCAGTGCAAAGATAGGTGAAAGGGCAAGTGTGACTATCAGTTGTGACTATAAGTGATGCATGTTTTTCATCCAACACTCAGTAGAGATGCCTATAAATACTGCGTGAGCAAGGCTGGGGTAATTCATTCTCATCAAGAGGCATTCTTCAGTAGTGATTGCACAGTAGAGGCAGGCTAAAGACTCACAAAGATTGGTGCATGGGATTTGCAAGATCGGGCCTGATTAGTGTGTAGAAATTGGAGATTATACTGAGAGCTTGTGAGGAGATTTGTATAATGATTGTTACATCATCTCTATGACATATATAATATATAGATAGTTGGGGGTTTTCAGCTTTAAGCTTTCCCATTACATATTGTGTTCATATGTATGAATTTTTATGGCTTTAATGTGTGCATGCAATTGATTTTATTTCCGCATGTGATGATCAATGGTAGAAGAGATTCTGTATTATGCATGAAGCTAAAATAGTGTGTGATCAGGAGAATCTCGGTGGATAACATATCAGTTATTAAAATTTCTACAATAATTACCATGCTTAATGGATGAAAAACCTAACATGTAATCCATGGAGACTTGCTCACAAGGATTTTATACAGTAAGTAGAAGAGTGTATAACCACTTATTTTTCACAGTTGTTTTTATCATTGGCGCAAGTAGTGCATGATATGATATATCGATGGATATCTCGTTGAACCTTTGGCCAGCAGAAATACTTTTGAAGTATTTCTACTATATTTTCCACACCAAAATTCCTATTAGGTCTGTATAATACTAGTGTATACCCCTTGTTGTTATTGTTAGTGCAGCCCCCTATTGTTACTGTTGTGCCCATGTATCCACCATATTGTTATTATTGTGCCCCATAGAGCACACTATTGTTATTTTTTTTCCCTTACATTATTATTGTTATGTAGGCTCTCATTATATTGTGACCCCTTAGACTCCTATATATACAAAGGAGGTCTTATCATTTGTATAATCGAAGAATTGTTCATTTATGTAATGTAAAGGAGGTTTCCCCCTCGAAGAGGATAATTTTTAATTCATTCATCTATCTTTTCTTTAATTTTGTTAACTAGTTGCATAAGATTTGATATCAGAGCTTAGGATTCTAGGGTTTCGCTACTTCAAATAGCTCATCTTGAAATTTTCACTATAAATTATTTTATAAGAGGCTTCAGAAGCTAAAATGTTGACCACGTGGAGTATAAACCTTTGTCCCTACACGGAGGGGATTCTTGGAAAGATATTTTTTATCTTGAGAAAATTAGAATGAATATTTAAAGAAGGGTGGCAAATCTTTATTTTCTAAAAGAATGTCGCGACAACAAACTTATTTCCTTTCTATAAATTTGACCTAAGTCCTTCTTTCATTTCTTCATTCAATCGTCCTGAAGATGGATCTCCATGGAGATTCTAAACGTCGACATATATTCTCTGACACTGTGGAAAATCCGAATTCTTCTTCATAAATTGATAACCACAGAAGCTTGAAAACCAAAATTGTGTCCCTGCATGGAGGGGATTCTTGGAAATATAATTGTTATCTTGAGAAAATTATAATGAAGATTGAAAGAAGGACAATAGATCTTTATTTTCTAAAATAATTTCGCGACAACAAACCTATTTCCTTTCTATAAATTTGACCTAAGTCCTGCTTTCATTTCTTCATTCAATCTTCCTAAAGATGGATCTCCATGTAGATTCGAAATGTCTACATATATTATCCGACACTGTGGAAAATTTGGATTCTTCTTCACCCTTAATTTCGTCAAGAAATAGTTAATCCTAGGGATCAAGTATATGTTCTTGAAAATTATTTTGTTTAGGTATATATAATCAATACAGATTCTTCATGTCCTATCCTTTTTTTTCACCAACATAATTGGACTCCTAGGAGGTGAGTATCTTGGTTAGATGTAGTTGTTTTGTATGAGATCATGAATTTGACATTTTATTTTCTCATTCCCTAAGATAAAGAGTCTATATATTAGGCCAGTACATGAAGGATCACCAGGTATCAATTTGATTAATTGTTTGAAGTGGTAGTGCAAAGACACCAACATAGGTGGAAATAAGATATCTCTATATGTCTATAAAATCGTATCCACTTGCTTCTATTATATAGAGAGGCCCCAACATGAGTGTGTTATGGTTGTAGTAACCTTGTACCTTCTAACCAAACCATGAAGAGGAAAAAAATTTCAATTTGATAAATTAGATTTTGACACTACATTGCTAAGACTGATCAAATTGTATTAGTTGGAACTACCTCTGGTACCTTGTAGATATAACCTTCAAGTGCAACAATAACACTATGGGCATGAGACTCATAAACAACACGAAATTTTCACATATAAGGTTGTCCTAAAAGAACATCACAAACTTCAACTGGGATAACATCACATAGTACCTCATCTTTGAAGGGCTTGATGTCATAGTACATGAACCATTTATAGTTAACACCGATGTCTTTTCCATTGCTCAACCAACCAATGGTGTATGCTTGGGGATGTGGCACCATTGACAACTTAAATATCCTGATGACCTAGGTTGATATCATGTTCTTTTAGCTTCCATTGTAAATAATGAAATGTACTGGGGACCAATTCAGCTACACTTATGAATGGAAAAGGCAGTTCCCCTCTTCGGTCTCCTCTTACTCTTTTGGTTGGATATTGGTGGTTTCTATGATAGCACAATTGTTGGGCTATGGCTAGGTAATTTTTCATATATTCCCTTTGTTTCAATAAGATTTACATTAAAATTGTTATTAATGATAGTGATTTTGTTATTTTAGATTCTCAAGAAGGCATATGAATACCCAATCAAAGGTATACATGCATCAACAGTTTATTTCTAAGTGCACCAATAGATGGCCTCAATCGTACATGAAGAATAATTCCTGCACTCATTTGGGGTTTGACATATTGGTGTACTTCCAGGAGAAAATTGAGACATGGTTTTTGTCCGTAATTATGTTTTAATGCTCTCACATGATTCAAAACACACATAGCTCATATGGATGGATTTTTAGAAATTAATTAATTCCTCGACCCGAATTCACAATAGTTTTCAAACAACCGAATTCCTCCTCGATTTTAGTGCATATGAAGGTGATCAGGAGATCAATTCATATGCTTAAAAATTAAAATGATTGAAATAGGTCCCAACCTGATCGACTAGAAAGGTCTCGTCATTTCGATTTTGGCGCCATGAATGGTTCGAAAAATTGATGTCGTATGAGGAATATATCGCATTCTATTTGTTTTCCCAAACAACAAAATTTTGGTGACTGGATGCCAAGTCAGCAAGAAGGTACAGTCAGCAAGAATATTCCTGGAATATTTCATTTTCTTCAGAGCCAACAGAATCGTGTCACGTGGCTCAATCTGGGCCGTTGATTGTTTATTGTACGGAGGTTTTTTGGCTGTTGGATGATATTTTTATGAGCCAATGGATGAGAAACATGTTTAGCCCGAAGGGAGCCACGTGTCCTCAAGAATGTGTGACAAAATTTTTGTGGAGTCGATGAGGGTCGACCCCGCAACCTCATGCCCGCAGAAAAGTCTTTTTACCAGCCTGCCTATACATTGCATCTTAACATTGGTGAGGTGGAAGTTGTATTTAAGTGTTGTTGGGTTTCAGATTAGGGGTTTGGGAGGCCAGCCCCCCCTCCATGCGCCCAAGCACTGGAACCCTAGCCTAAAACCTGGCAGTTATTAAACCGTTATTCTGGCGACAAAGGTTCTGGTCACAAGTTATTTTCCAACCCGCATCATTAACGTTTTTAAACCTGGCGGCTATTAAAACCTTAACCCTAGTCGTCAGGTCCAAGACTTGTTCACATGTCAAAATCTCGACAAAAAATGTAACAACTAGCGGCATAAAACTTGAACCTCAGCGATAACATCAAACGTGGGCACATTTGTAGTTTGGCAACAGTTAACTGACGGTTTAGTAACCGTAACCACTAGCGGGAAATGGGTAAGGTTTGTTAACATATGTTACACGGTGGTTGTGTTAACCACCATAAATTTCGGTAGATTCAGTGTAGTCACATGGGCACATTTTCAAACAGTTCTTAAATGCTACAGTTGTGGTGCTGTAACACTGGGTTCTGAAACCTTATTATATGTGGATTTGACAACTGTTATATGCAGAGTTAACGGCGGGGTATGTGACCACCCCGCCCAACCATTATATGTTTAACCAAATGGTCAATCCAGCAGAGAATATAGCGCGCCCCTATTTTTAGGGTTTAATTTAAATTTAGTGACAGTTAACTGCAGTTCTCCACAGTTAGTGGAGATTTTCTAGCTAACATTTGGAAAGAGGCATGGGGAGGTCAATTTTCGACCAATTTTGGTGAAACAAGAGTCTACCTAGACTATTTTGAGCATTCTGGAGTCATTGGTGCAGAGAAAATAGCCATTAGAGGCCTGAAAACATATGTAATTTACAATTTTGAGCATAATGACAAAGAGGGACATGCCATTGGGAGCTGGACCAGCTAATGTAGCCTAGGAGGAGTGAACTACTTCATCATGCCTACTATGTAAAAACTTATGTGTGAATGTTTTTCTCTGTTATGCACTGTTTTTTAGTGTTTTTAAGGCTTATTTACATGCTTAAAGTTCACTAATTCATCTAATTTTCATGGTTAAAACTCTCATACCATAAGCAAACTTATGGAGACAATTTTTACATGTTTATTTAACTGAAAGGACACTTAGCACAACAGAACTAATACAATCCTTTCAAATCAAGTTGGTATCAGAGCTAGAGTTTTATCTCTGGTGTTTTTATGTGCAAGGATTTGTTAACTATTTGCAAGGGTTTTCATGCTTAATAGGCTTAATCTTAAGAGAGGAGAAGGAAAATTGGTGGAAGCAAGAGGTTCTCAAAGTGAGCCACAACAAAGGAAGGAAAGATTTCCACATTCTCCACCACCTAGTTCACCTCCAAGAGAATCAGAAGCAGTGTCAAGCATGCCTCTAGGAGAAGAAGAAACCCATGAAGAGGTGGATCCAAAAGAGGAAGAAAGAGTGTTCAGAAAATCATTCCTTGACATGACTAAAATGGTGAGAGTCCTTTATCAAGAAAGGAATGAAAGACTAGAAGGAGAAGGATCCAAACTTCACAAGGAAGGTCAGGGATCATCAGGAGGTCACAATAATGAAGATATATCCAAGAAGGGTAATGGAGGAAATGGAGGCAGTGGAAAGTCGCCATCATCACCCTCATCTTCATCTTCATCCTCATCATCCTCTACTTCATCTTCAGTACATCAGCCATATAATTCAAATAACACTGGTAAAGGTCCTTTTCTAAAACTTGATGTTAAGTTTGAATTGCCAATGTTTGATGGTGAAGTTAATGTAGAAAAGCTAGATACGTGGATTAGGCAATTAGAGGTCTATTTGAGAATCCAAAATTTTCATGATGATGACACCAAAATCCAACTAGCTTCATTGAGAATGGAAGGTGCAACACTTGTTTGGTGGGAAGCCAAGACAAAGGAGGAGATCAAGAAATATGGTAAGATTATTTTATCATGGGCTGATTTCATTTCTGCAATAAAACAACAGTTTTATCCATTAGCTCACATGCAGAAAGTCATAATGAACAGGAAAAATTTTAAATAATTGAAAGGAAAAAATGTACAAGTGTATACTCAAGAATTTAGGAGAAGAGCTCTTTTACTAGGAGTATATTTGCATAGCCAAGACACTTTGCTCAAGTATATAGGAGCTATACATACCTACCTAAGACATACAATCCTCATGTTTAACCCTACAAGCCTAGATGAGGTTTGTGTTCAAGCCACACATTTAGAGGCAAGGGGAAAACAAAACTTAGATGGGAATGAGGAAAGTGAGTTTAAAGAAAAATGGAAGAAAAAGTGAAATGTGAATACTAGAAAAGATAAGGGAAAATTATTTTGCAAACATTGTTCTAAAACTAGCCATGATGAAGACCATTTTTGGAAAATTCATCCAGAGTTGAAACCAGAAAGTTTTAAATCCAAAGAGAAAGCTAAGGAGAAAGGAAAAATTGTTGCAATAGCTGAACAAGACCTAGGGTCAGATTCAGGAGATGAAACAAAAATCATAGCTATGGGACTAAATAACATAAAGGGGAAATATATTGAAAATAAACCCAGTTCTAGTATATCTAACTATCACATAAAAGCTCCAAATGAAGAAAAGAGAATTGAACTATTTCATGTGAGGGCCATTTCCAAACATACCAAGGTTGACACATTATTTGACAGTGGGTCACAAGAAAATTTAATCTCTCAAGACTTGTTCAAGAAACTTAATCTTGAGACCATTCCACATCCAAAACCATATCCACTTGGTTGGATTTGTAAGGATGCAAATTTATAGGTTTCAAAGAAGTGCATGTTGCACTTTGCAATAACTACACATTTCATTGAACAATTGAATTAGATGTTGTTCCGCTTGATATAACAGGTATGGTGTTGGGAAATACTTACTTGTATGACAAGAAAGCTATCTTCCATCGCCATGAGAACAAATACCATTTATTCAAAGAAGGAAAGGAGTATATTGTGAGATCTCATCGCAAAAAACTAGACACTTCTTTAGTTAATGCAGGGCAAATGAAGCGGCTCGTCAATGCAAGTCAAAACTTGACATTGATGATGATTAAACACAAATAAGTTTTACATAATCCTTTTCAAACAAATGTTGATGTATGTAATGATTTGTTTCAGTTTGAAGGCAGGTTTTCTTTGAAAGAAGATGACAATAAGTTGCAACAGTCGACATTTGGTGTTGAATGGTGCTGAAAACAAAGTGTCAATGCAAGAGGTTGCAAAGGTCCAAGAGAGGGAAAAGAAACTTGAAAAAGAAGGCACAAGGTTCAGAAATGTTCAGTGCTGGTTTCAGAAAGGCATGGTACAATGGAAAAGAAACTTGGCTAGGAATCGACACAAGTTCAAGGCTAATTCAACAAAAAATCACCATAAGGAGAGGATGCAAGGTGAGCATAATTCCAAGTTTTCTTTGATTAAAGACCAATGTAGAAACATGTTGTTTACTACAAATTTAGGTTGTTGTACTGAAAGTTCAGAAAATGTACAACATGACAATGTTAAAAATAGCAATGGTTGGTCACACCAGAATCGAGAGAAAGATATGCAACTGCCTAGGCATAATACTTATTAAGATAGAGCCCATTTCTGGGCTCCGCCAACACGTTTCCGTCGAATTCAACCAAGGCATAAGCTCCCTTCTTAAGGACTCTTTTGAAATTGAAAGGGCCACACCACGTGGATTTGAATTTCCCTGCCCCAAAGCATCCTTGTCCTTATCGTAGACCAAAAGGAGGTCACCTTCAAAGAAAACCCCAGGTTTGACAGCCTTATCATACTAAAACTTAACTCTTTTCTTATGGGCCTCGTCAATCATAGCTGTATCTCGGTGCTTCTCATCAAGACGTTCTAGATAGACAGGATGTTCTTCGAGACTTGAAGTGTTGGGAAGAAGTTCAACATCTAGTTTAAGGGAATGAATCTCACACTCAATAGGAAAGATTGATTACAAACCATAAACTAGTTGGAAAGGAGTGAATCTAGTTGCAGTCTTAGCTGACATCCAGTATTCCCAAAGTGCATGATACAACATGAAATGCCAATTGGACCTAGCTTTAATGATTTTCCTTTGAAGGATAACTTTTAAGGATTTATTCATAGCTTCAACCTGCCCATTGGCCTGAGGATAATATGGAGATGAATTCTCCTGCCAGAAACCTAATTTGAGAGCCAAATCATCCATCATGGAGTTCTGAAAATGACTTCCATGGCCAGTGACAATCTCTTTGGGAATACCAAAGTGATAAATGACTTGGTTGAACAGAAACACAGTTATTGTTTCACCATTGTTCGAGAAACTAGGCATAGCCTCGGCCCACTTGGTGAAGTAGTCCACTGCTATGATAATGTACTTGTGAATTTTTTTCGAAGGCGGGTTACAAGTAGTAAAATCAATTCCCTACTTAGTGAATGCACCGACAGTGATAACAAGAAAGAGAGGATTTGGATGAGTGCACATCTTCCGAGTGTAAACTTAACAAGGATGACATTTTTTGACCACCTCAACACAATATTTGAAAATCAAGGGCCAAAAATATCTGGCATGCAAAATATTTTGAGCTATAGCAAGCTCAGATAAATGACCACCACAAGCTCCACTGTGGCAATCATTCAGCACAACCTTAGCCTCTTCAAGAGTTAAGCAATGTTTAAGGATTGAGTCGACCTCGTGACGATATAGAGTGTCACTGATAATAAAATAACTTTTTGTGAAGTGACGCAACTTTCGACGCTCATCTTTCGAAAAATCAAGGGGAAACTTTGAAGTCAGTAGATAAAAAATGATATCCCCATACCAATGATCTGGTGAAGAAATGAGGAAAATATGTTCATTAGGGAACAACTCCTCATAAATAATCTCACCTCAACAAGGAAACTAAAAGATCAACTCTGGAAAAATCAACAATTTCTTGGATTTGGAAAATAGGACTTCAAGATCAAACTCTTGCAAAATGACAATCCATAGATTTTATTTTCCCCCAATCACTTGCCTACTAAGAACAAATTGAAAATGATTAACTACTGCCAAAAAATAATTTTTGTGAAGGAGAAAGTAATGCCTAATTCATTGGACAACATGGACAGCTACCAAATATAACTTCTCAATGGGAGAATAACGTAGTTCAGGACCTACCAAGCCTTGACTTAGATAATAAATAATGTGATCACAAAGAGCATCATCCTCCTGAACCAGAACCATACCTATAGTATATTTATCCATAGCAAGATACAAAGGGAAGTCTCTTCTATAATTAGGTGGACTCAATAAAGGAGCAGAGTTCAATGATTTTTTCAAATCATCGAATGAACTTTGAGCAAATTAATCCCACAAAAATGGAATTCCCTTATTCAACACTCTCAAAAATCCTTTCGTAACCTCAGCATAGTTAATGATGAATCTCCTCAACAAATTGGCTTTCCCTTGAAGACTTTGAAGTTGAAAAATAAAAGACGGAGGAGGAAACTGAAGTATTGCCTCAACCTTGAAGTGATCTACCTGAATCCCTTCAGTAGACACAATGAATCCCAACAACCGACTGGATGTGATGGTGAAAACGCACTTATAGGGTTCAACTAGATTTTATAATAACGATATCTTTCAAAAATCTATCGAAGATGAGAGGGATGATCAATTCTCTTTCGAGAACGAGCAACTAAATCATCCAAATAAGCTTCGATGATATGCTTGATATCGTGGAAAGCATATAAGACATGACCCTTTGGAAAGTAGCTCTATCATTTTTAAGACCAAAAGGCATCTTTTCATATGCAAATTTACCCCAGGGAAAAATAAAATTAGTCTTGTGATGGTCTTCAAGATGGATGGTAATTTGATTATATCCCGAGAAACCATCCATGAAGGAGAAAATTTCATTCCCCGCACACTCATCAATAATTTGATCAATAAATGGTGTGGGGTAATTATCCTTTGGACATGCCTCATTCAAATCCTTGAATCAATGAAGACATGGATCATTCCTTGTTTCTTGTCCACAGGAACTGGATTTGAAACCCACTCAGTTAAAGGAACAGGGTATATGAAACCCGCCTTAAGCATCTTCTCAACCTCGACCTTAATAGTTGCGGCTTTCCAAGGGTTGACCAAACGAAGCTTCTGTCGTATACGCTTAGCATTCTCATAAGTCTTGATCTCATGTTGGACAATAGATGGATCAATTCCAGTAATTTCCTCATAAGACCAAGAAAACACGTCAAGAAACTCTTTAAAGAGATCGGTATAAGTCTTAACCTCTTCAGGGGCATATTCATCTCTGATGAAAACATTCTCTATAATGTTGGGATTCCTGCAAATGTTCAACGGGATAGTCTCAGAGATGACAACCATTTTCCCTTCATCAAAAACATTTGAATACAAAGGGCTAGACATTCTTGACTCAACTTCACGCAAATCCAGTAGAAAATAGGACCGATTATGCAAATAATCCCATGTTATTTCAAATCTAGTCATTTCCTTGAGGATAGCCTCTTTAGATGGTATAACAATATCAAGGAAGTCCTTAGTAGAATATGAATTGAGTGTCCAATCCAAAGCCACATCTCAGTACAAATCCTCTAGCAAAAGAGAAACTGGAAGGACTCTGCAGAGTCAACAATAGACTAATAAGCAATCTCTGCTGCATATATAGGAAATTCCATTACCCCCACTTGACCTTCTTCTAATGTGGTAGTAGGAGAAGGTAAGGTCCAATGGTCCAAAAAATAATGAGTTCAGAAGAAATCTCTTGGAGTATGAGCCTTGGAGGATGAGATAGCATTAAGATGAAGAGAAGGAGGCATAAGATCAAAGGTACCCATCAATGATATATACATTCCGACCCCTAAATTCTCCACGGGTCACTTGGAACCATTCACCAAGGGAACAATATAGTCAGAAGATGCATTTGGATCTATCGGAGAATATTCCCTCTGATCAATAGTAACAATCCTCCCTTCATGGGGAAAACACGGGATACAAAATAATGATGAAGCAATAGCATCCATCTCGTAAATCCAATTTCACCCCAATAGAAGGTTGTAGTCCAAATTGGCATCAACTATCTCAACTTCAATATTGACAATTTTTCCCCCAACATAGATGGGTAAATTCATAACAATTCCACGTGGCCTATGAGAATGGCCATCAAATGCAGTGAGAAGAGTAGGTGAAGGAACAACTTGAGGAGATCCAATGGCTTTCCAACATGATATATATGTGACACATGTGGAAGCACCCTCATCGACTACTATTCAAAAAATATTTATTTTCCGATACGTAGATTTGATCTGAAAATCCATGTGATGAGGAAGTCTCTTATTAATACTGGACATATCAAATGTGATCATAAGAGATTTTTTTGGATCGATTCACCGGATCACAGTGAACAATGCACTCCTTTGTTTTGGGCACGAGTGGAGTACCTCCAACATAGACATAGCGTAAGGACTCTGAGCCATATCTTCTACAATGGAGTAGTTCTAGGATGCCTTGGCATTAGGGGTTATTGTGGAACGTTTAGCAGAACCTTTTGGCATGCGAGGTATAGGCTCGACTATGGGCCTATCAATATGGAGTGGCTCGAAAGTATCAAGAGCACCCTTAGCCTTTGAAAAATTAGATTCACCATAATCACGTGATCTCGTAGAGACATCAACGGTAGCACTCATCATATACACATTTGATAATTTTCCTCTTCCTAGTTGCCCCCAGCAGGAGCTCCAATATTATCTTTTCCTGCCCTTGCGGAAAAGGGTTAGTCAGGACAGCCTGGGAACTAGAGGAACCCTACTAAGCTAACAAGCATTGAGCATCCTGAATCTTAGGGCAGAGATGGGTGAGATGGTCTCTAGTGCATAAATTGCATAGAAAATTAACTTTATTCTTTGCCTATATCTTACCCTCTCCAACATTATCATTAGATTTTTTCACATTACCCTTCCAATCCTTATCTTTCTTCTTATTATTGTTCCATCCCTTGTTCTTCCCATCAGATTTTTTATTTCCTTTAGGGTTAGAAGACTTAAAAACATTAATGGTTAAGGGTTGGGAAGGAGTAGACACCAACGATGTAGCCTGAATAGAAGGAGAAGATTGTAGAGACAATTGGTTCAGTTGATTCAAAATGTTAGCCATGCCACTATTAATCGAACCGAAAATACCATCTGCATGAGGACCTTGCTTTGGTTTAGCTAATTCCACTTTAGAATGAGGAGAATCAGGCAAAATCTTATTAAGAATCATAGATTTAGAATAGATCAGTTCCAACTGTTGGGCTCTAAAGATAGCTTTCTCCTCAGAAAATACCCCAGAAAGAGATACATCCTTTGATATTTTTGGCTGTAAGGATTTAGGGAACCATTCAAGAAGGAATTCATTAGGAATCTAGGCTTTAATGAGCTTCTTCATTCTCCTTCATTCCTAAATATGATCATAAATGTGTGTTGCCTTATCGTGCTGGAAATTGGCTAGAAGCTCAGTTCCAACATCATATCGAACAAGCAACTGAAAATGGTTCAAAAACATGTTAGCCAACTTGACAAATGAATCAAAAGTTCCCCCAGTAATCTCAATGAACTATTTACCAGTGTTTCCAGTTAAGGTGCGCTGAAATAGTCTCAACCTAATCGAATCATCGATGAGGGAGTTCGACGAACACCATAAATGGAAAGTGGTAACATGGTCAGTTGGATCCTCACCAATGTTCCCTTCAAATTTTGGATTATTTGATGGAATTTTATTAGGGACCAAAGACCAACCCAGGTTGTATTGAATAGGATCATTAGTCAATTTTGAAAAATCTGGTAAATTTAGAGTTTCCAGGAATGGTAAGCGCGGAGGATCTTGATAAATTCATCCACCAATGGAAGGATTCCCCACATTCTGAAAAGAATACCCTAGATTTTCTTAGGCACCAGGTTTCCATGGATTGTTCATAGAAAAAGATGAGCCATAAGAGAAACCTTATGGCCTAGAAGCATTTGGAGTAGGACCCCCTCCGATCGTAGGGTTAACATAAACAGGGATATTTCCCCCAATCGAAGTGTTAAATGAAGATGAAACCCCTTGGTTAGGGTTCCAAGCATTAGTAAATGGAGATAAATCATGAGAAGCACCTACGGAGGAGAAAGGAACATTCCCCTATTGACTATAAAAAACCATTTCCCAGTTCCTAACCCCGTAAAAGAAGGATTCCAACCTTGAAAATAATTAGAGATTTTACCTCCAATAAAAGGATTAAAACCTCGTCCTTGAGAAGATAAAGGAAATGAAACTAAGGAAGGGTTCAAATGAGGGATATGACCACTTCCGAAGGGGAAACCTTGAAAGGAAGCTGACCCACTAGCCATAGAATAAATGGGTGTGGAGACAGTTGCAACGACATTGAGAGGAACTAAAGAAATTTCACTATAATGCATTTCAAAAGATAAGGGACCAGAATGGGAACCAAAATCTTGGGTGCCCCCACTCGTAGACAGAATATAGGTAGACCCAAAAATTGCAACACTAGGAGTGATAGTTGAAATAGTAATAGTACCTCCTCCTCAACTGAAAGATGAGTATGCACACTCGAAGTGATCATAGCCGAAGCTATGTTCCTAGCTGTGGCCATTGAAAGAAAAGAAGAAGAAATATGAGGGCTAGCCAGTCTCTGAGATGAAGGCCCAACGTATAATAGAATGTTCGGAAAACTAGTAAGAAGAGGAGAGGAAGGAGTAACTGGAGGTTCAGAAATTTCTTCTACCTCAACTTCTTCCACCGGAAAAAGGACTCGAGATATGAGTGGAGTACTCCTCTCTATTCACCATTAGTACTAGGACCACCCACAGAAATAATAGCCCCGAGTGGAGGATTACTCTCTGATGCATTTGCAACTACTGGTTGAAAATCAACAGCAAAATTTCTCCTACGCCTTCTTGAAGAAGGCTCGACACTTGCAAGAGAAAGCCCGCGAAGCCTCCTTGATCGAAAACCCGATCGGTCAGCCACTTTTAATAATTATGGGATTTTATGTAGAATAAAAAAATTACAAAGCTATGGAAATATAGGAGCAAAGAGCACTCTCTACAAAAATGTCCCTAAGATTCAGCAAGCAAGCAAACTTCAGTTATTTCCACTCTGGTTTATTAGGACCGCACACCAAAATACAAGAAAGATAATAAAACGACCTTCCGAGAATATTCTAGGGTAATTACGCCCTAGGCCTACTAGCGAAGGTAACAGAAACAATTACACTGGCCTCCTAACAAAATCCTTTTCCGGTGCAAGTACCCAAGCTTCGCAAGGGCATCCTCCAGAATTACTAATGAGAGTGATGCAACGTTTGCCTTAGGTACCATAGGTATTCCCCCTCAGAGTCACTTATGTGATACCTAGGAATAGAAACTATCGACACTAGTTCGTATTGGTAGCCGGGCGGAATGGTCTTAGGTCAGGTTCTCACAAATAGGAGAGGGGGTATCTCTCTTCTCTACCTTCACTAACCCTCGCGCTTAATTATTTGGAGGTAGAGATTTCCTAGTCCACTTAACGAGGTTGGATTTCACTCATTAATCAAATTCTATGTTTGAAATTTTGAGTGGCCTTGGAGAGTTATCTCTCCACTCACCTATTCCAAGGCCCTATGACCTAGACTAGTTGGTATATATTAATGACAATTCAAAAAATTCTAGTTCATTTTAATTAAGCGCTTGATCTTAATGGTTGTTCTTTTTAAGTCAAGGGTAAGCAGAGAATGCAACTTGTGATGTTTTTACGCAAAAGAGAAATCAATAAAAACCCGCTACATGCATATGCAACTTTTTTTTCGATGAAATATATTTCTACTCAGGTTTTACAAAACAACTAAAAAGAAATATTTTTTTATTTTCTTTTCAATATTACGCTCACACACTAAAAACTTATCAAAAGACTAAATATTCTTAACAGTGCAACTACACTAATGCAAAACTACCAATGAAAAATGCAGATTCTAGGACTACTTACAAAGGGAAGAAAATGATTTTATTAGAAAGATAGGTCCGATCACTTTGACATAAAAGCAGAGATAAGCTCAAACAAGAAATTCTTTGCACAAAAATTCCAAAGACAACTTGATACAAAAAGGGACAAGCCCGCTACCAAACTTCTCTCAAAACCAAGCAATCAGACCAAAATGACAAGCTACAAACTTGCTCCATAAAGGATGAAAACCATGAAACGAAAACCAAAAGAAAAAGCAACAAAAAACACAAATGCATTTTGAGCCTTTAACTTTTTAAGGAAACAGGAAAAACTCTTTGAGAAAATCCCAAACTACCAAAGGTTTCAAATCAACAAATTGGGCAAACAAACCTACTCCAAATTCCTTAAGCCAACCATTTCATTTTCATGACTAGACTCAATAACTGGAATGAAGTAAAAAACTCAAGAAAATGATTTTAAACAGTAGCATAAAACTTCATCAAACAAAAAAATCAAGAAACCAAGAAGTCAACTTCAATATTTTCCATAAAATCTAATCTCAAGAACCAAGAAAACCAAACAAGCCAACAAGCCAAAAACCAAAAAGTGAAGCAATGACAAGGCCAAGCATGAGTATACGAACACAAAATCACTGTTATGAAACATCATAACAACCAAGAACCTCAGATATAAGTTGTGATTTAACAACCACAACTAAAACTTCACCAAGCTAGGAAAACCCTAAGTTGACTAGGTTTTCAAGAAAGAAAGAGAGAAATTGATACACAGCAAGGAGAAACACTATCCAAACATGAGAGAGGTTCTACAGGAGTGACCAAAATCATACAGAAAGAACTTACAGGATCCCAAAACCAATTTTTCATTTTAAACTGGCCATAAGTGGGTAGGATGTGTGCAACCTGCATGTATATGCATCTGTGTATAAGGAAACTCGCATATACGTGGGTTTTATTTGGACAAAAAGAGATGCATACATGAATGTGTGCACTAGAAGCTACGTATTGAAAAGACAAAAAATAAAAATAAAAGATTCAAGCCTGATCTAGAAGATCATGGTTTTTGCCTAGATGGATACAAAACCAAGAAGACTAGGAAAGTGATCAGATCAGTCAGGAAACCCAAAATCCATAGAAAATAACCCGAACAAGGAATTACACGGATGTAATCCATAGCAGAGTCGCCAATTCTGTTGCGAGCGAAACTACCCTAAGTTCTGGCTTGAGGGACCTAATAGAGAGGAAGGCATAAAACAACAAGAAGCAATCAAACTAAAGGTCCTAATGCTTAAACTAGTAAACTAGGGAGAGATGACCTTACCCATATGTCCTACGTTTGATGTCGTTCCCGCAGGGTGAAAACCCTCTGCTTCTCCACGTGCTTCAAGACCTGCAACTCACTCAAGAAAAATAACATAGACTAGTTGTACAACATATATATCCTAAATTTCATTATGTTAGATCATATAAACTCATAAAATATAACATGAAATAAGTGATTACAAGATCATTAACATGTATAAGATACATATAAGATCATGATATCAGGAACGATACATAGCTTCTTTATTGATGTATGTAAAACAAATGTGGATATATCACCTAAAATAATCCACGGCTCCAAGTGAAACCGTCCTCTGGATCTGTCAAGCCCAAGCCTCAACAATCTTCTTCCATAAGAGGTGCACAAGGATGTCACATAAAGGGGGTGAACATCACTAAGAAGGAAACAAGGATTTCCTGAACCTGGGAAGTGCAGGAGGCACATGGATAATCAGACTTGATCTGGGCTATAATAGGCTATACTACCATTTCCTTTCTCTCTCCTCCCTTAGGGCTTCCCAATGAGGTGTATTTATACTTTCTCAAAACCATTTTTTTCAATTGGGAAATAGTTTGGCCATGGGCTGGTGTAGGTGGGCTTCAGGTAAAACCCATAAACCCCACCCAATCAATGGGGATTTTATATATTTTTTAATATTTTAAATTTTATACGTGAGTCAAATATGAGTGGACCCATGTCTGCATGCGTGTAAGACAGGAAAAAGTCATATATGGAATTCAAAATAATGTTTTTTCTTAAATGACCAAGTCTGGATGGAAAGGGCTTCCCAAGGCCAATACATAGATCATCAAGTATGTAAATATGATAAATGATTATATAACACTTATTTTGTTCATGTCGTTACTTGTACTTTGAATTGGCTTTCTGCAAGATATCATGAACTTGTTGTTGGAGCTATTGGATCCTTTCAACAAATTTGGATGCTTTATTTACCTCGACCTAGGAATTAGAGGAATTTTCCAGTAAAGATACAATGGTGATAGATACATCATTTATCTTCGATTGTTGGAACCCAAAGCACACCTAAAATGAATTGTATCTAATAAATTTATGGAGGGATATATTATAACTATGTTAAACATATGGAAGTATTTCATCCCATGTGTGTGGGCACTTGGATTTGTACGTGCACAAGATATGCACAATATTAATGTTGACTGCTTTTGTTTATCCATCTATTTGCAGATGAAAATCATTCAATTTGGTTAACTTTTCATCGATCAAATTCCATAGGCTAAACCAGGAGGTGATCAATAAATTATTTTCCCTATGTCAATTAATGGTTTGAGGTCGCCCAAAATTAAACCAAACATGCTCAAAGAAGAGATTATAAGTGACTTCAGTAGTGATATTATTCTTTCATGGAGCTAAAATGAAAATATTAGGGAATAATTCAACAACCAAAAACATGTAATAATTACCATGATTAATGGACGAAAATCCTAACATGTAATCCATGGAGACTCACTCCCAAGGATTTTCTATGGTAAGTATAAGAGTGTATAACCGCTTATTTTTTACGGTTGGATTAACAATGGCACAAGTAGTGCACGATCTGATATATCGATGGCTATCTCGTTGAATCTTTAGCCAATGGAAATACTTTTGAATTATTGATACTATCTTCTCCACACCAAAGTTCCAATTAGGTCCCTATAATACTAGTGTATATCCCTTATTTTTATTGTTAGTGTAGCCCCCTATTGTTATTATTGTACCCATGTATCACCCATATTGTTATTATTGTGCCCCATAGAGACCACTATTGTTATTTTTGTGCCCTTAAATTTTTATTGGTATGCAGGCTCTCATTATATTGTGACCCCTTAGAATCCTATATATACAAAGGAGGTCTTATCATTTGTATCATTGAAGAATTGTTCATTTGTGTAATTTAAAGGAGTTTTCCCCCTCGGAGAGGATACTTTTTAATTTTTTGATCTATATTTTCTTATATTTTGTGAACTAGTTGCATAAAATTTGGTATCAAAGCTTTGGATTCTAGGGTTTTACTACTTCAAACATGTCATCTTGGAATTTTCGCTATAACTTTTTTTATACGAGGGTTCAGAACCTAAAATTTCGACCACGTGGACGAATCTTTGTGAATGTTTTGTAAAAATTTAAAATATTGATTCGCTATATTTTTGAGATATGCTTCGAATATGTTAGGGTTTTTACAAGCTCTATAATTCAATCTCAAATAGGTCACCTAAGGAAACTCGTCATAACTTTTTGTATGAGCATTGGATTTGAATTTCATAAAAAGTGACTGAATGCACGCATAGAATTTAGTTTTTTATTATTATTTTCATGTTCGAAGGTTGGAATAGTGATGTGGAATTTTGGCATTATTGTCATTGATGGCAAAGGAGAAGTGCAAGACCAACAAGGCAAGGGGCAACAACAAGGTATATAGAAGAATGGAAAAGGAGCAGCACAAGCAGCAACAAGAAAAGGAGCATAAAGATATGTAGCAACAAGGGACAAAGGAGAAGCAGATACATTTTTGGTTTGGTAGAACATTAATGTTGGCATGTTGATTGAGTTTAATTGTTGTGATGCAAAGGCAAGACTCCAAGCATGGAAAATTTTAGGGGCTAATATTCGTAGGTGGGCTAATTTTCCATGATTTTTCCAAAAAAAAGATTCGCGATTTTCCATTTTTTATAAAAATGATTCGCCCAAATTTTAAAATTTTAAATTATTTTATGTTAAAAATCACCAACATTATATAGAGAGTATATATAAAATCATTATAAATTCCAATAATTTTACAAATACATCAATATACATTTTATAGTTTTCATATTAGGTACTAGTGAGATTCGCCATTTTTTTAAACTTCAAAATAATTTTCCATTCTTAAAATTTTCCCTGACTCCAAGGAAAAGACAAATATTTTTGTGATGAATTAATGATAAATATTGTTATTTGATGTTGGAATTAAGTTTATTCATTTAATAATTACATGTAGATGAAATTAATATTGGATTATTTATTTATTTATTTTCTCTAATATTAAATATATGAAGACTTTGGAAATGAATGAGTGGAAGGAAAAGATTCAAGCCTATTGACTTCATATTCCTATGTGGGATACAAACAACCAACAAACTATCTTTATAAAATATGTAATTTTGGAAAGCATTTGCGAGTTAGAGAGTTGGATAATGTGAGAGAGTTGATTAAGATGTTATGCATTAATTACCTAGCATATATGGAGCTTATGTGAAGCAGATTTGAAGGGAAGAAGAGGAACAAATGAAGATGTAGAGATGCAGAATTTATGACCATGTAAACCAACAAATTGTTGTTTCTTATTTGCATCAGGGGATTGTAGCCTCCTTTCGAGAAGTGGCTTGATAAACATAAGTTTGGAGCGTGTTGAGGTAGGAGCCTCCTATGGGTTTCAGGCTATAGAAAACATATGGGAGTTGGAGCTTCCTTGCATGTTGCAACTTGCAGAAATTTGAGGTAGTAGAATCCTGTGGGTTGGAGCCTATGGAAAATCATATTTAATAAGGAGTAGGGGCTTGCCTCTGCATCACAACAATAATACAATCATGGTTTTCTCCCTTATGGGTTTCCACTTAAATCTGGTGTCCATATGCATTTTTTTTATGTGTTACTGTGGAGTATTGGTCTACTTATTACTTTTTGTTCACATATTCAATTAGTTGGTCATTATTTGTTAAGTTTCTCATGTAATGTTTCAATTAATAAGATTAATGAAAATAATTTTAAGTCCATGAATGGACTAAACTAATTCACCCCACCTCTCAGTTTAGTCAAGTTTTCATCAATTGGTATCAGAGTGGGTTCCTTTTGTGTAAGCCTAATAGCTTGAAGGTAGATCTGTTTGAGTCATGGACTATCAAAGTGTACATTTGTTAAGTGCAACAAACTTTCATGAATGGAAAGATAATGTAAACTATGAGATGATAGCTTATGGACCTGGTGTGTGGAAACTAGTATGTGATGACTACTACAAAGATTCTTCTTCTTTGCAAGAAAAATAGTGGAATGCTAAAGAAAAATGTGGTATGTTTAATAATATTCATAATAAGGATCTTGATACTATAATAGAGTTAAATTCTGCAAAAGAAATCTGGGATCGATTTCATCTCATGCATGAAGGAAACACTAGTAGTAGCACTTTCAAGAAGAAGAAGATAAAGAAGAAAAATATATTGTCAAATGGAAGTATTCAGTCAAATGAGGTCTCTGCTAGTGTGAATGGACCTTATTTCGATGAAGAAAATATAGTTGAAGAAAAATCCTAACTTGACATAGCCTTGACTGAGATAGACAGATTGAAGAATGAAAAGAAAGATATAAAGAAACAGGTGCAAATATGTGATGAGAGAGAGCATAAGTAAAAGGAGGGAATTGTTGGTTTGAAGACACGGCTTAAATAAGAAAGGAGAATAGAAGGGATGATTAATAACCAGCTAAAGCAGAAAGAGATACAATGTGAAATACTAGAGTCTGAGATTTTTTCAGCTAGAAGACAGTTAGATGTAAAGAACAAGTTGTGTAAGTAGCTAGAAGAGGAGGTTGCCTCCATGAAGAACTCAAAAAAGGCAGACATTAAAGAGGATAATGAAGAAGCTCGAAAAGGATCTACATAAGTATAAGCCTATAGTAAAATTATTTTAAAATAAACAAATAAAAACAAGTAGC
The DNA here is from genome assembly GCA_034641835.2 of Pinus albicaulis. Lineage (NCBI taxonomy): Eukaryota > Viridiplantae > Streptophyta > Pinopsida > Pinales > Pinaceae > Pinus > Pinus albicaulis. The sequence continues at coordinate 512,318,365 of CM076576.1, forward strand.
AACATCAAGAGACAAAGAATGAGATGAAGAAACAGTGATTTGAAAAAATTTCATTTGCTCCTATAGATAAATTGAAAAAAATTGGAAGATCTCAAAGGATATTTTTTTCTCCTTTGAAATATATCATGTGTTTTTCTTTCCATGAACCTGAACATGTTGTAACACAATGTAAGTCAAAGCCAATCAAGCTTAATCAACAGAAGTTTCAGAAAACAAGAAGGCTCCCTCAAGCAAGAAAATAGGAAAAACAACCATACATCAAGTACACAAATCATTTCCATGTTTATTGTTATGTGTGCAATGAATTCGGACATAGAGCCATTAAATGTAAATTGTATGCAAAGAAGAACACAAGAGTATACACACCATTTTTTACATATCTTGGTCAAATAAGGTGCTATGCATATAACAATCGTGGATACAAAGCCAAATATAGCAAACTAGAAAGTACCCTAAAGAACTCTATACATATGATGAAAGATAATCAAAGAAAACCAATTACTGGATCAAAGAGAAATGCATACAATAGAAAGCGACCTACTAAAGTATGGAAGAGGAAGAATAATGAACAACTAATGACCTAGCTTGGTCCCATGGGGAGCTTCTCATGGAAGCATTGTAGAAGAAAAATAGTGGTAGAGGAGAAATTATGAAATGAGAAGCATCCTTGGGGGGGAGAAACCCATAAAATGTGAGAAGATAATGGACATGGTGGGATCAAAGTTGGCAAGGAAAATGTGAAGAAAAAAAATACATATACATGCAAAGGAAACAATTAAATAAATAACAATGAGAAATCCATAGGAGGAGTGGAAATATCATGAGGACAAACTCAATTGGAAAAAGTGGAAATAAGAAGGAATCTAATGTTTTTTGGAAGGTCCAGGTTACGCAATAAAGGATAATCACATGTGAAGAAACCTACAACAAATAAAGATGAGAAGACTCCTACATCGACTAGAAAGGAATTTAATCAGAGTATCACTCCTCTCTTTTTTTTAAGAGATAAAAAAATTATAATTGGGTGGGGGGAGGAGGAGGGGGAGAAAAACCCATTCCTCCATTGATGATCACTCCTCGTGCTTCTGAAATAGGTGCGACAAGAAGATTGATTCACTTACAACAAGGGATCATCTTTCCTCTTGGAAAAAGCTTCCCTCTACATATAATACAACCCATAAGATAAACTTTGTTGTAAAATAAATATCTTTTCAAGTTAAGTTTGATTCTATTAAAATGGCAGATAAACGAGAAACATTGTTAGAAGGAAATATTTCAAATGCCAAATCTTTGGAAAATCCCATTTGGAAGAGCACTTGAGTCTTTGTAAAATTTTTGATAGATGTGACCTATAGTGTTTAAGTGTAGATGAAGTGTTGAGTAAACTATGGCCATATAGACCAAAATCAAATGTAGAAGGATGGTGGAGTCATTACATTTTCAAGCACAGCATGTGGAAAGGTTGGTTGTTACATTTTTGTGGATGACAGTGCCAGAAGTACAACCCAATAATAGGTATTATGCAACCTCAATGGATCTGAGTGAAAAATTGTCACATGGATGTTAGATCATCCCGATCAATTACATAAACCTATAACATTTCAATGTATGCATGTTTAAAAGTAGAGAACATGTTTTAACACTTTTTATTAATCTCAACTATTACATTATTCAACACTAACAATGCCTAAGTGTTTTTTTTTTAATCTCAAAAATATTTCTTCCCAATGGTTGGTGAAGATGTCTGGCTAGTTGATCTCTAGATCCACATTGAAGGGAAATGTCACCATGTTGATGTGCTCATAATTGAAGTGATAACAAGTTTCAATGTGTTTTATTTTGTGATGAAACACATGGCTCTAGGATATCGAAATTGCTAAATTGTTCTCAAGAAAAAAACAAATTGGATCCTTTTCAACATGTGCAAGATCCTTCAAGAATTTTCTAGCCATACCCTATGGCATGATTCTATAGTAGTTTCTACATATTTTTATTTTGTGGAAGATATTAATAAAGTGGGTTTCTTCTTAAAATACCATGAGATCAAATTTGTACCTAAATGAAAAGCATATCTCAATGTGCTTTTCCTATCATCAATGTTACTAGCAGTCATTGTTTGCGTATCATGTAAATGTGTTTTATTCAAAATTTATGTACCAAAATCCATAATCAATTGTACCTACAATATACCTTAAAAATATTTTTTCTACTTTCTAGTGAGATTCTTTGAGAGGCTCCATCAATCTAGAAATGAAACTCGCTGCATGTCCATAACATCAAGTCTAGTTGCAGTACAATAAATGAGGTTGCCTACAAGCCTATTATACAATGTTGAGTCAGTTGATGATCCTTCATCTTACTTGCTTAATTTTGTTCCTCTTGTAATGGGTGTTTTTGTTGGTTTGCATTTGTCCATCCTGAATATATTTAAGATATGGGTAGACAATTCCCAAAAATTACTTCAAAAGGTCAAGATCTATCATCTTAAACTCTCTTTTCATGGAAACTTTGAAATCATATAACATTAAATTTCTAGTATATATCATATCTTCAGATAAATACCTATCGTATTAATCACATATTTATGAATTGGTCGATGTTTCAAACCATCTAATATGGTTCATCCTCAGGACAAGATCACAAAAGTCTTAGATCTAAAATATATCATATCATCAACATAAGGATAAAATATAAGAATTTTACCATTATGATCTATTTTTGTATAAAGAGATTACTCATTACTACTCTTTCTAAACTCATTATTAAGTAAATAAGAATCAATTTGATTGTACCAAGATATTAGAGCTTGCTTCAAGCTATACAATGCTTTCTTAAGCTTGTAAATTTTGCACTCTTGCCATTTTAATTCAAATGTTGGTGGTTAGTCTACATACACCTCTTCTTCTGAATTTCCATTCAAAAGGCCCTATATTCACGTCCTTTTGGAAAACTAACCATTTTTTTTGGTTGCTATGGCTAATACAACTCTAATAATATCCAACCATTCAATACTACAACAAAGGTCTCACCACAGTCAATACTAGGTTGCTGAGAAAACCCTTTGGAAAGTAGCCTCACCTTATGGTTCTCTATATTTCTTTTCTCATTTACTTTTTCCTTGTAAACCCACTTAACAACAATGTTGGTTTTATCTTCTAGGAGATCAACAAAATTCCATGTCTCATTTCTTTCAATTGCTACAATCTCTTTATTCATGGCCTATATCCAATTCTCTTCTTTCATCACCTCTTCAAAATAAGTAGGTTAATAGGATACTAAGGCAAAGTGAGGTTGTATATCCATGCCATCACACTTCCCATAGATTCCCTACAAGCTCATGTTTTTTGATTTCTCATCGAAGCTATTGATTCATTTTTGGAATAAGAACTATTTCTCTGATTTATCATTGAAGGTACTAACTCACTATTGAAAGAAGAACCATTTTTAGTTTGTTTTTCTCATTTTCGCACCTATAACCTTGAAAATCTTGATGGAGTTACTTGTTGTCCTACAATTTCCACATGTTCATCTATTTGGAGAAATGGGTTTTTGGTTGTCCATTAATTCATTTCTTGATCACTCCAAAAATTTTACATCTATGCTTACCACAAATTTATTAAGGATTAGGTTATACAATCTATAGACTTTGGGTTGTTCACTATACCCACTCAAGATACCCTTTTTATACGCACTCAAGATACACTTTTCCCTAAAGTTGTCATATTTTCTTCTTAATTCTTTTGGAATATATGCATAAGAAATACAACCAAGATATTAGAAGTGACTTTATGTCACTCCTTCATTCTTGAACTTTACCTTTCACATGGTTGGTTAGAGATATAATTAGTATGTAAATTAAACAAGAAATAGTTTCAACCAAAAAAATGAATTAACATATTTTTAGCTTTGATCATTCTGCTTACCATATTGGTCATATTCTTCCTTGTCCTACACTCCATTCTGCTTCCTTGTCCTATAGAAAGTTGCAAAATCCTTTTAGTTGTGGCAATTTGCGTGTCAAATTCGATCCCTAATGTTGTTGTTTTTTCCTTAATCATTACTAATTAGTTCTTAATCATTAACTAAAATTCTTTTTATATTTACATCATGCCACGTTGTGTAATCTCGTGTGTCCAATGTTCAACAGAAGTCATCGCTGATTTACTGTTGTTTGTCCTCCATCATTAATTGAAGATTCGTGAGAGATTTAAATCATGTCACGTTGTAAGATATCAAGATAAGCCCCCGGAGTTTACAATGAAGTCAATAGCATGAACCATGGCACTATGCTATTATTTTAATTCCAAGAACCATCTGGGAAGGCGCTAAATATAGTATCAGCGGAAAGCCTTCGATGCCGACGTTGTCTGCGGAGATCCGACTGCATCGGCTGGCACTCACGTACTCATTCAATTTTTTATCAATGAATTCAAAACTGCGTGCTGCCCACGCAGAAAAGGAGATTGAAGGACGACCGACCTCTATATCATGTTAACAATATGGACAACATGCTATAATAACGACCCCAAAATAATTGTGCGTAAATATGGAGGCATACACGGGCGTCATACCATATGTTTTCTGTCGATTCACGACCAGAGATCGATGCAGATACCAGAGACTTGTGCAGGAAAGAGGAGCCCAACATCGGGGAAGAAGGAGACTGAGAACAATCCAAGTGAGGGACTCGAGTCCTAACGGAATCTCAAGGGGTGCCCGCATGCATGCTCATGAGAACATATTTTCTCCCACCAACATGTGGAGAGCAGTGAAGAACGCGTACGAGAACGTGGAACGCCGGCTCTGCAGTGGACTGGAACAACCAAGTTCCAAGTTCAGATAATCAATTAGGTGTTGAGGGAGTGTAGGTCATGTGGTGGAGATAATGAATTAGGTTGTGTGGTGGGGACAGTCTATTATTTTTTTCCCTATCTTGGTTAGAAGTTCAGGCTATGATATGTTTGTCTGTTTATTTATGCTGAGAGCAGTGAAAGTACTAGAAAGTGATAAGTAAGAGGAATTTCGACTCTGCACTGGACTGGAACAACCAAGTTTGTGTTGAGCGAGTGTACTTAATGTGGTGGGGCGCTGTTGTTGGTGGATTTAGCTATTGGAATAGCAAGCAGATGTTGTTGGTGGACTTAGCTAGTACTAGATTGGTACAATGAACCACATAAATAAATAAAAAGGAATTAAATAGTTATGCATGTATATTAGTTATTAGATTGATACAATGAACCACTTGAAAAGAAGAATTAGGTAGCCATGCACACTTCAACTATGGTTGGGTATTTGGGAAGTGTTGTCTATAACATGATTATTTACTTACTATGGTTGGGTATTTGGGAAGTGTTGTCCATAACATGATTATTTACCTTAATTCCTCTTAATAGATGAGAAATGTTTTTGTTTATGATATAGTGAATCACATTAAAAAAAAATGAAATAGATAACTATATACAATTAAGTGTGGTTGGGCATTTGGGGAATGTTTTACCTATAAACCATGGGGCTCTTGTATGTTTTGATTTCTTTTATGTTTTGGTATTTTGGTATTGAATATATTAAATAAAAATTAATTAATTTTGATTATTCTTTTTAATATTTTTTATTTATTTTTTGAAATAATAATTTTTTTTTATTATTTAAAGTGTTTAAATGAAAATTTTATTCAATATGAATTTTTTTTTATATCATTTGAATTATAATAAATTACAAGGTTTGGCCAACTTGAACTTTCAAGTTAGAAGTGTGTCCAACTTAATTTAAACATATTGATTCTTATAAAAGGAATTTTAAATAGAATGGATTATCAATTCAAAAATAAACTAATTAAACTAATATTAGAAATTTACAATCAAGGTTAGAAATTTTGCATGCCTCAACTTGCATGTTTCAAGTCTATATGATTAATCATACATGTCTAAGTATTGAGGGTTTACATGACATGCACTCAAGCACTCAATATCATGGTGATTAACATGGTAGGTCTAATTGTGGGAGGCATAACTTCTACATCTGAAATTCAATTAAGGTGATTTTTTGCATTGTTGAAAATATTATGATGTGCAGAATAGTATTGAGGGGATGGGGATATGCATGCAATGTTTTGATCCCAAAAATTTTCATTTGATCCTTCAAATTGGCTCAAAAATATTTTAGGCCCCTAATCAAAAAATGGGGACTTGCCCCTAAAGTGGCCTAGTAATCGATTTAGTGATCAATTCGTGTTGTACAAGAAATAAAGTGAAATGAAAGAAAGAAAAGGAAATACATAGGGATAAATCTAACATAAAGCATAGTAATATAGTGAAAACCCAACTTTTATTAATAAAAGAAATAGCATAATACTATAGAACAAAAACTGGATAGAATGGTGGTATTTATGTTTTAAGAGAGACAAAGATGGTGGCTACTTGTACTTGAAAAAAATATTAGAATAGGCCAAAAGAATGGCCTTTTGAAAGAACCATAGAGGTTTAAAACCCTAACCCTAGAAGATGAAATGCCAAAGAATTGTGATCCTTGAGATTGTTAGTTGGTACATAATCTTCTTGGGGGTTTAAATTTTGCATACAATATACATTTGGGGTGCACAATAGCTCATTGGGAATAGATCTTTGAGTAATGCAAATTTTGACTTCGGCCAAGGCAACCCCTAACCACATAAATTGTCAAAAAACGTCATTTAGGGTCTCAAAATGGCCCAAGAATTTTGGGATTAAAATATCATAGAAAAACTACCAAGAAGATAGAGAACTACAAAGATAGTGGAAGAGGTGGGTGGCCATAAATATGCACCTAAATTAGTTCCCCGCCCCCCTACCCCTAGGAAATAGTGGTCTACATTATGTCAAGTTCCCTCATCAAATGGGGAAACTTATGATGAATTTAGCTTCTAGTGAGCCACTAGCCTTCGTGAAATCGCTAGTGAAATAGTTGGACTCCTTTAAAAATCTAGTAAAATTCTATGTGTTACTAGTGGTATCCTTTGTCTTGGTGTCCATGATTTGATCCATTCTATCATATTCAATGCAGTTAAGATTAGGTTATGTGGAGCCCAATTTTCGATTTCCTCTGAGGTGTCCAATAGAGGTGGAAAATATGGTTGAAGCAACTCTAAATTAAATACTTTGTGCAAGCCAAGGAAAGGGGGATACTCAATTCAAAATAATTTTCTCCCACAATATTTATGATTGTGTAAGGCCCATATTAGATTGTTTTAAGCTTCTTGTGGGCCCTATGAGGCACTTTTGCTATAAATGCAACAAAATCTTAACACCAACCTGAAACTTGTGTGGAACCCTGTGTTGGTCGTGTCGTTACTTGTACTTGGAATGGGGTTTATGCAAGATATCATGAAATTATTTTTGGAGGTGTTGTATCCTTTCAAAAACATTGGATGCTCTATCTGCCTTGACCTGGGAATTGGAGGAATTTTCTAGTGAATATGCAATGGACATAGATACATCAATTATTGTTAATGGTTGGAACCCAAAGCACACCTAAAATGGATTGTATCCAATAAATTTATGGAGGGATCTATTATAACTATTTTGAACATATGGAAGTATTTCATCCCATGTGTGTGGACACTTGGATTTGTACATGCACAAGATATGCACAATATTAATGTTGATCGCTTATGTTTATCCATCTCTTTGGGGATTAAAATCATTAAATTTTGTTAACTTGGTATCGATCAAAGACCATAGGCTAGACTAGGAGGTGATAAATAAATTATTTTCCCTATCTCAATTAATGGTTTGAAGTAGCCCAAAATGAACCCAAACATTCTCAAAGAAGAGATTAGTAGTGACTTCAGCAGTGATAATATTCTTGCTTGGAGCTAAAATGACAATTTTAGGGAATTATTCAACAACCAAAAACATGTAATAATTATCATGCTTAATGGATGAAAAACCTAACATGTAATCCGTGGAGACTCACTTCTAAGGATTTTGTACGGTAAGTAGAAGAGTGTATAACCACTTCTTTTTTACAGTTGGTTTAGCAATGGCACAAGTAGTGCACGATATGATATATCGATGGATATCTCATTGAACCTTTGGCCAGTAGAAATACTTTTGAAGTATTTCTACTATCTTCTCCACACCAAAATTCCTATTAGGTCTCTATAATACTAGTGTATATCCCTTATTTTTATTGTTAGTGTAGGCCCCTATTGTTATTTTTGTGCCCATGTATCCCCCATATTGTTATTATTGTGCCCCATAAAGCACACTATTGTTATTTTTGTGCCCTTACATTATTATTGTTACGTAGGCTCTCATTATATTGTGACCCCTTAGACTCCTATATATACAAAGGAGGTCTTATAATTTGTATAATTGAAGAATTGTTCATTTATGTAATGTAAAGGAGGTTTCCCCCTCGAAGAGGATAATTTTTAAGTCATTCATCTATCTTTTATTTTATTTTGTTAACTGGTTGTATAAGATTTGGTATCAAAGCTTTGGATTCTAGGGTTTCGCTACTTCAAACAACTCATCTTGAACTTTTCGCTATAAATTATTTTATTTCAGGCTTCAGAAACTAAAATTTCGACCACGTGGAGGATAAACCTTGGTCCCTGCATGGAGGGGATTCTTGGAAAGATATCTATTATATTGAGAAAAATAGAATGAAGATTGAAAGAAGGGCGGAAGATCTTTATTTTCTAAAAGAATGTCATGACAACAAACTTATTTCCTTTCTATAAATTTGACCTAAGTCCTTCTTTCATTTCTTCATTCAATCGTCCTGAAGATGGATCTCCATGGAGATTCGAAACGTCAACATATATTCTCTGACACTATGGAAAATCCAGATTCTTCTTCAACAATTGATAACCACAGAAGCTTGAAAACCAGAATTGTGTCCCTGCACAAAGGGGATTCTTGGAAAGATAACTATTATCTTGAGAAAATTAGAATGAAGATTGAAAGAAGTGTGGCAGATCTTTATTTTCTAAAAGAATGTCGCGACAACAAACTTATTTCCTTTCTCTAAATTTGACCTAAGTCCTGCTTTCATTTCTTCATTCAATCATCCTGAAGATGGATCTCCATGGAGATTCAAAATGTCAACATATATTCTCTGACACTGTGGAAAATTTGGATTCTTCTTCACCCTTAAGTTGGTCAAGAAATAGTTAATCCTAGGGATCGAGTATATGTTCTTGAAAATGATTTTGTTTAGGTATATATAATCAATACACAGTCGTCATGTCCTATCCATTTTTTTCACCAACGTAATTGGACTCCTAGGAGGTGAGTATCTTGGTTACATGTAGTTGTTTTGTATGACCTCATGAATTTGAAATTTTATTTTCTCATTCCCCAAGATAAAGAGTCTATATATTAGGCCAGTACATGAAGGATCACCAGGTATCAATTTGATTAATTGTTTGACGTGATAGTGCAAAGACACCAACATAGGTGGAAATAAGATATATCTATATGTCTATAAAATATTATCCACTTCCTTCTATTGTATAGAGAGGCCCCAACAAGAGGTTGTTATGGTTGTAGTGACCTTGCACCTTCTAACCAAACCATGAAGAGGAAACAAATTGCAGTTTGATAAATTAGATTTTGACACTACATTGCTTAGACTGATCAAATTGTAGTAGTTGGAACTACCTATGGTACCTTGTAGATATAGCCTTCAAGTGTAACAATAACACTATGGGCATGAGACTCATAAACAACATCAAATTTTCACATATAAGGTTGTCCTAAAAGAACATCACAAACTTCAACTGGGATAACATCAGTTAGTACCTCATCTTTGAAGGGCTTGATGTCGTAGTACATGAGCCATTTCTAGTTAACACCGATGTCTTTTCCATTGCTCAACCAACCAATGGTGTATGCTTGGGGATGTGGCACCATTGACAACTTAAATATCCTGATGACCTAGGTTGATATCATGTTCTTCTAGCTTCCGTTGTCAATAATGAAATGTATAGGGGACCAATTCAGCTACAATTATGAATGGAAAAGGAACTTCCCCTCTTCGGTCTCCTCTTACTCTTTTGGTTGGATATTGGTGGTTTCTATGATAACACAATTGTTGGGCTATGGCTAGGTAACTGTTCATATATTCCCTTTGTTTCAATAAGATTTACATTAAAAATTTTATTATTGATAGTGATTGTGTTATTTTAGATTCTCAAGATTTTATTTCTAAGTGCACCAATAGATGGCCCCAATCCTACATGAAGAACAATTCCTGCACTCATTTGGGGTTCGACATATTGGTGTACTTCCAGGAGAAAACCGAGGCATGGTTTGTGTCCATAATTATGTTTTCATGCTCTCACATGATTCACAACACACAGAGGTTGTATTGATGGATTTTTAGAAATTAATTAATGCCTCGACCCGAATACACAACAGTTTTCAAACATCTGAATTCCTCCTAGATTTTAGTGCATATGAAGGTGATCAGGAGATCAAGTCATATGCTGAAAAATGAAAGTGCTCGAAACAAGTCCCAACCTAAGCGAATGGAAAGGTCTCGTCATTGCAATTCTGGCGTAATGAACGGTTCTAAAAACCGATGTCGTATGAGGAATATATCGCATTCTATTCATTTTACCAAATAACAAAATTTTGGTGACTGGATGCCAAGTCAGCAAGCAGGTACAGTCAGTAGGAATATTCTTGGAATATTCCATTTTCTTTAGAGCCAACAGAATTGTGTCACATGGCTCAATCTGGGCCATTGATTTTTTATTGTACGGAGGTTTTCTGGCCGTTAGATGAGTTTTTTATGAGCCAATGGATGAGAAACATGTGGCCAGCACTGACACCGCCACGTGTCCTCAGGAACGTGTGACAAAATTTTTGTGGAGTCGACAAGGGTCAACCCCGCATCCTCATGCCTGCAGCAAAGTCTTTCTACTAGCCCGCCTATACGTTACATCTTAACATTAGTAAGGTGGAAGTTGTATTTAAATGTTGTTTGGTTTCAGATTGGGGGTTTGGGAGGCGAGCCTCAAAGGGCCAGCCCCCCCTCCATGCGCCCAAGCACTGGAACCTTGGCCTAAAACCTGGCGGCTATTAAACAGTTATTCTGGGAGCAAAGGTTCTGGTCACATGTTATTTTCCAACCCACATCATTAACGTTTTTAAACATGTTGGCTATTAAAACCTCAACCCCTACCGTCAGGTCCAAGACTTGTTCACATGTCAAAACCTCGACAACAAATGTAACAACCAATGGCATAAAACTTGAAACTTGATGATAACATCAAACATGGGCACATGTTGTAGTTTGAAAACAGTTAAGTGATGGTTTAGTAACCGTAACCACTAGCGGGAAATGGGTAAGGTTTGTTCACATATGTCATGTGGTGGTCGTGTTAACCACCATAAATTTCGGTAGATTCAGTGCAGTCACATGGGCGTAGTTTCAAACAGTTCTTAAATTCTATGGTTGTGGAACTGTTACTCTAGGTTCCAAAACCTTATTATATGTGGAGTTAACGATGCGGTATGTGACCACCCCGCCCAACCATTATATGTTTAACCAAATGGTCAATCTGGCGAAGAATATAGCACGCCCCTATTTTTAGGGTTTAATTTAAATTTAGTAATAGTTAATTGTAGTTCTCCATAGTTAGTGGAGATTTTCTAGCTAACATTGGGAAAAAGGCATAGGGAGGTCAATTTTCGACCGATTTTGGTGAAACAAGAGTCTACCTCGACTAATTTGAGCATTTTGGAGCCATTGGTGCAAAGAAAACAGCCATTAGAGGCCTGCAAACATATTTAATTTACAATTTTTAGCATAATGACAAAGAGGGACATGCCATTGGGATCTGGACCAGCAGATGTAGCCCAGGAGGGGTGAACTGCTTCATCATGCCTACTCTGTAAAAACTTATGTGTGAATGTTTTTCTTTGTTATGCACTGTTGTTCAATGTTTTTAAGGCTTATTTACATGCTTAAATTTCACTAGTTCATCTACTTTTCATGGTTAAAACTCTCATACCTTAAGAAAACTTATGGATACAATTTGTACATGTTTATTTAACTGAAAGGACACTTAGCACAACAGAACTAATACAATCCTTTAAGATCAAGTTGGTATCAGAGCTAGATTTTTATCTCTGTTATTTTTATGTGCAAGGATTTGTTAACTGTTTGCAATGATTTTCATGCTTACTAGGCTCAAGCTTAAGAGAGGAGAAGGAAAATTGGTGGAAGCAAGAGGTTCTCAATGTGAGCCACAGTAAAGGAGGGAAAGTTTGCCACATTCTCCACCACCTAGTTCACCTCTAAGAGAATCAGAAGCAGTGTCAAGCATGCCTCCAAGAGAAGAAGAAACCCACGAAGAGGTGGATCCAAAAGAGGAAGAAAGAGTGTTCAGGAAAGCATTCCTTGACATGAATGAAATGGTGAGAGTCCTTTATCAAGAAAGGAATGAAAGACTAGAAGGAGAAGGATACAAACTTCACAAGGAAGGTCAGGGATCATCAGGAGGTCATAATGATGAAGATAAATCCAAGAAGGGTAATGGAGGAAATGGAGACAGTGGAAAGTCGCCATCATCATCCTCATCTTCATCTTCATCCTCATCATCCTCTACTTCATCTTCAGTACATCATCCATATAAGTCAAAGAAAACTGGTAAACGACCTTTTCTAAAACTTGATGTTAAGTTTGAATTGCCAATGTTTTATGGTGAAGTTAATGCAGAAAAGCTAGATAATTGGATTAGGAAATTAGAGGTTTATTTAAGAAACCAAAATTTTCATGATGATGACACCAAAATCCAACTAGCTTCATTGAGAATGGAAGGTGCAGCACTTGTTTAGTGGGAAGCCAAGATAAAGGAGGAGATCAAGAAATATGGTAAGATTATTTTATCATGGAATGATTTAATTTTTTCAATAAAACAACAATTTTATCCATTATCTCACATGCAGAAAGCCATAATGAACTGGAAAAATTTTAAGCAATTGAAAGGAAAAAATCTACAAGTGTATACTCAAGAATTTAGGAGAAGAGCTCTTTTACTAGGAGTATATTTTCATAGCCAAGACACTTTGCTCAAGTATATAGGAGATTTACATACCTACCTAAGACATACAATCCTCATGTTTAACCCTACAAGCCTAGATGAGGTTTGTGTTCAAGCCACACATTTAGAGGAAAGGGGAAAACAAAACTTAGATGGGAATGAGGAAAGTGAGTTTAAAGGTAGATGGAAGAAAAAAAGAAATTCAAATACTAGAAAAGAGAAGAGAAAATTATTTTGCAAACATTGTTCTAAAACTAGCCATGATGAAGACCATTGTTTGAAACTTCATCCAAAGTTGAAACAAGAAAGTTTTAAAGCCAAAGAGAAAGCCAAGGAGAAAGGAAAAATTGTTGCAATAGTTGAAAAAGACCTAGGGTCAGATTCAGGAGATGAAAAAAAAATCATAGCTATGGGACTAAATAACATAAAGGGGAAAAATATTGAAAATAAACCCAGTTCTAGTATATCTAACTATCACATAGAAGCTCCAAATGAAGAAAAGAGAATTGAACTATTTCATGTCAGGGTCATTTCCAAACATACCAAGGTTGAAATTATTTGGCAGTGAGTCACAAGAAAATTTAATCTCTGAAGACTTGGTCAAGAAACTTAATCTTGAGACCATTCCACATCCAAAACCATATCCACTTGGTTGGATTTGTAAGGATGCAAATTTACAGGTTTCAAAGAAGTGCATGTTGTGCTTTGGAATAACTACACATTTCATTGACACAGTTGAATTAGATGTTGTTCTGCTTCATATAACAGGTATGGTGTTGAGAAGTCCTTACTTGTATGATAGGAAATCTATCTTCCATCGCCATGAGAACAAATACCATTTATTCAAAGAAGGAAAGGAGTATATTGTGAGAGCTCATTGCAAAAAACTAGACACTTCTTTAGTTAATGCATGGCAGTTGAAGAGACTCATCAATGCAAGTCAAAAATTTACATTGATGATGATTAAACAAATAGAAGTTTTACATAATCCTTTTCAAACAAATTCTGATGTATGTAATGAGTTGTTTCAGTTTGAAGGCAGGTTGTCTTTGAAAGAAGATGACAAGCAGTTGCAGCAGTCGACATTGGCTTTGAACGGTGCTGAAAACAAAGTGCCAATGCAAGAGGTTGCAAAGGTCCAAGATAGGGCAAAGAAAATTTACAAAGAAGGCACAGGGTTCAAAAATTTTCATTCCTGGTTTCAGAAAGGCATGGTACGGTAGCGAAGAAACTTGATCAGGAATCAACACAAGTTCAAGGCTAATTTAGCAAAAAATAACCATAAGGATAGGATGCAAGGTGAGCGTAATTCCAAGTTTTCTTTGATTAAATACCAATGTAGAAACATGATTTTTACTACAAAGTTAGGTTGGTGTACTACAAGTTCAGAAAATGTGCAGCATGACAATGTCAAAAACAGTAATGGTTGGTTAACAGAATCAAGGGAAAATTGTTGTTTCATGAAAAGATCCAATTAATGAAATTAGGGAAATTTTAGTAGATAAAGGTTGGAAGAGTGGGGACACAGTCTCCTCATCTTCATGTTCAGTAGTTCAGAGAGCTTTTGTGGTCTAAAATCTTCCCAGTGGGGAGGTGTGATCAGGAGATCAAGTCATATGCTCAAAAATGAAAGTGCTCAAAACAGGTCCGAACCTGAGCGACTGGAAAGGTCTCATCGTTGCAATTCCAGCGTCGTGAACAGTTCGAAAAAATGATGTCATATGAGGAAGATATTGCGTTCTATTTGTTTTCCCAAACATCAAAATTTTGGTGACTGGATGCCCTGTTAGCAGGCAGATACAGTCAGTAGGAATATTCTTGGAATATTCCATTTTCTTCAAAGCCAACAGAATCATGCCATGTGGCTCAATCTGGCCCATTGATTTTTTATTGTACGGAGGTTTTATGTACACTAGATGATATTTTGATGAGCCAATGGATGAGCGACACCTGGCCAGCCCAGAGGCTGCGACGTGTCCTCAGGAACGTGTGACGAAATTTTTGTGGAGTCGAAAGGGGTCGACCCCGCGACCTCATGCCCGCAGCAAAGTCTTTTTACCAGCCCGCCTATACGTTACATCTTAACATTAGTGGGGTGGAAGTTGTATTTAAATTTTTTTGGGTTTCAGATTGGGGGTTTGGGAAGCCAGTCCCCCATCCATGCACCCAAGTGCTGGAACCCTGGCCTAAAACCTAGAGGCTATTAAACTATTATTATGGTGGAAAAGGTTTTGGTCACATGTTATTTTCCAACCTACATCATTAACGTTTTTAAACCTTGTGGCTATTGAAACCTTAACCCCAGCGGTCAGGTCCAATACTTGTTCACATGTCAAAACCTCGACAACAAATGTAAGAACCGACAGCATAAAACTTGAACCTCGGAGGTAACATCAAACGTGGGCACATGTTGTAGTTTGACATTAGTTAAGAGACGGTTTAGTAACCATAACCGCCGGCGGGAAACGGGTAAGGTTTGTTCACATGCTGCGGTCGTGACATATGTTACGTGGTGGTCATGTTAACCACCATAAATTCTGGCAGATTCAGTGTAGTTACATGGGCACAGTTTCAAACAGTTCTTAAATGCTACGGTTGTGGAACCGTAACTCTGGGTTCCAAAACCTTATTATATGTGGAGTTAACAAACGTTATATGCAGAGTTAACGGCGGGGTATGTGACCACCCTGCCCAACCGTTATATGTTTAACCAAATGGTCAATCCGGCGGAGAGTATAACATGCCCCTATTTTTAGGGTTTAAATTAAATTTAGTGACAATTAACTGCAGTTCTCCACACTTAGTGGAGATTTTCTAGCTGACATTGGGGAAAAGGCATAAGGAGGTCAATTTTTGACCAATTTTGATGAAACAAGAGTCTACCTAGAATAATTTGAGCATTCTAGAGCTATTGGTGCAGAGACAACAACCATTAGAGGCCTGTAAACATATGTAATTTAAATTTTTGAGCATAATGAGAAAGAGGGAAATGCCATAGGGAGTTGGACCAGTAGATGTAGCCCAGGAGGGGTGAACTACTTCATCATGCCTACTGTGTAAAAACTTATGTGTGAATATTTTTCTCTGCTATGCACTAATGTTCGGTGTGTTTAAGGCTTATTTACATGCTTAAAGTTCACTAATTCATCTAATTTTCATGGTTAAAACTCTCATACCTTAAGAAAACTTATGGAGACAATTTGTACATGTTTATTTAACTGAAAGGACACTTAGCACAACAGAACTAATACAATCTGTTCAGATTAGAATGTGATTCTAAACATTTTGGGATATGGATTTTTCTCCCAGTATAATAAATTGAGTAATACATGGGTTTATTTCCCCAAGTTCACCATGGAATGGGAGATACAAAGGCTTCTTTGCGGAAATTTTGTGAAAAAAACGCAATTTTCTAGAATTCTAGGATCATGCCCATATTTGCAAAAAACGAAAAATTATTCATGAGATCTACATATTTTTTCAGTTAAAAAATGGTTGTACTGGACTTCCATTGATGGAAACTTGTTGTGATTCGATTGATCGTCTTGGTTTTAACAGATTGGCTTGTCTAGAGCCATATTTGTTCTGTAAAAATGTATATAAGTTGAGTTATGGCTCTAAGCCAAGCTATGCCATTTCACAGTCTTATGCTGCTAAATTGATTTCTAGGGGTCAACCCCCTCTGAATAATTGGATATGATTCATGGACCTCTAATTTAGAATAGTGATAATATTTTGATACAAGACTCAAGCAAGGTTTTCTTTTATTTATTTGTGCAATTTATGATTAATTTCGTCTCTATAATCTTGATCTCTTTTACAAGGGACAAGTTGGTTGGTTTGGGCCCACTAACCCAGCGCTTCACCCTTTTTCTTGCTTACTAGTTGAATAGGTTGCAAATATGGTATTTTTCATTATTATTTACATTGCCTATGTGTTAATTGGATTGGTTAAACTCAGATCTAAATGCTTTTGTTGCATCCTTTGTTTCGTTGGTAGTTGCATACTCTATTTCATTATATGTGTTTTTATTTTTATAAAACATCTGTTAATATTTCAGCTACAAGAATGGACTTGTTTCTATGGAAAGAATTACATCCATAGATCATTTTTATGGTTCATTGTTGTGGTCAATCATTGCACAAATTTTATCTAGCAACCATATCAAGTTTTCCTTGAATGCACTGTGATAAATGATAAATTTAATAACTTTATTCCAAAGGTTCTTTTCTTGGGGTTCGATCATGTAATAAGATATGGAAATTTTTTGGAAACATAAAGTGTAGCAGATATGTCATGATTTGTAATCTATTGTTGATCTATAACTTGAGTTGTTTGTGCATTGAAACAGGGTTACAAATTTTTTCGATCATCGTTGTTTTAATATATATTTAAAACTTCTGATATGCACCAACCTTTGCTTGTTTGTAATACAGATTGTATTAGAGTTATAAATACATAGGGCCTATTGATAAATGATAAGACGAAGTTTATTGGATTAAAACACATGCTTCAGACCTTGTGACATTGTTCTCACTTTATTTATGCTTGTGTGTCGAAACAGAGTTTTAATATATTTGCAAGATTTAAATAGTGGTGTATTAACACATGTAACATTGCCTAAATCATTAATGAATACTAGAATTTCAGTTTGGATTGCTTTACAGAGTATAAACAGTGAACTATTAAATTGTGGCTCCTTCAAAAGAAAGAGTAGTGTTTGTGCTCTTGTGGTCATTGCAGTAATGCATATTTTCATCTACGTAACATAAAGCTTGAAGTTTGACTTAATTATTAAATACCATGAATGCAAGATTGAAATAACATGCATGCTTTGTATTACTGTGGTGAAATCACAAAACCCCCATTTTTAACTTATTATCTACGTAATAATAATTGGACCATTTTTGTAAATTTTGGCCAAATCGTTTTTTAACATTTTTTTAGTTAAGCGTATGAAAATTTTGCTAAATTTTCATTCTCTTCAGAATTTCATTCTGATTGCTTCATTGTGTTCGACTTTTTGCTAGCATTCTATCGGTTCTCGTTTCATCTCATTTGGATACACGATTTGCGATTATTCGAAGTTCGGTGATTTTTACCGCTAAGGCTAAAAAATATACGAAATGTATATTATTTTAATTTTTGTAAATTAATTTATTATTAATTTTAAATTAATTTTTATTAATTAATTATTTTTACTAACTATCTTACAAAATCGTTACAACCAAATGGTAAAACAATTAAAATTATTGTTTTCAAATCTATTTTAAATTCCAATTTAAAAAAATTATAAGAACCAAAATATTGATGTTACTAAGTGTATGTTACTAAGAACCCTCATTATAAAGTGGTTATAATTCTTTTTAAAAATAATTCCCACTCCACGTGGCCCTCCTCTCCTTCTCTCACCTCACCATACCTCATCCTCTCCTCATTTTGGAGGCATTTCATATCGTAACTCCTATTTTAATTAACCTACGATATGAAACTCCCAAAAACATTTCTCTTGAAATACTTCATCATTTCCCATACCAAGACCTCGACACTACTCTTTAATATCAAAAATATTTTTTAAATTACTCTCTGAAATATTTAACTCTCGAAAGTCTAATTACTTACACCTTATACTTCCCTCTTATAACTCCACCTCACTCTCATTTCAGAACTCATCTTTTAGAAGCTTCATTTAAATTCACCTCCAAAAGTCTCACCCTCTGAAACCCACTTACCTCACTGCTCTCACCTTGGAATTTCAAAGCATTTAAAAATTTCGGAACTCTTTTTTATTTTTCACCCGAAACAAAATACTCTAAAATCCTTATGACTCCCACTCCACCTTATCTCGAGAAAAATAACCCAAAATTATTTTGGAAGGAGCTCCAATCGAAAAAGGTGAAAACTGAAAAAAACATTACAGCTTCTAAATGGTTTGACTATGCAAGACAACTTTATGAGCAAGATCCCAAGGTTGACCCTCCTCCCTTGGTCAACACAGACACAAAACTCTTCACGGTGCAAGAAGTAGAGATGGGTATCAAGAAGTTGAGCGCTGGAAAAGCAAAAGACTTAGATGAACTCCAAGCAGAGTATCTAAAGTGGGGCTTAAAAATTCTTTCACCTCACATCACAAAAATTTTCAAAAACATCTTACAGCAGGGGTTCCCCACAGATTGGACAACTAGTATGGCAATACCTCTTTTCAAGAGTGGTGACATCAATAATCCCTCCAATTATAGAACCATAATGATAAACCCCTTTTTTGCAAAGTTATTTGGAAGCAGGTTAGAAAAGAAAATCAGCAAGTGGGCAGAAGAAAGAGATAAACATGCTAAAGGGCAAGTAGGTTTTAGACCTAAACATTCCACAGTTGATCATTGTATAACTTTAAGGCACATCATTGAAAAAATTTGGGAAAAAAAGGAAGAAGTTTTTTGTTGCTTTGTTGATTTCAGAAAAGCCTTTGACATGGTTCCTAGGAATAAGCTTTGGGGCAGAATGGAGGAACTCGGGGTTCCCAAGAATTTGAGAGCAGTTGTGCATAGATTGTATGAAGAGGTGAAAGTCAAAATCAGAACTTCAGCTGGCATTTCTGAAAGTTTTAGAAGCGATATCGGGGTCAGGCAAGGTTTCCCATTGTCTCCTACCATTTTTGGGTTATATATTGACAAGCTTGAAGAGTGGCTAAATTCGCAAGGGGGTGACGGTATCCATTTGGGCAAGTTCGTTATCAGGCTTCTTTTGTATGCAGATGACCTTATATTGATTGCTAAATCGGCTCTTGGTTTGCAAGAGCATTTACGTTCCCTTGAGCATTTTTGTAGAAGGGCTAGGATGCAAGTCAATATTAGCAAAACGAAAGTAGTGGTTTTCTCTAACAAAAGAAAGCATAACCAACATAAGTTCTATTTTGAAGGCAACATTCTGGAAGAAGTTGCAGACTACAAATACCTCGGAATTGACTTCAACAAAAATTTAAGTTGGGATGGTTGTAGAAAGAAAATAACTTTAGGGGGTTGGAAAGCATTTTATGCTCTTCAAAACAGGTGTAGAGAGGCAGAGCTGTGGGACTGGAAAACCACTCTAACTCTTTTTGGGCTTCTAGTGATTCTGGTGATCCTCTACGGTTGTGAACTGTGGGCCAGCAACACAACCAAGATGCAGTGGAAACAAATTGAGAAATTCAGAAACATTTGATTACAAACAGATTCAAAATTAAAAGTGCAGTTCCTTATGCTATCCTGTTAAGTGAAACAGGGGCTGCTCCTATTGAAGCAATTTCTATGGTGCGAGTCATAATGTATCTGAAAAAAATTGAGCAAATGGAAGAGGATAGATGGCCTAAGGTGGTGTTTAGTGACAGATTGTGAAAAAGACAGAAGACTTGGATGCGACAAAATAACAAATGGTTTAGTAAATGGGGTATTTGCTTGAACATGTGTCCTACAAACAGTAAAGAGATAAAAACTTTTGTTATGGATAAATTCCACAAACATACTTGGAAGAAAGAGCTAGAGAGAGAGAAGAAGTACTACATGGAAGAGTTTAACCCCACGCATAACCATCAACAAAAGGCGTACATAGGGGCTAATATTTCTTGGAGATCTAAAATTCTTATTGCTCAATTAAGGATTAATTCTCATCAACTCCGTTGTGAAACAGGGCGCTGGAAAAGGCCAAAAGAAATGTGGGAAGAAAGAGTATGTATTTTTTGCTCCTCCAGAAAAGTGGAAACAGAA
Organism: Pinus albicaulis; assembly: GCA_034641835.2. Classification (NCBI taxonomy): domain Eukaryota; kingdom Viridiplantae; phylum Streptophyta; class Pinopsida; order Pinales; family Pinaceae; genus Pinus; species Pinus albicaulis. Next base: position 512,339,141 of record CM076576.1, read on the forward strand.
AAAAATTTCATTCTAGAATGTGAGGCCTTCAAAGACACCAGGGAAAACTATGCAGGTATTCTGGCAGCTAATTCTTGGGATAAGCTATTCAGCGAAGAGTTTGTCGATAATTTGGGAGTGGTCATTGTAAAAATTCACAGGAAAAGGGCCAAATACAAGAGTTAGATAGAGAAGCAATCTGTCCCATAGGCTATTTTTAGCCTCGTGGACATTTAAAAAAAAAATCTTTCTCCTCCCTCTTCCCATTTGAGGGGTTCCACTTTTCGTAATTTCAATTTAAATTCTCCTCCAAAAAAATCTGCTCATGTATATGATTCTAAAGTCACTAATTCACATTCAATAGCGCTAATAGCCACTTATTAATTGGCACGTAGCACATGTTGTTTTTATATTAATATATTTTAATTTAAAATTATTTTATACTTTTTAATTATTTTAATTTTTAATTTGCAATTTGCAATTAAATAAATTTATTTAATTTGATTGTTATATAATTAATTTAAATAAAATTAATTAACTTTAATTATTCAGTCAATTAGGATTATATTTTTAATTAAATTTCTTAATTATGGTTTAAGCAGACATTTTTTTCAGAATTCTGATATTTTTGGCACTTCATCTTTGGAGAGGCATATATGCAAATTTACTTAATCAAATGAGGCCTAAAACGACTCGTTGGAAATATAAGACAAAGGAGAATCATTTGGGAGGGTTATGTTTAGCATATTCAATCATTTAATGACCCAAAACTTTAGCAGAAGACAAAGTAACGAATTTGCAACAACAATTAGTTTTTCAAATTTGGTTTGGGAAAATTTCATTAGCTTGGAAAACTATTGTCACTAATTAATTCTCTAGTATTGATTCAAAGGCTAATAAAAAACATTAGAAGCAATCACATCTTCGAATTTTTTTGGATTTAATTTATTTTAATTTATCAATTTCATGAGAGTTTGTTTTTTTTCTAATTTCTAATTTATAATATAATTTAGTTTAATTTGATTTTGATTGGTTTGTAACAAGAGATCTGTTGGAGAAGTTCATATCTAAGGCATTTTAGAGCAATTAAAAGAGACTAGAAAAGATAAAATTTGGGAATCAACAACTCTAATTCAATATCTGGAAAACTAATCTCAATTACTCTCCCATTTCGGATTTTTATAAATGATTAAATAGCATTTTAAATAATGAGGAGGGGGTTCCTCTTCTATGCAATTAGATGCTCTGAATGCACTATTGTATTAGGAGATTATAGTTTTAAATAAGGGGAAAAATTCAAATCTGATTTTTTTGGAAAACTCTATGATTACTCTTGTCGTGCATTTGCACTATTGTAATGTATTGTTAGTTGAATTATGGAGAGACGGAGTATTTTGAGATTAGAAAGAGAATCCTATTTGGAGCTACTATTGGCAATTTCTCCCAAGAGCTGAAGTTGCTCAAGGACTACAAAATTTGTATTGAATTTCTGGTATGAGTTTAATAAATTTTCATTTCATGTACCTATTATCTGGGATGAAAATTAATCATTTTGTTAACAGAATTTTCGTAATTGATTTTAATTTTTGTTCTAAATAGTGTATTTCATTCTGATATTGAGCACTACTATCGTATTTATTTTTTTATACTATTAAATTTCTTTAGGAGCTATCTCTAAGGGACATAACACAACTAAATTAATATGAATTCATTGAGATAGGAACATATTGGGTAGTAACTATTTATTGTTTAAATACATTCTCATTTTTTTTTCTCTTTCATTAATTGAATGAACTACTTCTTTAATTAATGAAAATTATATAATGGATTCAATCATCATATAAAGAGTCATTTTCCCCTGGTTAGTTATTCCAAATTCTCTTGAATTGAGAGAGTCATATCCTATTCTGAATTTGAGATAATATTAGTTTTACTTGCATATTAGCATAAATCTTCATTTAGTTTTAAATTTTTCATTTTAGAAGTCCTCTTACACAAGAGTAGAATTTAGTTACGGTTTGTTTGAGCCATATAATCTGCTTAAGGATAACTTTATTGCATTAGCTCTGCAAGAGGGCAAATCTGATTTCTCTTTTTCTATTGTTAAATAATAGATAGATTATAAGTCAATAGAAAGAGAGAGAGGGTAATTGGACCCAATTGAAGAAGTTGGAACCACTACATAAAATGGATAAAATATTAGTTTGAGCTCTGACCGAGTGGTCTCCCTTATGACCATTAACATGTCCCTGAAGGGTGTGTTTTATATTTTAAAAAAGAGTTTGATCTTTGAAGTGCATATCTGAGATTTTATGACCATTGAATTCACTTGTAGCTCTACCTGGACTTGGTTTATCTTTTTGTGCTCATTATGGGTTCGATCTATGTGAGAGTGAACTTGTTATTTCAAACTCCCTTATCTTTCTACAAATTTAATTCAAAAGGAACTTGGGTATATGCCCTATGGACAAATTTGAGAAATATACATATTGTGAATTTTAGAGATTAGAAAAGGTGTTGTTATAAGCTCCTTTCCTTGATTGATTTTTTTGGTTATATGACCGTTGTGCATAGAATATAAAGTTTTCATTACATTGATAAACACCAATTGTAGAAATTCCAAGAAATTTCATACTACTAATGAAATTGAACTGAAATCAAGAGACAAAAATTTATAATGCTATTATGCAGAAAGGAAAACACAGGATAGAAACACATGAAATAACATGCAAACACCAAAAAAAAAGGAACACAATTACTTTACAAGGGAGACCAACTAGGAAAAATCCCTTCGCTGCTTTGCATTAATTTAGATAAGAAAGAGAAACCATTACAATGCCTTGCTTCAACTTTGAAGCACTCCCTGCACTGCAAAATTGTTCTCCTGCTTCCCGAATTGATCTAGCCAACAGTTTTCCAATACAAGTCTCATCTGACCTTTTATTTCCTTGATAAATCCTGGAGGAGTTAAACTCCTAAAAGATAGGGAAATTTCATATTTCCTTGCGCAAATCCAAGGGGAATCGATCACATGATAAGTGCAAAAGCACTGTACACTCAACAATATATAATTACAAATACAAATGTTCCTTTTCCATTCACTTAACTAGGAAATTCAAATTCCATGATTGACTCAGTATATTTTTAGTTGATTGACTAGTTAACTGAGAAATCAGTGAGTTAACAATAGTCATAAATACTCAAGTGACCTTCAACTGACTCAAATAATGAGTAGAGCTGATCTAACTGAGTTCAACTAACAATAACTCAACTACATTGCTAAATTTTAGAAATTAACAAATGCACAATTCTATTTCTAGCCCACAAACTCGAAGTGATGGATTTAACTAAGTGACAAGACCATGTCACTCTTGCTAACTACAACTTAAGTCATCATGCTGATGTGGAATTTTGAATTTCTCCATTTAACTAAGACACTAGTCAAATGAATCCTTCTCTTGCTACACTTTCAACACTCCCTCTTACCAAGAAAAGCGTTATGTGCAACCCAAATCTTGCTCTTGTAAGAATGTACTGTCACACAACTCCCTCTCTCTTTTGTTGTTGCTACTGCAACAACCGCAACTAAGAAGCATACAAAATACTGAATCAATTGTCTCTATGAACTGCAACTATCTCCTGAGCATAAAACTACTACTAGTATTTGCACCGTCTATTGGGAAAACCGCACTGTTGTTGACTCTACATTATGCCTCCTGCATTGTTATTAATATTTCTTTTTGCTCCTCAGCATTTGATTGCAACTAGTCTACAACTGTCACTCAAGATATGACTGCATCAACTAACATTGATCCTTTTTCTACTGAATACTAGGGGCACGTGTAGCAAGGGTAATTATCCATGATAATAGTATACTGCAACTGCTATTTCTCTCCTATGGACCCTGCCAAAATATTTTCAACTCTCGTACTAAGTCTCTAAATCACCCCATTTCACTCCTAGAGGTATAGATGCATGCATGGAGAAATATACCTCTAACTTGTAGATATTTTTAACTCGAACACCAAATTTTTTTGGTTGTCTAGTAAAAACATGCTTCATATATTCCTTCCATCAAGTTAACATCACTTCATATCTTTTTTCCTCCAACACAACTACAAAAATAAAATTTTCTTCAACTCATGCACATACATTACATTTTTTAGGTGAAGATGAGAGCTTGACTCCCTCTTAAAGGTGATAGTCCCAATCCATTTGGTACTATACCTTCCATCATCTCCAAGATCTATGTGTAATTTTAGGTCATTCTCCTCTAGGTTGTCGAAGAACTCCTTACTTCCTGTCATATGATATGAACCACCAGAATCTAGATAACACTCACTCATTCTTATTGTGCTTTCCATGCAAGCAATGAGGGTGAAATCCAACTCAAATTGTAATGTAAGAGTAGCTCATATTTCTATTGTTGCAAGCTCCTTATTAGATTTCTTATGTGGACACTTGGTTGTATAGTATCCATACTCATGGTAATGAAAATGTTTAATCTTACTGATGTATTTATTCTTGCCATGGTTCTGGTTGGATTTTGCCTTACCTTGGGTCTTCTTGCCTTTGGAATTCCATCCTTTTCCAAATAGAACAAATTATTCTCCTCATCACATCTGGACGAGACACCATCTCTATTATTTCTTCTAATCTCCTCTTGCACCAAATCAGACCAAATTCTCTCCTAATTTTGTATCTCGTCTCTTCCATTAACTAAATTCTAGTATTTTTGTCAAGACTTCGAAAGTTCAAGAAGTGCTAAGATCAAAATCTCATATTGTGGCACCATTTCTCCTACTCCTTTAATTTCATCTCTATCTTGAGTGAATCTAGATAGCTGTTGAACAATGGTTTCATTTTTTTGCATTTGAATGTTCCTAAGTATATCTTTCAAGGTCATTTTCATGGATTCATTGTTGCTTTCGAATAAATCTGTGAGGGTTTTCCACGTTCCATAAGCGGTCTTCTTGCCATGCAATTTTAAAACCACATGATCTCTGAAACCTTCCATAATAATCCTCCTAGATCTTATGTCGTTCTTCCACTAAGAAAGTTCTTGTGCATATGATGTTACTAGTTTTGGAATATCAGTTTGTGTATATCCCCATACTCCATTGTCATCCAGGACAAATTCCATCCTATATTTCCAAACACAAAAATTTTAGGTGCCCTCCAGTGCATACTAAAGCTTCAATCCATTAAAAGACATTTTTCCTTCACTGAAGAGAATATGCACCAAAAAATTCTGCAAATCAAAATTTCTTTGAGAGAATATATAGAAAAAGGTTTCTATATAGTCTTTCGTAGCTCCGATACCATGTATAAACTGCAATAAATTTGATACTACTAATGAAATCGAAATGAAACCAAGAGAAAAAAATTTCTTCTACTATTCTGCGGAAAGGAAAACACATGACATAAACACATGAAATAACATGCAAACATAAAAACACAAGGAAAAGAATTATTTTACAAGGGAACATAACTTTAAAAAACACCTCCGCTTCGATGCATTAATTTAGTTGAGAAAGAGAAACACTTACAATGTTTTGCTTCAACTCTGAAGCACACCCTACACTACAAAACTAATTTCCTGCTTCTTGAATTTCTGTAGGAAACACTTAGCCAATTCAAGCCTCAACCAACCTCTTATTTCCTTGCGCAATCCAGGAGGAATTAATCTCCTAAAAGATAGGGAAATTCCCTATTTCCTTGCGCAAATCCAAGGGGAATTGATCCCCCGCTCGGTGCAAAATCATTATACACTCAACATTATACAATTATAAATACAAATGTACCTTTTCCACCAAGTCAACTAAGAAATTCAAATTCCATGCATGATTGGGTATATTCTTAGTTGATTGACTAGTTAACTAAGATAGCAGTGAGTTAACAACAATCATAACTACTCAACTGACCTTCAACTGACTCAACTAATGACTAGAGCTCAATTAACTGAGTTCAACTAACAATAACTAAACTAGATTGCTAAATTTTAGCAATCAACACATGCACAACTCAACTTCTATCCCACAAAATTTAATTTATTGATTTAACTAAGTGATAAGGCCACGTCACTCCTACTGATGTGGAATTTCGAATTTCTCCATTTAACTATGGCACTATTCAAATGAATCATTTTCTTTCCACACTTTCAACACCAATTCCACAAAGAATTCGAGTTCAAGGTTATTTTGTGAAAAGATCATTAAACTCTTGACCTTTTAATATTTCCTCTGTGTACCTTTCCTTGTGAAGTGTTGGGTATGTGTTATATTCTTTACATGATTAATCGCACACGTCGGGGGGTCACAGGGGGGCAACAACTCCCCATGTTCGTTGTGTCGAGCACAACGAGGGGGTCACAGGGGGGTGGCAGCCCCCCCTGTCCAGGGGTTTGCAGTTGGCGGGTACCCCCCCTGCACGAGGTCCGAGGCAACGCCCTGAGAAAAAAAGAATTGGACCCTATTTTAGGTGGGTGGACCTAGCTATGGTTTTTTTCATGGGTTTGCACATGGTTTTGGGGCATGGTGGTTTTTTTCCCCTGGTATTTTGCAAATCTGGTCAAGGGAACTACAATTATGTTATAATCCAGGGTTAATGGATTGTTGTTTATGAATGCTTCAGCATGCATATATATATGTTGTAACACTAAAATGAATATAATGAAAAATCAAGTTGATAGTCCTGATTTGGGATCCAAAGGAAGAATCTCTGTGTATATATGTTTTATGTTGTATGCTCTCGCTATTATTTATTTTCTATTTTTAAGAATTGGTTTGAAGAAAATTTCTATATAGGGTTAAAACCTACATGTTGGTATCAAAGCTGTTTCGGATTCAAGGGGATGCCTTTTTTGCTAAGGGTTCTTTTGCTTGGGCCTGTGGTAGACCCTATTCAATGGGAGATCTATGGGAACGATTCTTGCAGTCAAATAATATGGTGAGAAGTGAAAAGATAGAGATCGAGAAATTTAATGGTCAAAGTTTTGAGTTGTGGAAGCTCAATATGGATGATCTACTGGTGGATAAATATCAGTGGATCGTGATAGATCTGGGTATTAAACCAATGACAATTTCAGATGAAGACTGGGTGAAGTTGGATCAGAAGGCAAAGATCACAATACAATTGTGTATATCAGATTCGGTATTGTTGAATGTATTTGGGGAAGCTACGGTGAAGAATTTGTGGGTCAAGTTAGGGACTTTGTACCAATCTAATTTTCTGGTGAATAAATTGTTCCTGCGGAAAAAGTTGTACAACCTGAGGATGAAGAATGGAGACTCGGTGATAGAGCATTTGAACACCTTCAATAATTTGGTAAGTCAATTGTCATCTATTGATTTTGAAATATCAGATGAAGATAAGTGCATCAGTTTTTTGTGTTCTCTACCAGATTCATTGGAAATTATGGTTATTGCAGTAGGTAGCAATACAACTAACTTGAATTTTGATGAAATTGTCTCAGCCTTAATATCAGAGGAAATGAGGCGGAGAAATATGGAGGGCTAGAATGGAGATGCCTTATCTGTACGAGGAAGTGGGAGAACTAAATCTCCATGAAAGTTTGTAAAGGTGTGCTAGAAATGTGGAAAGGAAGGGCACTTCAAAAAGGACTGCAGATCTAAAGCTCCTGAGAAATGAAAGGGATCTGATGATGCCCCTTCTGCAGAATAAAAACCACCTCAGTTGAAGGTGGGGATGTGTATTTGGCTTCTTCTTCAAATACACATGTAGATCATGATGCATGTTTGATTGACTCAAGTGCATTCCTTCACTTCACTCCCCATAGGGAGTGGTTCTGCGAGTATCAGAAGTATGATGGTGGTGATGTCTTCTTAGGCGATGATAGGAAGGCCAGAATCGTCGGACGTGGAAAAATCAAGCTGCAGCTACAAGGTGGATGGATTAGAAAAATTCTTGGTGTTCTGCATATTCTTGCATTGGTCAGAAATATGACTTTTGTAAGCAATATGGAAGGTGAAGGTGTAAAAACAGTGTTTGAGAAAGATACATGCAAGATGGTTCAGGGAGCACTTGTATTAATGTGAGGAGTTCGGATTGGAACTATGTACAAGCTTCAGGGTAGCACTGTTATTGATGGGTGAAAAAGTTATGTGGTTCCTAAAAGTGGAGCAGAAAGCCTAGCGGTCTCTGGAGAAAAGACCATGTTATGGCATCAAAGGCTTGGACATATTGGCGAGAAGGGTATTTAGATACTGCATGGTAATGGTATGGTATAAGGTATGTCTAATTGCTCTATGGATTTCTATTTTTTTGAACATTTTGTATATGGGAAGAAGAATCAGGTGTCTTTTCCTTCTGGTGTTAAGAGGGTGCACAAGATATTAGATCTTGTGCACAGTGATGTGTTTGGACCTATGTTGGTTCCATCACTGGGAAATTCTGTGTACTATGTTTCATTCATAAATGACTTCTCAAGCAATACATGGATATATTTATTGAGGAATGAATCTAAAGTATTTGATATATTAAAATAATTTAAGGCTCTGATGAAAAACCAGACATAGAATAAGATAAAGGTGTTAAGGAGAGATAATGGTGGAGAGTTCTACAAGAAGGAATTTAAAGAGTTCTATAAGATGTGTGGTATAGCACGACAGAATACTACTCCATACACACCTCAGAAAAATGGAGTTGCAGAAAGAATGAACAGAATGTTGATGGAAAAGGTAATAAGCATGCTCAGTGGTACCAGGTTAGGACATGAATTCTGGGCAAACGTGGTGGAGATTGCATGTTACCTGGTTAACATATCACCTTCATTGGCGTTGTAGGATAAGATGTCACATGAGGTATGGACCAGTAATAAACCCTCTCTTTCACATCTAAGGGTATTTGGATGTGATGCATATGTACATGTTCCAAATGAGAAAAGGACCAATTTGGATAATAAATCTGAAAGGTGCATCTTTATTGGGTATAAGGATGGTTTAAAAGGTCACAAGATTTGGAACTCAAAAACAAGGAAGGTTGTGTATAACCAAGATGTGGCATTTAGAGAGGTGAAAGATGTTGTTAAACAAGAATTCCTACCAAAAGAACCTGAGAAGATAGAGTTTGATCTAAAGGGGGATGAATCAGACTCTACAACAGAACAAGATTCAGAAGAGGAAGAGCCACAAACTCTGGATGTGAGAAGATCAATTCGGGAAAGAAGGCATCCAAAAAGGTATAGTCCATCTACTTTCTGTTCAATTTTTTCTTTAACTATCACTGATGATGATCCTAGAACTGTCAGGGAGGCAGTGAATTGAAATGATGGAAAACTCTAGAAGGAGGCCATGGTTGATGAAATGGCATCCTTACACAAAAATGAGGCATGGGATCTGGTGGAGTTCCCAGCTGGAAGGAAGCCCATCGGGAGAAAATAGGTATTTAAGAAGAAGATGAATGTAGAAGGCTAGGTGGATAAATACAAATCTCGGTTGGTAGAAAAAGTTTATTCCCAAGTGCCAGGAATTGATTTTGGTGATATTTTTTCTCCTGCTGCCAATATTACTTCTATTATATTAGTTTTATTTGTTGCTGCTGCATTTGATTTTGAGGTAGAACAAATAGATGTGAAGGCAACATTTCTTCACGGGGATCTGGAAGAGGAAATCTGCATGAAGAAACTTGAAGGCTTTACGGTGAAGGGTAAGAAATAACTGGTATGCAGGTTTAAAAAGTATTTGTATGGGTTAAAAAAATCACCAAGGATGTGGTATCAAAAATTTGATACCTATATACAGGGACTTGGCTTCACCTGAAGCAAAAAGGATCATTGTGTGTATTTTAAATTAATTGGTGACCATGTTATTTATTTGGTCTTGTATGTGGATGATATGTTGTTGGTTGGAAATGACAAAGAAATTATCCATGATTTGAAGACCCAATTTTTCTCCAAATTCGACATGAAGGATCTTGGTGATGCAAAATATATTTTAGGCATGGAAATTAAGAGAGATGAGGCAAATAGGAAGCTCTGGTTAAACTAGAGGAAGCATGTAGAGATAATATTTCAGAGTTTCAATATGCAGGATAGTAAACTGGTGAAGGTTCCTATTCCTGTAGGTGTAAAGCTATCTGTTGAATAGTGTCCCAAGCCACAAGAAGAAGAGGAGGATATGTCCCGTGTTCCATATGCAAGTGCAATGGGTAGCTTGATGTATGCAATGGTCTGTACTAGACTAGATATTGCACATGTAGTGGGAGTAATGAGCAGGTTTATGTCAAAATCAGGGAAGGAGCATTGGACAATAGTGAAGCGGGTTTTCAGATATTTGTGTGGCACTAGTGATTATGGTTTGTGATACCAGGGAAGACCAAGTGTTGGGGCCTTTGTTTTGGGATAGAACAGTTTTGATTCATGGAGAGCTGGAAGACAAGTGGCGGAACGCAATCAAGGTCGAGAGGGAGTTGTCACGGTTGTGGAAAGCCGAAAGATAGGTGGCGCTACATCGACAGAGAACAGTGCAGATGGTAGATATGGAAGACAAGAACAATAAATATAACTCCCAATAATAAATAAGAAGAAGAAAGCAACAAAGCAAGAAAAAAGGAAGGACTGACAATCGCACTTGAGGAGGAAAAAATATGCAGTCAGTCAGCGGAGGAGGAGTTAGTTAGTCAGTTCGGCAAGAGGCCAATAGTTAAAACCAGAGCCTCAGGAGAGCCCTGTGAGAAATCTGTTGTATTGGACTAAACTGTAATAGACTCTGTGGAGTATATGTATGTTGTTCTATTATTGATAATGAGTTCTGGTTGCTGTTGTGTGTAATGTTGTGATTCAATTAATGGTTATTTTCTTATGATGAATGTATGCTTAAATTAAATTTTAATTCAGCATTTTGAACATCAATTAGTGAGTGATAGTTTCTTCGTAGAGTTGAGATATGATTGTTTCTTCCAAGTTTCCATAGCTTTTATCCATATTTGCATTTGTCTTCTACCAGATCTAGCTTCTAATCTTAATAAGGTCACAGAATGCCTCGGGTGAAACTTCCTACTCCCTGGAGTAGGGTGAAAATGTCGGTGTTGTGCTAGATACTACGGAAACCTTGTTGGCCTCAACCCTGAACCTGGGTCTTGCCTAGAGACCTCCTTTTTTCGCCAAAAAATGGTTCTGTTGTCGAGACCTGAAAATTCATTTAGAAGTTAGATCATGGTATCATGGATCTCTGAGAAGGAACTACGAAGCTGGTGGTATAATCACTTAGATAAGTTCATATCGCAATAAGAGGAGCTTCGACAACAGAGGGAAAATACTGTCAAAGATAGAGTCCTATTTTCCGAATCTGCAAGTGACATGTACGAAATTTTTTGGGGAAAGTTTCCCGAAGATATTTATAATTGGTTGCGGAGACTTCAAATCAAGTCACTCCCTAGAGGATCGTGTAGATTCTGTCACAGGTGGACGCACACAGATCTAGTAGCACTCCATAAATTGGATATCGATCTAACCCGATCAATAGATTTTTGGGTAAAATCTACCTTGGAAGGATACATTGTGGAATTTGCAGCCGAGTGTCACCAATATTTTACAAAAGCCAAAGACATATTTAGGTCTAGATTGCGAGGAGAACTTTTGAACGAAATCTCATTGTGGATCAAAGCTTTAATGGTGAACGAGGGCTTGATGTCATTCCAGAGCCCTGAGATGGAGACTTAAACCTCTAGTATTTGGGGAAGGAACTAAGGGAAATATGCTACGAGTAAGTAAGAAGGGGGAATAGGGATATGGATGTCGTAACCTCAAGTAGACTGAGAGAGCGACAAAAACATCGGAGGGCATAAATTGCTAAGAAGTGGCGGGAAAGGGTGATGAAAGATTTTTAAAAGCAGGAGAGTAGTCGACGAGACAAGGAAAAGGAGCCATAGATGACAGAGGAAAGAGAAGGTCATATGGGATCCTCATGCAGGAGCATCAAGCTCAATTTTTATTAATTAATAGTGGGAAATAGGGGGTGAGACTTTTTAATTATTTTACTCATTATTTTATTCATTTTCATAATTTAAGAGAGAAAAAATGTAAAGGTGAGGATTAATGTATATATTCTTTTAATAATTAAAAGGATATGAGGGAAAATAGAATTAGGTAGAAAATTTAGGGAGTAGGAATTCTATGAATGGGACTTTGTTGAGTCCACACCTAAAATGAATCTAAATTAGATTTAGTTGAGGATTGGGTGGAGAAATTTATGGGGTGAAATAAATACATTATTTATGTATAAATAGGAGTGTTTTTGTGAGGAAGAAAAGAGAGCTGAGTGCATGAGGAGTACAGGAAGAGTGGGGAGTGTTTTTAAGGGCCAAGGGCCAAGAGGCCACCCAATGTAATATTTGGCCAGAGAAATTTTATATTTTATATCTGCAGTTGTTTTGAATAGCTCTTTCTCCTTCATGTAAATTTTGAATTGAATATTTTTATGGTTTTATGTGAAGAAAATTTGAGCATTTTCATAATTGGGTGAAGCAATGAGTTTTATATGTTAGGATATGATTTCTAGCAGAATCCCTGCATCATTTGGTATCAGAGCTGGAAAGATATCTATTTTGGATATATGCATAGACTGTGTGTGAATATATGAGTGCAGGTATGATTGTGCAAAAGAGGCAACAGTGTTCCAAAACCAGTGTAATCGAATTTGGGAATTATGTATGAAGGGCCAGCACTACATTCGAAGAGCCAGCGTTCAAGGGAGGCAGCGTACTTCAAGGGACAGTGTTACATTGTATTTGCAAGGAGTAGTAGAGCTCTCTGCGTTAATTACGAATGGCTGAGCAATGTTAAATTGAAGAACCAGTGCAGATAGAAGGGGAAGAAAACTATTAGCATGGCAAGACTTCAGTAAAAAGGCAAACGCAGGTAATTCTCAGACATCATGTTCAGAATTGGAAGTCGAAATGTGTAGACCTGGCATGATAAATATGTTGATAGCAAATTGAATTTTACCTTGATGCAAATAACTCAGTGTAGTTTTCAACCAGCGTTCGGAATTATATTTGAACCCTTTGGTTATGATTACGTTGAATTTTGTGGTCTTTAATGCGGTCACTGGTTCAAACATTACGCAGAGTTATATTATCTATCACCGATTCTGAAATGAAGAAAGTAACGATTTTCAATTTTATTATTACATATAAATAGAAATGTTGACCAACAAATGGGATTCACAATTGTATAAATGAAGTGTATATAAAACAACGTTGCAATCAATAATGAAACAGGGTTGAAATTATTATCTGCGACGGCAGAGAGCGCCTTGATGTGTATGAACGCCATGATGTATGGACGGTGTTGACGGGAGCAGTTGAAGTCCCAAGGAACCACGGCCTGCTAGAACGCAAACACATTGGTTGATGTTCTGAGTTTGAATCCATGACAGCGGTGATGTAAAATACCAGAATCGATTTGCATGAAGGTTAAAATTTGAACCATAGTGCATGCGTGGAGGCTACGCAAGTCTGGTTGCGTTGCAAAGGTTGATATTACGTATGTCGTAAGTTATAATTAAACAAACGTTGATGCGTGCAAGTTAAATTATATATACGAAGGTAGAGATAAAATATTGCTTACGGTGGTTTCAAACTGTGTTGAGATGTGGTTTGAACCATTGGTAACGTTAAATATATACTTTGTCAACGTGTATGCATGTGGTCAAGTTAATGAACTACGTGGATGTAACCTATGAAGGGTTAAGCGGTCATATATTTTTGGTTTAAAATTCATGTTATTCAAATCCTTTAATGGATTCAAATTTGTAAATGATATAGTTCAAGTTGGGTTTAAAAAAAATACCATTTGGAAAGGAATAGATGGTATGTGGTTTCGAGACTTTTACAAAAAGGAATAGTTTGTTGAATTGAAAGTGTAAGCATAGAAATTGTGTGTTGTTTTCCTACATCATAATGTGCAGTTTTTGACATTTAAGTGAATGGAAATTGTGTGGAGTTGGGTGAATGGAAACAACTCTTTTTGAAGATTTATTTTTTGTGAGAATTGAGAGAATGTATGTTTGATGGAGATCATACTTTGAATCCGAAAGATGATTGCACATGGAGATACAGTGTAGGTAAGAGATGGAACAAGATCACACAGAGATCTTGAAGGTGAGCTGACATGTTTTATTTTAACTCTGGTTTGAAGATGATATTTGCATAATACAGATTGCAAACAATTGAAGGAAATCTCAGCAAACAAAGATCATAGTTTTAAAATTATTGTTGAAAGAGACTAGTAATAAGCAAAGTGTGGAGCAAAACCTTGAAGAATTCCAACGGAGATTGGATAAGAAGGACAGTTGTGTGTAGGTGAGTTGAAGCCTAGAGAGAGCAGAGAGATGCACAAAGAGGTTCTAGAGAATAGAGAATCGATGCTTGCCAAAGACCAAGTCCAGAGAGAGGATTGGTGAGGTAAGTGGCAACAGGGAAGACTCATGGTGAATGAGTGAGGAACTCATGAAGATAGAGACAAATATGATTACTGAAGGTCATTGCAGAGGTTCTGAAGAAGACCACAGCAGAGGAAATGAGAAGGAATATGCCAAGTCAAATGGAATGGGAATGAGTCAAGAGCAGATTGACAGAGAGAGAGTTGAGATAAATCTATGTCTTAAGTTGTTGATGGGAATGTTACAGAGAGGTAAATTAGACCAGAGATATGGATGGAGTATGAAGAGGAAAGTAACATGGCATAGACTGCAAGTGAAGTGGGAACATAGAGTGAATGTTCAGTTGAAGGAAGAGTTTCTTAGTTTAAAGGGAGATTTGATCTGTGAGCCAGAAATTGGTCCATTACTTTCTGAAAGTAATGATGTGACAGAAGAGGAATCTGTAGAGGAACTGAAACAAGTGAAGGATTCAGAACAACAAAGAGAGATGTTGACTGAAGCATCGAGTGAGACCACAAGGTCTAATGTTTTTAAAACTAATGATTTGTGTGTGATTGCAGGTACATCACAGGGTGTTGAACAAACTTTGAAGTTTGTTAAAGAAGCGTTGAATCTGAAATCTGTTCAGAATGATGCTGAGATAGCAATATCTCAGAAATAAATGAAGATAGAGGGGTCTCATGGAAATATTCAACAGAATATTGAAGCAGAGGAAGAAGGGCCATCTGATGGTTGGTCAACAGCAAATGAAGGTATGGAAAGTTGTGTAAAATTTCCAAGTTCTACCCTAGTTGATATTATTAAGTTATACAGAAATTTAGATCTTCAGAGAAGAGAGTTGGAAAAGCAGAGGATCTATATTCAGGGAGAGTTGGTGAAAGACACATAACAGGGAGACATTCTTCAAACAGATGATGTGGAGGAGGGACTAAATGATAGTCTCATATAGAATTTAAATGAGCATACTAATGTGCTGATGGACGAGGAAATTTCAAAGCAGCATACTGAAATGTTTTCAGAAGAGAACGAGGCAATGAAGCCTTATGTTTTTTATTTTAATAATTATTTTGTGAGTACAGGTTTTATTGAAGATGCTGGAGAAAATCTATTGGACAGAGAAATTGAGCTTATAAGGAGGATAATGATGAAATTATCCCAGACGAAGCAGCCAGTGACAGAAAAACAAAGAAGAAGAAGCAAGAGGAAGACAACAGAATACTATGAAAGCATAGCCAGTGGGGCAATGCAACATAAAGTATGGAGACTTGGAGAAGAACAACAAACAAAAGCAGCGACAAATGGAAAGTTGCAGCACAAGATATGAGATCCAGGCAGACAAAGGTCCAAACACATGATCAGGCGATCATGATTAATTTCAACCTTGGGAGTCTGATGCAGGAGCATCAAGCTCAATTTTTATTAATTAATAATGGGAAATAGGGGGTGAGACTTTTTCATTATTTTATTCATTTTCATAATTTAAGAGAGAAAAAATGTAAAGGTGACGATTAATGTATATACTCTCTTAATAATTAAAAGGATGTGAGGGAAAATAGAATTAGGTAGCAAATTTAGGGAGTAGGAATTCTATGGATGGGACTTTGTTGAGTCCACACCTAAAATGAATCTAAATTAGATTTAGTTGAGGATTGGGTGGAGAAATTTATGGGGTGGAATAAGTACATTATTTATGTATAAATAGGAGTGCTTTTGTGAGGAAGAAAAGAGAGTTGAGTGCGTGAGAAGTACAGGAAGAGTGGGGAGTGGTTTGAAGGGCCAAGGGCCAAGAGGCCACCCAATGTAATATTTGGCTAGAGAAATTTTATATTTTATATTTGTAGTTGTTTTGAATAGATCTTTCTCCTTCATGTAAATTTTGAATTGAATATTTTTATGGTTTTATGTGAAGAAAATTTGAGCATTTTCATAATTGGGTGAAGCAGTGAGTTTTATATGCTAGGATCTACTTGCAGAATCCCTGCATCAGATCCCAAGGAATGGGAGGGACCATTAAGGAAGTTAGGCAAGTGTATAGGAGCCCAGCCCAAAGAGAAAAGGGAGAAAATTCCAATGAGGAGGATGTGCGCCCTGAGGAGATGTCCGATGTGAAGTTGCATGTTGCGATGGAGCAACTATTCTGAGAGAGGTTGGCACCCATAATGTAAGGTATTCCTATTCCCCAAGGTTCAAGTAGCACTAGTCATGACCTTCCCCTGGTACTCTATCATCCACCTGGTAATTTTTTTGTTAAGTTACAGGAGTTTAGCAAGTTGAGTAGTATTAAGTCTACAGTACAGATAACTACTAGCCACAGTGATGGTAGTACAATCTCTCATCTGGGAAGTAGAGGTTTTATTTTAGTACCACCCACACAAGGAAATATGGTGGGATCGTTCACCCGATACCCAGAATTCTGTGGGAAAGGTAACGATGATGTGGAGAAACACTGGCATCTCTGCGAAGAAATTTGGAGAGTTCGGCAGACACCAGATGTTGTCAAGTTGATTGAGTTCCATACCACTCTAAGAGAAAGAGCTCTACACTGGTTCATTAAATGGTCCGAAGCTCATCTGAACCTAGCAATGGATGATGTGAAGAACGAATTTGTCCAAGAATTTAAATTACCTCAAACAAATCCATAGGGATTGTTTGAATTGTGGTAAATCAAACAACAAGAGGGAGAAGCTGCCCAGGACCTAATGAGAATATTTGAAGATGTGACTGGGAAGCTAAGTTACCCAATCAATCCAAATCACCAATGGGATTGGTTCATTAAATCACTCCTCCTGTTGACAAGGACCCCACTGACCCAATAGAAGATTGATACCCTTGAGCAAGCCATGAAAATAGAAGCTATGGCGGGGCACCCGCAGAAGTTTAGAGGAGGAGTAACAGTACAAGTTCCTTCCATACTAGGGCTACAACATCAGATAGCCAGTTTAACGGAGAAGTTGAAAGACATTCAATTGAAACGACCGACAAGGCCCAAAGTGTGGTGCACCCATTGTCTGGTGGAAGGATACATTGCCACGGAATGTCTTAGGTTGCGAGGACCAAATGCAGGAACTTCAGCAACTGGAACACAGGGGGATCCACCAGTTGGGAGAGTTGCGTGGATAAATACCCAAGGACTATACCAACTGCAACCCCACTTTCCTAGGTTCCCCACTCAAAAGAATAAGACAACAACCAACTACTGTGAAATATGAAAAGGTATTGGTCATCCCCCGCAACTATGTCCAATTTTTCAGAAATATTCTAATGATCCAAAAAATATATATTGTGAATTTTGTGCTTCTACAATGCATAATACAGAGCAATGTAGAGCCCTTGATGCACTAGCATAACGACTGGATAGGCCGTCTTATAGGGTGAATGAAACTCCAAGAGGGCGAGGAGGAGGAATGAGAGGTGGCAGAACTAGAGGAAGAGGACCAATAAGGTGCTATGATTTTGATTAGGAAGGGCACGTAGAAAGGGAATGTCCGCTACCCAGGAGACCATGGTGCTCCCAATGCAAATTTAACGCACATGTAACTAAAGATTGCCCAAAGTTGATTAAGAGGTGGGAGGAAAGAGCCAGACAAACAGGATCTAATCTGGTCAATGCAGAACCAAGAATAGTAGAATCTCATCCCATGCAAAGTGTAGCTATATTAAAATGGGGAGGAAAGAAAACAGGAGAGGATGCATGGGAACTGGACCCCGTAAAGCTGATCAAACCCTCATCTCCAAAGAACTCTTTCAACCCGGATAGACAGAAGCAGTATTTTAAGGAGTTGGTGGAAACATTTTCCCAGATAGGGAGGCATATAAGTATTGAACTTCCACATCCAACCTTCAAAAAAGAGAAGGAAATCCATACAATTACATTGATTGAAGAATAGTTCCGACTGTTCCTGAATATTGTAACCGATGCACCGATGTTGTAACAACTAAAGAAAAATATAGAGTTGGTGGTGCAGGAAAATGTAGAACCTGGAGACTCAAGGAATTCAACGGAAAAGTACATAAGAAGGGTAAAAAGAAACAAGAGAAGAACTGGAAAGGAGTTCCATGTGAATACCCATGTCGTGGGATTTCAAATCAAATGATACAATGCTCGATCTCGGATCAGATGTCAACATTCTACCTCGAAAGACGTGGGAAGCACTAGGGAAATCAAAGTTGACATACTCATAAATACAACTCAGAATGGCAAATCAATACTATATTGTACCCATAGGAAGGCTAGAATAAGTCGAAGTTGATGTCGCAGGAGTAAAAACATATAAATACTTTGAAGTAATAGACATCATGGGGGACAAGGATCCCTATCCTTCTTTGCTGGGAATAGATTGGGCCTTCAAGAATTATGCAGTGATTGATTTTAAAAAGGAATTAATGATATTTGAAGACGGGGAAGTTAGGGTAATTCAGCCACTTGACCCATATCAAGGACCCCGATACACAAAAACTGTTGACAGTAGAGAGGACGCCCAATTTCTAGATCAACTCTACCAGATGACGACAGGAAAGAGAGAAGATTATATCAATCCAACAGCGGGAGGGACCGTAAGCTCGATAAGTTTTCAAAGTTCTAATTTTGGATCAGTAATAGCATGGGATGATTGGCAACAGTGAATACATGAAACCAACACTAGAAGATGTGCTAACATTCGGGGAGTCAACTGGATTGGTACCGAGGTAAGAGGATATTCGACTCTTTCAAATATGCATGCTATAAATACATTTATTACAAAAGTGGAAGAAAATATACCATTAGAACATAGATTCCCTCTTATGGATATAGCACTACAATCCATGTCACCAAGGTGGTGGGCCAACCATCGCAACTCTCTTTCGCTATGGGAAGATGTTGCCATAACACTAAGAACTAGATTCCATGAAGCTTCAGGACCACAGTTCATTGAGAATTACCAAGGTTATTCTGACCCAATAGAGCATTTAAATAATTATGAGTATAACTGGAAGAAAGCGGCATATATAGAATCTTTGTGGGTACACATCTTCATACATTCACTAGACACCATTCCACAGGCCTGGTATTTGACAGAGGAGAAGAAAAGAGGAACTGGTACCTGGGAAACAGTTGCGGAAAGTTTCACACAAAGTTTTTCTTTCAAAGGAGATATAGAACCAATTACAAAGGCCCTTCTAGCAATCAAAAGAGTATTATTCTTTCTAGAGCTTCATGAAGATGAAGAAATACCATTATCAGAACAAAAAATCAAAGAATCGGTAGCATGTAAATGGGTAGATCACGAGAGATGGATGATGATGATTTAGAGAATCTCTGACATCTATACTTTGAAGAGAAAGAAGGGGATCGGGAAATATAGGAAGAACCAACTACAGAAGGCCTACACTTGTTACTCTTGAAGACAAAGAAGATGAATATTGGAAGCACAGAGAAACCCAAAATTGCATCTATCGAAGATTATTGGGATACATAAACAACAAAGGAAATCTTTGACCAGTTACAGGAATATGAAGATTTATTCTCATCTTCAGTAGCAGAGCTCAAAGGGATTAAAGGAGATATGGGAGAAATGTTCATAGTCTTAAAACTAGATGCAAGACTGGTAAAAAATAGGCCTTACCGCCTAAATCCGAGAGTAAACGAAAAGGTTAAAGCAAAGATAGATAACATGTTGAAAGCATGCCTAATTTTTCCAGTTGAGGAAGAATAATGGGTCAATCCCATTGTAATACAAAGAAAACAGGAGAAATCAGAGATTATAGTCTATGTAGACTACAAAAATATCAACAACGCATGCATTCATGATCCGTTTCCTACATTTAGTGATGAGGTTCTTGACAATGTAGGAGGAAACAAAGCATATTCATTCACAGATGGATTCTCAGAATATCATCAGGTGAGAATAGAAGAAGAATACAAACATAAGACCACTTTCACAGCCGAGTGGGGATCATTTGCATACCATGTCATGCCTTTTGGACTAAAGAATGCACCAATTTTGTTTTCACGGATAGTGATAGTAGCATTCAGAGACTATATCCATAAGTTCCTAGAGGTATATATGGATGATTGGACAGTTTACATTCTACTCAAGAATCATGCAACTCTACTTAGAATAATGTTTGATAGATGCAGACAACTCCAAATCTCCCTCAACCTTAAGAAATGCATATTTGTAGTTCCTTTTGGGACACTTCTAGGACATGTTGTTTGTAAGCAGGGTGTGTGTGTGGACCCAGCGAAGGTAGCAGTCATTGTTAACATAGAGGCACCAAAAACTGTAAATAAATTGAGGTCACTACTCGAACATATAGGGTACTACAAGAGGTTCATCCGCAAATACGCAAAGATGACAACACCATTGGAGAAACTGTTGCGGAAGTCAAAGAAATTTATGTGGAGCGGCGAATGCACTAACACCCTAGACATATTGAAAGAAAAACTAGCAAGTGCACCCATTTGGGTCCATCCTAACTCGAAAGAACATTTCCATGTCAACATTGATGCCTCAAGTATTGCATTGGGAGCAGTGTTATCTCAGCCAGGAGAAACTTCCATTGATCATCCAGTGTAATTTGCAAGCAGGAAGTTATCCACAGTTGAAATAAATTATACAACAACAGAACGAGAAGCTCTTGCGATGGTATACACTCTTCAAAAATTTCGTCATTACCTATTGGGAGGTACGTTCAAGTTCTTCACGGATCACTCAGAATTGAAATACCTAGTAAACAAACTTATCCTTGAAGGAAGAATCTGTAGATGGCTCCTAATATTCTAGGAGTTCACTTTTAAAGTAATAGTAAAACCAGGGAGGTTAAACGTGGGTCCTGACCACTTATCAAGATTGGAGAACGAGGAAAACGTAGGATCCCTTGATGACCAGTTTCCAGATGTTGATCTCTTCAGAGTAGAAGCCATCCCAGATTATCTAGAGCAGAAAGCAGTGTATCTGGCCATAGGTCAATGCCCAACAGAATACATGGCAACCCAAAAAGAACATCTGGTAGTGAAAGTGGTTTAATATCAACTAATATCAGGAAATTTATATAAAATGGGATTGGATCACGTCCCTCGAAGATTTTTCCTAGACCATGAAACAGAAGATATCCTGTGGGAGTGTCACAGCGAAGCTGCAGGAGGCCATGTCGGTGCAAAACCCAGTGCAAGGAAAATACTACATGCAGGGTTATGGTGGCACACAGTTCACAAAGATAGTAAGGCATATGTGAAAAAATGTGATGTCTGCCAAATAATAGGATGTCCATCACACCGTGATGAGTTACCACTGCAACCCGTAAGAGAAATGTAGGTGCTTGAAAAATGGGTCATCGACTTCATAGGGCCAATTGCACAAACAACACGAAATTCATAGGAAAGGTATATAATAATTGCAACTGACTATCTCACAATATGGGCAGAGGTGGCACTAGTAAGAGACCGCATAGCAGACATAGCAGCTAGGTTTATTTTCCAGAACATCATTAGCAGATTTGGCTAATACAACAATTAAATCTATGCTAGATAAAATTATGGTACAACATCACAAAAGCAGCTCGTACCACCCTCAAGCGAATGGAACTGTTGAGGCATTCAACAAGATCTTAGAAAAATGGCTAACCAAGATATGCAATGCCAACCGGGATGGCTAGGATGAAAGGATACCAACCACATTGTGGGCATACAGGACAACCATAAAGAGATTGCACAATAAAACTCCATTCCAGCAGGTATATAGAAGAGAGGCAGTAGTATCAGTCGAATTTATCATACCAAGTCTCCTAATTGCTTCAAAAGTACAGATGACAGACAAAGACTCAATCATTGAATGCCTCCATGAACTGTAGGAGCTTGAAGAAGATGGATTTTTGGTGGATTTCCATCAGACAGTACAAAAGGAAAGAAAGAAAGCCTGGCATGACTATCACATCAAACACAAGACATTCACTATCGAAGGAAAAGTCCTGCTATACGACAGAAAATTCCAGAAGTTCCCAAGGAAACTCAGAATGCACTGGATGGGACCGTATCATGTCATATAAATTAAAGACTCAGGTACGTTCGACTGGCACAACTAGATGGACAAATACTACAAGGATGGGTGAATGGTGCACGCCTGAAACCCTATCATGAGTAAGTTCCACCAATTATTTTTTTCAAATAACTCTCGCAACCAAGAGCAGTCAGTAGGGTAGAGTAGAATAGATAGAGTCAATAACTCTCTCGCACTCGATATGAGAAATAGAAATACCATATTTTAAGCTTTCTCAGCCCATTGGAATAGGAATCCCAATAAAAAACTGCACAATGGCGCAGAAGAGCAATCATACCTGTTACAATGCAGAGACCTCATCGCAACCAATTGTGGTCAGGGAGAGGTAGAGTATACAGTGTCAGATAGCAAGCGTGTCAAATATCATTCACTCATAATGACCCATCATACCGTTGTTAGTCCATAGGATCACCCAAATTTGAAATAATAACTGTCATAATTATTAATCCCCATACCGTAATAAATTTGACATATTAAGCCATAATTATTACCCATCACGTCTACCCAAATCTCGAAGCCATAGTCAGAAATGTAAGAATACACTTCACCACGGTAACTAATCGCACGATTATAACCGCGGTAAAGACAACAAAAATTAATTATTTATGGGGTCATATCAACCTCATTCATGCCGATAACATTACTTAACCCGCATGAAAGAAGAAAATCACCAGAATGCTGGAAAATTCTGAGTTAGCAGAAACGGAAATAGCTACAACAATAACCAAGATTTCAGCAGAGGAAGTTTAAAGAAGCAAAGCAGTAGCAAGAATTCACAGCAATATACTAGTAACAGTAATTTAGGTATACAACATAAGAGACAAGATGACAAAGATAGCAACATCAGTCGTTGAGCCTGAGCTCGATGTAAGAATTCAGAGGATAGAATCGTTGATCGGCAAGTACAACAATGCTTCATTAATAGATACAGATTTCACGGACTCATATCAATTCCTGGCTATGAAGAGGCAAGTGTATATGGATAACTATGCAACAGAGGGAGGAAGTAAAGCAGCAAGGATGAATCCAGAATTCAGAGGTATTCAAAGGTCGACTATAATGAGCCTCAGGAACCTCCCAGTATTTGGAATGAAGGGAGCGGCAATGCAATGTACAAAGTTCCTGATGATCTGAGTTCAGAACGGATCATTATGGCTTGGGAGGGAGATCCCAATCCATGTAGAGGACATCAACAGACTTACAGGATTATTAGCAGAGGGGAACGACGCCTCAACGACATTCGAGAATGTGTCCAAGAGAGCCAAAAATTCAGGGGATTGTGATTACTACAAGAATTATGAGACCGGAAGAGGAGGGAAGGGAGCAAAGATCAACCTCATCAATAACCTAGTGATGAAATTTGCCTGTTATCTGATAGCTAGGAAAACAATGAGGCATTACACTAAAGGAGAATGCACCCTGGACACCATCTCAGTCGCAGACCACTGCATCCAGGGAGCACAGTTAAACTGGTGCACATTCCTATTGAATGAACTATTTGAGGCCTGTGAGGTCAACTACAGGCGAGCCACAAGATTCATCTATGTGTTAAGTCCCTATATTAATAGTGTAGTCACTTATTGTGTTAGTGTAGCCCCCCTTATTTTTATTGTTGTACCCCTATAACCCCCATATTGTTATTACTATGCCCTTACATTATTATTATTAGGTCGGCTAGGATTACATTGTGGCCCCACTAGCATTATATTGTGGCCCCATGGACTCCTATATATAGAAGGAGGTTTTGTTCATTTGTATCATCCAAGAATTTTTCATTTATGTAATGTATTGGAGGTTTCCCCTCGAAGTGGCTCATTTCTAAGGCATTGATATCTCTATTCTTCTATTTTTGGAGCTGGTTACACAACATTTGGTATCAGAGCTTTGGATTCTAGGGTTTCGCTGCTCCAAACAGGTCATCGTAGAATTTTCGCTATAATTTTTTTTTACGAAGGTTCAGAAGCTGAAAGTTTTAGGGTGCGAAGCCGAAATCCTGAGGAAGATTGTCTAAAAATTTCAGAGCTTGGTTCGCAACATTTTCGGAGATATGATCTGTGGAAGTTAGGTATTTTTTCAGGCTCCTAAACAGGTCATCGTGGAATTTGTGCTATAACGTTTTTTCTACTAAGGTTCAGAATCTGAAATTTTTATGGTGCGAAGTTGAAATCCTAAGGAAACTCGTCAAAAAATTTCAGAGCTTGGTTCGCAAAATTTTTGGAGATATGATCTGTGGAAGGTAGTGCTTTCTCAGGCTCCTGAATTTCATCTCAAAAAGGTGATCGTGGGAAAATTTCAATAAATATCTCTCTGAGCATCGGATTGGAGTGCCGTAAAAATTGGTCACAAGAACGCGGACTATAGTTTCTTAGCTATCAATTTCAGAGGCGAAGGACAAAATAGTGACACGTGACAAGTCGTACAAGTTTTCTATACTGAACTAGTCCATAATTAGGTCATTGTGGGAGATTGGACATAAATTTGTCTTGGAGAATCAAAATCAAGTCAGACCTGTGGCATTCAAAAGATAATTCAGAGGGCTACTTTAGTGATGAATTTCAGATATTGAAGAGCCGCAATCATAGAGATAATACAATTTCAATATCAAGCTCCTCAAAAGTAAGTAAAAGGTGTGTATTTTTTTTTTCGAATTGCATAAGTCTTGTTTGAAGAATCAATTTGAATTGATTGCAAGGGAATATTGTAGAATAGATATCAGTATTGGATTATAAAATGGCCCCTAAAAATAATTCAACACCCATTAAGCCCTCAGAAATCTATACTATGACGCATGAAGAGGAAGAATTGCAGGATGAGATATCAAAATTACGGTACCAAGTGCAACAAATTTCAATCTTACGAAGAGCAACCGAAGATGACATAGATGGTTTAAAAGCAGAAATGGAGGCTAAGTTGGATGGTTTGAAGGATAAAATAACAGCTAATATGGATGATAAATTAGTGGAAGATGACATTGAGCATCAACAACAAGTTCTCCAACTCTCAAAGGATAACCCAACTTTGGTGCAGAATCTAATGAAACAACAGGAAGATCAACATCACATCGAAAGAAGTTATGAAGCAGTCACAGAAACAAAAACTCGACAAGTACGATCAATTTCAAAGTATCTCAGTAAGTGGAAGAACTTTCCTGTAGAATATTCCACATGGGAGGATGAGAATTTTATACAGAAGCATCAAGAAATAATCAAGCGTTGAGGACAACACTTGTTTGAAGGAGAGGAGCATGTTAAGTCCCTATACTAATAGTGTAGTCCCTTATTATGTTAGTGTAGCCCCCCTTATTGTTATTTTTGTACCCCTGTAACCCCCATATTGTTATTATTGTGCCCTTACATTATTATTATTAGGTCGTCTAGGATTACATTGTGGCCCCACTAGGATTATATTGTGGCCCCATGGACTCCTATATATAGAAGGAGGTCTTGTTCATTTGTATCATCCAAGAATTGTTCATTTATGTAATGTATTGGAGGTTGCCCCTCGAAGTGGCTCATTTCTAAGGCGTTGATATCTATATTCTTCTATTTTTGGAGATGGTTACACAACACTATGGCTATCTCATCATGGCCTTTCCAATGTGGAAATGGACTCCCCCAGGGATTAGGCAGCTCACCAAAATCACTCACGACCAACAAATGAAATTAAGGTTTACGCCCTGGAGATTATCAAGAGATCCTAGTACCAAGGAGGCTTTCTCATTCTGGTACAAGAAGATGGTCGATGTGGTGGGGAGCCAGCAAAGGGTTCCGAGGAACATATTGGACAGATACTCTTCCCAAACCAACAAGAGATATATCCAACCTATTTGCGTTGGCGAAACCACCTTCTGAATGTGGCCATTGAAGTTTCAATTAGAAGAAGAAGCCTTCCACACCGAAGTTTTTTTGTGGCAGGAATCACCATAAGAAGCAACGAGGAGGATTTCCAAACTGTAGCTACGACCCCTACTGGACCAGCTCGACACGAAGGTGAAGGGCTTTAATCTAGTAATAGAAACTCTCACAAGCACATCTACTGTATTTCCTACTTTTTCTCAGTTCCAATCTTTGAATTTTTCATCCTCGTCCACAACCACCCCCATCATTACTACCCTACCATCCATCATGTTCAATTCCCCTCTAGTAACCATAGTCACTCCAATACGCAAGACTAAGGCACCCAAGCCTTCGGTAGCTGCACCCAAACCAAAGAATGCACTAACTATGGTACCCAAGCAAGTAGTTGATCTCACAGGGGAAGATCAGCCCCACCCTATGGTTACAGGTGTACCAATTCAAGAAGATCCATAGGTTACTACCCAAAAAACCTCTGCGTTACCTTTTTTTTTATCAATCCTCATTCCTAAACATTCAGACGTCATCTCCACCTCATATGCACAACTCATCACCATGCACTTCATTCACTTCCAAGGACCATTCCATTCACAATCCACCCACCTCAGCGACTATCGTAGATTCAATAAAACCAGGGCACAAAACAAATGGTGATACCGAGGTAGAAGTTAACTCGGGTATAGCTGGAGTACCCAAGGTTGACCAAACCTTGGTGAGACAGGGCACCTTCCTAGAAATATTAGTTAAAGGAGGGTCTTTCACTTCTGATACACTGCCCACCTCACCAGAGATGAACCCTTTCCAGAAAACCAACCTAATATTGTAGAAGATTATATTGTTCACTAGTATGAACGTCCCTAAACCTCAGCTACCGCAACAGAACCAGCCAACGTCCCCAGAAGAACACTCATAGAAATCAATCGCCAATGGGCAACCACTCAGAGAAAGACAACCGACCCAAGAGATGTCGAGCATTGAGAACTTGCAGAATTGGGGAGCTAGCCAAATATACAGGTTTATCTAATTGACAGCACAACAAGCAGAAGGACTGCAAAATGACCTCCAACAGAGGTTCGAGCTGCAACAACAACAGGTCATCGCGCTTACTTAAGAGCGTAATCAGCTTAAAGGTGAAAATGATACCCTACAGGAGCAGTTGGAACAGGTGACAGAAATATTCAAGGACATATGGCCAACTATCATTACCCAGTGTTACACCATTTTTTGGTCATCTAACCTATTATCATTAGATGGACCCAAGTACACCATGTAAGACCAATTTTACCCTAAGTAAAATTGCTTTCACTATGTTAAAACAGGAAACCCCAAAAGGAAATATTAAACAAACCTATATTTGTTTGATTTTCCTTATGGAATAATTAATTAAACCATAATTTAATTATTATTCCCAGACATGTTTAACCCAAAATCAAAGAAATTAATTAGATAAACCTTTATTTATCTTATTATTTTCTAGGAATAATTATTTAAACCTTATTTAGATAATATTCCTTGTTAAATATGACAAAATCACCCACAAATAATTAAATAAATCATTATTTATTTAATTATCTTTCAACCACTTCCTTAAATAATTAAATAAATAATTATTTATTTAATTATCTTTCAACCACTTCCTTAAATAATTAAATAAATCATTATTTATTTAATTATCTTTCAACCACTTCCTTAAATAATTAAATAAATCATTATTTATTTGATTATCTTCTAACCACTTCCTTAAAAAGATAAATAAATCATTTATTTATTTATTCTTGACTAATCAAGGGATTTGACCCAAGTCAAATACCTTTTCCCTCCAACAAATATAATAAAATATTCCATAAAAGGTGGATCTAGATTTGGTTAACATTATTTTAATCATGCACCAAGATCTAGAATGACCCAATATTTTGTTATAAATACGAGGGTTTTTCCCATCATTCTTCACCTTTTGTTGCCTATTAGATCACTCTGGATCTATACACTTGGTGACATATCTCCATCATTTGCTCCCATTGAGCTCTACTCTTTGCATTGGGTTTTCTGCATCAACTAGAGAGAGAAATCTTAGATCTGAAGTGCTGAGGACTTCCAAGAACCCATCCCACTGAGGGGAATTGGATACTCCTTCTAGTTTTCCTCACAGGTGCCCCATTAATACAAAAATTCTTTCAAAAATTGTTCTTGTCTTGTCTATTGGTATATGGAACAAACCCTTGTTTTTACTGCTTAATGTCTTTCCATGCATAGATCTGGTTTTTTGCAGCTCTTTTATGTCTAACTAACCGCAGATCTGAAGATATTGGCAACCACTTTTGTTGTTAGGGCTATTAGTTATGCGTAGCTAAAGTGGTCCTTTTTCGTACACTTCGACAAAGGATTCATACTAACAAATGGCGACTCCACACGGGTTTTAAATTACGGCCGCTGTCGTTTTTCATATTCCTGCATATCCAGCTACTTCAGACCCTAGGGTTTCTTTTCAGCTGTTTATTTTTCCTATTTTTATGTTGTTTTTCTCACATAAAACCCTAAAACATCAAAATTTCTAACTTCCGTGTGTTTCTGGCCCTATTGCGCAGGTAAGCGACACCAGCCGCAACTGAGACGACAACTTTTATGAAAATCTGCCGCCGAGACAACCGGAACGGGGGGTCGCACTTTTTGGCCCATAAACTGTGACCTGGACCTCCAGGTCACAATTTTCTGCCCCTTCTCTGCGACCTGCACTGAAAACAGGTCAGAACCTGCGACCTGCCAGTTTTTTAGTGATTTTTCTGCAATTTTTCTGGGTTTTGCTGCAGCTTCTGTCAGGGTCTTCCAGCCTCTGTCTCAGCCCGCTTTGACCAAGTTCTGATCTTTTTTTACTCATCTAAGTGGGAACCTAGCCCCCTAGGGCTTTAGTACCCTCCACTTTTTGTGGAAGAGTTTTAGTTGTTTCAGCCGTCTGTTTTTCAGAGCTTCAGCCTCCTTTTTTCCAGATCTGTTACCTCCCTTTCAGATCCTTTGAAATCAGCCTTTCTTCCTTTCAAATCACCTCCTGTCGTTTTGTTTGGACCTACTTTCTGGGCCTCCCCCTTGCCCCCTCCATTTTTTGCTGATTTCCTTCCTTTTTCCAGCCACCTTGCCTCTGTCTCTTGGCTGTGATCTGCACCTCTTTTCAGCAGCTCTATCCTCTAGATCCCTGTCCCTTTTGACCCTAGATCTATTGGCCTCTTTTTACGTGTGTTTTGAATAGATTTTTGCCCTCTTTTAGAGTAGTTTTGAGAGACCCGCCTTTTTGGGTTCAATTAATGCATGGTTAGCTGTTAAATGTTCTGTTATTTCAGCAATCTATATTTTTCTCTGCATATTTATTTTCAGCTACGCAGCACACTTTTTTCTTGCTCTCAAAACGGAAAGGGTTTAAAAATTAAAATTAACGCACGCCACACACTGACCCTAAGCGAAGAAGCGCCTGGTTAACACCGTCTGGCAAAGACTCTAAAATCAATTGTCACTGCACCTTTTCTGCCCTTGACCTTAATTGATTCTGTCCCTTTCTGCCCCTGTCGGTTTCCTTCTTCCTGTCATCATTGCGCCCCCAAGGCGCTTATCCCGGAGACTTCTTGGCCTTCATCCTCAGTTTCCGGTCGATCGACCTGCTCCGCCCCGCCGTCGTCGAGCCAGTCCACCTTCAAGTCTGCACTCTGACTCCTCTCCTGATTCATTGGGTCCTCCTTCTCCTCTTGGTTCTCCCCCTGTAACCTTCACTATGTCTGGTCCAGGGCCTAACGCTAGCGGTTCTCCCGGCCCTAATGCCGGCCCTACTACTAGCGGAACCACCACAGGAACTACCTCGGCTTCACCCGTGCTCCCCTTCTTGGCAGGCCTCAGCATCCCCAATTTGGACCGGTTAATAAACGACCCTATACACCATGATGCTAGTTGGCCTGCTATGCCGACAAAGCTCCCTTCCGACATCCCAAAGTTTGAAGGTCGTGCTGGAGAAGATCCTTCCAATCATGTTCGATCTTTCCACATGTGGTGTTCATCTACCTCCATTACCGATGACTCTGTTCGTCTTAGATTGTTCCAACGCATGCTTACAGGCGAAGCTTCTAAGTGGTATGTTGATCAGCACACTTCCTCCCATACCACCTTTGCAACTCTTGCCCGAGCTTTTTTATCTTACTTCTAGCTTCCCCTTCGTTATGACACTGGTATCGAACTCTTGACTTCCTTCAAGCAAACCTCTTCGACCCGCCTTTCTACCCATGTCCAGGAATGGCGAAGAAGACGGAGCCTATGCCAATCTCCTACCTTCGAAGACCGTGTCTACATGGACTGGTTCCTTAGATCTCTCTTGTCCCCTATCGGGAAAGATGTCGCATCACATTTTCCTCAAACTGAAGAAGATGCCCTCCAAATGGCGTTAAAATATGACCTGATCTACGCTCAGACAGGTTATGATCCTACTGTCCTACCTGATCTCCCCAGACCCGGTGATGCCCATACACCGGGGGCACCTCATGCCGCTGACAGTATCGTTGGATCTATCTCTCATCCATCTGCTCAACCTCTCATGAGCTATGGTTTTCCTGGGGGAGGGGGCACCACTCCCTGCACTTCTCCCCCTCCCGGTAGCACGCATCCAGGATACGGCATGCCTCATCCTTTTGCCCAACCTCCTGCTTACCTCAATGCTGCCCAACCTAACCATTACCCTTATCCGCAGCCTGGTGCGCCAGCTCCTCCAGCATATGCACTTTCGCCTCCCTTGCCTTCTCAACCCCTGCAACAGCAGTCACCGCCCCCTCAAGAGCCGGTGGATGCCCATCAGGGATTCATGGCTACCCAACCACCTGACGGACAGGTGGCCACTCCACCTTCCCCTTTTGGTTCGTCCAATTACCAGATCCTCATGATGAACTCTGATCCACCTCTAACCGTCGACCTTAACCTTCAAACTCGGTCTCGCCAGTACTCCAAGCCTCCTGCTCAGTCTGCCTCTGAGCCTCCTTCTTCAGGTTCTACAGAGCCTCTTTCGACACCGAATGGCCCCTTACATATCCCTCAACCCAAATTTGAGGTTCATACCAAGATTCATAAGGGACCATTACGCCGAAACGCTGCCTCCGGTCGAGTTGCTCACTCGTATAGCATAGTAGATGATTTGGCGCAATCTCCTGCTGCCATTTCCACATTGGAACTCCTCCAGTCGTGCCCTTCCCAAAAGAAGGCTCTACTATCTTCCGTGGGCGCTTTAGATCCTGCTGATGACCAAATGATTGTGTTCGACGCCCATCAATCAGCACATCCTCCTCTTCCTGCTTCCGTAGCCTTCCAAATCCCAGTCAAAATCCGGAACGCTAACGTTTCTCGGTGCATAATCGATGAGGGGGCATCC
Organism: Pinus albicaulis; assembly: GCA_034641835.2. NCBI lineage: Eukaryota > Viridiplantae > Streptophyta > Pinopsida > Pinales > Pinaceae > Pinus > Pinus albicaulis. The sequence goes on from CM076576.1 coordinate 512,370,804, forward strand.
ACCTGTGTGATGTCCGCTTCGGTTTGGAAGCAACTCGGCTCTCCTGAGTTGGCCCCTTCCACGATCACCCTTCGAGCGTGGGACGGCCATGCCTCCCAGCCCATTGGCCTGTTTCGTAATTGCCCTATCACCCTCGCCGGTAAGACTGTTTGCGTTGACGTCGAAGTCATAGACGCCCCGCTAGACTACAACATTCTATTGGGGCGAAGCTACACCTATGCTATGTCTGCTGTCCCATCTGCGGTTTTCCGCAAGATGTCTTTCCCCCATAATGGAAAGATAGTCACCATTGACCAATTGACATATCATGAGCCAAAATCTCAGACCTCACCTGAGACAACCATCTCTTCTGTAGCCAACAAGCAAACCGTCGATTCCTTGACCAGTGTCTCCCCCGGCGTTTACAAGGATTCCTCCCTGCTTGGAACTTTTCCTAGTCTCCCCCCTCCTCCTATCTCTGACCCCAGCTCATTGAATGTTTGCATGATGCAATCGTCTCGGGCTGCTCTCAAGCAACCTGCTTCGGCTAGTCAGCAACCTTGCCCTCCGCAACCTGCTCCTAGCCCTTCACCTGCAGTTGGTAGTTATGAGCCTCTTTATCCCCCTGGCATGGTTCCTCCAAGCCTTATCCATTTAGGAGCTGTCCCACCTGGCCATTACCCCTCTAGTCAAATACCGTTCCTAGCTCCCCCACCGAGAGTGTACACGGTACCGGTCATGGCCACCCTCTCTCTTTCTAACTTGACCCTTGGGATTCCCATTTGGTACCTTGATCCTCCAGCCCCCACCTTGCCTGGTCAACCCAAACCTTATATTGCTTTGACCCCGGTTCAACCGGCCTCCATGCCTTCTCCCGCTGCATCAGTTCCTCAGTCACCTCAACAAGAACCACCTCCTGTTGCGACCGCTTCGGGTAAGAAGGGAAAATATTGCAAGGGGGCATCAAAGGACAAGGCTACCCCGAAAAACCCTGCTCCTCCTCAGCCTCCAAAGCATACCATCCAGTGTGCTTTGTGTGATGTTGTCGGTCACGCCTCCCATACCTGTCCTGCATTGCTTCATCTCAAGCCCATGGTTAATGTCATGTTCCCTGAGTCCGCGGTCCCAGAAGCCTCTATTCCTTCCACGACCGTGGCCAAGAACCCCAAGACTATTCACACCAACCACCCCTGTGCTTTGTGTGATCTTCATGGCCATTACACCCATCTTTGTCCCCGCCTCGAGGACTTCCGCACCTCTATCGTCGCGGTCCACCAATTCGAGGCCAAGCGCAATGAGTCCAGCTCTCCCCTATTTGCGCATTCTGCTTCAGCAGAACTACAAGATATGACTGCTCCCATTGACATTCCCCCTCCTAATGTCGAGATGACGGAGCCTTCGTCCAACATTTTTTACCTATCATCATCCATGAGACCCTCGGGGAACATTCCATCTGAATCCTCCCCTGTTGTTTCGCTTGACCTTCCTTCAGCGATCATCTTGGGCTCAACATTGGTAGATCCTTTATCTACTTACTCTTCGGTCACCCCTTGTGACGATGCGCATGTGAACCTCTCTTCTCATGATGATGATTTCGGTCACTTCACCACGTCAGGTGGTATTTCTTCCACCAGTCACCCCATCTTCTATCGCGATGAAGACATTATGGAAAAAATCCCCACCCCTGACGTTACCTATCCCCCCTTACATCGAACCCATGCGTTCACACCACACCCACCTTATGGCCATTACATTGAAACCCACTGTTTGGGTAAGGGGGCACCCACATTTGAGAGACCAAGAGAAGCAATTCTCCACAACTCTCCTAGTGGATCTAGTCGTGTTGACTTTAGTCCCAGTATTCTTCCACATTTCGAAGAACCTCTAGAGTCCCATATCACTTCAGATCACTTTAGGGATGATACCCCTTATCGTTCCCTCATCTTACATCAGCAACCCAGTCTCTTAGACATTATTGTTGACCAACCTCTAGATTTTCTACGAGAGCATCAGTTCATTATCTCCAAATCCTCTTTTTGGGATAGTGACACCAGGTATGCCAACTCGGAAACTTAAAGTCCATTTGATCCCTATATGCAGTACCAAAAGAGATTGGTAATCCTCCATTTCCTTTCTCACACTGCATAACCATAATGAGAACAAATGGCACACCACATCATTTAAATGTGTTTAGATTCCCTTTTTTTTTTTCTAAATACATTTTGGCATGAACACAACATGCTCGGGGGCACCTATGCCCCTCAACCATAACCCTCCTCACCTCGTTGTTGGAGAGGAGGCTGTCTTACCAGTCGAGTGTGACATCCCTTCCCTTCATCTGGCTGTTGAACTTCTCCCTGAAACCCAACCTCTAGAACAACGACTTATCATGCCCGAGCGTGCCTCTGAAGACCGCCGTGTTGCATTGCAAACCATGGAAGCGGCCCAGAAACGCACCAAAGCTCAATATGACCGAAAATTCCAGCCTCAAAGGCGACCTTGTTCTAGTATGTGACCAAGCCCATAATGTCCTTGGTCACAGGAAGTTTGACTCATTATGGCTAGGCCCTTACGTCATCAGTTAGGGTCTTGGTAAGGGGGCATACCTTTTAGAGGACTTCGAAGGCAATCCTCTTCCTAATCCTCGCAATGCACTCTATCTTAAGAAATATTACCCTTAGCATTTCCCTTCTGAGATGCGTGTTTTATGTTCTTTTAGATAGCCAGCATATTTTTTGTACTTTCATTCTTCGCCAGGAGCTATTTTGTCCAAGAAGGATCACTTCACCTCTCCTTCACATCGAACCTCCTCACTTACAACACTTGTACTTGGGGCACCATTTTTCCTCCTTACTTGTCTTTGTTCGTGTCGATTTTCGTCATGAGTTACCATCTTGGACTCATGTTTTTATGGTCCCCCATTGGGCCTTTTACTATGTGGCAGCACCATAGAGTCGCCCTTGTTTAGAGCATCCAAGTTGAGTCATCATCGCATTCATGGATTCTATCCCGAGTCCCTTTGTACCCCGCTATAGCCCTCCATCCTTCATTGCTTGGTCTCTCTCTTGTGTCGCATATTATGACCTTCAGTCCCACTGTCCCCTATCCCTTACGATATTGTGTCAGTCGCTACCATGTCATTCATGCCCTTTATGCTCTAACAAGGGAAGTCGTCCATTAGCTACTCAGTCCTTTCCACTTCACTATCATCATTAGTGTCAGTCTGTCCGTCCCTCTACTCTTTTCTCTCATGCCTTAGTTGAGGGTCTCTCATTACCTGACCTATGGCGGACCTCCTTCTGTCGACATCAGCTCATTCATTCCAGAAGCCAGGTCTAGAGGGCGGTGTACCTTGGTTCCAGCTTCCACTCTTGTTCGGTGCCTCGGATCAGGCAAAGGGATCTCTCCTTGCCCTTTGACTTGATTGTTTCTCCAGCTCCTTTCAGCATGATCGAGATCCGTATACTTGATAGTCCAGTGTTCCAGCAGCAGCTCTTGATGATTCCCGGGTGTGTGTGAGATGTCTCAACCCTCATGAGGGGGTGGCCCTGCAGGTAGCCCGCCACATGCCCGGATGACCTCCTCCTTGCAGCCTTCGATGCAGCTCCAGATGTTTGATGATGTTGGCCTTAGCCACTTGTAGCACCTCTTTGATTTGCATGTATCAGTCATATTTTGTGAGCCCTTCCCCATTTACAGGGGGCATTTGGGTTGTATTTGTATCTCATGTACTCAGATATTATTGTACAAGTCCTGGCTGTTATCCCAGGCACAACATGTATATGGGATTCCTCATTGTATTTTTATCTGGCTCATGATTATGCCAGCTGTACTTTATGGTTCGGTCCCTTGTTTACTGGACACACTATTCTTTTGTACTTTGTCTCGGCGGGCATGGGTATGCCTCCCCCGCCGCCTTCAGCACAGGTACCCTCTCATAAAAAGAGACTTGTTGCACCTGCGAGTCTCGTCTCCTCAGGGTCTAGTTCTTTAGCACACTATCTACCTTGCATTTCTCTCTCTGACTTCCCTTTTGTTGTTTAGTGATTGAGTTCTTACAACGTACTTCGGTGATACGATTTTCTCCTGACACTCGCACGCTGGGGGGCAATCTGTTACACAATTTTTTGGTCATCTAACCTATTATCATTAGATGGACCCAAGTACACCATGTAAGACCAATTTTACCCTAAGTAAAATTGCTTTCACTATGTAAAAGCAGGGAAACCCCAAAAGGAAATATTAAACAAACCTATATTTGTTTGATTTTCCTTATGGAATAATTAATTAAACTATAATTTAATTATTATTCCCAGTCATGTTTAACCCAAAAACAAAGAAACTAATGAGATAAACCCATAGTTATCTTATTATTTTCTAGGAATAATTATTTAAATCTTATTTAGGTAATATTCCTTGTTAAATATATTCAAATCACCAGAAATAATTAAATAAATCACTATTTATTTAATTATCTTTCAACCACTTCCTTAAATAATTAAATAAATCATTATTTATTTAATTATCTTTCAACCACTTCCTTAAATAATTAAATAAATCATTATTTATTTGATTATCTTTCAACCTCTTCCTTAAATAATTAAATAAATCATTATTTATTTGATTATCTTCCAACCACTTCCTTAAAAAGATAAATAAATCATTTATTTATTTATTTTTGACTAATCAAGGGATTTGACCCAAGTCAAATACCTTTTCCCTCCAACAAATATAATAAAATATTCCACAAAAGGTGGATCTAGATTTAGTTAACATTATCTTAATCATGCACCAAGATCTAGAATGACCCAATATTTTGTTATAAATACGAGGGTTTTTCCCATCATTCTTCACCTTTTGTTGCCTATTAGATCACTCTGGATCTATACACTTGGTCACATATCTCCATCATTTGCTCCCATTGAGCTCTACTCTTTGCATTGGGTTTTCTGCATCAACTAGAGAGAGAAATCTTAGATCTGAAGTGCTGAGGACTTCCAAGAACCCATCCCACTGAGGGGAATTGGATACTCCTTCTAGTTTTCCTCACAGGTGCCCCATTAATACAAAAATTCTTTCAAAAATTGTTCTTGTATTGTCTATTGGTATATGGAGCAAACCCTTGTTTTTACTGCTTAATGTCTTTCCATACATAGATCTGGTATTTTGCAGCTCTTTTCTTGTCTAACTAACCGTAGATCTGAAGATATTGGCAGCCACTTTTGTTGTTAGGGCTATTAGTTATGCGTAGCTAAAGTGGTCCTTTTTCGTACACTTTGACAAAGGATTCATACTAACACCCAGGATAGAAAAACACTAGAGGACATATCAGCTTGGTTAATGGTCAAAAGATCTGTCTGAGTGAATATGGCATGCACAATTCTGAGCAGAGAACCAGGAACTCAAAGAGGCATTAGCAGCCACACCAACATTACGAGACCTTGCCACGGTATATGTCGAGAAGGTCACAGAGAGATAGAGGCAGGTAAAAGACATGAGGGAAACCCTGGGGACAATGGTTAAAGAGGATTATAGCCTGCTGAAGCATTTACGTGAATGCTCCAACTCACTAACGATGGAAGCCCATCCAATTTCAACACAGCTTCAGAAATTTTTTTGGGAAATAAAAGAAGCCACCAATCCAGTTGGCATTACACAGCTATACAACCAGGTATATGTGCTAGAAATCAAAATCTATGAAATTGAAGAACACTCAGCGGCCACAAAATAGGTCCTCATAGAGCTAAGGCAACCAGTAAAGAAAAAAGCTGAGGCAATACATCAAATGGCAGCCAAATACGAGCCAAGTATACAGGAGATGTTTAGCAAGCGGCCTCCTGTGGTGACTGAACTAGAGGCCGAAAGAGTCGCCATCCAAATAGACCAGTTAATTAAAGAATGGCAACAGGAAATCACCAAATTTGTAGAACTCAAGACCTCGGCATTGAGCAAGGTTCCATAGTTGGGGCCTTTTTTTGGACAGGGCGAAGCAACAGGAAAAATGAAGCCAGCCTCGGAAGCCGAAAAGCCACCGAAAGCCACAACAATAGGGAAAGATTAACTCAAGACGAGTCAATGGCATGTGGTCGGGGCCTGTTGGGGCCTTTGTTTTTGGATAGAACAGTTTTGAGTCGCAGAGGGTTGGAGGACAGGTGGCGGAATGCAATCAAGGTAGATAGGGAGCTGTCACGGTTGCGGAAATCTGGAAGATAGGTGGCGTGGCATCGACAAAGAATAGTGCATATGGAAGGTATGGGAGATAAGAACAATTAGTATAACTCCCAGTAATAAAGAAGAAGTGGAAAGTAGCGAGCAGGAAAAAAGGAAGGACTGACAGCCGCACTTGAGGAGGAAAAAAATAGGCAATCAATCAGCGGAGGAGGATTTAGTTAGTCATTCCGAAAAGAGGCTGCTAGGGAAAACCAAAGCCTCAGGAGAACTCTGTGAGAAATCTATTGTACTGGAATAAACTGTAATAGAATCTGTGGAGTATATGTATGTTATCTGTTATTGATAATGAGATCGGGTTGTTGCCGTGTGTAATGTTGCGAGTCAATTTATGGTTATTTTCTTATGATGAATTCATACTTAAATTAAATTTTAATTCAACATTCTGAACATGTGTTGATGAGTGATAGTTTCTTCATAGAGTTGAGATATGCTTGTTGCTTCCAAGTTTCCATAGCTATTATCCATGTTTTCATTTGTCTTCTACCAGATCTAGCTTCTAATCTTACTCAGGTCATGATACGCCTCGGGTGAGATGTCCTACTCCCTGGAGCAGGGTGAAAATGCCGACGTTGTGCTAGACTACTGTGGAAACCTTGTTGGCCTCAACCCTGAACCTGGGTCTTGCCCAGAGACCTCCTTTTTTCTCCAACACCAAGATTGGACAAATTTTTGGACATCTGTGGTTTTGTTGATGCAGACTAGGCTGGAGATCTGGACCAAAGAAGATCTACAAGTGGGTATGTGTTTAGCCTATTTGGAGGTGCAGTTAGTTGGATGAGTAAAATATAGTCTATAGTGGCTCTTTCAACTATAGAGGCAGAATACATGGCAGCGAGTCATGCAAGCAAGGAAGTAGTTTGTTTGCAGAGATTGTGTTCAATTATAGGGCCGGTGCAGCGAGCTATAAGGATAGACTGTGATAGCCAAAGTGCAATTTTCTTGGCTAAGAACACTGCTTATCATTCAAAGACAAAGCACATTGATGTTAAATATCACTTTGTGAGAGATATGGTTGAGAATAAAAAGGCGTCGCTGGTAAAGGTAGATACTTTGAAGAATGTTGCAGATTCATTGACGAAGTCTGTGAGCACTCAAAATTTCTCTTGGTGTAGAGAAACAATGGGTGTTGTAGGTTTGGACTATGAATAAGCTCTCTCGTGGCCCCCTATGAAAAGAAAACAACAAGTGGGATAATGTTGGGTATGTGTTATATTCTTTCCGTGAATAGTCACACGTGTGGGGCGGGGGGTGGGGTGGGCGATATCGCCCCCTATTCGTTGCACTGAGCATAGCAGGGGGGGTCACAGGGGGGGCTATCTCCCCCCTTTTCCAAGGCTTTACAAGGGGTGGGTATCCCCCTACACAGGGTTCAGGGTAGCACCTCGAGAAAAAAAACTTGTACCCTATTTTAGGCGGGCGGACCTGCCTATGGTTTTATGCATGAGTTTGCACATGATTTTGGGGCATGATGGTTTTCTGCCCCTGTTATTTTGGAGATCCGGTCAAGGGAACTACAATTATGTTCTAATCCAAGGTTAATGGATTAGGGTTTATGAATGCTTCAACATGTATATACATGTGTTGTAACACTAAAAGGAATATAATAAAAAAATCAAGCTAGTAGTCCCAATTTTGGATCCGGGGGAAAAATCTCAGTGTATATCTATTTTATGTTTTATGCTCTCGTTATTGTTTATTTTCTATTTTTAAGAATTAGTTTGAAGATAATTTATGTATAGGGTTAAAACCTACATGAAGTGTCGAAACTGGTAATTTTCCATAATTCCAATTGATTGGAGGTCATTTTCTTATGGGAGTATGAATCTTGAATAAAGGTTTGAATTAAATCGAACTAAAGACATTAGTATGATTTCACAGTTAGCAAATTTGAAATATTTTCACACAAAGCTAGGTTACAATAGAACCTAGTGCAGTCATGATAAACTTAGTGGTTTCTTTTGTTTTTCCCTCTAAAGAAAATCTTTACATTTTATTGGTCAATGCTTAGGTTTATGTTTTAGGGTTTTCCTCTTAGTTTTTTATAGTTAGGTGTTCTGCAATTTCCAATAATTAGGGCTTGTTATTTACCTGTCAATAGTTAAGATTTTCTTTCTAGATAATGAGTAGCTAGGGTTTGTTTGTTGATTGCCTTTAATTATGGCTTGCTTTTCAGTTGCTAATGATTACAGTTTGCTTTCAATGTTGGAATATTTCAGGATTAGTGTTTGCAGTAGTTAGGGTTTTGTTTCTAATGAAATTTTTTGACTGTAGGAATAAAGCAAGGTGCAAAAACTCAAGGTGTGAGCAGTTTCTATACAAATTAGGGTTTTATTTTGCAGGTTGTTGAAGTCTTTCTCTGGAATTTTTAGTGTTGCATCTTGAGTTCCATGGACCCAAAAATGAAATTAAATTTGTATCCATTCACATACCTTATACTCCACTCAACACTCTTCCTAAAGTAATACCACCAAATCCACTACTCATTTACATACATGATGGGGTAAAATTGTGACTTTATGAGAGTTTCAAAATCCTCCCACTTAGTCACTAGAAGATCTCCCTCCAAACTTAGGGTCTCTATGTGGCTTTACCACTAGGTTAGAGCATGGCCCTCTAGTTTTAGATGAGTAGATGAAATTTTATATTCTTCATATATACGGTGAAAACTAAAATAAAATTATAACTACTGCAGCCAGTTATTTAAATTTGAATTTTCAATATCACCTTGATATGGATTAATGTCAACCTTTATTTCCACCTTGAAAATGAAATTTGAATGGCTCACAACACTCAAACCAGGTTTATCTTTTTGGGTTCTTTCTTACACTCCCTCTTTAGTTCTTTCAAGTCCCCTAATTTCCCCTCCAATATGAACTTTGAGTTGGAACCTCTATCTTCTATAATTCCTAACTTATTCGTTGGAGCCACCATAAGGATATTCATGTAACGACTGATATTTGAAACCTATTCTTCAAACTTTGAGAACCTCTCCTCTACCAAATATTTAGATATATTGATAGATTCATTATACATGGCTAGGGTTTTACAAATTTCTACTTACATCGATATGGATCCCTTGAAAATTCCCACTAAATACCCTAATAAAACTAGATTTGATATCAATATGATCCATAAAATGTTGTGGATATTCGATTGGAAGGTTTCTCACAATGGTTTTGATAGAATTATACTTAAAATTTGAAATATATACTATGAGGGGGAACGTTTTCTTATATTTTTTTATTCATTAATTATTGTGTTATTATTATGTACATATTTGAAAAAATATGTAAAATATATAACAACGATATAAACTCACAAAATACAATGAACAAAAGGTATGATCTAGGAAACCCATAGAAAAGAAAACCTAGTTGGAAGGTGAGGCTACTTTATTCTCTGGTTCTTTGAATGGAAATGGGGTACAAGTAGAAAGGAGTGAGATCTATCACTTGTAGGATGCTACAATACAGAAACCATCTCTAATTCCTCTCACTTTATCCACTCTTAGCTACTCTATTCATCTATGGAAAAAAAATGCACTCAAATAGAATGGAACCTTTTTCCTGACTAGTGGCTCGGTTATGACACAACCTAATATACTCCTCATGGTTAAGTTTGACTCTTTCAACTCTTAAATGTAGTTAAAATATTGAGTCTTATAGAATATTCCTCATCATGATCATGTGGCTATCCCCTTTTCCAAGAATAATTGGGTTGACATGACAACCTCTCGAATCATGGTGGTCAAAATAGGAAGGTCAACTTTTGAGTGGTGTAACCTTTGCATACAAAATTTGATTTATGTGATTAATTTTCCATTGGAAAGGTATGAATTTATAATAAAAATAGGGGGTTAAATGATTAACTGGAAAATATTTAACCCCAAAAATATGTCGTTTTATTCCCGAAACTACTTCTAGAAGGTTTTTGACCCCAATTTGTCAAACTAGGACCCACTAGTAAAACTGGTCCTGTGAGTTGATTCCTCCAATTTTTCCACTCTGAAAGTGTCAAAATGGATGACAAATAATATAATGATAAAACAAGGAGCAATGGGCCTCCTCTAAGAAGGTAAATTTAGAGGGTGAGAGTGTTGTTACAGTTAGATGTTAATGGAAAGTCTTGAAATCTCTCAAATTTGTCAAGAGAAACTTGATTTAGGTAGGACTAAAGAATGAATTTGACCCAAAATTAGGGATCTCGTTACAATTAGTTCTTTTTATACAATATATCCTTACTATGATGACAAGATTTAAAAGGACACCTTGAAATCTTATAAAGCTTCAAAATGAAAACATAAATTAGAGAAGAGACCATGCAAATAGCTTGATAGGTGATGGCCAACCTATTGGTAGCTACCAAAATATGTGGGTAATATGATGAAAATACTTATACTTTGGTAGTGTGGGAATTTGTTTTATAATTTTTGTCTTTGGAATGTTGGAGTTGAACTTATTAGACATATTGAGATTAGTGATCTCAATATGAAGTTATTTTACTAAAATTCACTGCTCTAACAAATAACAGGTCAAACATGGAGATTTAAGACAATCAATAAAACCAAGATGAATATTTAACCAATATGTTCAAGATGAATATGGATATGTCCAATATGTGAGTGACTCTGGAGAAATATGTTATTACTGTCATGTGTCATGTATCTCTTGCTCAAAGGACAATTATTTGTAAATGCAGTAAAGAGCTTGGTTCAAGAGAAGCAAGTGACGACTCGAATATTGGTTATTACAATAATGGACATTGGATGATGGGCGGGAAACGAAAGTAAAATTTTTTGAGTTGTTTGGAATAAAGAAAACTCATGACCATATTGTAATAACATCCACACCTTGTACTTGTAGCAAGTCTATATGTCATATTTTGAATTAATGTATTGTAACTATGAGAATTTCAGGATGTACCTAATGTATTTGTGAGGTGGAGAATTCCCAGATATATGTAACATGTAAAGGGAATATCATTGTAAGACCTGGAGAGGCATGCATACCCATTTATCTTCTGTGCACAATGACTTGGTAGTTTGTCTATTTTAGTTTAGTATCCTTTATTATGGATTTATTTAACACTTGAGTGGACCATGGTAGTCATAGACTCTAGGAAGTGAATTCTTCAATTAAAGGGGAGTTTATCAATAAGTTTAATGAACCATGTAAATGAATGACATCATATTGAACTAGTGGTTGAAACAATTAGTTTCCCATGCATTATGGTGGATGGTTGTTTCTTTATATGGACATTGATAGTTTGGTGATATATACTTCATCAAGGTATGAGGTGATAATGCTAGGTTAGATCAAAGGTAGACTTTTCTAACTAGGAGGTTCTTTAGTTTGCAGTTGAGCATGTGCTATAGACAAGATGTAGATGAAGACATCACTTGATGGATATTAAGACAATTCATCTTTAAGGAGAGTAACCAATAACCACTGACATAGATAGAGATCAATCTCAAAAATTAACAATAATCTAAATAAAACACACACAAATTTAGCATTGTACTCATCATTCTAACGCTCCCTCTTGAGGATAGAGTTGGGTATATGCAAACCAAGTCTAAATATGAAATCTTCAAAATTTGGCTTAGGCGAGGTTTTATTAAATCTTATTGCATCTAAATTTAAGGAGAAATTGTGGTGTTGTAAAGAAATAAAGTATAAAACAAAGCTAAATTACTATAAGAAAGTGAACCCTTATCATGGATCCTAATAAATGATCATCTTTGTCACTTATAACACTATGAGAGTTAACGACAAATAACACTTTCTCTTAATATATCTCACACACATCCACGTAATATCACAATTTCAAAACATATATTATAATTTGAACTTGTTTAACATTTTAACCCATTAAAATGATAGCAATTTAGAAATATGGCTCATATATAATCAAATAACTTTTTTTATTTCATAAACCAAATTTATTTTAATAAACTTAAACCATAATTTATTTCATAAACCAATTTAATTTTAATAAAATTAAACCATCATTTAAAAAACAAAACTTTTTAATATGATATTCCTTCACACTAAATTCACCCCAAATCTATGATATTCTTTCAAACTCAATTCGCCCCAAACATATATGAGAACTTTATAAAACGAAAAATTATTACCATGTAATTTTTTTAATAATAGTTATCCATTTTTCTAGTTAATGCGTGAACTTCTTAATACATATATAATTGCGTAAAATTAAACATTAAGTAATTGTAATATAGTCTTCATTAATATATAACCTTATTTACCCAATCTTACATTAAAGTCGTTAAGTTAAATTCTGCAATTTATACCTTGTCCATGTGAAACTAGACCAGCTACTCATGCCCATGATAGAAAAATATGATGGTGTGTGACCGCACATGAAAAGAGCATTATTACATGGTATATGAAACTTCCTAGTTCTATCAGTATTAACATTAAATTATTATAAAGTATGTAAAATGTTGTGAAAGACGAAATCGTGTTGATGTTAGATGAGCTTCAACTACAATTCAAAACCATGGATAACCATTTAGCTTGGTTGGAGGCTACTACCATGCATGGAGAGCGACCTACTCCAGATATTCTAGATGATCTAATGCCCATTAAGGTGGATGCTTCCACCTCTTCTTAATCCTTTGAATGTTTGGAGTTTCTAGGTCAATAATGGATCCAATGTCCATTGAGGTGGATGTTTTCACCTCTTCTTAATCCTTTGAATGTTTGGAGTCCATATCTATTTAGTCTTTTAGTTTGTCAAAGCCTGTGAAGGATGTAAATTTCTATGTGAACATTGTAGCTCACATTGTGGAGATCTTACTTTTTTTTGGTTATTTTTTGGTATTTCACTCTTTACTGGACAAAGGATCTATTGTTCTACCAATAGTCTAGTTTCCCATCAACAAACGAAAAACATCAATACATCTAGACACTATACAATCATTTTTGGATAATCAAAGACTTTCATTTAATACTAATAAAATATTATTATTATTATTATTATTATATAAAATTTAATTTATCTTATTTTTTTAAATATTGTATTTTTTAATTCCCATACTTAAATTATAAAACACTTAATTACTCTACTTTAATTATAAAACACCAAACTGATCTGGATACAATATATCTTAAATAATTTAAGATGTAATTATGCCGAAGGCGTAATTCTATTATGTTATGATATTCTTCTTGGGGACACTATACAGATTTGTCGTCCTCCACTCTAGAGATTTGGATGACATTCCAATGATGTCATGGTTTTCCTCCATGTGTGTTGTAAGGTTTCGTGTTGTACAAGTGCCATCGTTTTGTGTCTATGTAACCTATACATCGTTTGTGTTCGTTTGTAGATTTTCCATTTACCATACAACGTTGAACGCAATGCTGACCGCGGTGTTTCCCTCATGCAACAAGGAAGACCTTTGCAACAGTTTTCAGCTGGTTGCCGACATGGATCTCTTCGTTGTTAGGGGGAAGACCTGTGCAACAGTTTTCAGGAATTTCAAATTTCAAATTCAAACGCTTACAAATTTCACATAAAAAAGTAGTCCCCTGCAAAAAAAAAACAGAAATAATATGGCAGAGCGCTTGGACTCATGGATTTTTCTTTGATTAAAAATCATAACTGGAACCAACAATGACAGATTTCTGAAACAAAAATTACTCTGATTAAAATTCATAATTGAAACAAGCAATGACAGATAAAATCTCAAGTAATGACAGATTTATGAAACACAAATCGCAAACAATGACAAATTTCTGAAACACAAATCCTTACCTCATCTTCAAAGAAACGACATATATCTCCTTTCTGCACATAAGTAGCTACGGCAGAGCCATATCAGTATGGCTTCTGTCCAATGTAGTTTCCAGGAGGTAAATCGTTGCATGTCATGAACACATTCCTATTGTAGCACACAACTCCGACACATCCAACACTTCTTGATTTTTCTAGACGATCTGAGTGGGGTGACAACATTACTGAGTTTTTTTTTTAAGTTATACCATTGTTGACTGGATTGATTTTTTCCAGAAGCCATTGTTGGATTTTTTACTGAATTTATACCATTTATAATATCCAATTCGTTTGATCTCATACGACATTCAAACCACATTAATTCCGCATTTCAACTTTCAGTACCCTCTCACTTAATGATACAGAACAAACAGGAGGAGGTCCTTCATCACCTGCTTATAGAGCACCAAGCATTGCACCCAGGCATAGACTTAATTAAATGTTACAATTTTAACTACTTAAGTAATGGAAATTAATATATGGTACCTCACATAGCTGACATAGCCACAAAACATAGCCCACCGATGCCCAGGACACAATCACTCAGGAAGGCACTTGACCGAAGACAAGATCAGTTCAAAGGTAGCAAGAGATATCGTAGCAATCAGTAAGACGGTATGAGGCAGTCTACTCTCGAGCAAGCCATATTTCTTCCTACCCTCCCCAACTCTCTATCCTTGTCAACCAATTAAATAGGATTAACTGTGAAAAATTAGCTTCATAACATCTCTAACGCTTACGGAGAAAAATAGGAGGTAGATTGCTCCATTAATCATTTGTGTTACGGAGCAAATAAGGAGGGAAACAACTAATCCACGCAGAGACCGCATCCTTGGGCTGCCAATCTTTGCCACTTCCCTAGAATATATTCTCCCCATATGGCCCATGGGAATGTGTTAAGCTACAATCCCACCGCCTCTGGTTCGCCCACCACTGCGCGTAATGAGAAAGCGTCTGGCTCCATCTCGGAGGGGGTTCTCCAACTTTAGCTCTCATTTGGTTATGTGGAGCCAGGGACTGGGCAACCATATTCCGTTCATTGGAGCTCTAAATCATATTTTCATCATCTTCAACTGAAGCTACAAGGAAAGAGGATACAAATCGTATTTTCATCATCTTCAAATGAAGCTACAAGGAAAGAGGATAGGAAAAAGGAGAAATGTCCAAATATCATTCGTGTTTTTATGCTCAAGCAAAAATTATCAAGAGAGTACAAAGAATAATGACCATAATCAAGGAAAATTTGAAGGATGGAAAATTATCTTGAAGTTTAAAACATTGGCGAATGTCACTAATCCCTAATATGAAAACTATATTATATTTATTGATATATTTGTAAAATTATTCATATTTATAATGATTTTATATATAGCTTTTATATAACGTTGGTGATTTTTAAAGTAAAATAATTTGATATTGTAACATTTGAGTGAATCATTTTTAGAAAAAATGGAAGAAAATTGGCCCACCTACAAATATTAGAGAGTAAATTGCAGAATTGTCTTCATAGAAGGCACATCGACTAGTATATCCAGGCCTATAATCACCAAAACATAACAATCTATATTGAAATGGCGTAATAGGGCTCTAGATGGGGACGTGGGTTCTTCGTCTCCTTCAAATAAACCATAGCCGAATTCTTGGATTGTATTTAGGAATATCAAGAAATTTGATTGATATGAGTACCTTCACTCATATTAAATTTCAATCAAAAATATTTTGTAATTTGGAAAAAGATGTCGTGGATGTTGTTTGTACAATAATATTGGCCTGCAAATTTTCTCTGTTGCTCTTTCCTACATTCTGCAAATTTTCTTTGATTCTTTTTCCTATGTTCTTTGGGGCTCCTCAACCAAAACGCAACAACTATGCTGAGATTAGAAACATGTAATACATACACATAAGATTTTAATTCGAATAATCATGGAATTTTCAATATTGAAAACATAGATAGTTGGTACTCTATAAGGAAGAGAAGCCGCTATGATGGAAATATTGGAGGAGTAATCTCAAGTGTACTCAAGAAGCATTACAGGTTTGCAAAGGAGCGAAATGGTGTTGAAGAGTTCGTTGTTGGCATGTTTAGTTTTGGTTAAGAGAGCCATAGGCACGTGGGCCTCATGCAAAGCCAAACCATGCATGAAGTCCACTGCAACCATTCCTACTATCAATTTATCGCAAAAACATTTAATTTATTAGTATGTGCAAATCAAATAATAAAAAAATTCTACCCTCCTAGAATTTCCTATACTCTAACGACATTAATATTAAAGGGGTTGATGAAAGTTCACAAATTTTTGTACATTGTTGTTAAATTAATTGTTGGAAATACTCCCAACCACTGCCATGAATAAGCACTAGAAGCAGCCTACACTTAATTGAATTTTTTTGTAGGGAAGGACGAAGTTGCAGGTTTCAAATCTGGAGGTGTTTCACACAATATCTGCAACAGAGTACCCGCAGCCATTCTTTGCATTTCATTCCTTTCCTCTGTTGACTTACCTCATTTTCCCGCATATCGCATCCCGCAACATTTAGCGTTTAACTCTTAAATTCTTCGCCAAAATCTATTTCCCCGCCGATGTGATCTGGCGGGACCCACCAAACCTTACCACATTACCGACCGCTGCAGACCTTTGTTATTTCGCTTTATTCCTTACCTTTCGCCTTATCACACTTACCGTTGTTTACCACATCGCAGCCCGCACTTCATAAGTTTTTCCATTTACCTTTTTAAGGGTGCCCGCACTTCGCAACTTTTATGCTTTACCTTTTTTACCACCCACAAGTTCGCACTTCGCAAAGTTTACGACTTACCTTTAAGCCCCCTACAAGTTATGTTATTTTGTTTGCGATGAGATGTGCTCGTAATAGCACGTGGCAAGATCAAGAGGATAACGCACATAAATCGCCCGCAAAGCTCAATGGATAGCGCTCACAATTAAACATTTTAAGTTTCAATGTGATCGTGCCATCACACATCGGAATCACATAGATTTAATTTTTCTCGTAAGCATCCAAGTTAAATGTTATAATCGTTGGTATGCGATTTGTGATGGAGGCATGGATGTGATGTGTTTTCACTGGCGTAACCCATAATATTTCAGGTCCTCCATTTTGTGTTCTATACGCGTTTTTGTGTAGAAACAGAAGAATCGAGCAGAAGGACGATCAAGTTGTTAACTGTCCGTTTCTGCATTGAATCACATTTAATCTTTAGGCTTCCCCCAATTTGTATAAAATGAATGTAATTTCATTTTGTAGAGTGTGAAGGAATGAATGAATAAAAAAGGGTTCCTCTCCTGTGTTACTCTCGCTCTGTGTGTGTATGATTTTTATTTCTGCACATATTTTTGCATTCTCTATGTTGTTGAGGGAAACGAATCCCTCTGTGTTTATTTCCAATTTCCAACATGGTATCGGAGCAGGTCTAGGCTCTGAGTGAAAGAAAGTGTTCTTTACTGAAGAAGATGAAAGGTTGTTTGAGAAGTGGATTCTCCAGCAGTGAGAAGGTGTTGTTTACACAGTCAAGATGGCAGTAGCAGGCCCAAGCCTGACTAATCCCCAACTACCACAGTTCAATGGGAAGAATTATGATTATTGGGCTATTACAATTAAGGCCATGTTCTCCTCACAAGTTATTTAGGAGCTGGTGGAAAATGGTTTCCAAGAACGAGCAGATGCAACATCATATAATGCTTTGACACAAGCATAAATATATTTTTTGATGGACAATAAGAAGGAATCCAAAGCCCTCTTCTATATTTTCCAAGCAGTACATGAGATTATTTTCCCAAGGGTTGCAACAACAACGAAGTCCAAGGAGGCATGGGATACCCTCCAGATAGCCTATCAATGCATGGCAAAGGTGAAGACAACAAAACTTCAAATGCTGAGAAGATATTTTGAAACTCTTTGTATGAAAGAGTTTGATAATATAGACTCATTATTTACACATGTGATTGGGTTGGTTACCCAAATTAGGTTTCATGGAGAGACACTTGAAGAAATAAGAATAGTGGATAAAGTCTGAAGAATTCTACCATCAAGGTTTGATGCCATAGTAGTGACCATATAAGAGACAAAGGATCTCTCACAGTTTTTAGTGGATGAGCTTCATGCATCACTGATGTCTCATAAGAACAGGTTGAACAGAGCAACAAACTCCTTATTGGAGCATGCATTAAGACACAAATTCTTTTGGTCAAGGTAGAGGTCGAGGAAGATCAAAATACCGAGGAAGAGAAAGAAGCCCACACAGAGGTGGAAGAAGCAACCCTGCAAGAACAAGTGGAAGGGACAGCAATCAGAATCCAAGCCAAGGCTCAAGCCAGAATCAAACACAAGGATACAGATATGATAAATCTCATGTCCAATGTCATTATTTCAAAAAGTATGGTCATTATGCAAATGAATGTAGAAAGAAGAAAAATGAAATGGGTAGTAAACGTAGTGCAAATTTCACAAAAGAAAATCAGAACCATGGGAGTGTGCTTTTAGCTTGTAATGTAGCACAAGAAAAATAAGAAGATGTATGGTTCTTAGCTTCAGGGTGTATCAACCACATGACTAGAAACATAGCAATGTTTTCCAATCTAGATGAAAGTGTAAAATTTGAAGTGACAACGGGGACTGATAGAAAAGTCTCTTTTATGGGAAAAGGAAGGGTAAGCATACTGACAAAGAAGGGAGAGAAGAAGTTTGTGCCAAATTTCTATTATGTCCCTGGCTTGAAATGTAACCTTCTAAGTATTGGATAGCTCGTGCAAAAGGGCTACAATGTATTTTTTTTAAATGATGTGTGCACAATCATGGATATACCTCCAAGTAGACAGCTCATTCAAAAGTTCATATGACAAGAAATAGAATGTTTCCTCTCAAGATCAAATCAGACTTGAAGGAAGGAGGTGTTGTAGCAGCTGTAACACAAGAAATATTTCAAGAAGAAGTGAAAGATGAGAATTGGTTATGACATTTGAGATTTGAACATATCAATTTCAGAGGTTTGAATTTGTTGCATAGAAAAGGCATGGTAAAGAGATTACCACTCATAGAGAAACCAGACAGCCTATGTGAAGGCTGTATCTTATGCAAACAACAGAGAGAATCATTTCCAGCAGGAAAGAGTATAAGGGAAAAGGAAACTTTGGAGATTGTCCACTCATATTTATATGGACCAATGCAAACGCCATCATTAGCTGGAATTCATTATATTTTGACATTTATAGATGATTACATAAAGAAGACATGGGTTTATTTCCTAAAACGGAAGAGTGAAGTGTTTGAACAGTTCTACCACTACAAATCTCTTGTTGAGAAGCAAAGTGGACACTACATAAAAGTGTTGAGAACTAATGGTGGAGAATATATCTCCAAAGACTTCCTACATTTCTGTAGGGAGCAGGGAATACTCAAGCAGTTTACCACAAGGTATACACCTCAGAAAAATGGTGTAGAAGAAAGAAAGAATAGGACCATCATGGACATGGTAAGAAGTATGTTGAAGGCAAAGCATTTTCCAAATTAGTATTGGGCAGAAGCTGTCAATTGTGCAGCATATATATTAAACAGATGTCCAACCAAATGTGTTTTGAACAGAGTTCCAGAAGAAGCATGGAGTGAAACAAAGCAATTTGTCACTCACATGAGAGTGTTTGGATGTGTGGCATATGCACATGTCCCAGATCAGTTAAGAAAGAAGTTGGACAGCAAGGGGGAGAAACGTATATTTCTTGGATACAATGATGAATCCAAGGCTTACAAGCTCTATAATCCATCAACCAAGAAAATATTAATGAACAGAGATGTTTAGTTCAT
This sequence comes from Pinus albicaulis, assembly GCA_034641835.2. Taxonomy (NCBI): domain Eukaryota; kingdom Viridiplantae; phylum Streptophyta; class Pinopsida; order Pinales; family Pinaceae; genus Pinus; species Pinus albicaulis. The sequence goes on from CM076576.1 coordinate 512,390,631, forward strand.
AGAAGAAGAAGCTTGGGATGGAAGTTTAGAGAAGGTAGTCAATGTGAAGATATGTCTTTCACATGATGACAAAAAGGATTTGATTGCAGAAAGTAATTCATCAACGGTGGCTCCTCTTCCACCTATACAAGCTCAAAAGAGCACACCGCAAGCAAGAAATAGAACAACATTGATAAATCAAGGAAGTGCTTCTCTAAGCACACCACAGGTATCTGCAACTCCCCCGAGTTCAAGTGAAACTCCAAGCACATCTTCAGAAAATACAAGAAGACCAAGGTTCAGAAATTTAAGCGAAATTTATGAGCAAGAAGAAGTTGATAATAATGTTGGTATGAATTCTTTATTTGCATTATTTTGTCATGTTGATGACCCAATCCATTTTGAAGATGCAGTCAAAGAAGAAAAGTGGATTGAAGCAATGAATGAAGAGATAGGAGCAATAGAAAAGAATGACACATGGGAGTTAGTGGACCTCCCACAAGGAAAATAATTTATTGGAGTGAAATGGGTCTATAAGACCAAAAAAAACATTGAAGGGAAGATATAAAGGCACAAACTAAGGCTAGTTGTCAAACACTACAAGAAGCAACAAGGAAGAGACTATGAGGAAACATTTGCACTAGTTGCAAGGATGGAGACAGTGCGAACAGTGTTGTCAATAGTAGCACAACAAAAATGGAGGGTTTATCAAATGGATGTGAAGTCAACATTCTTGAATGGAGTGTTTAAAGAGGAGGTATATGTTCAACAACCTCCTGACTATGAGATAGAAGACCAAGAACACAAGGTGTGTAAGTTTAAGAAACTCTTTATGGACTGAAGCAAGCACCATGAGCATGGTACAACAGGATTGATGCTTACCTGATAGACAATGAGTTCAACAAGTGTGATGGTGAAACCAAACTCTACATCAAAGAAAATGACGGTAAAATTCTTATTGTTGTTTGGTATGTAAATGATTTAATTTTTACAGACAATGATGTTTCTCTCATTGTTGATTTCAAAGCAGTCATGAAAAGTGAGTTTGAAATGATTGACTTGGGTTTGTTAAGATATTTTTTGGGCATAGAAGTAAAGCAAACAGAAAAGGGAATTTTTATCTCCCAAGAAAAGTATGTTGTAGAAGTTTTAAAGAGGTTCAATATGTAGAACAACAAGCCATCATCAACTCCAACTTCCATGGGGTTGAAATTGAGAAAGGAATATTGCAACAAGAATGTTGATCCAACATTGTGCTTGAAAGCATGGTTGGAAGTGTAATGTATTTGACTGCAACGAGGCCTGACATAATGTATGTTGTATGTTTGATATACAGATTAATGGAGACACCCAAGGCGACACATTGGAAAGCAACCAAGAGAATATTGAGGTATGTAATTGGAACAAAGGAGTATGGTGTTCTATACTCTAAAACTGATGATTTAAAGTTGATTGGTTACACTGACAGTGATGGGGCTGGAAGTGTTGATGATAGAAAGAGCACATTAGTGTATGTTTTTCATTTGGGATCGGGAGACATTTCATGGGCTTCCAAGAAACAGAACATTTTGTGTTTTAAGTCAACGAAGGAAATGAATATTTCAGGTCTGCCATTTTATGTTTTGTATGCATTTTCGTGTAGAAACAGAAGAATCGCGAAGAAGGGCGATCGTGTTGTTAACTGTCCGTTTCTGCATTGAATCACATTTAATCTTCATGCTTCTACCAATTTTGTATAAAATTAATGTAATTTCATTTTGTAGAGTGTGAATGAATGAATGAAAAAAAAGAGTTCCTCTCCTGTGTTACTCTCACTCTGTCTGTGTATGATTTTTATTTCTGCACATATTTTTACATTCTCTGTGTTTTTGGGGGGAGCGCGTCCCTCTATGTTTATTTCCAATTTCCAACATTAATTAATCCAATGCAACTGGATTCTCAAGATGAAAAGATGAAATGGATAACCTTGGGATCTCGTAATTCACTTGCGAGCTAAAGAATTGTTTAAAATAACATAATCAAAGGGAAGGTATAAGTTTTTAACTTATATCTCAACATCTATGCATATGGGATATATATTAGATTAGGCATACAACTTAGAAGTGGAAACAAGTAAATAATTTTGTTAGTGTGAAATAGCTTTTTTTCTTACATTTTTTTTTATTGTTATAGTATTTAGTTGTTTTATTATGAGCATATTATTGGTGAATGTTTTATTTTGATGAATGAGTTGGTGGTTTCATTGAATTAAAGTCTATAAATAGAAATAATAACACTTTATGTTTGCACATTCCCTATTCTCTACCACGGGTTCATAGTTATACGCCTTCGGCATGTTCTTTGCACCCCGTGGTGCAAATGCTTGCTATATAAATAAAAAAGTTTACACAATAACAAAATAAATCACTATAATTTTTTTTTAAGACAAAATAAATAAATAAATCTTAGTATTCTCATTTTTTTCACTCGAATTGATCATTTGTCGCATATTCTTTTCTAATCCCATGGACCAAATCAAGCGGTTCATCAATGGGTCGATATCAACATTAGATTAAATTATCAAATCCCATGAATATGAAATTAAAGTCCAACCAAGATCAATATTTATATTAAATTACTATTTTTATTTATTATTTTTCATAGATCGGCAATTGACGAAAGGCCAAACGTATCCCACCCAAGTTTAACAACTCCACTAATTAAAGATTCGCACGTTCTCAAGGATGGTATTATTATACTAATATAGTGAAACTTTTGCTGTAACTAAATACACAAATATAGACAAATAATTTTATGGTAAAGCCTCTGAAAGCGACGTTGTGCGCAGTGATGAAATTGTTTCTGAAAGGGATGCTGTCCGCAGTGATGAAATTGCTTCAGCTGGCAGTCACCTAACAATGGTCCTGCATTCAATTTTTTATTAATATGGTAAAATCTGCTGGCACCATGACAATTGAATAGGACATGCCACGTATTGACGTACTCGTCATGTTATTAATATGTCTCGAGTCCCCTCTGCAGTAACAATTGGCAGTTGGAAAATTGTGCGCAGTTACGAAGAAATACACATGCGTTATATCATATGTTTACACTCATTTCAGGGCCAGAGAATGAGCCAGGTACTAGAGGCTTGAGCGAGGAGGAGGAGCAGGAAAGAGAAGAAAAAATTTGAGAATAATTAGAGGGAGAAATTTGAGTCGAACTCGAATCTCTGCATGGTGTATCTGTTAGCATGTTTGTGTTAAAGTATTTCCTTCCAACATTACCTTGAGAACAGTGAAAATTTCATATGAGAAGTGAAAAGGAACCCGAGCGTTTCAGTGGCATGGATCTACAGGCCTGTTTTGTTTTAAATTTTAGAATAATTTTTTTTTCAGGTTAATTCACTAGGATCAGAATAGATGAAATTTTGGCAAGGAATTTCTTAAAAATGCATTTGTTTTATTGTAAGGAATTCCTTAATTGTTCATATATTCATTATTCATTGCAAATGGATTTCTTAGCCGTGTATTTATTCATCGCAAGGAATTCTTGGAATTTCTTAATAGTATATTTATTGTATCAGGATGAAGTGGATGTGTTGAACCATGCTTTCATATCATTCTGTCACACCGTTTTCAACATTTATTAGCTTTTACCAGTTTGTATGGGGTAAACATAAGACGAAGAGTTAATATGATATGATCCAACCTATTAGATCACCTTAAAGAAGTGGAATCGACAAAATAAAATATTTATTGACTTCCTTGAGGTGCCACAGGACCTCCAAGAGTTACCCAACCGCTCTAGGTGTCCAACTGAAATTTTCCCTGACTTAGAGCGTCGGTCGCTCACTTGCCAAGGTCTCCATGCGACTATGGGTTCCCAGTTGCACTCATAAGCCTACATCCATACGACTATGGAATTTTATGCACAATTCTATTCGAGTAACTCTGAATTTTGTGCCACTTTTTCATGGCCAAGACTAAGGTCTCTGCCTAGAACTCCACGAAACTTCAAGAGAAGGTAAATAACATAGAAACAATGTTTGTAAACCAAAAATTGAAACAAGGTCTTAACCTACCATCCCCAACTAGGATTGACATTCTGTCAAACACTTCGTGGATATTCAACCTACACGTCATGAATGCAAGTTTGAACATGAGGGACTAAAAAACTTGTCTAAGGTTTAACAAGAAGGGCCATTGCCTTCTCACATTAGATGTCATAACACCAGTTAGGTCTTGAATTCATTATTCATTCAATTATAAGTGAAAACATGAAAATAAGCATGACTAAGATCTACCATAAAACCACGCTTATAACCAACATATAACCAAATAAATAACAATAAGAGAACAACCATTAAAGCCACATAATAACCAATACATTTCCTCATCAAAAGTAAGAGAAACTTTCTTTTATTAAACATATGCAAATACCGACAGGGTTCGGGACTTGCACGTTCCACCCGAACATAGATTAGTTGAACCAATTCTTTCTTTCAGCTAATCACCACCATGCCATATTCCTAGCATGAATGTGGGATCTCATGGGATAGAACAATCTAAAAAAATTCAAGGGAATCCATAGGTTAAACCACCTCCACTCTCTCCATGTCGTGATATCACCCAAATCAGTGTCGAGATCACAAAACCAAACCGAGCTTGGATGCCTCAGAATTTCTTCACCAATACCTTGAGGAATTTTCTCGTCTCCACCCTCACACTTTACTGTGTATCCCACCATTACCGATCAAGGGATTCGTAGGCCTTTGGGAATTTTCTTGAGACCACCTCACCCGAATCCAAAATATTCCGACATTCCAAAGCTCAAAAAATCTCATCACACCATGGCTATCTAGAAATAGAAAGGCTAGGCTAAAATCCACTGTTGAAACCTAGAAAAATCCATGTCAATAACAACAAAAGAACCAAATACCAACATGCACATACCATGCATGTTAAGACCAGATATGAAATGATACATGCAACCTATTACCTACAAGTATTCCCACTGAAGCTGGTTGATCATTGCCTTCATTTGCTTTCCTTTTCCTTCCTTTGCTTTCATTTTCTTTGTTTCTCCTTTCATTTCCTTTACTTATCCTTCTTTTTTTGCTTACTTCCTTTCTCCTCTTGGTGCTCTTCTCCTCTCTGAAACAAATTCTAAAACTAAACTGACAAAAGGCAGTGAACTGATCTTCAGAATCATTTTTATTTGTGATGCCTCTATTTTCTTCATTTTCCTCTATTTTCCTTCAATTTCCTCCTCACATGCACCCTATGACCTTTCACCTCATTTTTCTCCTAATTTCTTTTATTTTCATAAATAAAATTCCAAAACACATTTTTTCTTCTGAAGCCTTAGCCATTTCCTTTTCCTTTTTCTTTGTCAATTTCCTTAGCCATTATAAGCCAAATGGACACCCACACTAGGATTTTTTTCCCAAATTCATCTTGGAATATGTCTCCCTTGACTGTTATCTTATTTTTCCTTTATTATATTTTATTACATGAACTTTTAATCCGGGTTTGTTACAAACTCTAACTACAATTCAAAGGCATGGACAACCATTTGGCTTGGGTGGAGACTACTATCATGCATGGAAAGCCACCTACTCCAGATGTTCTAGTTGATCCAATGCCCATTGAGGTGGATGCTTCTACCTCTTCTTAATTGTTTGAATTCTTGGAGCTTTGACGTCAATAGTTGATCCAATGCCTAATGAGGTGGATGCTTCCACATATTCTTAATCCTTTGAATGCTTAGAGTCTATGTATATTTCGTCTACCAAAGCCTATAGAGGATGCAAATTTATATGTGAACATTGTAGTGAGCATAAACATGCTGAGGTCTTGCTTTCTTTTTGTTATTTTTTGGTATTTAGCTCTTTGCTAGACACATGATATTTTGTTCTCTCAATGATCTAATTTCCCATCGACAAACAAAAGACACTCATACATCTAGACACTATTTAAAATTAAGTTTCTTAATACATAAATATTATTATCATTAAAAATATATATACAATATCAAATTTAATCTTATTCATAATTTATAAATTTAAATTATTTTTATTTTTTAAATATTATTATATATATAATTTAATTTATCTTATTATACATATGATGCATTTTAAGGTTTCGCAACCATGCATTAGTACGAGTCGATTCTTTTAAATATTTTTATAAAGTAGAACTTAGTGATTTTAAAAAATATGAAGCTTGAACAATAACTTACATAAACATATAAATGAACAATTAAAAATTTATTAAAAATAAATTTAAACGATATAAACTTAAAATATGAAGAGTTTACTAACACTCAAAAAAGAGATATGATAAATAAATAATATATGGTAAATACGTAAAAATATAAATAAACCATAGGTATAGTAAATAAATAAAACTGATTTTTATATTACTCGAGAGGTATGGTAAATAAATATAAATATAAATGAACTAGAGGTATGGTAAATAAATAAAACTGATTTTTATATTTACTCAATAAACCACTTTATATTTACAAAAACTCAAAAACAGGGTTTATTTAGGTGAAGCCTATGGGACAAATTATTTACTCAATAAACCACTTTATATTTACAAAAACTCAAAAATAGGTTTTATTTAGGTGAAGCCTATGGGACAAAGTATTAATAATACCATGTGCAAATACCATAGGCCAAATAATATATTTATAAAATAGGTATGGTAAATAAGTAAATATAAAAGAGGTATAAAGAGGTAAGGTAAATAAATAAAAATATATCAAATACGATTAGAAATCAAGATCTAATTATATATGAAGTATAAGGGTCAAATACCATGGACCAAATTATTATTAATAGCATGCCAAAAAAAACATTATTAACCCTAACATTAATATTAAAATATTAATATTATTAAATTTAATATGTTTAGATTAATACAATATTAAATTTATTATATTGTAATATATATATTAATATATCATGATATATGATAGAGGTGGAGAAATAGGGGGAGTGACAAGGGAGATATGGAGATAAATTGAAGGAGAAGGGAGAAGAGGAATGAGGGAGAAGAGGAATGAAGAGAGGGAGAGTGAGAAGAGTGAGAGAGTTAGAGAAGGGTAAGAGAGGGAGAGGGAGATATAAAGATGGAGGTGGGAGAGAGATAAGGAGAGAGGGAGGAAGAAGGAGAGAGGATTGGAGGGTAAAGAGTGAGAGAGAGAGAGAGAAAGAAGGGGGAAGGGAGAGGGAGGTAGGAAAGAAAGGGAGAGAGAGAAAGGATGAGAGGAGGAGGAGAGAAGGAGGGATAGAGAGATGGAGCTGGAGGTGGAGAGAGGAAAGGAAGAAGAAATACATAGAGAGGGAGTGGCAAGGGAGAGATGGAGAGAGAGTGTGTATGCTTATGGGTGGGATAAAGATACATAGGAGTGATGGAGACAAGGGGGGAGAGAAGGAGAAAGGAGGCGTGATGGAGACAAGGGGGGAGAGAAGGATAAAGGGATAGAAATAGTAAGATAGTTGGAGAGTGAGATAAAGTGATGGGGGAAGAGAGAGGATTAGAGGACACAGAGAGAGAGAAAGAAAGATAGCTGGGGGGTCAAATAGAAGGAGGTGAGAGAGGAATGATGAGAGAGAGGAAGAGAGTGATGGGGGAAGAGAGGATTGTCAGATAGATAGAGAGAGAGAGAGAGAGAGAGGTAGAGATGGGGGAAGATAAAGGGAGGTAGGAGATAAAGGGAGAGAGAGGAAGGAAAAGGGAGGGGACTTGAAAGAGAGGAGGAGAGAGGGGAGGAGAGAGGGAGAGATAGAAATATGGATTTGGAGGGGGAGAGAGGGAGGGATAGAAATATGGATTTGGAGGGGGAGAGAGGGAGGGATAGAAATATGGAGAGAGAGAGAGAGATGGGGGGAAGAGAAAGGGAGAGAGAGGAAGGAAAGGAGAGGGGACTTGAAAGAGAGGAGGAGAGAGGGGAGGAGAGAGGGAGGGATAGAAATATGGATTTGGAGGGGGAGGGAAGGAGGGATTGAGAGATGGAGCTGGATGAGGAGAGAGGGAGGGAAGAATAAATACATAGAGAGTGAGTAGTGGAGAGAGAGGGGGAGTGACAAGGGAGAGATGAAGAGGGAGTGTGTATGTTTTGGGGTGAGATAAAGAGACAAATAAGGAGATATGGAGAGAAGGGGGGAGAGAAGGAGAGAGAGAGAGGCATATGGTAACAAAGTTGGAAGGTGAAGATAGAGAGAGAGGGGGGGGGGGAGAGAAAGGAAGAGAGAGGGTGAAGAGAGGTAGGGAAAGAGATATGAAGATGGAGAGGGAGAGAGGGGGAGGTAAGAATAAAGACATAGAGGGTGAAAGGTGGAGAGAGAGAGAGAGAGAGAGAGAGGGAGTGATAAAGAATATGGAGAGAGAGGGAGAAAGCGTAGCAAGAAGGAAGAGAGATAGAAGCGAGAGAGAGAGAGAGGAGGAGGAGGAGGAGGGAGTGATATATAGATATATAGATTTGAGAAAGAGAGTTTATGTTTTGGAGTTGATATAGAGAGATAGAGTGATATATAGATATAGATGTAAGGTGAAGAGAAAAAAAGATAGATGGAGAGAAGGAGTGAGGGACAAGGAAATTGATAGATATGGAGTGAGAGAGAGAGTGTGTATGGTGGGGTGAGATAAAGAGAAAAAGAAGGAGATATGGATGGATATATAGATATATATGGGGGAGATAGGGAAGAAGGTTTCTTGCAGTAGATGCATTGATTTCAATGTAGATGGTGATTTCTAATCCTATTTGATTTCTTGCACTAGATGAATTGATTTTGGTGTATATGTTGATTTCTAATGATATTTGATTACTTACACTAGATGGATTGATTTTAATGTAGATGATTTCTAATCCTGTTTGATTGCTTGCACTAAATGCATTAATTTCAGTGTAGATGATGATTTCTAATCCTATTTGATTGATTTCACTAGATGCATTAATTTTAATGTAGATTTTGATTTTTGGTTATATTTGATTTCTTTCACTAGATGAATTGATTTCAATGTAAATTATTTTTAATCCTATTTGATTGCTTGCATTGAATTGATTGATTTCAATGTAGATGGTGATTTCTAATCCTATTTGATTGCTTTCACTAAATGCCTTGATTTCAGTGTAGATGGTGATTTCTGATCTTATTTGATTGCTTGCACTAGATGCATTAATTTCAATGTAGATGTTGATTTATAATTATATTTGATTGCTTGCACTAAATGCATTGATTTAAATGTAGATGATTTATAATCCTATTTGATTCCTTGCACTAAATGCATTTATTTCAGTGTAGATGGTGATTTCTAATCCTATTTGATTGCATACACTAGATGCATTGATTTCAGTGTAGATGTTGGCTTTAAATCCTATTTTCCTACTTGCACTAGACTCATTTATTTGAGTGTAGATGTTGATTTCTAATCATATTTCATTACTTGAATTATATGCATTGATTTTAGTGTAGATGTTGTTTTCTATTATTATTTGATTTCTTGCATTAGTTGCATTGATTTCAGTGTATATGTTGATTTCTAATTTGATGTATGATGGTACATTAATTTTAAATTCATTGGATTAGTAGTGTGTGTGCAATGATTTCAGTGTAAGCACAAAAAATTATTGACAATGTACATTGATTTTTACGTTATAATATTTCAACCTATTAATATTCAAGCAAGAGAGACAAGGTATGATGTTTACTACAATAGCTCGAGCTAAATATTTAAATGGTTTACGATTCCAACTATCCTTTTCAAATAATCAATATGAAAATATGACAAAACTAACATGAGTGAAAATAAGAATAGTAGAAGAAAATAGTTTGAAATCGATCACAATGAAGACTTCGTAATTGACTACATTCTTATTATTCACAGTTTCTATCATTCAATATTATTACATTGTCACTTTGCGTTCAAAATTTTATTTCATCATTAAAGTTATCTTACAATATTTATCATCTCAACAAACTGAGGTAACTAATCAAATTTAAAATTAAAATGACTCAATGAATCTCAAACATATTTAGCATATTTAAAATGGTTATGTTACATATTTAACATATTTAAAATGGTTATGTTAATATTAGATGTATCTACATATTATTGATAAAATTAAGCATATGTTCCTCATATTATTGATAGATTTTCCTTGATGCTTCCATTGAAACGACCTGAATCCGTAACTCCGGTCTATCTAGCCCAGCAAGAGGATCAAATCTCTCGGTGTCTTCTCCCCTAGTTTTGCACTCAAGGGTTTATTCCTGAGAGATTTAATCTCAACGATAGATCCGGAGGTCATGGATCTAAGCGATATTTCAGTTCCTGTACTTGGGTGCCTCTAGCTTCACATCGTCTACTAGTTTCGTCATGATTGTTTTCCCTGGCTTCTACAGCAGATAATCATACGACGGATGCAGAGGATTGTATTGTGATTTAATGTCTCATCACCAATTTATTTATTTTTATATGGTTGTGCACCTTCGTCTGTATAGTCAAGATTGCCTGCACTGTTATGAGATTAATACGTCTGGCCAACGATCTGGCTTTCTTGATTTGTGAACGCACTGTTTCTGTATACAAATAGAGTTTACAGGTTGTCTTAGGTAGATTTTCAACTCTAAATATATATTTATGCATATATTATTAATATTAAAAGAAAAAATATTGTAATTATTTTAAATTTTAGATTTTTTTTTATTTGACTATATAATTGTGGGTCAGATTATGATTGTCATTTTTTTTATATTAACATTTTATTATATAATTGAGTGAGATTCTTAAATAATATTTATTTCATCTAATTTAAGTAATAAAAAATATAAAGTAAAAGTAATCATTTTGACCAATTTTAATTTAATTAAACAATTTTTAATCATGTAAATGCTTCACTATCTATAAAACATAACTATATAGTTTAATAATAAATAAATAAAAATTCTTCAATTTAATAAGATTTTTTTGAGACTTTATTATTTTACTTGATTAATATGAATTTTAATTTAATGAGATTTTTGTAGAACTTTTTAAATTAACTTGCAATAAAAGCATTATCAGTGCAATAAGATATTATTATTGAAGATTAGATTCTCTACTACTACAATGCAAAACTACTATTGATAAAATATCTCAATTTACTAATAAGTAAAACTTAAATTAATTGGATTTTGAACTTTTTTTATGTAAGTTTGGTAGGACTACATCTTCATCATGTCCAATATATAGTCAAGATAGGGACGGGGAATTGAACTAGTAACTTCCCATTGAAAAGTGCCTTAACAAAACACCCAATCACTATCTAAAACTCCTAAACTTTAATATTAACTTAAATTAAGTATGTTTACTTTAATTTACTTATATTTAAACTAAACAACTAATACTAACTATTATGTAATATTTTAATTCCCATAATTAAATTATAAAACTCTTAATTACTTTATTTAAATTATTATGAATACAATAAATCATTCTATTACACAGTGGAGATTATTTTGAACATGTACTGTATATATTCTTAATATATTCAGCGTTTTTTTCTTTCTGGAAAAAAAGATAAAAACGTTATACATAATTTTTTAAAAAAAATCACTAAAAATTCCTTTTCTGTACTCCAAACAAATCCAAGCATACTCCATTTTTATTTTTATTTTCCAAATTGATTGTTGGTTGCACCTTCTTTTCAAATCCCACTGACCAAATTCAATGGTTCCTTATCGGTCGATATCAATATTAAATTCGATAAATATGAAATTAAAGTCCCACCTATATTAATATTAATATTAAATTCAAAATTTTAATGATGTAGTACCAATCGACGAAAGGCCAGACGTATCCCACCGAAGGTTAAATACTCCACTAGTTAAAAGATTCGCACGCTCTTTCCAAGGACGTTATTATTATATTAATCTGGCGAAACTTTTGACCCTAACCAACTACACAAATATAGACATATAATAATGATGGTAAAGCCTCTGAAAGCGACGTTGTCCACGGTGATAAAGTTGCCTCTGAAAGCGACGTTGTCCGCGGTGATGAAATTGCTTCAGCTGGCAGTCACCTAATAATGGTCATGCTTTCAATTTTTTATTAATATAGTCAAATCCGCGGGCTACCTCCTCGTCATCGTCAAGTTATTAATATGTCCCCACTCCCGTGTGCAGTAACAACTGGCAGCGGGAAAATTGTGCGCAGTTATGGAGAAATATACAGGTGTCATATTATATGTTTACAATCGTTTCAAAGCCAGAGAACGAGGCAGGTTCCAGAAGCTTGAGCGAGGAGGAGGAGCAGGAAAGAGAAGAAGTTTGAGAATAATGAGAGGGAGAAATTTCAGTCGAACTCGAATCTCTGCATGGAGCGTCTGTTTGCCTGTTCGTGTTGAAGTATTTATTTCCAACAATATCTTGAGAGCAGTGAAGAATTCATACGAGAAGCGAAAAGGAACCTGAGCGTTTCAGTGACATGGGTCGAGAATATATATATATATATATATATATATATATATATTTTGGTTAATTCACCCGGATTTGGATTTGAATAGATAAACCTTTCGCAAGGAATTCCTTAACCGTACATGGGTTCATTGCAAAGAATTCCTTAACACTACCTTTATTCATAGCAAGGAATTCCTTCACAGTAAATTTATTCATCCCAAGGAATTCCTTAACCGTACATGGTTGTGTACTTAGATTTTCTTTCAATACAATCTATTGAGATCCACCGACACCCGTTTCCCATAGACGAGTTTGTTCTTTTGAATCTGAAAATTGCTCCCTTTCTCTGCATATATTATCAGTACTATGGTGCAACAGCCAATGGCCTCGAGGTGGCCTTGACCTTAAAATTGGATAATAATAATAATAAAATCTTCTTTAATACAAGCTTATTTTTCCAATCTTACATTAAAGTCGTAAAGTTAAATTCTACAATTTATAGCTTGTCCATGTTAAATTATACCAACCACTCCTACCCATGATGAAAAACATATGATCGTATATGCCCCCACACATTATTACATAGTATATGAAATTTCCTAGCCCCTAACGTTATTAACATTAAATTATTATATAGTATGTAAAACTTCAAACATCTTCAAAGAAATGATTTAAATAATATGACATCAAGGTGTATTATTTCTCGTTAAGTTTTATTAGCACAATCGGTTGAGGATGAGCCTCGTGAGAAGAGAAACCTAGGATCAAACTTCACGAAGGTTGTTTCGCCCGTGCTAGGAGGAGAAGACAAGTTAAACCCAGTTAGCTTAGTGTTGGTGTGGTCGGCACCAGGTGCGATCTCTAAATGATTTTAACAACTTAAATACCCCTTGATCACAATTTCTTAAACAACAAATCAAGCCTAATATGATTTCTAATAAATTCATAATATATATATATATTTGATTGATAATATTTTAATAAAAATCTAACAAATGTATAATCTTTTAAAATGATTAAAAAATCTTTATTAATTATTAAAGACCAAGTCAATAAAATGTGTCCTCTTAATTTATTTGGCAATGCCCTTATTTCAATAATATTCATTATAAAAAAATACTTTATTATATTTCTTTTGACTATAATTTTATACATTTATTAATTAATAAAGTATAAATAAAAATGGTTTAAAAAAAGGTAAGTTTATAAGTAAGCATATCAATTTAAATTTATAAAGCATTCGGTAATTAGGGAAGTGAGATGGGGTGAGGGTGTTTTCCTTATGTAATGATTTAGAGAGACTTGCGTATTTCTCTTCATGCTATGGTTGCTATTTGGGCTAGTTAGGTGGTGATGTTTGTTTAAACGATAATGTAATTTAAACTAGATTTATCAATATTGGTAGGTTTATCAATATTAGTATGTGATTAAATTTTTTTAGATTGGCTTATATTAATGTTTACTTTATATGGTTTGTGGTGGTGTTAGTTCTATTTTAGTGGTTTTTATGTTAATGTAAAAAATTTTATTTTTAGTGAGCGTTATTTTTCAAATTTTCCAAATTTTATTGAGTTAGTTAAGAAAGGGTTATTTTATTTTTATGTGTGGTATTGTTGGTTAAGTCTAGATTTGCTTACTATTTTTTTGGGAGGTAGGAAAGGATGAACCCTCTCTCACAATTGGTATTTCTTGTTCTGTATTTTTGGTTTTGAACTAGGTTGAGATTATATTGTGGATTTTTCTTCATTGATAGAAAATTATTTTTAGGAGATTGTAGGGATTTGTTTGTTTATTCTCAAGGCTAGGTTTTGCGTCGTCTTTCTTGTTGGCTTCCTCTTCTCCAACAAGTGTTCTTTCATGCAATTTTTCTTGCTAAACAATTTTTAGCACTGTTTCAACATGAGGCGAAGAGGATGAGATATCAAGCCCGTCGTTGATGTCGAGGTAGTAGGAGAGGCTCCCATGGTGGTTCACAAGCCTGAGTTAGAGCCCACTCTTTGACTTGACACTTTCCACATAAAACTCCATCGAACATGCAACATGAGTTGCATGAGGCACAAGAAGAAATAATCACCAAGTGGGATTGTCTCCCATATTCAAAGATTATTGATATAATTGCAAATTGAATGCCTAATATAGGTCAATCAAGGGGGAGGCTGAAACATTAATTAGATACTATAGATCTCTATTAGCAACTAAAATCACCCTTGGGGAAGGTCCCCCTAGAAAGAAATGATGTGAAGGACAAAATCTTGTTGATGTTAGATTATATCCAAGTTCAATTCAAAGGAATGTACAACTGTTTGGCTTGGGTGGAAGATCATATCATGCATGGAAAGGGACCTACTCCAGATACTCTAGTTGATCTAATACCCATTGAGGTGGATGCTTCCACCTCTTCATAATCCTTTGAATTCTTTGAGTTTTTATGTTTTTTTGGTCTTTTAGTTCATTAGGGCTTGTGAAGGTTGTAAATTTCTATTTTGTTATCATTTAGAACATTGTAGTTGGCATGTCCAATTTTTTTTTTTGGTTATTTTTTGAAATTTGGCTCTTTATGGATTCTACTAATGATCTCAATTCTCAATAGCAAACCAAAGACACTCATAAATCTAGACACTTTGTAACTTATATATATATATATATATATATACTTATAAGTATATATATATATACTTATATATATATATATATATATATATATATATATATATATATATATATATATATATATATATATATATATATATATATATATATATATATATATATATATATATATGAGTTAAATTTCTTAATATATAGATTTTATTACCATTTAATTTCATATCATATATTAATTTATCATTTAAAAAAATTATATATTAATAAATTTCATCTTTTTACATATTTAATAGATTTAAATCTAAAGCAATTTATTTTTTATAAATATTATTTTATATATAATTTAATTTATAAATAAAAAAGATAAGTATATAACATAAATCTTACATATAACTTGAATGAAATTAATAGTTAAAAACATAGGTTTCCTCTTAACAAATCACATGTTAAAATCCACACATTAAATCCAAAATTAAAATAAATCTAAAATAATTTAATTATTAATTTATATTTTTTATTTTCTTTTATTTTATTTATAATTTAGTCAAATTAAAATATTATTTATAATTATAATTGCTATTTTTTTTTTAAATTTTTAAATTTTAAATTATTCTCATTTTTATTTTAACCCAATCAAAATATTATACATTACAAACACCTCCCATAATAAACATAATAAACTGCAAAGCCCCTCTCTGCCATTATTACAAAATAAATCACTCCTCTCAGTGCCATTATTACAAAATAAATCACAAAACATTCCTTTTTAATCACTCCAAATCTTAACATACTCGCAATTTTTGCCCGAATGGATTGTTTCGCATTTTATTTTCTAATCCCATTAACCAAATTCAGCACTTCCTTGACGGGTCGACATCAACAATAAATTAAATTATCAAAATCCATGAATCTTAAAATAAAACTCCCGAAGTATCAATATCATTATTAATATTAAATTAAATTTATTTATTATTATTGATAGTGGCAATTGACGAAAGACCAGTCGTATCCCACACAAGTTGAACCGCTCCACTAGTTAAAGATTCCCACGCTCTTTCCGTGAAGTCACCAACTTTAATGACCGTATTATTATATTAAGATGTAGTTTAATTTATACACGAAATCTGGTAGTGGTAAAACAATTTCATTAAAAAAAAAATTATGATAATGTGATTTTTTGTAAGTACCAAAAAAATAAGTGAAAAAACATTTCGGCTGTAAGTTAAACTACGCTAAAAACGCAGTGAAACGTTTGCCTGTAACTAAATACAGAAATAGAGACCAATAATATTATGGTAAAGCCTCTGAAAGCGACGTTTCCCCCCGTGATGAAATTATTGCTTCTGGAAGCGACGTTGTCAGCGGTGATGAAATTGCCTATGAAAGCGACGTTGTCCGCGGTGATGAAATTGCTTCAGCTGGCAGTCACCTAATAATGGTCATGCATTCAATTTTTTATTAATATGGTCAAATCCGCGGGCTACCATGACGATTGAACCAGAACATGCCGCGTATTGACCTCCTCATCATGTTATTAATATGTCCCCGAGTCCCCTCTGCAGTAATAACAAGCACTGGGAAAATTGTGCGCAGTTATGGAGAATTATACAGGCGTCATATCATATGTTTACACTCGTTTCAGAGCCAGAGAACGAGGCAGGTACCAGAGGCTTGAGCGAGGGGGAGGAGCAGGAAAGAGAAGAAAATGTTTGAGAATAATCAGAGGGAGAAATTTCAGTCGAACTCGAATCTCTGCATGGGGCATCTGTTTGCATGTTCGTGTTAAAGTATTTATTTCCAACAATATCTTGAGAACAGTGAAGAATTCATACGAGAAGCGAAAAGGAACCTGAGCGTTTCAGTGGCATGGATCTACAGGCCTGTTTCGTTTTAAATTTTTGAATAATTAGTTTTTCAGATTAATTCACCAGGATTGCAATAGATGAACTTTTAGCAAGGAATTTCTCAACAGTCCATCTGTTTATTGCAAGGAATTCCTAAACAGTTCATCTATTCATTGTTGATTGCAAGGAATTTCTTAACCATACAATTATTCATGGCAAGGAATTCCTTAACAATATATTTATATAAATATATTGTACCAGAATGAAGTGGATGTGTCCTCAGATTTTCTTTCAATATAATCTATTGAGATCTCATTGCAAGGAATTTTTTAGCTGCATATTTATTCATTGCAAGGAATTCTTTAACAGTACATTTATCGTCTGATTTGTCTGATTTGTCTGATTAACAGTACAGTTATGGTCTGAGGATGAAATGGCTGTGTACTCAGATTTTTTTTCAAATCAGCCCACACCCCTTTTCGACATTTATTCATTGCAAGGAATTATTGTCTGAGGATGAAGTGGCTGTGTACTCAGATTTTCTTTCAGATCCGCCCACACCCTTTTTCCATAGATGGGATTGTTCTTGGGAATCTAAAAATTTATTTCTTTCTCTGCATATCAGTGCAATGGTGCAACAGCCAAAGGAATTGGCATCAATCACCAAAATAATTATCATGAGCTTTCTATAAGCACTAACCACATTAATTCTCAGTTGAAACAAATCACATTTATGTGCATTTGGTTTAATTAAGTGCCTCCATGTTTTGAAGTTTGAGTTTAGTTATAACTAATATATAAATTAAACTGACAATTTATGACTTTGTTGATAATAAATTTATTTTAAAAATATTTTAGTAAATTTTAAAAATATTTCAAAATTGGACTTTTAGATCAATACTTTAACCCTTTTCTTGATCTAAGATCCATTCTTGAAACCATCTAAGATCAATTCTTGGAACCTTTCTCTTGACCTTTAGATTCTGTGATATTCCTGATCCACATAAAGATACCCCAATTATAAGACACTAAAAGTTATTAAACTAATTAGTGATATAATTTTAACAAAACCCAAATTTATGGTCTACAATATGTTTAAAACAATGAATGCATGTGTGTTTTGTTAAGGCACGAGGCATTTTTCATGGGGAAGTGGTTGATTCTAAATTCTGATAAAAAATTTAGCCATGTAAAGAAGTTGCGTGACCAAGCTAAATAATATTTTTGATAATTTATTACTTCAATATTTATTATCAAAATCTAATTTCTATATATAGAATTAATATATAAATAATCAAACTAAGTCAATGAAATCCATAAACTTTTTACTAGTTTATGGATCAAATAATCAAACCTTAATTTCCAATTTTGTCTCATTGTTCTTAATATTTGTTCTTAAAATAAAAATATAACTGTGATACCCCTATCAAAATAAACTTGATTAAACTTGATTTTCCATTTCATGATTCTCGGAAGATGTAAGAAAAAAAAAAAAACTTGATTTCCCAGTCATGAAAACTTGATTTCCCATGTTCATGACTCTGGGAAGATGTAAGAAAAAAATTACCAAATGCCTTTTTTATTATTATTATTTTAAATGGTTCCAAAAAACAATTTACAAGGCATTTTGAATGAGCAAACCAGTTCAATGAAGTGAGGAATACAGTACTGTATTCGGAGGAAAAGGAAAAAAACCAACAAAATTTTTGCAGGAATCATTTTTTTTTATAGAACGACTTGGACTGGTCATTCTATTTTTGGTATTGTATGGAATATCCAATTGCAATATTTGAGCATTTCAGAGATTCAATTTTAATATAATTCATAATTTTCTTTATTAATTTACATTTTCAAAATTACAATCTAAACAATAAACTAACCAAATTCCATGATTCCAACTAGAATTACCAAGAATCTGAACCTGAATTCCAACTAGAATTACCAAGAAACTGAACCTGAATTCCAACTAGAAGTACCACAAAAACCACTGAATATTTTAATTCATCCACAGTCCAGTCCTGATGAAGCACGCAATGGATTCCAACTAAAATTACCAGAAACTGAATATTTTAATTCATCCACAATAGATTCCTTATGAAACACGCAATGGCAATTATGGTAGGTCTAACATAGACCTTATGAAACAGGCAATGGCACGCATTATGTTATCTGAGAAAATATAACAAATATACTTCCAAGGGCCCTCCCCATCCATGGTAAAATACTTGTCTTGCGTGGATCCCTCCTATTAAAGGCTCTTCATAAATGTGCCACGAGGGCAACAAGCTCCCATCCATGATGTCATCTTTCTTATTAAACTGTTTTAATAAATGGGTTAATTATTTTATGTTTTAATGAATCTAATTTATGTTTGGGAAGTTTTTAGGTATATTTTTCTATTTTATTGGAATCACAAGTTTGAGTTGTGAATTTTATATAATCAAAACTATTTAAAAGGTTTTTTTTGGGGGAGGATTGAATAGTTTTATACAATAAAATTCAAGATGTAACTAAAATTAATTAGATAACCCCAAATTAAGGTCGTGGATGTGGCGTAGTGGTGAAGTCGGCCTCGTAATGACGGACCGGTCTTGTGTTCAATCCCGAGCAAGGTCGTAGCTCGTCGTGCGAGTAGTTAGTCTAAACCGGGCCAAACCCACTACCTTTCCCTGGATGCGGGTGTTATATAGCCTCGATGGGCTACAGGGGGTGGCCATGTGGCTCACCACACGGCGCGCCCATGTGCCATGGCCTGGGGATACCCGAAGCCTTTATTGCTTGCATGGGATGGGCTTTAAAGTCCCATGCGCCACCCTTCCCTCGACGTAATCAGCGCCTTTTTTATTTACTCCTTCCTGCGCTATGAGGTTCGCCATTCCCGCTCCTCCCTCGGCTCTTCAGCCTGCTTTGCTTGCCTTCCCTGTGCTTGTGTGGCTTCGACCCCCCTCGACTCTGGCTAGAAGCCTCTGGGCTCTGTCTTCTGTCTCAACTCTGCAACAATATTGCGCCTTACCTAGGATCGATAAGATGCCACGACGCCATCGGCAATGTTGCAGGCGAGCGGGGGGAAGGGGCTTCCCTGCGCGGCCCCCTCTGCCACATGCTCTCCACACAGACTTGAATCTTCCTATCGACTGGGATATGGCGGACTTGTCGCCCTCCATCCTTGCTTTGGCCTCGCCTCCCATTGTGTTTTCTGACCCTTTGGCCTCTCCCGCGCATCTCTCTGATTCGTATGCTCCGCCCTCCTCCTCCCGTTGCAAGAAGAGGGCTCATAAATCCACCATTGCTGCTGAGCCCGCCTTCCTCCCCCGCAAACTTAAAGCCCTCCCCATGCAGCCTGCTTCCAGCTCTAATTTAGATGACAATGATTTTGAACCAGCTACGGAGAAGCGACTCCCGGGGTTGAGCCATTCGAGCACCCCCTCGAAGAAAGATGACCACAATGTGATGGCATCTCTGGACAATCCATCCTTCTTGCAGGATATCACCTCTGCGGACTCACCAGAGGAGCGCCTCGGTCTTCCTCCTTCTCCGCATGAACCGTTTGAGGATGCGAACCAAGGCCTGGACACTCTGGATTATGGATATATCTGTCGCATTCTCGAAGAATCGCCTCCCCCCAGCGACTCGCATGAAGGTTATCCATAGAGTTCACTCTTCGAATTTCTCCGTTCACTGGTTTATTTTCTATCTTTGTTTAGCTCTGTTTATCTCTTTTTATACTGCTACTAAGGCTGGTTTCCCGCTATGGGCATCATGTTATGGTTGGATTTTCAAGGTTGGTTTCCCCTCTAGGGGCAGTCTAGTTTTGGACAGTAGCGTTTTGCCTATTCCCTGCGTCATGGATTCATCCATTTCCGAGGATGAGAATTGTAACTCTGGTTTGACTGCTTAATAGATATAGCTTTACTTAGAAAAAAAAAAAATTAGATAACCCCAAATTAATTTCTCATGAGGCAACATGATCTACATTATTTTAACATATGAGTTTGGATGATTCACATAATAATATTATTATGTATATCATATACTACTCTTATATGTAATATTCTCATCTAGAGTTAAACTTTCAAAAATACTTGTTTGGGTGTGATAAGGTTAAAATGGTAGATGTCTCTTTAAGAGTGAGATTTTCAAAAGGGGGGTATTTTCAAAAGGCAGGTTTTTTTTTCTAATATCTTAGCTTTTACTAAGTCATAAGTTATTAGTATCTCAAGCTTGCAAAATGTTGGATATACATTTGGGTCTAATCTCAAGAGGCACAACCCCTACCATAGTTGAAAATAATAATAATATTCAAACGCCAACCTACTCTTAGGGAGATTAACAACTAAAATGAAATCCCCAACGCCATGTAGTGTTTTACAAAAATATATAAAAATCCACAGCTAAAACAATGAGTTTCATTTGATCTAATAGCATATAGGATTGAGGTTCATCTAAAACCAGCATAGATCCATCATAAGTATAGATCTAATATGAGCCGAGAGGGATCAAATTTTTCCATGTACAAAAAATACAGTGTGTTATTTTTCATTGTTTAAATTGTATTTTTGAATGCTATATAGGGTATGTATAGGACCAAATATACATTTTAACCATAAAACTTAAGTTTTTCATGGTATTAAAACATTTTATTGATAACCAACATTGATTTTTTTTTTATACATCATTAAAATATTTCATTTTAACAAATTTTTCCTATATAGATATATATGAATTTGATATCAGCTTAAATTAGTTAACATAGATCTTGAAATAGTTTATTTATATCTACCGTTGAAACAATTTTGAAAATTATAAGATTTAAACATTTTAATCACACATTTTTTTACTTTTAATTACTTTATAGAATATTTTTTTTATTTTTTTATTAAAGGCGACATTATTTTTCTATTTAGATCATAATTTTTATTTTTATTTTAAAGGGGCACGTGTCAACTCAACGAATGGACGGATGGACAAACTTATCTTTATCAGTGGTTGTCATTGATGTCAACCCAAGCAGCACCAGGGGCTACCTCGATCTTGCATGGTAATTTTGACCAACAAAATTACTATATTATTGGTTAAGAATATTTTTTGATGGCTTTTACTTGTTGAGATGTTTTTGTTGGTATATGGAACGCCATTTAATTCTTCACGATTTGAGAGATATTCATGTTTGAAGTTTGTAACCCCAGTTAGTGGGCTAAAACCCCATGGGGTTGTGGCATGGGTCATTGAAAAGTCAATAATTAATAATTTTTAAGCTCCTAAAATCCCTCCCACGTTCACTTGTTGAAGCCCATCTCAACCTAAGCATTTATATAAATTGTGACCCTCATATCCTCCTTATGTATGGATTTCGCTACCTGAAATAGGTCATTGTGGCATTTTCGCTCTAACTTGCTTTCTACGAAGGTTCAGAAGCTGAAATTTTTATGAGGTGAAGAAAAAATCCTGAGGAAGCTCCTGTAAAAATTTTAGATCAAGGTGCTCAAAATTTTCGGAGATATGATCTATGGAAGTCAGTGTTTTTGCAGGCTCCTGAACTTCATCTCAAAGAAGTAAACTTGGGAAAATCGTCATAACTCTCTCGCTGAGTATCAGATTGGAATTATGTAAAATGTGGCAGATATTCCACGAACTATAGTTTTTTTTGTATCAATTTCAGAGCCGAATGAGGAAACAATGACACATGGCACGCCATACAAGTTCGCTCTATGGAACCAGTCCATAATTCGGTCATTGTGAGAGATTAGGCATAACTCTCCCTTGAAGAATCCAAATTTGGTCAGACCTGTGGCATTGGAAAGAATACTCGAAGGAATATTACAGAACCGAAAATCACATATTGGGGATATGAAATAATAGAGATACACCATATTCAATATCAAGCTCCTAGAAGGCAAGAAAAAGCTAAATCATGTGTTGTCAAGGGCTACAAAGGACCAAACTTTCTACAGAAGCAAAGCAAAGCAAGGTGCAGTAGAGGGTAGCATGACAAGAGCAAAAATCAAGGTGCAAAACAACAACAAGAAGTTCATCACATGAAGACTTCAAGTGGGCATCACTGCATACGGTCACTGTAAAGGTATCATTATACTAATTCATTGTAAATACATCATTGCAAAAATTGTACTAGTGTCTATCTGCCAAGAGTTGAAGAGGCAGTGTTGAGAGGTCTACGATCATCATTAGGTGGTCGTGTCATAGTTGGGGTTATGGTCTAGTGTGTCTTCTTCTTCTACATCATTCTATATCATTGTAAAGTGGACCATTTTCCCTGGTACGGAGTCCATTCTTCTTTTATTCTTCTATAGGGTGGTAGGGTGGTGCTAGGCTGGTGCATGAAGTCACCAATAGGTTCAAGCCTGTGAAAAATTCAGGGTGGTAGGGTGGTGCTAGGGTGAGTTGTAGCTCATTGGGTGTTGGGGCATCCGTTTAGTTGATTACTGAAGAATCTCGGGCATTGGAGCGTCCATCTAGTGGGAGTTGGAGAAAAAATGATTTTATATATTTTAGGAAGTTGGAGCTTTATTTTCAATTGGAGTTGAATATTAAAGAATTATTAGAAAAACATTCAGGTGGTTTTTGTCCCGGAGAGGGTTTCCACCTTAAAAATTGTGTGCATTTTTGTTCCTTTTGTTTACTTCTATCATTGTACAAACACTGATAATAATTGAAGATTAACTAATGCTATAATTGAAAGGAATACTGATTCACCCCCCTCTCTTTATTTCCAACAATTGGTTTCAGATCTTGGTTCCTTCAATAGAATTTTAACAGTTGGAAGGAGGTCATGGAGCATACCAAGAATGGTGTACCTATGTTCAATGAAAATAATTATGCACTTTGGAAAGGAAGAATGGAGGTCTATCTCTTGGTGCAAGGTTACGAAGTATGGGACACTATTCAAAATGGCTTTACACCAACCACGGATGAACAAGGTAAGAAGAATTTGGTAAATGATGCAAAAACAAAGAATATTATTATCAGTGGACTTATTGAATCTGCTTATCATAAGGTGTTGGGTTGTAAAAATGCCAAAAATGTATGGGACAAGCTTGAGAATATATATTCAGGTGATTCAAATGTCAAAGAAGCAAAGCTTCAAATCTCTAGAGAAAAAATTGAGCAACTCAGAATGAAAGAAGATGGCAACATTGTTGCATACTTCCAATACGTTGATGAAATAACCAACACTCTGGAAGGATCGGGAGAGCTAGTTGACGAGAAGATTATTATACGAAATATTCTTAGAACGTTACCAGGGAGATTCAAACCAAAGGTATCGGTCTTAGAATATAGTGCAAATATGGACAAACTCAGCAAAGAGGAATTACATAGAGTCTTCATAGCATATGAAATAAGATTTGATGAAGAAGAGGGTACTTCTCATCTAGAAACTACATTCGTTGCATCCAAGAAAACCAATAAGGACAAACAACCTTCAACTGAAAAGACATGCACCTGAAAGTGTGAAGAAAAGAGAGATGTTTAAGAAGGTCTTTCAGATGTAGAATATGTTTACTTTATGAGAAAACTAAAAATTGGTAAGGGAAAATTCAAAGGTAAATTTCCATTGATATGTTTTGGCTGTGGTGAGGTTGGGCATTTCTCAGCAAAATGTCCAAACAGAAGTGATGGCAACTCAAAAGGAAAGAAAGGATTTAATAAATTCAACAAGCAAGGAAAAATGAAAGGATCCAAAAGGAACTTTCTCTCTAAAGAAGATAGCTCATCATCCGATGAAGACAGTGACAACGAAGAAGAAGCCAATGAGAGAGTATTGTTTATGGCTAAACACAATAAACAAGAGGTATCAAACAATGAAGAAGAAGGGTTGACCATAGAAGAATTTTCTAAGGAGGCAATCAAGCTTATAAAAGAGCTCAAGGCTGAGAAGATCCATTCCAATACTCTTGAAGAATAAGTTCAAGGTCTCAAAATTGAAGTTGAAGAACACAAATGTATTGAAGAGTCACTTCAAAAGAAGTCGGAAGAAAGCAACTAAGAAATGGAAACATTAGAAGCTGAAGTAGTCTCGCTGTGTAAGGAAGTGAAGAAGAGAAAAATTGTCCAAAACTATGCCAGCAGCTCAAGGGCATTGGAAGAACTCATCAACAATCAACGATCTTAGAACGACAGAACTGGCCTCGGTTACAAAGAAGAAGAAGCGAGACCTTCTACAACAAAATACAATGAACCTATGAGATCTAACATGCATGTATACTTCATTGGACAAGATTCTCAAGAACATCCTTGGAATATGATTCCTCGACGAAGATTTCCATCTAGGTACCAACATATTTTTCATGGCTATTGTTATCCATGTGGAAAATTTGGTCATAAAGTTGTAGAATGTCGCACGTACCCTAGGAACAAATACAATTCTAGGAGATCTATCAAATATGAACCTCCTAGGGCTCAACGAAACATCAATAGATTTTAACATTTAAGAAATAATATGGAATGTTACAAATGTCAGAACTTTGGACACATAGCTAGAGATTGCACACTTGAAAATCCTCCAAAAGAATCTTCGAAGCCACAGAATGAACGAACATGGAAGAAGAAGAACACTGATAATTGTGCTCTCACTCTCAAGGCTCAAAAAAACAAAAATGTGTGGTATATTGATAGTGGTTTCTCAACGCATATGACTGGAGATAGAAAGAAATTTGTATTTCTGAAAGAGAAGAAGGATGGTACCATGTCCTTTGGAAATGATGGATCTTCAAATGTTATAGGATCAAGTACCATCACTCTTGGAAGCAAAGACGCTCTAGCCAAGAATGTTTTGTTGGTTGAAAACATGAATCACAATCTGCTTAGTGTTGGAATTTTTTTTTATCAAGGACACACAATACTATTCAACTCCACAAAATGTGAAATCAGGAAAGGCAGGTATGGTGAAATTGTGGCTACAACAAGTTGAGGTCCAAACGACATATATGTTCTCGATGAAGAAACTAAAGCATGTCTAATAGCTAAAGAGGATGATATAATATTTGGTAGCAATGATGATCGACTAAGTAAGAACTTTGCTACAAAGATGCAAAGTGGGTTTGAGATGTCTTTACTTGGTGAGTTGACATACTTCTTAGGGCTTCAAATATCTTAGCAAGAGAAAGAAATATTTATATGTCAAGCCAAGTACATCAAGGAACTGCTCAAGAAATTCAAAATGGAAGATTGCAAACCCATCCTTACTCCAATGGTAAAAGGTTTCAAATTAAGCAAACGAATCATCTAAGGATGTGGATCAAAGGTTGTACAGATCTATGATTGGTAGTCTTCTATATGTGACAGCCTCTCGGCCAGATGTTATGCAAGCAGTTGAGCAAGTAGCAAGATTCCAAGCAACACCAAAAGAATCACATATTATTGCCGTAAAAATAATTCTTCAATATCTAAAGGGAACAATAGAATATGGCTTGTGGTATCCCAAGGGTAACAATATCATTATTCAAGCCTTTACAGATGCAGATTGGGCAGGAAACGTTGATGATCGTAAGATTACTCGTGAAGCATTGGAATATCTTCGCCAGAAGCTTGGGATTCTTCCAAGTTCTCATTAGATTTTCCTTATTCAGAATACAAAGAGGGAGTGGAAGTGTGTACAGGTCCGTAGGATGGTTGTGTGTCATGGGGAGTTACACTTTTCCATTGATGTCAAAGTGGGAGAGAATGTTGTAGGAAGAGGTGTCATGATCATAGGGGGATTACTTGTGTTTCCATCAATGCCAAAGGGGGAGATTCTTGATCAGTGGTTGTCATTGATGTCAACCTAAGCAGCACCAGGGGCTACCCCGATCTTTCATGGTAATTTTGACCTACAAAATTACTATATTCTGGGTCAAGAATATTTTTTATGGCTTCTAATTGTCGAGATTTTTTTGTTGATATATGGCACGCCATGTAATTCTTCATGGTTTGAGAGATATTCGTGTTTGAAGTTTGTAACCCTAGTTAGTGGGCTAAAATCCCATGGGGTTGTAGCAAGGGCCATTGAAAAGTCAATAATTAATAATTTTTAAGCTCCTAAAATCCCTCCCACTTTCACTTGTTGAAGCCCCTCTCAACCTAAGCATTTATATAAATTGTGATCCTCATATCCTCCTTATGTAGGGATTTCTATACCTGAAATACGTAATCATGGAATTTTCGCTCTAAATTTTTTTATACGAAGGCTGAGAAGCTGAAATGTTTATGACGCGAAGCCGAAATTCTGAGGAAGCTCCTGTAAAAATTTCAGATCAAGGTGCGCAATATTTTTAGAGATATGATTTGTGGAAGTCCGTGTTTTTGCAGGCTCATGAACTTCATCTCAAAGAAGTGACCTTGGGAAAATCATCATAAATGTCTCTCTGATTATCAAATTTAAATTCTATAAAAAGTAGCAAATATTGCACAGACTGTAGTTTTTTTTGTATCAATTTCAGAGCCGAATGAAGAAACAATGACATGTGGCATGCCGTACAAGTTCACTCTACTGAACTAATCCATAATTAGGTCATTGTGAAATATTGGGCATAAATCTTACTTGAAGAATCCAAATTGGGTCATACTTGTGGCATTGGAAAGAATACTCAGAGGAATACTACAGAACCAAAAATCACATATTGGGGATCTGAAATAATAGAGATACACCATATTCAATATCAAGCTCCTAGAAGGAAAGAAAAAGCTAGATCATGTGTTGTTAAGGGCTGCAAAGGACCAGAGTTTCTAAGGAAGCAAAGCAACGCAAGGTGCAGCAGAGGGTAGCATGACAAGAGAAGAAATCAAGGTGCAAAACAACAACAAGAAGTTCATCACATGAATACTTCAAGTGGGCAGCATTGCATACAGTCACTGTAAAGGTATCATTATACTAAGTAATTGTAAACAAATCATTGAAAAAATTGTACTAGTGTCTATCTGCCAAGAGTTGAAGAGGCAGTGTCGAGAGGTCTAGGATCATCATTAGGTGGTCGTGTCATAGTTGGGGTTATGGTCTAGTGTGTCTTCTTCTTCTACATCATTCTATATCATTGTAAAGTGGACCATTTTCCCTGGTACGGGAGTCCATTCTTCTTTTATTCTTCTATAGGGTGGTAGGGTCGTGCTAGGCTGGTGCATGAAGTCACCAATAGGTTCAAGCCTATGAAAAAATCAGGGTGGTAGGGTGGTGCTAGGGTGAGTTGTAGATCATTGGGTGTTGGGGCATCCGTTTAGTTGACTACTGAAGAATCTCGGGCGTTGGAGCGTCCATCCAGTGGGAGCTGGAGAAAAAATGATTTTATATATTCTAGGAAGTTGGAGCTTTATTTTCAATTGGAGTTGAATATTAAAAAATTATTAGAAAAGCATTCAGGTGGTTTTTTTTCCCGGAGAGGGTTTCCACCTTAAAAACAATGTGCTTTTTTTTTCCTTTTATCTACTGCTATCATTGTACAAACACTGATAATAATTGAAGATTAACTAATGATCTAATTGAAAGGAATACGGATTCACCCCCCTCTCAGTATTTCCAACAACTTACACATCCCCTCATATTGGACTGTAGAATGAGCATCTCGGCTCAATAAAATAGAATTTTCATATCAACAAATTTAATACTTTCTAAAAAGTAAAATGAAATCTCCACATTCTATGAAAGTCCATATTAAAACTCTAAATGGATCATTATTTATTTGGTAGTTTAATTTCAAATTTTATAGAAATACCCTTGTTATCTTTCTAGTTTTCTGAAACTTCACTCTTAAGTGAACAAAGAATAGAAAGGACATAGTAGGCATCATGTTGTGACCCATATCCCTATCTAGCTACATTGAACTTCTTATGCGGTGTAACATTCCCTTTCTCTTATGCATTATGAGGGCCTTGTTCTTTTCGGATGCCATTTACGTTTACCTTTATCTTTATCTTTTCCTTTCCATCCTTGCTGAGATTCGTTCTTACGCTTTGACTGCTCATAATAGTTCTTCAATTTCCCAAAAACTTCTTCAAGTGAATGAGGCTCATCATACTCAATCCAATCCCTAGATGCTAATGGTAATCCACTGGAAAACCTCTGAAATTTTTCCTTTTCATCTTTAAGATAGGTACATACCTTAATAGCTCAAAGAACTTGGTCGTATACTCCTCATCTATCATCGATCCCATTTTAAGCTCAAAATTCCTTGGCTTTGTTGTCATAGTACCTTTTTAGCAAGTACTTCTTTCTGAAGGGTCTCTTGAATTCATGCCAACTCAACTCCTCTGTTGTGATGCCTCTGACTCTTTTTATGTCTTCCCACCAGATATCCACTTTTCCTTTGAGGCTGAAGATAGCTATTCTTTCCTTCATATTATTTTTATACTCATGCAGTTCAAAGAACTTATTCATTCCAAGTAGCCAAGACTCTACATTCTCAGGATTTTTCAACTCTCCATCAAAAGAAGGTGGCTTTGCCTTCTTAAACTCATCTGGAAAGTATTCCCTATCACTCCTCCTATAAGGGTGATAACGATGACAATCATAATGCCCCTTAGAACCAGAACTAGAATAGTACCTATGTTCGACACCTCTCCTATCCGGAGTATCCAAGAATATACCACCTTTGATCATGTTGTTTATATCTGACATGTGCCCACCATGGGACCTACTTCCATATGCCCCATTAGTCCCATCCTCTTATCCATAGTTGATCCAGAGTGGTCCTTGTCTCTGCAATTCTGAAAAAATTACTACATTGACCTTTACTTTTTTTTCCTGTGCCTACATGATATTGTCATTATCTTCTTTGCAACTCCTTATTTCTTCCTTCAAACTCCTCAATGTGTCTGCTAAGTCAGAAGAGTTCGCAACACCATGTTGCTTATTTGATTCATAGGGAGAATATTTGTATTCTACCATCTTGCTAGTCATCTTGATTTCTTCCTCCAAGGCATACTATGTTAGTTGAATCAAATCATAAACAAACCAACGCACCTCAATATAAGTCGGGGAGGATATCTTGTAGGCAGGACCAACCGGATTAACACAAGCTATATATATATATATATATATTCATTCAACTCAACATATAATCATCATTTCAACAATTATCCAGTTATCATGCATGTTCCACAACCATAACACCAACTAGAAACAATGCATGCATAATAACATAAGTGTGACATGCACGCATACACATTACATACAAACATTGACATGGATATCCAGTGCGTAACTGACATAAACTCATGATAAAAACATTAAAAAAAAACGCCCTTAACTTTCATATGACAACACCACTGCAACCATAACCAACAACATACATACACAGCCAGTGCATAGACCAAACACTAGAAAACCGTATAGGAAAAAGATATTAAAAATGTCAAACAGAAGGTACAGATGAATATTTTCAGAGAAGGAATACATTAGAGCACTCCAAAATTCAATTTTTCCTAAGGTTAAGGGACAATTTAGTGGACAATGCACTAGAAACAAATGGATTTTGCATGGCAGTGCAACTATTCATTCAATAGCCACACGGTCCTGAGGATGGTGAAATGTCACCATTCGTGACCACTCAACACACTTGGTTAGGAATATTATCCACTTAGTACTACCAAGGAAAGTCAACATGGAGCCACCTTGAGGCTTAAATGTAGCACACAAAGGAATCCCTCCTCCACTCTTGTGTCACTATCCACCTTGGGCCAAGAGAAGGGGGAGACATTCAAATAATGTCTATATAAACTGGCCTTTGGAAGAAGAATTGGAGACACATTGTTATGCTGGAAAAATTTCTTCATAGAAAAACAAGCTTGCATAGTCCAGCAACAGGGGGATTGGAGGAACTCATATGTTGGCCAACCAACATTTCAGTCCAAGAGAGAGAGTTCCACAATTTGATCTTGATCTACCTACCATCCTTTGAGAGAGGGAAGAGATGCTTGCAGGAATTTGAGGGAATGAGACCTCCTTGTTTTGGGTATTTGAGCTCCATATCTCAGAGGACCCTCTTCAAGTGTTTAGAATTTTCTATTTTTTACTACTAGCACCAAATAAAGGGAAAATTCTCCACTTGTGTTATTAGGTTGTTTTCTTCATCAAGATTTTGTATTTTGCATCTTGTGTTTTGTTTTGTTCTTAGTGTTGTGTGCTTAGTTTTCCATAAAACTTAGTTTAAATTATGTCAAATTTGTTCCTCTAACAATAGAAAATCATTTTTCTCTGTGACTTTGTGTAGGTAGTAGTCAGCTTGCTAAAGAAGTGTATTTCATACACCCTTGCCCCAAATACATAACCACAAGAATGACGACTCCATTGGATTCTTTCTTTTTGAGTTAATGGTTTTTGTTGCGGGTCCTTATTCCTTCTCAGTTTGCTGTAAACCACCCCTACATTCCCTCTGTATCTCCAATCACACTCAGCTAAAATTTTTCACAGTAGAGAGGGAATTTTTTCTTCATTTTGTCCGACAACACACTTTTTGCTCCGACAGACATGCGCTCCGCCCCTGTGGGAAGATAACTCGCATGACAGGTGTTAACACTGGAAAATCATACAAGAAAAAGACATTATAAATTTCAAGAAGAAGGTACAAATAAAGATCTACTGGGAATAAATATATTGAAAGAAAAATATTTGGATTATCCACAGTGTCATCAGAAAGTAGTCAACGTTTTGAATCCCAACTAGGATCCATTACAGGAGCTGAAAATTTTAACTTTTCCTAAGGTCAAACAGGAAAATTTATTGAACTTTGCATAGGAGGCACTGACCCTAGGTGATCATTGCGGCTTTTTCTTCGATAGCTGTGAAGATCATCGTGACTACTCCTCAGAGAGTCACGCGGTCTTGAGGATGCAGAAATTCACCATCCAGGACCACTAGGCACACATGGAGAAAAAGATTCTCAATCAAGCTAGCAGAGTACAACCGCCTTGGAGCCACCTTGAGGCTTTAGTGCAGCACACAAAGGAATCATACCCCCACTCTTGTGTCAACATCCATCTTGTAACAAGAGAGGTGTCAACATCTATCTTGTACCAAGAGAGGGAGGGAAAATCTGAAATTTTTCTATAAAAGCCAGCCATGGGAAGAGAAACATGAGAAAACATTGTTATGCTGGCCAAATTTCTCAGAATAAAACTAGATTTTGTTGTCCAATAGCAAGAGGAGTGGAAGGATTTAGTTGTTGGCCATCGAACACCTCAATCCAAGAGAGAATAGTTCACCATGTGTCCGTCGATCTACCATCCTTCGAGAGGGAAGAGAGGCTTTCTGAAAGATTGAGGGGAAGATACCCCCTTGTATTGGATATTGAAGCTTTGTAGCTCTAAGGATCCACTACAAGAGATTTAGCATTCTATCTTCTACTACTACCAACACCTAATAAAGGGAGAGAGATCTCCATTGTTGAGTTATTAGTGTGTTTTCTCTATTGAGATATTTTCTTGTACATGTTGTTTTGTTTTTTTTTATTTGTTTATGTAGCATGCTATGTTTCCATTTAACTAAGCTTATTGCATGTTGAACTTATTCCACTAACGTTTGACAAACCAATTCACCTGTGAATTTCTTGTAGGAAATCATCCTCCCTATTAAGCATAATGTATTTCATCCGCCCATGTGCCAAATACACTACCACAAGAATGGCGATTCCACTAGATTCTTTCTTTTGAGTTAATGGTTGTTGATGCAGGCCCTCTCTCCTGCTCAGAGTTGCTGCAAGACCACTCCTCCTTCCTATCAACACTTTTCAGTCACCCTCAGTGAGAAATTTGGCTTAGAGAAAGCAGATTTTTTTAGTATCTGCCATCCGCACGCATTCATTTGAGACAGACGTGCAGTCTTCGCGCCTGTGGGAAGATAAGCTGCGTGGTAGGAAGTAAGCCCAATTTTCACTTATTTTTCTCAGTTTTTGTAGTTGTAATGTGTTGGAAACCCATAATAAATTTTCCATCACTGTGTTCTGGTATTTCATGACTGGCTAGGACACTTATTTTCTAGAGTTTAGCCTAGCAACTAAGTTGTTTTATTTTTTGATTTTTTTAGTGTTGCAAATCACACATAGTTTAAGTAGGGGAAAGTAAGTGGCCTTGAATTCACATATGTTGTCCGAAAAAATGATTTTCTAAGTAAACGATACAGAGCACATAGATTAATTAGAAGAAAAGTAAGTGGCCCATACATCCACACATCTATAGCTAATTCTTGTTTTACAAATTTTGCCTTAGATTAGTTTAATTTTTCCATAAGGGATTAGGTCCAGGACCAAAATTTCGAAAATAAAGCAAGTAATATCTACAACACTTGCACCTCATGGTGAGCCTAGGTATGCATATGAACACTTTCTTAAGACAATTTTCCATCTCCCTATAGTGAAAAAATTAATCTAACTAGGCAAGGTGTAAGTGGCCCATAATCCGCACATCATTTATTTTTGCAAGGAACAATCACACATAACGTAATTAGACAAGGATTGTAAAGGATCATTGCATATCCATATCTCAGAATAATTGTGATTGTACACTTCAAATAACACATGAAGCATTGATAAGAATTAGACCAAAAGGCAACCAGTGTGTTGGGACCTTTGTCCGCTTCTTACAGTTACTTCACCAAGGCATACCCTAAGAAAATTTAGACTCTCTAAAAGTAATCACTAATCGAAATCACTAACTTCTCCTCACAGGGGCCAGAAAAAAAATTATAGTTTAGCTTAGGACCATCGGGGGTAGGCATCCAATAAGCCGTTGTGGTCATTCTATATTTTGAAATATATATGTTGAATTTTTAGGGAGCTTAAAATTCATCTATCCGCCCATAGAACAAATATCCGAGCGTTACTAGAGACCTGTTTCAAAGGGGGTTAAGCTGAAGCCTAGTGCATGCGGTACTTTTGGGGGCTGCCTGACCTATCTAGTGCTCGGTACTGGTAGCTTAATACTAAGAAGCTCAAGACTCAAATGCTCACGTGGGACGACGGTAATTTAGTGGCCAAATCTAGGGCATCCTTCTCTATATGTGATGGTGTAGGCAACACTAGATCCTCTTACCATTACCTTTATCGATTCTTCCGCTCCTGGAAGGCGTCGCGAGTTCTTTCAGGATGTTAGCCCCAGTACCCATCAGAAGATATCTTCACAAGGCCCAACTACATTTGAGAGTGTAAGGACGATTGGGTATATTTAGGCTTTTGAGTATCATATGAAAAACAACCAAACCATATTTTTTTCTTGCTTGATCACATAGAATTAATCTAAAGGAAAACTTACCTTTTTTTTTTGCTTTTTTTTTATGCATGTGGTCATATTTTCTTTGATAATAATCTTCCTTTTCTTAGTAAACCAAAAATATTTCCAAGATTAAGCTAGTCGATGCCATAATGGACCCAATGAGACCTCGTCGATCTAGGCATTTTTTGGACCCCCCCATTAGAGGGAGGAGTGCCAGGTATTTCGCCATTCAGGTGTCAAAGACGACACACCGCCACCACTATTGATTCATCCTTTATCGAGGTATCTATGATTGGAAACATCCAAGGGTCACCCAACACCTCAGCAGTGGAAACCCTAGTAGGGTCACCACACTCAACTCCTCCCACAACCCCTAGTGGGTAGAGGAGCGCTACTCCTCCAGGGAGTCAGCAGAATATTCAACAGGGTACACCACAGGGTAATATTACCCAAGCACCCCCAATAAACCATTACACTCAGATACCTATGTTTCCATAGTAAAAAATGGCTATCAATACTCAGTTACCTTTTTTAGTGTCACTAAACCTTCCAGATCTATCAAAGTTGGCCAATGACCCCATTGCGCATAGCCTTAATTGGCCTTCCATGCCCACGAATATCCCTTCGGAAATACCAAAATTCAAAGGGAATCAAGCAGAATACCCAGGAAATCATATTATGACTTTCCACATGTGGTGTTCGTCTAATAGTATCATTGATGATACTATTCGACTAAGATTGTTTTAATGTACCCTAACTGGGCTTGCGGCAAAATGGTATGTTGAGCAGCCTTTTGCTTCGTATGGAACCTTTAGCACCATCACTACCGTCATTAGGGGAATTTTGAGGTCTAAAATGGACCTCCTAAGGAAATTATAAAATAATAGTGGAAATAATAAAATAATATTTGATTACATCATCAAATTTTAGAGGGAAAAAAAGGAAAAACTATTTTTTCAACTCGTATTTTCAACTTATATCCATATGGGTTTACTCAAATTTCGAGAGGAAACACTCATTGGATGAAAAATTTGATTTCTCATCCAATGAGTACCCATGTTGCATACTTTCGATGGACCGTGCTACACAAAAAGTGAGAAGTACATGAAAAACGTGATTGCAAGCACATTTTTTCATGTATTTCTCATTTTTCGTGTAACAAGGTCCATCAAAAGTATGCAACATGGGTACACCTTGGATTAAGAATTAAATTTTTCATCCAACGAGTACTCCCGCTCAAAATTTGAGTAAAACTATAGGGAGATAAGTTGAAAATACGAGTTGAAAAAATAGTTTTATTATTTTATTATTTTTACTTTTTTACTCCAAAAATGGTGAATCATCCCCCGTGGTTGACATCATCATCTTGAATCCTATTGGTTCTTATAAAGTTTATTTTTGTTATACATATTTCTTAGGAGGCCTATTTTAGACCTCAAAATTCCCCTAATGGTTCCTTACTTATTTTCAGCTACTCATTCACCATGATTTGGGAATGGAACTGCTGACTCATTTTAAGCAAACACTAGCCATACATATATCCGACCATCTCCATGAATGGTGGCAACGTTGTCGTTTGTGCAATCGAAACTCGACAATGTATATTTTCTGGAATTTTTTTTGAAAACTCTCACAACATATATTTCAAAAGATGCGGTGACTCAGAAACCTACCTCTGAGGAGGACACCATTTGCAAATCACAACAAATCGAATGCATCTACACCCAGGCAGGATACATTTACAATGTCCTGCCTAACGCCCCACGCTTGAAAACTTATAGAGAGTTACCAGTCGTTTCGAATACTATAGATGGTTTTATCAGGTCATTGAATCAAGGTTACCTAGACACCAGTATTAAATACCTAGGATTTGCATACAATTCTACCCATAACGTAACACAACTTGGCTACCACCAAAGCCAATCTGCACCTTTGCAGAATATGATGAATAGAGTGACGCCATATCATCAAAAACTGGGAGGCTCGTACCCTCCCTCACAGGGGACCTAGTACTTAGCTAGGAACGTTGATGGAAGAGATCCCCCCCAGTAATCATACACAAACTAGGGACAAAGAAACCAATATTCTCATTTCCCCGCACAGAATCCATCACCGCAAAACAATGCGCCAGTGAACTTAGTGAAACCATCCCAAGCTCAACAACACCAGTCTTTTGACCAGGAGAACCGAAATAACCCTCCTAACACTATAAAAAAAAATATGAGTAATAAAAAAAAGGGAGAATCTGGACAAGGGGACAGTAACCAACAATGCCCCCCGTGATCTCAGCCTGGGGGAAAACCCGACTGAAATCAAGACTAGGAGCCAAAAAAAAACTCCTAGGGGCAGAACAAGAGGTCCAGTCTAAGGACAAATCATTCTTGTGCCATATGTGGTGAGTATGACCATTACACTCACCACTGTCCCGAACTCCCTGAACTGAAAAAACTTCAGGGTAACTGTGGGCAAGGGGGACCTACACAAAAAACTTCTGTAATGCAGGAGCCCTCCCCCCACCAAGGAGTGGTTAATACCCAGCAACAAAAATGACCCCAAAATGATACTCAGAGTGACATCCATGAAATTTACATGACTAGTGGAGAAATTTCCTCCAAACAGGAACAGGAAGTATGATGCCCCTCTGAAAAACAAACCATTAGGTAAGAGCACGAGTGTACCTACTGCACTACTGACCATATCCAAAGTACCTATATAACCCCTTCCGAAAATGGTCAAGGGGAAAACCAGACACATAGGACACCACTCAAAAGCTGCAAATAACTACAAGATAGTGGATGATTTAAAACAATCACCTGCTTCCATGTTAGCCTTAGAATTCCTACAATCATTCCAAAAACAACTGAAAGCCTTACTTTCTGCATTAGGTGAAATCAACCCTTCTGATTCACGCCTAATGGATTTTGACCTAGAAAAAGCAAGCCCCAGGCTTCCTTCTCTGGTTGCTTTCCAAATATCAGTGTCAATCCAAAACATCACCATACACTGATGCATTATTGACGAAGGAGCATCTACATGCATCATGTCCAAAACCATTTGGCAGAAGTTGGGATCACCTAAACTGAAACCATCCAACATCATGCTTAGAGCATACGACGGTCAACATTTAGCTCCTGTTGACCTATATCAGAATGGCCTTGTAAACCTAGCTGGAAAGATAGTTCTTATAGACATTGAAGTCTTGGACGCACAGCTAGACTACAATATACTCCTCTGGTGGAGTTATATGTATGCCATGACTGCAATATCATCCTTTGTCTTTCGAGTGATGATGTTCCCCCATGAAGATCAGATCATCACCATAGACTAGCTTACATACTATGATAAGAAACCCTTGACATCTCTCGATTTCATTCTACCTTACGTGGACACAACCATGGAATCGCTTACGCGGTACACGGAATTTTGCCCCGGCTAATTCAAACCATCATCGATCCTAGGAGATCCCCCTATCATACCAGAGGCAACCCCAGAAAGCATGGGGGCACCAGTGTGCATGATGGTATCATCAAACACCAAAAACAAATTAGATATGGAGACCATTAGTGCGGAAACCAAGACCACCAGCATGACATACTTACCCTACGCCATTTCGCAAACCCCATTTTTATATCCCCCAATTGGTTTTGTGTCTAAGCAGGTCTTGGAAACCATACCATTTCCAAACATGGATTTCTCAATACATCTGTGTTACTTGGTCCCCCCAGATAGGCTAGGAAGTCTTGACATCACTTCTACAGGGTTAACCCCTATCACTCCTCAGGAGGAAATAATGGTTAACGAAACAACTGTAGCAGTGCCAGCTAAAGCGACCAAGAAAAACACTAAAAAAGGGAAGCAAGTCAAAAACCCAAAAATACCTAGGGCATTGTAGCCTTGCACATTGTGTGATACTGTAGGCCATCCTGCTAACATTTTCCCAGAGTTAGATGAATTAAAACCTCTTCTACACTCCAAAAGAAATGTCACGACCTCAAGTTCCCATAAAAAGGAATAGGTCACGAAAACCCAAGGGAAATCATTGCACACCAATCATGCATGTGCCTTATGTGACTGTTATGGGCATTATACCCACCATTTCCCAGAGATGCCACGATATAGGGATGCCCTGCAAGCCCTAGAGAAATATTACCAATAGGAACCCTCAAATCCACCCATGCAAATGGACGAGGGAGAGCCTGGAACCATACTGTACCTATGAGAGGAGCCTACATCCTGCTTGTACATAGTCACTCCAATAGAACAAAGACAAAAAATAGAGGCCACTTAGCCGTCCCCAGTTTGCGCATTATGTGACAAGCCTGACCACTTAGTCACATAGTGTCCCGAATTAAGGGCGCTCAACCGTTGGTACCAAAACCCTCACATTGCCTAAAGCAACTTAGTTCGACATCAAAGACATACATGTCATATTTTCCTAAGAAACCATCATTTGCATCATTCTCCCCACATCCATCGGTTCTGGTCCATGTTGGATTTCATGCAATGATTCATCACTGAAAATTCTGACTTAGCCGACTCGGACACGGAATCCGCGAACAACGCTACCATTCGAAGGACAAAAACAATAAGGACCATATTATATGTGTCCAAGGAGAGTCAAACACCTGAACAACCACCTCCCCCCCTTTTCATTTCCCTCAATCTCCTCTCCAGTTCTGTGTACCCTGTGATGAAAGGAGATCACTTCATCGCTGACTGTGCAGCTCTAGAGTTGTTTCAAAGATGGTATCCAGTCAACCTCGTATACTACGATGGCTTATGATAAGTCTAGTATTGGTGTCGAGTGTGTTCAAGAAACCACTCAGCGCATTAATTTCCTTACATACTCCGATTCCACTCAAAATTAAATTGTTTATGCCAAGCCATAACACGCCTTGCCGCAACAAATGGATCAAATTCAGAATCTGTGGAGAGTTCGACAACTCAAGAAAATGTGGCAACTAGGTCCATTTTCGTAATGTGAGTAGAAAAACGACCAAAGGGGCACATTATCACCCCCAACCGCCCTCCACGGATAATACCAACCTACACATTATGCGACGTACATAACCACTTGGTCGCCCATTGCCTGGATCTAGGATCATTTCGAAAATGGTACCCAATCACTCCAACGGTCCAAAGGGAACAGAGTCGCAAGGAATGATAGTCTTGTCTAGTTTGTTAAGGCAACCATCAGACTCGAAACTGTACTTACATCTCCCAAGTACACCCTATGTTAGATACCATATGCTCATTAGATGCCCAATACCCAGATATAACTAGTCTAGAGCCAAGGAAACCTAACACAAGGCAAGCTGCCCTGAGGCAGCCTACCCCCCATCATTACCAAAATAGGAAGGCTAAGACAACCCATCGTCCTAACATACCCCAAAATAAACCAAGAACGACATGTGAACTGTGCGATTGAAACGACCACAGAGTCAATCAATGTAAGGAACTTAAGAAACTTACTAACAATCTTCGCATGGTCACCCCCATCCCATAGATAAATCACTCCAATCAAGAGAATATCACACACTTCTATTGAAGTATTTGCTCGTAATTCCACCATACTATGGATTTTGAATACCTCCCAAGGCTACGTGTGGCAAGGGCAAAGTTGTGTCTGAATTCCATAAAAAATTCATACCAACCAAAACCAAAGACTCGGAGTTGGAAAACATGCAATCATGCTTCGATGCTCGACCATCTCTGAGCATCTACTTCGGGCACAAATAGTGGTTTTGGTTCTCACACCATCTACTTCATAAGTACCTTGACACCATGCACCATTTGCATGAATCACAATCAAAAAATAGATTTGTTCCCTTTAATTAAAACATTTAGGCACCCATGCACTCAACATAGTTTCCAAAGCGAGGAAAGTGCAAGTACCCTTAGTATGCCACAAGAAGAGCATAAGCTTACTATCACACAAGCCACCACAATGTAAATTCCTCCACCATTCAATGACGATGACAAGCAACAACACATACGATTCATCTCATCATGCATAGGAACCATGAATCATGTTGTCTGCTCATCTGTCATTGGTGTCAAGACCGCTACAACTACAATAGTAGTTGTACCATCGATGATGCAAACTCAACCAGTCTACACCTTTTCGACCTCATCTGGTTCCAAAACATCAACTATGGAATCCTATTCATGTATGTCGACCAGATCTATTAGGACCAAACCAATTCCTCACATACTCACACATACCAATTCCCACCTAGGCATCTTGTTCCATTCAGACGGGGATATTCTGGAGGCCATGACGGAACCAGATTGTCTATCGAACTCAATGCATCACCGCTCATTTTTTCTCCCAAAAAAAAAAATTTCGGTCCTAACAACTCAAACACCCAAAAAATTTACACCATTGAATCTAAAGACTTCCTCCCATATCGGAAGGTTGACTAGTTCAAAAATCCCATCTCAGTGCCCGATGCATTTTAGGAAGGAAATATATCAAATATTTCACCAACCATTAACGTGAATATCTCAAGAAAACTAGGAAAAATTGAAGAAATATAACTGGGCCAACATGCTCCCCATAAGAGGTCATCGCTTCCAAAAACTTGCTAAAAGACTATAGAGACATATTCACATGGGATTATTCAAAAATGTCGGGGCTTAGCCCCACTATCGTAGAGCATCACATTGACACCTGGCCTGACATACCACCAGTTCACCAGAAACAACATCAATTTCACCCATCTAAGGTAGAAGATATCAAGCAAGAGATTTAAAAGCTTCACAAATCCAAGTTCATCTACCCAATCGCTTACACATCGTGGGTTTCCAACCCTGTTCTCGTACTAAAAAGATAGTGCACCATTCAAGTTTGCACCAAATTTCGTGATTTTAACAAAGCTTTTCCCAAGGACAACTACCATACCCCGTTTATCGACCAAGTCATTGATGCTTGTGTCGTTCACGAGGCCCTATCCTTTATGGATGGATTCTTAGGGTATAAACAAATTAAAATCTGACACAAAAATCGATACAAGACAAAATTCACTACCCCTTGTGGCCCATTTGCATAGCAATTTATGTCATTCGATATTAAATTCGCTGGAGCCACTTTCTAGCGGGCCATGAATTATATCTTCCATGACCTAGCTCACCTCATCCTAGCTTACTTGGATGACCTCACCATTCAATCCAAGAAATGAAGTGATCATTTGGAGGATGTACGATTGGTATTCCAAAGATGGCGACACTACAACCTACACTTGAACCCTCTCATGTGCATCTTCTACACCAATGCAGGTTGACTATTAGGATTTATCATATCCCAACAAGGGATTAGAGTGGACCCCCTCAAGGTCCAAGTAATCAAAGAGGTGCTACCACCAAAAACCCTCAAGTAACTCCAAAGCTTGCAAGGTAAATCCAATTTCCTGAGACGCTTTGTCCCAGATTATGCCACTTGTGAACAAGGATTCCTACACCTACTTTGGTGATATCCTGTTTAAGTGGGATGAACAATCTCAACAATCATTTGAGGCATTGAAAGATACACTATATTCATCCCCCTTAATTAGACCACTAAACTATGACAAATATTACACCCTATACCTGTCTGCATCAGAGAGCGCCATAACAGGGGTGTTAGTCCAAGATGGACCATATGGTAAAGAAAATGCAATCTATGATGTCAGTAAAAACTTATCTGGCCCC
Organism: Pinus albicaulis; assembly: GCA_034641835.2. Lineage (NCBI taxonomy): Eukaryota > Viridiplantae > Streptophyta > Pinopsida > Pinales > Pinaceae > Pinus > Pinus albicaulis. The sequence continues at coordinate 512,432,370 of CM076576.1, forward strand.
GCTTTGAGATATGAACCTAAAGAAAAAAATTCCCTAGCCCTTGTACACACAGTACAAAAACTTTGACATTACATCATCCTACAGACTACAACAGTAGTAGCAGCTATCAACCCCATGAGATGCTTGTTAACTCATTCTCTGATGAACCAAAAATATGCTTGATGGGTAGTCATACTGCAGGAATTATGCCTACAGTTTGGCTCCCGCAAGAGAAAAAAATCTTTAATCTTGTACGATTTCATCACTGACCTCCCAAGTCAGACTAAAGGTTCCCCAGTCAACGATTCACTACCAACTAAACATTTATTTGACGACGGGAAATCCTTGGTACGAAAATATCCTCTTATTTTTATGAACCCAAAATTTCAACCCAAAGCTCACTCGTGATGACCGAAGGCGCATATGCCATCAACTCCCTTGATACCTCCTCATGGGGGGTGTCCTTTACCGACGAGGTGTCGATACTATCCTACGCCGATGCCTCACACATGACCAAGATGAGAGATCCCTGAATGAATGTCACAGTGGGGCTTGCATTGGCCATCTCTTAGGGATGGCTACCGCACAAAAATTTCTGTAGGCAGGTTATTTTTGGCCCAAATTTTTTCAAGATTGCATTCAAGCAGTCAAAATATGTGAGCGATGTCAACGTTTCACCCACAAGGCAAGAGCAACTCCTTCTCCTGTGCACCCAGTCATCGTAGTCGATCCCTTCTACAAATAGGGAATTGACTTCATGACTTGCAACCCTTCATCGTCTGGAAACCACAAGTACATCATTGTAGCCATCGACTATTTTACCAAGTGGGCGGAAGCCATGCCCACGTATGACAACTCGGTAGAAACCACAACATAGTTTCTCTTCAACCATGCCATCGCACGATTTGGTGTGCCTAAGGAGTTAGTCTCCGACCACAGAAAGAATTTAGAAAACGAAATATTCCAGGAGCTATCCCGTCACCTAGGATTCACACATGAGTTTGCGTCACCATACTACCCCTAGTCCAATGGACAGGTAGAAGCTGTCAACAAAGTGCTTAAAAAAATGTTGCAGCATGTGGTCAACAAACATAAGACAAACTAGAACCATATGGTTTTTTCAACCATGTGGGCATATCACACAGTAGTTAAGACCTCAATAGGGTTCACACATTTCCAACTCGTGTATGGATTAGAAGCTGTGATTCCCATTGAACGTGAAATCCCTAATTTACACGCCACTATCGAACTCCTCTATTATACCACACCCTTAGAGAAACGATTGGTTCAGTTAGAACTCATCGATGAAAATCAATGAGAGTCACCCAACATAATGAGGCACATAAGAAATGGGTAAAAGCATCATTCAATCACAACATCACCCCTCACTCATTTACAGAGGGAGAGTTAGTCCTCTGCTACGATATTGCAAAAGAGGCCTTAGGACTCGAGTAGTTCGAAACATTATGGAAAGGTCCTTACATCATAAAAAATTTCCTCATCAAGGGAGCTTACATTCTGCCAGAGCCTAACGGTACATGCCTAGCTAACCCTATCAATGGGATGTACCTCAAAAAATTTCACCCATAAGGGCAGGAAGTCTCAGTCTTAGGGATAAGATGCATGTAGAATAATTTTTTGAGATGATCACAATCATCAAAGACTTGTTCTAAAAAATGCGCTGGTGTCACAGATGGATTGTCCCCCCATCCACTATTTTGGATTTGATGATAGAGCCTCGCGATGGTCGCAAAATATAGCAACAACCGCATGTGCCATATACTATCCTAACCGATCGCCATTATTCACCAACAGAGTATGCATTGGATCAATTACCAATAATCAGGTAGAATATGATGCAGTCATCTGGTTGTTGAGCGATGCCTCCAACCAAGGCATTCACCATATACATGTCTACCTTGATTCCCAAGTATTGGTTTCATAGTTAAACCAATATTTTGAAGTACTTGATTCACAACTATTTAGGAAGTATTTTCATGCACGATGATTAAGTCATATGTTTGATCATATTACATTCACACATATACTATGAAATCAAAACGAGACAGCTAATCTCATAGCTAATCACATCCTAGAATGGATTACATCTCGTCTAAACCATCATCCATATAAAAGAAAAAAACATGAAAACATAGGTATCCATCATAGGTACATAAAATCCATCAATAAAAAAACCATATACACATCATAAGAGCCACAAAAAATACACATCTCGCATATATATACCAAAAAATATGAGTCACAATGTACAAGGCATATCCCTAACCATAACACCACTCAAAAAATATATATCTACATGTCATAAAAACAGGGAATCATCCTCATAATGGGCGCTTTCCCCGACCATACAAAATCCCTAGGGCTAAGCTTCGCTAGGTGGATCCTCTAGATCCACGACTACACCCGGTGCTAGTACAGGTGCAACAGCTAAAACCGCAAGCGCCACATGGCATAATGTCGGGAAATGCATCCTCTCTCGAGCCATCAGTGCCTTGAGCCATGTGTCATCCAAGTCATCAACAAACCCCCAGGTTGGCATACCATGGGCCAACCTCTCTAGCTAACTCCATGAGTTGGCTAAATCTGCTACCTGAGCATACGCAGTCTGAACCCAAACCTCAGCAGCAGCTAGCTGCTCCTAGACCGTCGCTGCTCGAGCCTCAGTCACCTTGGCACGAGTAATAAGGGAAAATGTGTAGTCAATTTAATGTCTTAAATTTCTACCATAAATTATCGACCGAGGTTAGTAATTTGATGAAGTGTGGTGCACTATATATGCTTAGATAACCTTCTTTTCTTACTTCCTTATGTATGTTTTATATTTTTTTGGGGGTTTTGTATCTTATGCCTAAAGTTTTAAGAATTGAAACTGATCTAAGAAATGAAATCTTTAAATTCTAGTGAACAACCAAATCTAAATGAATTTTAATGATGAAAATTTATTCTTAAAGAAGGAAGAAAATGAAATGTTGTTTTTATTCTAAGAAAAGGAATTGAATTACAAATTTATTTTGATGAAATGAATGAAATATGAAATATAAAATAAGGAAGAAAAGGAAATTTTGATTAACTAATCTAAATTGCATAAAAATAAATAAAACTTTGAATGGTTAAAATGTTAGACTTATCTAGGCCGGAAAAACATCTATGAGAAGTATCTAACTGATTTAAAGAAGAACACTATTCTAAATCTAATTTCATTCAACTGACATGGATGAAACCATTTTCTATCTTATCCATTGAAAGCTTTAATTCTATGAAAACAGAGCATTTGATCTTTCTAAAACACAATTCTAATCTAACTCTGTCCTAGTTTTAAAGAATGTTTGAAAGATAAATTTAATCTAATTCTATTCCATGGGCTGAAAGCATAAATTCTATTGCTAAGAACTTGAATGACAGTGCTAATTGAAATCAAAAGAAAGCAAGAAATAACATAGTATCTATTGCACAAAACATGTTTAATTTTAAAACCTAAGGTTGATGTATGACCGAGTGCACCAATTTATCCAATTGGAAAATGACAGAGTCACATTCATGAGATGACTTAAGTGAGCATAAGATTACACAGTGAACTGTAAATGAAAATAACTAATTCATAAAGCATTCATGAAACTAATCTATAGAATAGTGAGCAATTTAAACTACAAATTGACAATAACCTGACTATGAAATAATGCGAATTTAACTATGAATTAACGAGAATAAAGCTACGAACCAACAGGAAATTGAGCTAAGGAATTGACAGAAATTAAACTAAAAAACAATTATAAGAAACCTCCTTTCCATGCAGGGGCCCTCTGCAACAGAATGAGTCTGAAATCTACTTAGACTATGTGTGCATGAGAGATCTGGAACTGATCTTCTTTATTAGAAAAACAGAGTTTCAAAGCGTACACCGAATTATCACAAAAAATAGACTATTTCCCAGTTTCAACAGACCAGTATTTATACAGGTTTTTGGATTTAACTATTTTAAGGTAATTTTGCCTATAGATAGAAAATACAACTATAATTATAAGTCTAATTAGAAGCAAATTATTCATGGCTATCTCTACATTTTCTACATAAGAGAAAATCGAGATTCTTTCGTCTATTGATCTCGTTCTTTGAATAATCTTTGACCGCAAGCATAGGCACAATTTCTTCTTGAATTAGAATAGGTAAGTGGGATATGATCCATGTGTGGATCATTCCAAAGATACCCATATGAATCGCTTCCTCATTTTCTTCTCAAAACCTATCAAACAGTAATGGTGGCTGCAAAAACAAAGGTTAGCTACAAAATTGCACGAATTCTGTAACTAATTACAGAAATTTATATAAATAATAAGAAACATTATAATGTAAAGTAGAGATCATCTAAATGAATTCTCTGATGTGGAATATGTCAATTACCACTGATTGAAGTCATGAGTTTGTGAAAAAGGAAGAAGAAATGATGGAAAAGGGTGTCAAATTAAGAACTGTTTTGAGGTTTAACATACCCCCACTAAGAGACTATTGCATGTCCTCATGCAATTCCCAAAATTGTGAGCCTTCACCTTCTACTGCATTTGTTGTAATACCTTTGCCAATAAATCCAACTTCCTCTTCTTTCCTTTCCTTGAAGTGATTTCCATTCTTGGTTTCTTCATGAGGAGTTTATACTTTAGGCTGATGACTTTCCTATTCAAAAAGATATTCCTTTTATTCAGTTTATTGTTCTTTTTATACCATAGCCCCAAATGTAAGATAGTGTTTTCACTGATGACCTTTTCCAAGTGATTATGTTCCTTCAAGGTTTCATTTTCTTGTTTAATGTGCCTATTCAGTATCTCTAGCTCATAGATTTCTTGCTTCAAAGTGTTCACTAGAGGTTCTTGTGGAATGATAGGCTGCTCTTCCACACTTGTATTTTATTCTGTACGTCTTTTCTCCAAGGACTCAATATAGTCATATATCTCCTGCTGTGCTGGGTCAATTTCTGGGGTCCTTCTACTCGGACTGTGTATAGGATTATGTATAGGAGAGTGTATACGACTGTGTGTAGGAGAGACAATAATAGGCGATGGTCCTTGGGGTTCTTCATCTAAATTAACAAACTCTGCTTCCTATGGAGGTGCCCTCTTCAATGGTTTATGAAGTCTAGAGCTTCTTCATGGCTATAAAGGGCTTAAAATTTCTGAACTTGTAACTTTTCCCTTTTCCTTTACATTACCTCTCTTTTTTACTCCACTCTGTTTCTTATTATTCATTAACTCTGCAATGGTGAGTTCTTCTTCTTCTTACTATGGTTGAGGTGAGGATTTTCCTTTGATGCAGGTATCAACCTTTATCCTCCTACTTCTTTTAGTTTTGTCATCCTTAGGTTGTTTTGGTGCTTCGTCTTGAAAGTGATTTCTGATTAGGAAACTTTCCCAGGAGTCTCCTATACTCTTTATATGGAATTCAATGAGTATCTTTATCAGTCCATGATGATGCATGGTATTGTCTTTGGATTGGACTCTTTTCTGCACATTTTCTGAAATTTTATTTAGAATGTTCAGTAGGAATTATGGGAGGTTTATTTCTCTGTCCTCCAAGAAATTGATTAACAATCAGGCATGGTAGACAAACATACAAATGAATCTACCCTTGCAAGTAGATTTTTTTTGTCAAATTAACAACATATTTCTCCATTTTTTTTTAGTGTCGTACTTGGAATTTCCTTCTTAAAAATAGTAGTGTCCATACCTGGATACTTCAGAAAAAATTTCCATTCTTCGCCATGCATTTACTTGTTCTTGAACCATCTCTCGCCCGTTTTCAGAAGTTCCATGGCTTCAGCTATGAAGGCTTATGTCACTGAAAATTTTATCTCCCCAATTTTGACCTCTGTCTAGTTGAAATTTCTTGCAAAGGACTTGGTGACCTCCTTATGGAACCCATCGAAATTCTCTATGAACTATATCCATTGCACCTTCTACAACATTTACTTCATCTGAGGATAACCTTCCATGAATTTCGCTCCCACAAGTTCGGTTCTCACTATTAGACCCATGTATCTATCGAAAGGAGTTTCACCTTCAGAAATATTCTTCTTTGATCATGTGGATTGAGGGTTTGGCTCTAAGTTAAGGGTGTCGAGATTTTGTAGAGATTTGTAGGTAAAATAGATATTCGACGAGGGTTTAGGAATGTGGATGAGTGGGTTACGGAAATGAGATATGACCATTAATCATTAATGGATGAAATTGATCTTGATTATTATGGGATATGATACGGATGCAATGGTCAGATTATGGAATTGTGATGTGAATCCGAATACAATCAGTTCTAATGATGACAATTTGAGGTGGCAGCATATGATCATCTAAATTATATACACTAATTTTTTGGAACTTATTATTTAAACAAAATTTGTAACATACCTTGGAACTAACCTTTGTTGATTTGATTTTTGTGTTGATTCCTTAGGTGTCTTTTTAGCATGATCTTCAATGGAGTCTTCAATTGATTCTGTTCAGTATGTTCTGCTTCAATAGGCTGTAAAAATGTAACAAAGCTACAGAATGTAATGGCAGTTGCAGATTCTTCTGAGAGCTACAGAAATGTAACAATTATGTAGCTACATATTTTATTACTTTAGAAAAAGAAACGGAACAAAGAACTTTGGATTTTTAGAATGGGAGAAAATATAAGATGTCAGGACTCTGATTTTCACCTAGTATTTTTTGTATAAGGATGCCAATCATTTATTGGTTTTCATACTTATACAATATATATAATTTTTTTTCTCTCTTTTTTTTAGATGTGAAAAGTAAAAAGAAGACTAAGTTGGGGAAGAAGAAATATTCTTCTTCAACAACTTCATATCAACATTGTCTTGAAATTTTTTGATAAATTCCTCCGTTGTAATTGGCTTATGATAGACTTTTAATTGATTTCCATTCATAAGAAGAGGTACATTTTCTTCATCAGTTGTCCTTATCCTGACTGCCCCATTGTCGAAGAATTTTTAGATCTCATAAGGCCCAAGCCAATGAGTCTGAAATTTTCCTTGGAAGTCTTTGAACTTTGAATCGAACAAAAGTGCCCAATCTCCTGCTTGAAATTTTCTATCTTTTATGTACTTATCATGCCATCTGGACCTTTGTTGCTGGATTAGGCTAGTTCTTTGAACTGCATCTTGCCTGATCTCATCAAGCTCATTAAGTTGTTCCATTCTATGCTTTTGGGCTTCTGATAAATCAAGTCCCAATCTGACTGCTATCTTGAAGGTTTTGATCTGAAATTATATTGGAAACAAGACTTGCTTCCCATAAAAAAGCTCATAGGGAGTATGTAATTTTGTATTCCTCCATGTAGTCTGGTAGGCCCATAAGGCTTCAGGAAGCCTATCTGCCCAATCCTTCCTATGTAGATGTACATTCTTTGTGAGGATTGCATCGATCACTTTATTTGTTGACTCTACTTGTCCATTTTCTTGTGGATGATATGGAGTAGAATTTCTATGTTTGACCTTATATTCATCCATAATCTTTTGCGCCACCCTAGATGTAAAATGACATCCCTGATCTGTCACAATTTCCCTTAGAAAAACACAACAAGTGAAAATATCCTCAAAGAGAAATGAAACTATAACATTTTCATTAGGAAAAGAAAGTGCTTTAGCCTCTACCCATTTAGTGACATAATCAACGCAAACCAGAATGTAACTATTTTTTTTTATGGTGGATTGATTGGTCCAACAAATTCTAGGGCCCACTTCTCAAAGGGTTCAATGAGTACCTGAGGTTCTAAGGGAATTTCATTTGTAGGAACAAGTTTCCCCATTCTTTGACAGTTGTCACACCTTTTGACATACTCCTTGGCATATTTAAAGATGGATGGCCAATAATATCCCAAATGAAGGATTTTATAGGCAGACCTCTTATTAGCAAAGTGTCCACCACAAGGTTCATCATAGCATGCTTTCAAAATTTCAGGCATTTCATCTTCTCGGACACATCTTCTGATGATGAGATCTAGACTTGCTTTATACAATTCGTCATTAACCCATGAGAATAATGCACTTCTTTGAATTATTTTTCTTTTTCCTCTAGGAAACAAGTATGATGGTAATTTTCCTGTAGCTAAGTAATAAATATCTAAAAACCATGGATATTTAGTAGATATTGCAAAGAGATATTCATTAGGAAAATTATCCTCTACTGGAGTATCATTATTGTTGTTTTGAATTCTCGACAAGAAATCAGCAACTATGTTTTTTTTTCCAGGTCGGTCTAGAATGGAGATGTTAAATTATTGCAGGAGTAATAACCATCTTGTGATTATGCTATTAGTGATAGATTTATTCATTAAATACTTAATTGTAGAATGGTCTGTGTGAATAAAGGTTTCATAGTCAGTGTTGTAGTGTCTGCTCTTTTTCAGCTACAATGTAATTTAACTAAGCAGGAGTCAAATTTTTACTTGTGTAATAGATGGCATAGGGGATCAAATCGTTTTGTCCTAATATAGCTCCCAGAGCTGTATCTGAAGCATTTGTTGAAATATGAAAAGGTAATTTCCAATTTTGTCCTCTTAAGATGGGTGCTTCAGATATTTTTTATTTAAAGTTTCAAATGCCAACTGGAAATCAGGATTCCAACTAAATTCACAATCTTTGGTAAGCAGTTTGAAGAGTGGAGATGAAATTTTAGTGAAGTTTTCTATAAATCTTATATAGTACCTTGTAAAACCTAGAAAACTTCTAACATCCTTTTGACAACTTGGAATTGATAATTTGGAGATGACTTCAACTTTGGATGAGTCTACTTTAATCCCATCCCTTGAAGTGTGATGTCCTAAAACAATTACTTCAGTAAACATCATAACGAATTTTTTATGATTTAATGAAAGATTTTCCTCTTTGCATCTTTTAAGAACCTCTTCCAAGTTTTCAAGAGAATCTTCAAAAAAATTTCCATAAACTGTAAAATCATCCATATATACTTCCACACAATCATGTATTAGATCGGAGAAAATTCCTAATACGGCCCTTTGGAATGTTGCAGGTGCATTGCACAATCCAAAAGGAAGTACTCAGTAAGCATAGGTTCCCCATGGATAGGTGAATGTGGTTTTGTCTTGGGCTTCAAGTGCTACTTGAATTTGATTGTAACCACTAAAACCATCCAAGAATGAGAAATACTTCTTACCTGCTAATGTATCCAATACTTGATCTACGAAAGGTAATGGGAAATGATCTTTTAGAGTAGCCTTATTAAATTCTTAATAATCAATGCATACCCTCCATTTACCATTGTTTTTAGGTACAATCACTAAGGGAGAAACCCATTGACTATCTAAAATAGGATAGATGAAGTTTACATTCAGCAAATTTTTCAATTCTTCTTTCATAATTTCCCTAAAATTTGGATTCGTCCCTCTTTGAGGTTGTCTGATAGGCCTAGAATTTTCCTCAATGTAGATATGATGTATACAAGTCTCAGTATTAATTCCATTTGATATCACAATATTGCACCTAACAAGCTGCTAATCAGACAATCTCATGTAACTGTTTCAAACCAATCTTGTGACTGAAGCTTAGCCTCTTCAGTCTGAGAGGGCTCTCTCAAAGGGTTCATGATATTGAATAAATATGTATTTAGATGGCTAACTCTACTTCTTGTGATGAGTATAGGTTGAAAATAGTATCATTCTGCAAACATAGGGCTTATGGAGTCAAAAATTTCATTGATTTAGTAGTAAGTTCACTTGACATGGAACATAGAGTTTTTAGAAGAAGTACACACACATGAAATAGGAAATCACACAGTCAATTCATCTATAAAGGAAGTCAGAGCATTACATGAAGGAATTCCGAGTCTTAAAGATGAAAACCATTGAAAATAGTACACATCAAAGATATAGATAAGATAGGCACTAAAAACTCAATCAGAATCTCAGGTTGGTCAAGAAACAAGTCTCTGTATTACTGAAAACAGTCAATTTACATAAAGGTATCGTATTGCCAAAAAATCTCCAACCCTTGACAAATTCGACTCTCTACCCTTTAATATACTTGTTACATCATGAGATGATCTGCCTCCTGGATAGATTCATTGAATTTTTTCCTAATGGCACCTTGCATAACCATAAAACATCTATTTAATGATAAAATGACAACTATCCTACTTGACAATCCTTTTCCTAATAGGACTCAAACTGTTCATTATTACATTAACAACCTTATCTCCTAAAAGAAATTACATCTTGAAAAATATGCTTTCACATGTTCAAATAGGGTGTGATGGGACTCATCACTACATGACATTTTAATTGACCTCCTCTAAAACTGGAAATAAACCCTGTTTTTTAGGAAAACTGGTCTTCATCTTCAACGAATGGTTTGGCTGGTAGTTTGTCTTAATTTCGTGGTCTTTAAGTCTTGAATAAATGTTGTCATGGTCCTTTAACACTTTTATAGTATCCAGTTGTCCAAAAATACCCAAGAACCTGCTTATAAAGCTCCAAAACAGTACGCTACGAAAGTAAGACAGTTTCGTAGCGTACTTTTGTTGCGCTTCAGAAATGCCTTTTTCCATCAATATTTTTGGTTCTTTCCTCCTACTTGATGTTAATTATACCTTAATGCATCTTCCATACCATTTTCATCTCTTGAGAGCTCCAAAAACTAGTTCAAAATGAAAAAAGGAAAGCTACAGTAGTTTTGTAGCATTTTTTTGTTCTTCAAGCCCAGGCACGCTATGAAACTGCTGAAAGTAGTCAAAATTTTAGAATTTTGTGTAGCTTCAAAAATATACCTTTTAAGTGCAAAAAATCAGTTTTTAACATGCCATTAGTATTCAAAACCATAAACCATATCACACTATGATTCTTGAAGGGTTTATTTCTCATTGATGATGAGTTGAGCAATTGGCTGCTCAACTACTGTCATTTTAAGGCCCTTTTTATCCAACTCCTCATGGATTAGTTCAAGCTGTTCCTGGAGGTCCTGAACCTGATATTTCAACTTTATGTTGGTGGATTTCAAATGTGTGTTCATTTTCCTGACATGTTTGACCTCTTTCCTCAATGGAATGGTCCATTTGATAAGCTGTTGTGTATTATCTAGAGTCTTGGAAACACTGTCAACCTGCTCTTCCCAATTTTCCTTCATCTTTCCAAACTGAACCTTCTCTACATTGTGTTTCCTTTTTTCTTTCTTCATAACAACAATTCCATGATTGCCAACTTCAATTGTTCTTCAAGGGGTTGAAACTCTGTTTTTTCCATCACTTTCTATTTTCCTTTCTTTGATTTGCTAACTGTATCTTTCTCTGTAGGTGATGAAAGGTCAATCATGTCTTGTGGTGGCTAGATTGTGTCAGTAGGTAGATGAACCTATTTACTGCTCTCTAATAGCTTTCTAGCATGCCTTGTCATAGGATTTCTTGCTTGAAACATAAAACCTGCATCTCTCCTTCAAATTCTAATTTCTTTGCAGATTTGGCCTTTTTAAGATTTTGTCAACTTTCCTCTATGTCCTCAGCTTAGATTATAGGAGTTTCTTCTATGTCAATGGCATGTAATATGTCTTCTCGATTTCATTTAGCTACTAATCTGTCTTCTACAACCATTGTTTTCTCTTCTAAGGCCATTGTTTGGCTCCTTGTCATCCTTTTGGTTCCTTGTTTACTTACAACTTGTTTTTGTTTTTCAGGTTTGACCATTTTTTACTTCTGTTTTGCAGGTGGGACATTTGGTGTATCAAAAATTTGCAATTGCTTTGTTTCCATCATGATTGGTTAACTTGGTTCTACTCTTGCTATTTCACTTGGTTCTACCACCAATGGTTGTTGGCCGGATAAATCGTTCTTGCGGACAAGACCGATCTCCCTAGTACTAAAAGTATCTAGCAACAAACAGCCAAACAGACTAATATTTCTCTAAGCATGTAAGGTTTACAAAAAGCTCTATAGAGGTGTAAAAGACTTACCATATTTCCAGCGCTTGTTTGAAGTCGTTGTTGTCCCTCGTGCACTTGAAGGAGTTTTCCTCGTAAACCTGCAGTCACAAACAAGAAAAATATTACATAGCACTTGTATAGAAATCATCATAAACCATGCTTATCATAGTGATCAAGGAATGTATGAAATAAACCATGAACATACATCTTATTGATAAAAATGAGTATGTTTGTATTAATCTCAAAAGAAGGAAAACCTTACAACCTGAGCCTTGATGTTGCACAGGCCTTCCCGGGGTCCGAAGCAGGAGTCTCCTCTACTTTGATAAGCTCTGTACTCCTCCAACCAAGAAAAATAGAGGTATGTAATCTCTCCTCACAAAAGTCTTAGTTAACTGAGTCTAAATCTCAACAGCACTTAACCTCAAATATTCTCAAGCTCCAACTCTAATTCTCAATCTCCAAAATCTAACCATTTGAGGCTACCCAATGCCTCCTTTTATAGAGCAGATGAGGTTAGGATTCCACCTTTGAAGGGATAGAATCCTCCTTCAAAGGGATATACTCCTCACATCAAGGGATTATTTCCTTAAGGTGAGGGATACATGCACCTTATCAAAGCGTACTCATCCCCAAAAATTCTCATCTAGAACCTTCTAGAATTGACCTCAAACCACTTTTTTGACTTTAATTTCTTTCCCTTTTTACTTTGAGGAGGGTACGCAGGCATTGCAAAGGAAAAATGCATTCTAGAACGCATGTAAGCAGTGTATTACCTGCGTACCCAAGCTAGGAACGTAGGCAGGCCTCATGTTACCTGCGTACCCAAAGTTTCAGAGATTTTTAGGGTTTTCCTCCTGTTTCAGAGCTTGACATGAGGAGTAAAGGTTGTAAGACTTGCAGAGGAGGTATGTATGAGTGTTAATGAGCTCATACAGTTAGCAGAATGTCAAGGTGACAATTTTTAGTGTAACAATGGTTCACTCTGTTTTGCTACTAAGGGTGATGAAATTCTCCTAGGTTTAGGAGTTCTTGAAGGAGTAAGAGAATCCAAATCAAAACCACTAACAAAAAAAAATGAAGAAAAGTCTCCATCTAATCTTTGGATTTCAACTAAAGCCAGCAGTTTCATTAAACCATGATGAAACAATGAAGTTTCACTCCCTTCAGATTTTTCTTGGACCTTATCTGCCATTTTTGACAAACTTCTATGTAAATAGAAAGGCAGATCAAGGGAAATCTTACCAGTAAAGTGTAGGAGTAGCTTGAAATGATATGAGTATACTTTATGGTATCTCCCTTCACAGGTAAAATACTTTTGGATGATGAGCAACAATTTTGAGTATTTTTCCTTCATGCAGTTCCTTGGAATGGCATTAGTGAGATCCATTTTAATGTTTTCAGGATTCATAAACTCTTTGCACTGCTCCATGTTGAACTTGAAACCTTTGAACCACTTTTCTTGTCCTCTTGGAATCCTTGTAGCTACTACAATAACCTCTAGTGTGATGGAAAGAATAAGCATTCCTACTTTAGTGGCTATTCCAATGAAATTTAAAGCAAACTCTTTGGAAACCTGTACATGGCAGCCTTGTAATATTTCACAAAACTATAAGCAACATGTCCTTCTGAAGACTTCCACAACTGTTGGGTCTTCATTGATCATATTCCTAGCTGCTGGTTCATATCTCAAACATTGTCCACCCTTATTTTTCCTTCTTTTTTTTGCCATGGTTTCTTTAATGTCTTCTCAGCCTCGCTTGATAATTTGCAACCTCGCTTGATAGTTTACTCAACCTCGCTTGATAAACCTTTAAAAACACCAGCCACATCTTTGGCTCAATGCAATAGCTCTCTAGAGCTTGATATCACACAAAGAAGGAATGAGAAATAAGAAATGATTGAATTAGGAAATATTTTGAAGTTTGATGTCTTCTCATGACACAATGATGACTCATACATGCCTAAAATGGTGATGATGACTTCATACCTGACCATGTACCTTGATCTTATCCCTCAATGACTCAAATGGTATCTAAATTACCCTTTCCCAACGATATTTTGACACCTAATAGCTAATTTGACAAGACAGACAGGAAACCACACTTTCGTAGCATGTTTACTGCAAATCTAGGTGTTTTTGATACAAAATTATCAGCAATTTCGTAGCTAAAAGTGATATTTCTCAGTGTATTTCGCTACGAAACTGTGGTTTCTTGGCTAAAATGACCATTTCGGTACAAAAACCTTGGGAATTGAAATATTTCAGAAAATGATGACTGATGAGACATGATGTGACCTATATGGAGGTGATTTTGAAACGAAATGAGGGTGGTCTTGAAACTTAGGATAGGTTAAATATGAAAAAATGAAATTTCCTATGCCAATTTGTAAAAGGTTTAAGGAGTTCTTACCTTTTTGAGGAGTGAACTTTATGACCATGTCAAGTAATGACTCACAAAATTATGAGTGATAACACCCTTCATGTCAATGTACTCCCATGCATATGCAGAAGAATGTTTTTGCAATGTTTTGATTAACCCTTCTTGTTGGAATTTCTCCAAGTTTTTGTTTATATTTAAATATTTTCTTGGAAAGATTTAAACTATATAGTTACCAAATTCTTCCATAAAATATAAAGACATCTGTCTAGATGACAAGTATTAAATATTGCATTGTTCTTGAAAACTATGCTCATCTTCACATTGTGAAGATGTTTCAAAGTTTTCTATTGAATTTAAAATTTGACTTTCTTCACTAATATGAGAAATAGTAAAGAGAGGTTGTATATCATTGTCATCATCCATCCATTCTTCATTTTATACTTTTGTGATTTTTTTTGCTAGGGGATATAGAGTGAATTTCTTTTTTGATTTATCATAAGAAATAAACATATCACCATATCTACAACTAATGAAAGCATCGGTTGTAGCTAACCAAGGTATTCCTAAAATTAATGGATGTCCCCCTAGGTTGTTCTCGGGAGTTAATATCATGAAGTCAACTGGATATTCCCAAGAGTCTAAGGACACATATATGTCTTCTAATACACCATCTGGCTTGATTACTGATTTTTCTGCTAATTGCAGTAATGTTGGTGTATACAAAAGGTTTGGAAGCCTTTGTTGTTCCTTGGTTTGCTTAATCATGATGTTGATGGCTGCTCCTAAATCAATTAATGTATTTTAAATCTCAATACCATTGATATTTATTTTTACAACTGTACTTCCTGGGCCCAAATATTTTTGTATGGCTATTTTTCCCATCATAATGTCAGCAATTTTTCCTACTAACTGAATCCTTTTTATTTCTTTTGTTTTTCTTCCTGATTTTTTCATGCTCAACTCTCTTATTGTTTTAGCTAGAATAGGAATCTCTTTAATGGCCTGTAACAAATGTATTTTGATACAGACATATTTTAATTCATCTATAAAATCATAGTTAGTAAACACAATTGTTTTTCTATCCCTCTATTGATTTGTAATCTTTCAGGAAAAGGAGGGTTAGAAATAGATATTGAAGGTTGCTCTATGATAGGAATTGAGTTTATTGGGTCATTTTGTTTTTCATTTTCAGAATTTTTATTCTGTTGAAGGGATGTCCCTTCTCCATAATTTTTATTTTGTTGTAGAGAAAATTCTTCATCAAGATCATTTTTTTCTTGAATAACAACATAAGGCTTTTTCTTTTCTAATATTCTACTAGGTCTAAGTTGGACATTGTTAATATCTAGTGAAGTAATAATATAAGCTGGAAATTTTTTTCCTTCTATGATATAAGCAGTTTGAGCATTTTTATTATTTGGGTTTGGTAATGGTTGGGCAAGTAGTTGATTTGTTCTTTGTGGAAATGGTAATGAGAGTTGTGGGTTATGATTTTAGAGTTGGGGTGGTTGATTTTGTTGTGGAAAATGTTGGGGAGGATAGTTTGGATAGAATTGTGGATACTGGTGCCTACTTAGAGTATCTTCCATAAGGATTTTTCATCCCTTGTGTCCAAGGTTGAGGCTAGGACCAAGGTTGCTGCCATGATGAACTACAATTGTTTAGTGGGGCCTGATTATACATTTTATTATTAAAACCTTGAGTTTATGACCCCTTCCATGGTATTCTATAGACAAAACAAAGAGGATCTACTGGAGATGGAGCTACTGCAAATGGAGCTACTTCTTCTTGAAAAACAACCTTAAGACCTGGTATAGAGGGACATCTTTTTGTTTCATTATTTTCTCCACAAATAACAAAGGTCTCTATGACTTTTTCATCAAGAGGCCGTTCTCTTAAAGCAATTTTATTCCTGAATTTAGGACAGAAAATAGTTAAGGCATCAGTTTCAGCTTTCTTCTTATTTTGTAATTTCAGGGTGTCTATTTATTCATCGAGACTCCCTAAGATATCTTTTTTGAATTAATCAAGAATATTTCCAATTTTTGTCCTACTTACTGTTCCAGTTGCAAATTTATTTACTCTAGAGAGAATAGGACCTCTTGTATTTTTCCCAGTTTTTTATTTTCCTCTTGAGAGATGAATTCATAATTCAACAATTTTAGGTAATGGTAATTGAGATATATCTCATTTTCCCATCATGTTAAGAATATCTATCCATTCATCTCTGATGGCTTTCAACAAGAGAGATTTTAAAGTATCTTGATCTAAGTGTTCCATTTTGGCTCTTTTTATATTGTACTTGAATCTCTCAATTAAATCTTCCAAGTTTTCATCCTCTCTTTCCATAATTTTAAATACTTCATCCTCCCTATTAATAGGTGTGAAATAATCTAGATATCTTTGTAAAAATTCACTTTTCATCTCATCCCATGTCCTAATAGATTGTGTTATCATGAACCATTTTAAAGCTTCACCCTTGAGTGTTGAAAAATAGTTTCAATTTTTGAGAGTCTTGTAAGTAGTCATAGGATCTACATAAAACCTCAAATTAAATTAAAAATGTTTCAGGATCTTCACTCCTTAATCCATGGAAATTGGGAAGGACAGAAGGTGAAATATTTTTTATTGTAAAATTTGTATCCTCATAAACTATGGGAAATCCAACAGAGTTAGGATCTCCTCTGCCTCTACCTCGTCCTCCATCTCTTCCTCCACCTCTCCTTCCTCCTCTTAAGGAATCTCCATTCATAACTTCTCCTCCTCCTTATTCTTCTGCAATTGTAGATTTCTCAAAGCTAATGTAAGGTTCTAACTGTAGAGTTTTTTCTTCTTCCTGTGGTTCTTCTATCAATGGGATATTGAAGAAAGTTTCTTCTTCTTCCTCACTAGGGATTTCTAAATCTTGAGCTAGAATATGTTCTCCTGTTGATCCAGGTAAATTTCATTACCCTTTTAACCAAGACCTTTTACTTCGGTTGATGTGTTAGAATTGCATTTAATCAAAGCGTTAATGAACATAAATGAAAATTTACATGTTGTAAAGAAGAGGAACATAAAAAGCATTAGCAACACAAGAGATTCATAATGAAGTTAATCCAGGAGGGACTACGTCTTCGAGCCTCAGTGTCAAGACGGTGTAGGCTGCTGCATTAAGTGTTAGAAAGAGTGATGATGTACATGGATGTTTTTTTCTCTGTCATACAAGGAAAATTCCCTCATGCAGGAGTGTTTGGACCTCTCCATGAGATGTTCCACTACAGGAACTCTCCTTCACAAAAATGACTCCTATCAGTATGAAAATAACTTACACATAATGACTATGAGTATCCCGCCAGCATGGAAACAAAGGGATCTCCATCAAACATACATGTGACAATAAGTATCCCGTCAACATGGAAAAAAAGGGATCTCAAACATAAAACAAATCCATGATAGAAATTAAATCTCACATCAAGAACAAAAAAACAAGATCCCACATCAAAAATCAACAGGGATATATACAACACAATGCATCTCATAGAAAAGAGACAAATAAGTACATGATCACACTGCATATACCTGACATCCTGGAGTTATATGAAGAAAAGGATGATGAACTGTTGGATCTGGCTATACCATCAATATCGTGGTGTCGAATATCCTGAAAACGACTGCTCACACATAAATGTTGACACCTACAACTCCACTTTGAAAAGTGGCCAAAAAACATAAGGTTCAGATGGAAAATATGACTACACTACTGAACTCATGTTGCCGAGAGGTGTAAGATCGACTGTCAATTTGTTGAATTCTGACAAAGTGAAAATATGGGCCTTAGGGAATATTTTAGATACCCCCTAGATTCCTCAAAGATGTTGCTCCACAAGGAATCTAGAAATCTACAACTCAAAACAAGAATTTGATCTCACCATTGAGATCCTTGCAAAATTTCGAGAAGAATGAGTATAAATTTGACCTCATTATGACACTGGTGAATTTTGGCCTCTAAGGAATCTGAAAGATTCCCTAAAGATTCTTGAAGATTCTCTTCCACATGGAATCTGCAAAACTTTTTCTCAAATGGAAAATCTGGGTGCACCATCGTGCTCCCTATGAAATTCTAGTTAAAATGCATATAAAGTTTAATACATTCTGAAAATTTTACCTCCTTGGGATCAAAAAATTCCCTTGGCATCAAGAAATATTCCCTTGAACAACATGCACCATCCCTGCCTCGAACTACCTGTCCATCCTCCGCTGCCTTCCTTCTCTTTTCTCATAGCTCCATTGGCCTCCTTGTGCCCTCATCTCTCATGTACTCTCCATCATTCTCCACGGTTTCCTTGAACCATTTGAATGGAATTTTATAATAAAGTGTGAGAATGAATAAAAAAAGTGTGAGGTCGTTACATTGGTTGGCATAACCATATTAAGATAGTTGTTGTTGGGAGTTTTTGAGTTCAAAATCCATTGATTCCAAATATTGTTTTAAAACCCAATTTTAGTTTTAATATAGTTTTTTCAAAATATATAATATATGGAATTCATATCTCCATATTGTAACGACTCCCAAAAACAAAATGAAGATTTTGTTTACTATGGAATTTAACCATATTTAATGCGAATTTTGTTACATAACAATTTACCATATTTAAATTTATTTTGATTGTTTTAATACCTATATTTAATATATAGTTATTTTTTTAATGATTTTTTTGTTTTATGTGGGAAATTAAATATCATTTTGTTTTGTCTTTTCTATAAGGGAAAGGGGCTAATGGAGGAGTGCCATGTTTCAACAATAGAGGGGTTTTCCATGTGGGTCCCACATGCTTACTGGGATGCCATGTGGCATATTGGGGGCCCCACTTCCCTTGCCTTAAAAAAACTTCAAACTTCTCTAAATTTCTTATACGAGCTCAGATTGATGTGTCGTTCACACTATTGCGATCAAGGCGATGCACTCTTCAACTTGAACCTGGTTCAAGAGCAATCCGAACACTTTTATTTTTGAGCTTTCATTAACCCTCTTTATCCTGTGTGTGTCTCTAGAGCCACTTGGATCAATCCTCCCCGCTAAGGATCTTTTGGTCCTCCAAAATCATCAACAATAATATGCAACTTCTGTGTACAATTTCTACACCACAAGTGTCCTAAAAAAGGTCACCCTTCCATCTCCTTCACCTTTGTCCTTCAGAGCCTTAAGTGATGATCTGACACCTGCATCCTCTGCAAACCTGTAATACAAACCACTACAAATTACATGCTCAAATTGACCAACTATGACTCAAACATTTCCACACTTGCCATGAGTTTATAACACATACTTGGTGGTCAAGCTTACATCAAAATGGAAATCACACCCCAGCTATCATTACAAGACCAAAACATCATTGTCGCATTTTGAAGTGATGGCAAACACATCATCACTTTTACATGAAAGAAATGCATCACACGATTTATAAAAACAAGGCCAAAAATATCATTTTTACTAAACAAGTGATGGAAAAACACATAATCACTTTTACAGTTAAAAATTCAACACATGTTTTACAAGCACGACCATGACACACTACCACATATAGAAAAACAATCTCTCGCTTATCAAAGTGAATGGATCATTTCCCCATGGCATGTTTACTTTTTGAACAATGGTTTCAACCAGTTCATACAACGACGCTTCATCCGTAAGGTGTTGCTCAGGATGGAGCCTCAAACACGTGGCTCTTTGATGGCCATTTTGATTGTAATGGGTGCAAAAGGTATTTTTCCTCTAGACCTACTTAACCAATTTCTTTCCCTGCTTTGGAGAATGCTTTTCACGCCTCATCCTCCTTTGTGCTGCCATTCTTTTCCAACACTTAGAAAAAACATGGCTATGTAAACCACAAAAATAACAATTTTTTCGATGCCATGATTTACGACCATGATTATCAACATTATTATCATCAAAATGTGCTCTAGAATAGTGAGACTTGTTATACCTTCCCTGGTGGTCTCTGGTGAGATCACGGTGATGAGAGCTTGCCTTAGTTCTTTCACTGCAATGTACACTTCCATGGGATGATGGTGAAGTGTTCCCATCAATCCTCTTCCTTGATGAGTTCAACAATTTTTTTTTCCTTTGATGTCCTTCGAGCATCATCCTTCAGTGTATCCTGAACTTTCATAGCGAAGTCTCTAAACAACCTCCAATGGCTGGGTTATTCCTTAACCACGAACGCCAAGTCCTCCTCCTTTGTACCCCATCTTGTGAGGAGTCTCATGCCAGTTCTTGTAATGGGGATCTCCACACTTCCAATATAAATGATATAATGTGAAGAAACTAAAGAAATCAACATTGTTTACCTCAGCTGTCGATTTTGAAACAGGTGAAGAGGGCTTCTCTAAGACTTCGTTGTGCTTCACTTCCTCCAAGGCCTTTGTCGCGGCTTGTAGCTGAAGCTGCAATTGCTGCTTCTCCTCATTCTCTTACTGTAAGAGTGTCTTCAATGCATCATGATTTGCTTGAATACTTTCTTTTTTTTGCTTCAATTCTTCCAACGCCTCTGTCGTGGCTTGCAACTGAAGCTGCAATCAATGTTTTTCCTCCTTCTCTTCCTGTAGGAGTGCCTTCAATTCAGCGATGTCTGCTGCTTGTTTCTCATAAGCTTCGTACAACATATCTTCTTTCTCAGACACCCTGAGCATGGTCTCGTACATGTCTTTGAAATTCTCCATTTCTCAACTCAGCAAACGTTCAATGCTTCAGGCCTGCAATCCAAATCAGCAAGAAGACCGCTCTAATACCACTTGATCCGTGTAAATTTCGCTACCCTTTTAACAAAGACCTTTCACTTCAACTGATGTGTTAGAATTTAATTTAATAAAAGCATTAATGAACATAAATGAACATCTGGATGTTGTAGATAAGAGGAACATAACAAGCATTAGCAACACAAGAGATTGATAACAAAGTTTGTCCAAGAGGGATTACGTCTCTGGGTCTCGGTGTCAAGACGGTGTAGGCCATTGAATTAAGTGCTGGAAAGAGTGATGATGCACATGGATGGTGTTTTCTATGTCATACAAGGAAAATTCCCTCAATCAGGAGTGACTGGGACCTCTCCACAAGATGTTTTGCTACAAGAACTCTCCTTCTCAAAAAGGACTACTATCAGTATGACAATAACTCACAAACATGCATGTGACAAATCAAACATACATGTGACAATGAGTATCTCGCCAACATGGCAACAAAGGGATCTCAAACATAAGACAAATCCATGATAGAAATTACATCTCACCTCAAGAACAAGAAAACAATATCCCACATAAAACATCAACAGGGATCTATAAAACACAATGCATCTCATATCAAAGAGACAAAGTGATAATCTGGGACTTAGGGAATCTTTTAGATTCCCCTTAGATTCCTCAAAGATGTTGCTCCACAGGGAATCTAGAAATATACAACTCAGAATAGGAATTTGATTTCAACATTGAGATCCTTGCAAAATTTTGAGAAGAATGAGTATAAATTTGACCTCATTTTGACACTTTTGAATTTCGGCCTCCAAGGAATCTAAAATATTCCCTCAAGATTCCTGAAGATTCTCCTCCACGGGGAATCTATAAAACCGTTGCTCAAATGGAAAATTTGGGTGCACCATCATGCTCCCTACGAAATTCTAGTTAAAATGCATATAAATTTTAATACATTCTGAAAATTTTACCTCCTTGGGATCAAAAGATTCCCTTGGCATCAAGACATATTCCCTCAAACTACGTGCACCATCCCTACCTTGAATTGCGTGTACTCCCTCCGCTACCTGCCTTCTCTTTTCTCATGGCTCCATTGGCTTCCTTGTGCCCTCATCTCTCATTTATTCTCCATCATTCTCCATCATTCTCCATGGGTTCCTTGAACCATTTGAATGACATTTTATAATAAAGTGTGAGAATGAATAAGGCAAAGTGTGAGGTTGGCACATGGTTGGCATAATCATATTAAGATAGTTTTTGTTGGGAGGTTTTGAGTTCAAATCCCATTGAGTCCAAATATTGTTTTAAAACCCAATTTTAGTTTTAATATAGTTTTTTCAAACTATATAATATATGAATTCATATCTCCATATTGTAATGACTTCTAAAAATATAAAAGGAGGTTTTGTTTAATATGGAATTTAACCATATTTAATATGATTTTGTTACATAACAATTTACCATATTTAAATTTATTTTTATTATTTTAATAACTATATTTAATATATAGTTATATTTTTTTAATGATTTTTTTTTGTTTTTATGTGGGAAATTAAATATTATTTTGTTTTGTCTTTTTTTGTAGGGGCAAGGGACCAATGGAGGAGCGCCATGTGTCAAAAATTGAGGGGCTTGCCATGTGGGTCCCACATGCTTATTGGGATGCCATGTGGCATGTTGTGGGCCCCACTTCCCTTGCCTTAACAAAAATTCAAACTTCTCTAACTTTCTTATACGAGCACAGATTGACACGTCATTCTCATCGTTGTGATCAGGGCGACAAAATCTTCAACTTAAACCTGGTTCGAGAGTAATATGAGCAGTTTTATTTTTGAGCTTTCATCAGCCCTCTTTGTCTTGTGTGTATCTCTGGAGCCACCTGGATCACCTGTAGAGGTGAAAAAGGTTACTCCTTCTGTTGGATATCTAGGATCTTCCTCTTCTAAGACTACCTCAGTAGATGAAGTTGGAGAATCTCTTGGTTGGATTTCTAAACTTAAGACTTCACGGAGTCTATGTCTTGAGGTGAAAAATGGAATATGAGTTTGAGATGGTGGTGTGGCACTACGTGGTCTTGGTGGGGTGGGTGGTGTTGTTGGAGTCATACTTCTACCTCTAGCTATGAATCTTCCCCTAGAGTCTCTTTCTCTATGCATATCATTTTTTTTTTAGATGTAAGAAATAAGGCTTCCTAATTACACTTCCCCAACAATGGCGCCAAAATGTTTAGTCAATTTAATGTCTTAAATTGCTACCATAAATTATCGACCGAGGTTAGTAATTTGATGAAGTGTGGTGCACTGTATATGCTTAGATAACCTTCTTTTCTTATTTCGTTGTATATGTTTTATATTGTTTTGGGGGTTTTGTATCTTATGCCTAAAGTTTTAAGAATTGAAATTGATCTAAGAAATTAAATCTATGCTTCTAAATGAAATATTTAAATTCTAGTGAACAAACAAATCTAAATTAATTTTAATGATGAAAACTTATTCTTAAAGAAGGAAGAAAAGGAAATGTTGTTTTTATTCTAAGAAAAGGAATTGAATTACAAATTTCTTTTGATGAAAAAAATGAAATATGAAATCTAAAAAAATGAGATGTTCATTAATTAATCTAAATTGCGTAAAAATAAATCAAACTTTGAATGGTTAAAATGTTAGACTTATCTAGGCTGGAAAAACATTTATGAGAAGTATCTAATTTCTTTAAAGAAGAACACTATTCTAAATATAATTGCATTGAAATGACAATGATGAAACCATTTTCTATCTTATCCATTGAAATATTTAATTCTATGAAAACATAGAATTTGATCTATTTAAAACAAAATCCTAATCTAACTCTGTCGTAGTTTTAAAAAGTGTTTGAAAGATAAATTTAATCTAATTCTATTCCATGGACTGAAAATAAATTCTATTGCTAACAAATTGAATGAAAATGGTAATTGAAATCAAAAGCAAGTGATGAATAACAGAGTATCTATTGCACAAAGCATGTTTAATTTTAAAACCTAAGGTTGATGTATGCCCGAATGCACAAATCTATCCAATTGGAAAATTACAGAGTCACATTCATGACATGACTTAAGCGAGCATAATATTACACAATCAAATGTAAATGAAAATAAGTAATACAGAAAAAATTCATGAAAGTTATCTATAAAACAGTGAGCAATTTAAACTACAAATTGACAAGAATCTGACTATGTAATAATGTGAATTTAACTATGAATTGACGAGAATAAAGCTATGAACAAACAAGAAATTGAACTAAGGAATTGATAGAAATTAAACTACAAAATAATTATAAAAAAACCTCCTTTCCATGCAACGGCCCTCTGCAATAGAACGAGTCTGAAATCTACTTAGACTATGCATGCATCAGAGATCTGGAACTGGTCTTCTTTATTAGAAAAACATATTTTGAAAGCGTACACCGAATTATCACAAAAAATAGACTATTTCCCGGTTTCAACAAACCGGTATTTATACAAGTTTTTGGCTTTAACTATTTTGAGGAAATTCTTCCTATAGATAGCAAATAAAACTAAAGTTAGAAGTCTAATTAGAAGAAAATTCTTCATGGTTATCTGTCGATTTCTACGTAAGCGAAAATCGAGAGTCTTTCGTCTGCTGATCTCGTTCTTTGAATGATCTTTGACTGTGAGCGTAGACACGATTCCTTCTTGAATTTGAACAGGTAAGTAGTATGTGATCCATGTGTGGATCATTTGATAGATACCCATATGACCCGCTTCCTCATTTTCTTCTCAAAACCCATCAAACAATAATGGTGGCTGCAGAAAAAAAGGTTAGCTACAGAATTTCACAAATTCTATAGCTAATTACAAAAATTTATCTAAATAATAAGAAACATTATAATATAAAGTAGAGATAATATAAATTCCTTCTTTGATGTGGAATATGTCAATTACCACTGATTGAAGTCATGAGTTTGTGAGAAAGGAAGAAGAAATGATGGAAAAGGGTGTCAAATTAGGAATAGTTTTGAGGTTCAGGAACAACATCCCCCTCAGAAGCAGCATCATCATTGCCCTCCCCTAAAGGGCCAATGCCATCTCCCTGCCCCCTAGCCTGGGCCTGAAAAACCCCACCTGGGCCCCTCCTTAGTGGCTGATGCCCCACCAAGCGAGTAAGAGGATGCGCCGCCACCCACACATTTGCAAGAGAAACAAGAGTAGTGTCAGTGTCACCATAAAAAGACATATAAATATACGTATAATAAAAATCCTCAAAAAATGTAGAAAAATGTCAAAGGTCATACCTGCTGGACCCCATACATAGCCGTCAGGAATACCCATATCCAAGTACCCTCGGAAATCCATCCTTGAATATGGATAGTCTAGGAATATCTGCAGGTTCACCTAGAACCATGCCTCAACGGTCACATCCAAGTAGCGACCAACCTCCCCTCCACCCCGAGGCATCAAGGGTGCCCGTCGACACATTAAAGGATCCCTATGAGGACCAATGTGCACTGGCACAAAAGGATGGAGCACCACTACTCTCTCAAACATGATGCTGCATAAGATGCTCACGTATGTAAAAACCCTGGAAGATCCTCCCTAGACCTTCCCTAACTGTGATACCATGCCATCATAAACATGGCTTCCAGTCATAAAAGTGACTGGCCCGTAGCAGGCACTAGACACCAATGTGAGGACCTTATGCCCTTTTGGGTGATGATGACCCTATCAAACAAACTATCATCATGAGGGCACCCCTCTCAGCTAAATCAATCATTGAGTCAATGCGGACACATCCCTGTGTAAGCAGCTTGCCACCACAATACTACTCAGACCAGCGTCGAATGCTCACCCTACCAGGAGGGAGAAGGTGTGGGAGCACCTCCCGCTAAGGAAATAATCTGGTCACAAAGTAAACATCCATCTTCTAATGGATGACAACATCTCTACATTGCAACACCATCACTTATTGTTTCCTATTCCAACAATGGACCAGGAAACAAAGAAGACTATCCTGTGATCTCAAGAGGTTTTTCTCTAGAAATTTCAACGACCTCCACTGCGCCAAGGGCCTCCGAGAATTGGCGTCCTACACCATGGCTATGCGAAGATCAGGCAAATACCGCTCACGCCACAACATCATATTACTAGATAAAAATAAAAAATCAGTGACCAAAATAAAAAAAACCATTTTAAAAAAAAAAAAATCTCATCATTGCACCTGTGTAAAGAACAGGTGTGATGACCGCATGTCTGTATTGGATATAGGTGTACACATAATTGCGAAAAAGCTTCACCAAGCGCGATAACCTCGCAAGAATACTTTCTTCTTTGCGATGTTTTCACAACTAAGCCTCGATCGCCTGCATGATCGAGGAAAAAAAATGACAGTAGCTCCGTACAAACCATATTTGTATGGACCCCCTCCCCAGGAAACAAATGACAAAATTTAAAAGCGGGACGTTTAGGGCCCTACCTGACACTGATGGCGCAAATCTCAGGTACTCAGGCTGACCACAATGACAAGAAATGACCGACAGCAAGGGCTCAACTCTGATCTCATACTCTCAAACGACACAAATGAATTGAAATGAGTCATATTGGCCTATATATCACCCTTTTCTCATTATTCGACAACCCACAACTGGAGCTCAAAGTACACAATTGAAAAATCGCAAGAAACACAGTGATCGGCACCTCATCACATTCAAAATATGCTTCATACATCCACGCCTTAGAAAAATTCACTTTTTTCAGTTATGAAAGGTATCCCCTCTCTCTTATCGCTTTCCATTCAATGTTATCTTCAATATATTTGAATATAAAATATGATTTTACTTCGGGTATTGGTTGTAGGTATTACAAGCAGGAAAAATCACCTGTTTCCCTAGCCACTAAAGGTACAAGAGCAAGTATCATTATATCCCTAGCATGATAGGATCCCCAAATAATATTTGCATATCCTAACATCATTTCTCCACAGAAATAAACCATAGGTTCCATTCACCCGACCATGTTTATCATCACCTCACCTTGCATGTGATAAACATTCTCATAGGTCGGTATAGCCTCACCCTCCATGGTATCCATCACTCAATTAGACCATACAGCAAAGGTTTGGAGCCATGGCCATAACATACAAGTTCAGGAAGTACTTCATGTCCATTCATCCATCATACATCAATTCAAGTTTTACCCATAACACAATAAAACCCCTTTCCCGGACTACCATTCTCATAAGCAGATCGAATACGCACCACCGTGTCTCACACTTTTCCTACCACACCCCCATCAGCATAGCCCATCTGTGACATTTTTCATCCACTTCACCACCCCCGCACTGAGACCAACCAAGATCCCCCACCCTCAGCAAAATACCCTCCTCACACCATAGTGACGGATTATTTTCATGTTTATAGAGGCACCCGTCTATGTGCTTGTACATCCAAACCCATTCGATATACTTTTGGCAAGTGTAAAAATATTTTTTAGGAGAGAAATTCCACCCATACATTCACATTTCTCACATGGCAGTAGTCCCTCATCACCCTTGGTTGGAGCTACGCATTCTTTACCATGCCCCACCATGACACTCATAATAACCATACACCCACCCTGAACGCCCAACTGACTCCAGGGATTTCTTCACTAGAATTTTTTATGACTGTCACCACTTGCATTTACAATCTCCGACCTCTGGCCACTGAACTACCATCATCAATTACAACCATTTCTCGTCATCATGCCTAAGTGAACCTATCACACCCCGCCTTGCTACATCAAAGACCCTACTCCCTTGCATCAGCTTTCATCTCGTTCGGTTGGTGCTTCCTTCTTTTTGACTTCAACAACCATTTTCCAAGAAGGAGGAAATACCTTGGATGGCTCCTCACCTCAATAGGGGCATCCTCGGATGACACTATGGGAGTCGTCATTTCCTATTGATGTCATTGATCCTTTTAAAATTCGACTTGAAAATAATCTTTCATGTCCAAGATTGTATCGTACTTCATAACCGTTGCACTCTGTCAAAATTTTTCAAAGACCCATGACTTGATAAGAATCTCTTTCAGCAATTCTTACACAGGAAGTTCCATAACAGTCACATACCCATGCATACAATGAGAACTTGTTCTAAACAAACATACCATACCAAGATTATGTGTATGGAAACCACATTCATCCTTCTTTCAAATAAAAAATGAACCTGAGGGTGTGGGCAACCGTTGTCATCAACCAACGGTAGGTCACTACCACAGGAGTGACACAGACATAACCTCTATCTATCAGATAAGCTTAACTAGTCAAAACATCACGAGCATGGGACATGCCTGCCTCGTAGAAATATTTTATATATTTTATCTCTTGTAGGGTTCCAACAGAGCACGATATCTCTTTTACTCATGCCAAGGGTTCTCCAACCTTAGTTTTCAAGCAAGTTACTCTCTCTCTCTCTCTCTCTCTCTCTCTCTCTCAAAAGGAGTACACAGAAAAAGAAACTATAATGTATTTCAGCTATACAGTCCTGCCTAGACCTCATACATTAGGGGGAAACTATTAACACTGGAAAATCATACAAGAAAAAGTCATTAGAAAATGTCATGCAGAAGGTAAAAATAAAGATATACAAAGGAAGAAATACATTACAAGAGCTTAAAAATTTAACTTTTCCTAAGGTCAAATAGGAAAATTTATTGAACTGCGCATAGAAAGCACTGACCCCGGGCGATCATTGCAGATTTTTATTCTATAGCCACAAATATTATCACGACTATCCCTCAGAGAGTCACGTGATCCTAAGGATGCGGAAAGACACCATCCGGGACCACTTGGCACACTTGGAGAAAAATATTCTCACTCAAGCTAGCCAAGTACAACTGCCTTCGAGCCACCTTGAGGCTTTAGTGCAACACATAAAGGAATCATACCCCCACTGTTGTGTCAACATCCATCTTATAAGAAGAGAGGAAGGGAAATTTTTAAATTTGTCTATAAAAGCCAGCCATGGGAAGAGAAACATGAGAACAAATTTTTATGTTGGCCAAATTTATCAGAAGAAAACTAGCTTGTGTTTTCCAACAGTAAGAGGAGTGGATGGATTAAGTTGTTGGCCATCCAAAACCTCAATCAAAGAGAGAAGAGTTCACCACATGTTCGTCGATCTACCATCCTTCGAGAGGGAAAAGAGGCTTGCTGAAAGCTTGAGGGGAAGATACCCCCTTGTCTTGGATATTGGATCTCCATAGCTCTAAGGATCCACTACAAGAGATTTAGCATTCTATATTCTACTACTACCAACACCTAATAAAGGGAGAGAGTTCTCCATTTTTGAGTTATTAGTGTATTTTCTCTATTGAGTGTTTTTCTTGTACATGTTATTTTTTTTATGTTTCTTTGTTTATGTAGCATGCTATGTTTCCATTTAACTAAGGTTATTACATTAACTTGTTCCACTAATGTTTGACAAACCAATTGACCTGTGACTTGCTTGTAGGAAAGCAGCCTCCCTATTAAGCACATTGTATTTAATCCACCCATGCACCAAATACACTACCACAGGAATGGCGTTTCCACTAGATTATTTCTTTTAAGATAATGGTTGTTGATGCAGATCCTCTCTCCTACTCAAACTTGCTGCCAGTCCACTCCTGCTTCCTCTCATCACTTTTCAGTCACCCTAAATGAGAAATTTGGCTCAGAGAAAGCGGATTTTTCAGTCTCTTCCATTCACGCGCGTTCAGTTGAGACAGATGCGTGGTCTTCGCGCATGTGGGAAGATAAGCCGTGTGGTAGGAAGTAAGCCCAATTTTCGCTTTTTTTTTCTCAATAAGCCCAATTAAACCCTCGATATAAAAATATTTTGATATGATTGAATACTAACTTGATTTAGTTATAAATTTATAAGATTTTTTTTTTATCATATCTAGGGTTTGTGAAAAAAATCCTAGCAAAATTTTACTGAAGGATTGGAAGATGTTCAAATGTAACTCTAGTGAATTGTTATATAAATTTAGAATTCAAGCTCTTGATTAAAGTTTTGATGCTTTCTCTATAGTAATATACTAACCCTAGTTTGATATTTCATGCTCCTATATGTATATTTTTGTTCTTGGTTGTATACCTGTTGATAATATTTGCAGGTACATAATATTCAAGATGCTAAAGATTATTTCCTACCTCATAAATTGATGACAATGTTGAGCATGATGGAAAGAGGGAGTTTTAAGAACCATGATAACATTAAAGTATACACTGATGATTGAAATGTGACTTTGATTCCGTGTGAAGGAATGAATTTTTGGAAAAACAAAATACTTTGATAATATGATGATGCAAAAAGAAAGAGCCTATGTAGTTGAAAGAGTAAAATTGTTGATCTCCCTAATTTGAGAGGGATCTTGGATGAAGCAAAGTATATATCTTCATAGTTGAGAAAGACGACATTATTGAAGAATGGTTGAGGCACTACATATGGTTTTTCATGAGTTGTATTCGTGATTAATAAAACAGATTGATGAAATAAAGAACAAGAAGGAGTATTTAAGTATGAAGAATGGTATATTGAAATAAATAAATAAGTTCTAACAGAGATATGTTTTAATATTGTGAGAATCACCAAGACTGTGACCTTATGTTTGTGCTAACACACACACACACAAATATATATATATATATATATATATATATATATATATATATATATATATATATATATATATATATATATATATATATATATATATATATATATATATATATAAAGTTTGGTACTAATTGTGGTTGTGATTGTGTAGGATCTCTCCATAAGAAGTTTGAATTTTAGAAGCATTTTTGAACTGCTAGATATATCTGATTTAGTTTATGGGGGGATATGAATAATATTGGGTTGTGTGCCTGTATGATGCTTGGGATGACATTTGGTCATCCTGTGATGATGTCAAGATCCCGTAGTAGGGATGGTATGAGTGGTCTTTTGGAGCTCTGGCCTTGGATATGATACCAAGATCCCTATGGGTTGGTGTTAGACCTGAAGCCTTATGGTACCTATAGTGGTAGAAGCCTGGATAAAACCTTAGTCCCAACTAGTTAAATACCTTGGTCAAGTATCTAATATTTATCATTGTGTATGGTATGACTCTTTGTAAAAAATATGATTTTTAGTTCATCCTTGTACCTATATATATGTATAATTATGAATACCTCCCTAGTTAAGAGGGAGTGTTAAAGAATGTAACTAGTGTCCATATTTATAATTATATTTGATTCATGATGTAATAATAAAGAAAAAGAAAAAATATTTATAAAAGAAAATTATTTATTAGCATTGGTTTCATTCTTTATTATTTTATTTTTACGTGAAAGCCTCCATTATAGGATTCTAGGGTTTATGTCTTGGGTCCTAATCCTTATCATTACATAATAGACCTTTATTGGGATTTGTATATTAAGAAAGAAAATTATGTTTATGTAAAATGAGTCAAATAACCCTCCTCCACCAACCCAGCCTCAAGTTCTATAAGTTGACCCCAAAAGGAGCTAGAAACCACTACATATTGGGAGCTACTCGAATTTATTTAGACACACAACCAAGAAATTCCAATCTACAATTACATGAGGAATAAAGAAGAGTGAACTATCTAGAGAAGAAGGAGAAAACCCTAACGAAGAAGAATGAGACACTTGTCAAGCAAAAGAAATCCGAGATTCTATCTCCTTTGCCACACGTGTGAGTTTATGGAATGTTGTAGGAGGTCTGAAGATGCAGGTCTGTAGTAGGGCCAAAATTATGAAGATGAAAGGGCCAAAATCTAGGTTGTTGTAGGATTGATTTTTTTTTTACTAGGGTTGACTATTGAAGTTTTTCTATTCATCTTAAGAAGCTGACTTGGTGGATAAAAGGAGAATCTTTGTCTAGGTATAAGGTCTTGGATTGTTTTGATTTGATTTTGAATCTACTAGTGGAAGAGTTTGATTAGTTTTCCCCCTTGATAGGGGTTTTTCCCTGGCTGAGTTCCTATATCTAGTGTTATTTATCTACATTATTTTGATTTGATGATTGATTAATGAGAATAACATAAAATAAGAACATAAATAAAGCTAATAAGAATACAAGAATATCACAAGTAATTGTCGACATAAGAAAATGTTTCTTCCTTTCTGATTTTCCAACAGTTTCAAGTCATCAAAAGCTTTTCGTTGTGACTTTCCCCACATAAAATTTTCTTCACCACCACCCTTGAGCACTTGGATAAGGGCCCATGAAATATGGGAAAATCTCGTCATGAACCTACAATATAAGTTTGTGAGGCCTAAGAAACTCTAAAGATCAATTAGTGTGGTCGAGGCTAGCCAATAATGGATGGCCTTAATCCTTGTTGGATCCACATGCACACCATGTTCATCAACAATGTAGCTTAGGTATTGGACCTTGTCCATGTCGAAGGAGCATTTTTCCAAGTTAGCATATATAGATTATGATGTTGCAAAATTTGAAGGACTTGTTTAATATGATGCAAATTTTTTTACCAACTCTTGTTGAAGATGAGGATATCATCCAAATATAGCACCAAAATGAATTGGTGAAAGGCCACAAGATATCATCCATAAAACTTATGAAAGTTGTTGCGGAATTTGTCAAACCAAAGGGCATGACCAACCATTGAAGAAGACATTATTTGGAATTGAAAGCAATATTCCATAAATAAATTTATTTTATTGGAACTTGGTGGTATCCATACTTCAGATCAATATTACTAAAGTACTTTTCCTGCTTGAGTTAGTCAAGAAGGCTACGAATTCATGGAATTGTGTACCAATCCTTTACTATGATTTTTTTTAGAACCATGTAATCAATGTAGAGTCACCACACCATTTCTTTCTTCTGCACAAGTACAATTGGGATTATGGAGGGTGAGGAGCTCAGTCAAATGTGCCCCTTTTTTAGAATCTATTAGATATGGTGCTTGATTTCATCACTTTCCATAAGAGAGAAACAATATATTGGCCCATTGGGTAGAGGTGTGTTAGTGGTCAAATCGATTGAATTATTGACCTAACAATGCAAAGGTACCCTAGTGGGTGAGGAGAATATATATTTTTTTTCTTCCATGAACTTTTCCACTTTCTTATGTTTCATGGAGAGGTCATGTGTAGAGGCCATGGAGGCCATTACCTTCTACACACTTTGAGAGTGAATCAAGAAGAAGACAAATTAT
Source organism: Pinus albicaulis (assembly GCA_034641835.2). NCBI lineage: Eukaryota > Viridiplantae > Streptophyta > Pinopsida > Pinales > Pinaceae > Pinus > Pinus albicaulis. The sequence goes on from CM076576.1 coordinate 512,465,601, forward strand.
CGGTATGAGAGATTACCTTCCTACATTTCTTAGTAGATATCAAATAAATGGTTATATGTGGATCTACCTCTGGTATCTTGTATAGTTTAGAGATAATTCTTCTAAGTCCATCACATTATGATTAATTCATGAAAGGTGTTTATATGATCGTATGTTCCTTTGGGAATCCCTATATTGGTGAAACATATTGTTCCATTAAACTTTGGCCTCAACAACATGTTTTTGATATCAAACATAATCACTCGGGCTCTTCAGCCCTAGTTAAACATTCTGAGAAAAATAAGCACCATATGTGTCTTGAATATTCTTAGGTATTGGCTACTATGGACCACTATCACCACAGAAAGTTTAAGTAAACCATTGAAATTAAATAATGGACTAACAATCTGAACAAGAATGATAGGTGGAAAATTATTAAAAATTAGATTCATACTATTTCCTTCATATTTGTTTCATTGTGAATTCCTCTTTGTTTCAATTTCCCCCCTTATAATTGTATATTAAAATTTTTATCTCAATTTCCCTTTCTACTTATGTTCCTTTTAATTATAATATTACTTTTATCGATAACTTATTTGTTATATTAATCATCCCTCCCCTTTCCCTTTAAATTTTCTGCTAGCTATTACTTAATAATAATAATAATAATAATAATAATAATAATAATAATATATTTATCATAAGTTCCTATCTCCCTAATTTATATTAATAATTTAATTATGCCCCCCCTCCCCCCTTTATTTTATTTTCTTTTATTTTAATATTATTTTAGCATTTATATTATTATATGAGATTTATATCCATAAATTCTCTCACTTATTAATAATAATATTACCAATATATTGTTGTTGTATTTTTAATTTTAAACCCCTTATCATTAATGTGTGTTGGAAGAAACAATTGTTCTTTTAATTCAGATAAACAAATTTGATTGTCACATTAATTGCTGGGTAGGAATTTTTATTTAAAGGCTGTCATGCAAAGTATATGCAAGGATAAATGGTGACTAGTGTTAGTGAATCTGAAATAAAATCATTGTAATATCACTCTCAACATCCCAAAACTCTAGCTATTATACTTACAAACCTTCCTCACACTTTCAAAAATAAACACACAATGCAGAATAAACCACTTTGTCACATAGTCACTCTTATTCAGATAGAAACAACACTCCTAGAAACCATTCACTCAAGAAAATGTTGAAACACACATTCAAATGAAATAAACATACCATCAAACTATAACATGGATTAAACAATTGTCACACTAATAAAGGGATTGGTTCAGGACCTATGTTGTTACAAAATACAGAGGTTAGAATTCTACAATCATTAAAACATGAAGAACATTAACATTAACAGTAACAATAATCATACATGAATTATAACTGAGAGAAAAATAAATCAATTTTCTACAGTACCTTTCTAACTAGCGATCCTCGCTAGGAAGGAGGGTCCTTCCTTCATAAAAAGGGTTGGCATACTACATAACACACAAGCTAGTTGGCAGAAAGGTTTGGAGCCAAGAATGATTGAGATTTTCATTAATGAAGCATACAAGATTATAGTGTTGGTGCTCCCTCCCTCTGTTATTTCTATATATGTCTATATACATATATCTGCTTGCAAGCTGAGAGCAAACTTTTTTTATAATTTTATATTAAGAAGATAATATCATCATGAAAATCTCTCAATTCTCATGTTATCTAATTCGAGAATACATATTAACATTTTAGTAAAAACTTCCATGATTGGGATAAATCTATAATGGGTTTTCCCAATTACAATAATTCATCTATGGAAAATCCTAATTGCTTCAGCTACGTTTTCCATGAATATCTCCTTTGGTGATTGAACTGTATTTGACCAAATACTTTTCTAGATCAGTCTTCACTACTAAGTGAAGGATATCACTGCATCCAAAATAGGTCTCATGTGTATCATCAACATTCAGTAAGTCCTTGTCACATGTCCCATCCTTGGAAAGGAAAAACTGGAAAGTGCAATCTTATACAACTTATCAATAGACCACATACCATGAAATAACCCATTTGTCAAGTTTATGATAAAAATAGCCTAAAACAATAGTTCTCATGCCAAATTACAATCAGAATTGGATCATAAGGAAGAGAGATAAAAATAGACATACTTTGGTTGATAATGGTTGTTACATTGATAAAGTATGGCCTTGAGAGTAAAAAAGGGTAAAGAAAAGATAGAAAATGATTACAAGATAATTCCAATTCCACATCCCCCAACTTAACCATCTGCATGTCCTCATGAAGACCATTAAAATCGGTTTTTGATGTGCTAAGAATGGAGTTTTGAGAAATTGTAAGCTCCTACAGTATCCTTCAAATCTGCTAGGTAGCCTCGGGAAAGAACCAACTCCATTTACCATAATTTATAAATGAGATGATATGGATGTTGATATTGATAGGTAAGGATCCAAACAAGAGGAAATTTGAACCTAATTCCAAGCCAACCATGCCCACTTCTCCTGATGCATTCTACATATTTAGAAACCCTAGAAAGTGTTTGTATAAAATTTATAAAACAATAAGGGTCTTCATCCCTCAAATCCTTCAGGAAAGAATCTCATCTAAGCCTACTCTCCTCTAATGTATTATTTTTAATCCCCTTGATACTTCTAAGACAACGTTCCAAAAATATATTCTTGAAATCCATTAGCATATTTTTGGTGTCTAGATATCGCCATATCCTGTTATACACCATAGAGACTCTTTAAGTGGGCCTAAGTTCATTTCGGATAGATAATTTTACCTTTCCTTCATTATTTGTTACACCATTGCATACAACCTTCAAAATAACTTTATTTTGCATAAAGTACACAAAGTCTCTCAACTAAAAATCCCCAACATATGGTGTAACGTTAAGGGTTATTTCTCCAAAATAGACACAATCATGCAAATACAATTCACACAGTAAATATTGTTCTAGAAAAGCGGACTTCTGAAAGGTTTCTAGAAAGTCTTGAGCCTCCCTCATCTCATATGGCCGTTTCTCCTTAAGGCTTTTTAATTAAAAAAGGAAGCATTTTTCTTGAAGATATAGGGGATAGGATGGAGAAGGATTTCTACAACTCAATATGTTGTCAACAAGTTCATACATGGACTCATTATCATGTTGTAACAATTGTACTTCCCCTAGAAATTATTCTTCTTGTAGCAATGCTTGTTTCCTTTCTCTCTAAATTTTGACTAAGTCCTAAACCTTCAGTTTCTCAACCCAAGTCCTCTTAACATCATCAACAATTTTCTTGTGTTGTTTTAGAGGGATAGATTTGTCCTTCAGTGAAATTAATAATTTCATCCATTTCTCTAATTCCTCAAGAAAAAACACTGACTTCAACGAATCTTCAAATTTTAACTGAGTTTTTTATGTTACTATAATAGTAACATATTTAACATCTTCCTAAAAAATCTCTTCATCCCCTTTTTCCACCTATTGTGCTATCTCATTTGTTGGTTCTTGTGTGACTGAAATGTTGTCAATAATTTCTTATGGAGCAGCAACCAATTTTATTTTATTTTGCTCTATTTCAACTATTGGTTCTTGTGTAACAATAGCATCATAAACAAGTTCTTGTGAAATAATATATTGTTTTTCTCCACCCCAATCTACTGCAACTGTTAGTTCTTGTATAACAAAAGGTTCTTTTGGAATAGTAGTTTGGAATCCATCTTTCTATTCAACCTAGATTCCAACCTAAACAGTGGTTGTCCTTTCACAATATACTTGATTAAGCACTTGCTTTCACCCTTCACACAATCTTATTGTTATACCATCAAGTGAAATTATTTTTTCCACCTCTACTAGGGTTTCTAGTCCAATTTTTTTTATAAACAGAAGTTTTCCCTCAACCATGGCAAGTTGTTTCCTTAAATTTTAATTTTCCTCCTTCAATTTATTAACTTGTTGGATAAGGAAGTCAATTTCAAGCTTACCTAGTAAAGGGACATGATCGTGTTTGGTTCATTTTCCACTGTTCTATTTTTTTACAATCACTTTAGCCCAATTGTTTTCTTTAATTAGCAATATTTCAAAATAATTTAATCTTCCAATGATCAATATAAATTGTAGATAGAATAGTAAATGCAAAATACAGTAGAAGACAATCAATATCATTAAGAGACACATGGATTTTCTCAAAGTCCAAGGAAAAAACCACAACGTGGAAAACCATTTCAAATTCTTCTTCTTATTAGATTGTCATAAAATGTTCAACAAAGAGGGAGCATAATGTTCCAATTCACCAATCAAAAGACTATCTAGAAAAACTAATCAAACAATAGCCAAGAGATGATCCCAGTGGACAAATTTGATCAAAATCAAAATTTCTAATCTTGTAGTTAACGGTCAAAGTTTGTGGTCAATTATCAAAATTATCTTAGGTAACATTCACACGAAGATATTAACCATTAGTGCGATTGTAGCTCTCCAACCGTAGGGAGCACCCTATTAAGTGAGCATTTGGAGGTGGTATTTCCACGAACGAAACCTACAACTCCAAAAAAAAATCTTCTTTTCACATGTGTGAGATTGGACCTTGCAATTTTGGACCTGTATGAACCAAATTCAAACCTATATGATCCAATACAAAGAAGAGAGAGAAGAAGATGCTTTATGATGATGTCCAAATGAGGTTAACTTGAATGTATTTATATGCTTCCAAGACTACTCAATTTCACTTTAAATTTGACTTTTACTTTTGTGTACATGTGGTTTTCCTCTTCAAAAATACATTTTTCCTTAACCAAATTAAATTCTTCCAAGGTCTAGGAGAGGTCTTTCATGATGAGCAAGATTATCCAAAGGAGGGAAATTTTCCTTGAGCTTCCAAATTAGCACTACCTTTCAGCTAGGGGGAAATTACCGACTACAAGATATGTCCCATCTCAAATATTTCGTCATCATCAAATAAAATGTCATCACTTCTCATCTCTACTCATCTCTGCTCATCTTTGGTAAACACTCTCAAATATAAAATAATAATAATTTTACATCATAGGGGAGCTTAATCTACCACACTCTATCCATCGGGGAGCATTTTCTACCACCTAAAATATTCATCATCATGGAACCTCTACTACCACCCGTTATCCAAGGATAATAGGTAGGATACAACTTACCATGGAAGGTGAGGATCATGTCTATCCTCTTGTCCGTTAATCTTCCCATCATGACCCTAAATATTCAAGTGGTATAACACCTGCATCCACTACCTCAGGAGGAGATACACACTTACCATGAATGGTAAGGATCAGAAAAAACCCAAAGCGCTTGGGGGAGATACACATTTACCCAGTGAGGTAAGGCTCATACACAACCAAGTCACATCTCAACCCATTGGCCAGAGGGGGAGGAATAATCCCAACAAGCCTAACTTATGGGCAGGATGCATACTGGGGTATAATAAAAAATGGGATATACACACTTACCATGAGGTAAGGATTAGACACAACCCTCAGATGAAAATAGAGGAGACACAAACTTACTGTGAGGTATGTATCGAATAAACCTATTTTCCATGAGTTCCCTCAACCCCGGGAGATTTCCAACTCAATTCCTCACCCTAGGAGCTCAAATAAGGGGAATAACTCAGTGTCCCTAATCAAATAAGACCCTTACCTGGGAGGATCACATCTATCAGTCCAAGATGCTCTTGTTGAGTAAAATATTTTTTATTAGATTACTAACATAAATTATCAATCCAGGATCTATAAAACTTGTGAGACATACGTGCAAAATATATGCTAGGGATTAGTTTATGAAAACTAAAAACTAACCTAATCACACCATTCCTATATTAACTTGAAAATCTATTCTACATTCAGGAATTAAAATTTAATCTACTTGCATAATTGAATTCTAATCTACGCTTGCCATTTTAATCAAATAACGAAAACCAAAATAAAAAATAAATTCAAAAGAAATTTAATTCTTAATATAAATGGTTGACAGAAATGTAGGAAAATGGATGCAATCTAAATTCTTGACTGAAATGCAGGAAAATTCTTGAGAGAAATGAAAGAAAATGGATGCAATCTAAATTCTTGACCGAAATGCAGGAAAATGCTTGACATAAATGCAGGAAAATGGATGCAATCTAAATTCTTGCCTGAAATGCAGGAAAATGCTTGACAAAATTGAAAACTAATCTAACACACATGCATAAATTAGAAACCTATGGTTGATGTATAATTGAATGCCCAAATCTAATCCAATTGGAAAATGACAGAGCCACTTTCTTGAGACGACTTAGCGAGCACAAGATTCAACAGTCAAATGTAAATGTAAATAAATACATAAATCAAATCTAATAGAGCATTCTGCATGAATTCAAAAACACTCTTACATGAAAATTAAATCTACAATCGACCGGTGAAACACACTTACATGAATGGAAAATCTAAAGTATCAAACTTTCAATGAAATGAAAACAACATAACAATTAAAATGAAAAGACATACTTGAATGAAATAAAAACTAAAATAAAATTTCAAAATAAAGACTACGCTACCTTATTCTAATATGCTCCATGATATCTCCTACTTCACATCTTCATCCATGCTTAGAATCTCAAAGGTTTATTCAAGTTCTGCAAAATTACAAAGTACAAAACAATAAGATTAACAAGATTACCAATAAAGGAGAGAGATCCCATATTTATACAGATTCCTAAGAAACCTCCTCATTAATGAGGATCCTTCTTCCTCTCCTTTGATCCATAATATTCTCAACCAATTTGCTAACCATAAGCCACATATACCTCCTTCAAATCTCCTTCATATCATGAAGATAATTTCGAATTTCATCTTTGGGAGCCACATAAGAGGGCCTTACAAGCTTCCAATTAACCTACACATGTCACAAAACTCTTTCCACTTTTAAGGTATAAGCATATGCATATTATTTCCTAACGTTTGATCACAAATTCACTTGAAAACACTAGAAATGAATAATGTTTGGAAAACACAAGGGTAACCCAAATGATGATGAAAGTGAGATGAATGTAGTGACATGGTAGTGAAATGGAGGTGAAAGGGAGGTGATATAATGGATATGATGGTAAAATTGGATGTCTTTTTAAGGACATTTATGAGGCCCAATAGCTCTCTAAAGACCAATAACTTTCCTTTTGGAAAAGCCTTGGTAAGAATGTATGCTATATTCTCATCGAACAAAATGTGATGGAGTCTCATGGCTAATCTCTGCACCATGTCTCAAATTTAGTGATACATGGTCTCAATATGTTTGGAATTTTCATGAAATACGAGATTATTTTCCAATCGTTTCCCAATGTTGTTATCGCAATATATGACTATCGTATGCAGGACCTACTCAAATAAATTTCCAAAGATCTTCCTCAACCAAACTACCTCGTAACGATCCATGCTATCATCAATGCACTCTACCTTAGACATGCTCAAAGCCAAAGAATTTTATTTCCAGCTCATCCAAGATATCATCGTAAACCCAAAACTAAAGTTGCACCCTAAAGTGATTTTCCTTTCAATAACATTTCCATATTAGTCAACATCCATGAAACCATGAAGTCATACATAATCAGCATAATATATTAGACCAAGGTTAATCGTCCCATGCAAATATCTCAATACATGTTTGCCAACAACCCAATTTGCATGAAGGGTCTCAGTCATGAATTTACCTAAAATGTTCATTGCAAATCCTATATTTGGATTGGTGTTCACAAGGAACATCAATGCCCTAATAATTTTTCGATACTTCGAAGGATTATCTAGGTTAGGTCCAATATGGTCTCTGCACAACTTCTTGAAATTCATCCCCATGGGTGTGGCCAAGGACTTGCATTTAATCATTCCAAATCTTTCCAATAGCTTCACAACATATTTTCCTTGAGAAATGAAAATCTCTCTAGGTCTCTGCCACACATCTAGTCCCAGAAATTAATGCATCAAACCAAGGTCGTTCATTCGAAATTTTAATGCCAAATCACTCTTAAACTCGAGCATCAGGGGATCACTACCTATCAAGAATATATCATCAACATATAAAACAAAAATAAAAGGCATACCTTGGACCACTTTGAAGTAGAGGTTCATATCGGCACTACTCCTTGTGAATCCAAGTTTCACAAGTTAACTCTCAAGATGAACATACAATGCTCTAGAAGCTTTCTTCAAACAATATAATGATTTGTTCAACCTGTAAACGTAAGTCTTATTTTCCTTCACTTCAAATCCCCGAGGTTTCTCAATACAAGCTTCTTCCTATAGTATGTGATGTGTTAGCACTCCCTATAGTTTCCCAAGGCCGAGAAAGGAGACTGAAGGAGGTAACCTTAGACCAACTTTGACTTGGTAGCTAGCCCTACCAAATCAGAGAGGGCTCTCTCTAAACTCACAACCAATGAAGTGACTGGAGATTAAATTAGATATTAGGCTAGATATTCAGCTCATTAGGCTTTGATTTAGGGTTTTCTGGATCGAGATCATAGATCTAGGAACTAGGTCAGGATTCTGAATAATCAATTGCAAAGATGAAAATGAGGAAAAGAAGGTATGTTTATTTACATATGTAGGTATCATTATGGTATAGGGTTGAAAAATGAAGGATCAGAATGAGCATATAACTATTAATTCATTCATCAGAAGAAATTAAACACAAACATGAAGATCTCACCAAAACAGAGCATAAAACTTATGTATTCTGCTTAAAAACTAATGAGATGATCAAAAGATAACATACATATGGTTGTAATGAGAAATAAACATTCAAATTAATGATAAAACTGAGAAGAAACACTGTAAATAATCATACCATAATAATCTCAGGATAATTCTACAATTGTCATTGATATCACTATAAAAAGGTGTACAAAGGTCCACACTATGATTACCCAATATCCAACCCTCACAATGAGTTGAATTTGAGTATATATAGAAAAATAGACATCATGCCACCTCTATGGGTCGAAACCTAATCCAAAACAACAAATTAATGCAACTAGTGACTCATAACCTAATTTCTAGGGGAGTTAGAAACAACTTCCCCCTTTTTAGCTAACGAGTTTCAGTCTTTGTTTCTAGTCATTAAATACAAGATTCTATAACAAATATGACCTTGAATATGCTCATTAACTATCAAAAAACTCATGAGACAACTTTTACATAGACCAATTTTGAGATTTAACCTCGATGTGTCTAGAAATGCCCTCAAACCCAAAAGTGCAACGTGCTCTCTCAGAAACACAGTGTGCTAATGCATAAGCATAGCGAAATTTAGAGGATGATTTGGATGAATTTAGTGCATTTCTAAGATTAATTGAATACTGGTACTGGTAGATGGGGATGTCCTCTATAACACTGAAGCTTGAAACCAACAAAAAATATTGTCCAAAACCATTTAAAACTCAATTTTCCACAACTACTCTAGAAACACAATGTGTGCCTCCAAAAGAATGGAAAAAGTGTGAAAAATTGATGGTTTTTACCCTTTTCTGCAAAATATATGAGTCGACAAGAAAAACAAAGTGGATTTCTGAGATGTGCAAGTCAAGAGACACCTACACATGCTTAGCATTTATCATTTGAGGACCCTGAGAAAAACGCAACATGGCCAAGCTACTTTTTTGTGCACCTATTTTGCCTGTATGACCCAAAAAAACTAAAAAATGATCAAAATTTCCCAAAATTCTCTCCTTTTGCATTTTTTAGTCATGGATTAGGCAACTAGAGATGCATCAACCAAAATCTTAAGGCTATACTTATTTTTGAGCTTGCTTAGGGTCTTCTTGAGCTTTTCCTTCTTGTTTTTAACCCTAATATTGCAAATCAGATTTCTTGTGTAATAGTTCCTTGCCATATGACTCTGCATGACAGTGTTTCTATTTGCCTTCTCCAGTAGATTTTCCAAATACACAATCACTTTTTCAAGCAAATACTCTCTTTATCATCCTCAGCACTCATAGGGTCAAATATAGTATCCTGAGCTTGAGAAGTAGCTATGGTGTAATGAGATTGAGGAGGAGATTGCTCCTTGTTTTGCTCTTTATTCTTTTCCAATGCTCTTGTGGTAGGTATCCTTGGTTTCCAATGAATATTTCTGTCTTCCATATTCTCTACATCTATCACTTCCTTACCTTTGTCTTTAACTGCTTTGCAGGATGCTGGAGGCTAATGTGAGGTACTATGCTACATCAAGCTCACTTTCAATTGCCTATTTGCCTATTTCAAGAAGGCCACCATAAATTTTTCCTTTGAGATATCATCTTGTAACTCTTTGATTTGTGTTTGCTTCTCTTTCATCATGTTTGTTCTTTTCTTATCTCCATGACCATCCATCTCTATCTTAGGAGGTATCCTTCATCATTGTGGTGCAGGGGTGACTCATTTCCATGTCTAGATTATTTCTCCATAGCTTCTCCCAGAGTTTATTCAACTGTAGCTTCCTTAGACAATATTCTAGCTTGTGACCTAGTCAGAGGTTTAGATACAGTCATGTGTTTACATATATAAAGGGAAAATACCAAACTTTTCCCATTCTTGTAGGTTTGAGAAACCTCTGCTCTAGGTTGTCTTCTAGTCACTGAAGGTATGCTAGATGGCTCAACTCTTTGTGGCCTAGATGATGTAGGAGTGTTGATGCTTTTGGACTGAGGAGACAAAGGAAAAAGAGTTGTTGCCTCCAAAAATTCCTCCCAAGACATATTAATCTGTGTGAGCTAATGACAAACTATGACTTTGATCAAACCATGATGAAACAAACTTTCTTGATGGTCTCTCCCTTTACTTTGCACTTTCTCAGTCATCTTAACTAGGCTCCTGAATAAATAATTTGGTAGGTTTAGTGGTTTAATGGTAGTGAAATGCATCAGCAACCTTATGATGATGGTTTTTAAGCTTCTCTAGTTGTTCATTGAAAGAGAGTGAATTGGATTTTCCACAGTGTTAACAGAAACTGATCGACATTTCGAATCCCAATGGTGATCAATCTTCAAGACAAAATATGAATGAAAACAAAGAGAGTCCTCAAACCCTAGATAAATAGTGAAGAAAAGTTTAACTATTTTAAAAAGAGTTGACAATAAATTTAATTTAATATGTAATTACTACCAAAAATATATTAATATTAATATATATTTTTAATTATGTTGATTATAATGTTGATAAATAATTAAAAGAAACTAATTTATAAATTAATAAATTAAATTAAATAATTACTTCATAATGATTATTATTATTATTATAAAAAAAATTAGGTTAATTTATAAATCATTAATATAGTTATTAAATATTAATAATTAATAATGTTAAGAAAAATAATAAACTAGAAAATAAGTACTAATAACCAAATAAACATTACTTCTATCCTATAATAATGCTTAATGGATAAAGTTAATAACTATTTTTTATTTAATACTTACTTTAAAAGAAATATATCAAAAGAACGTAATTTAATCAATGTCATGATCTAATTAATAAAGAGAATTAATTAATTTAATAGTTAGAAAATTAATGAGTACTTTTTTCTAATTATCTATTTAATTTAATTAAATAAATCAACCATATTCTTCTCAATTATTATGTTTTATTATAAATAAATAAAAACTAATCTAAAAAGTTTTAATTTTAAAAATATTTTCCTAAATTTTTTATTTATATTTATATTTTTTTTAAAATTATTTTTTATTTTACTAAATTATAATTCAATAATTATTAATAAATTAATATTATTATTATTATTATTATTAACTTTATTATATTATGTTATTTTTAAAACCCTAAATAACAAAATATGATACATAAATATGAATAATTAAATAATTATTTATTTTATCAAATAATAACCATGTTTATTGGTTAAAATTAATAATTAATCTTAATAATATTCACTTATAAATAATAACATGGTTGAGAGCTTTAAATAAAATAATTAATTGGAATTATATTAATGTTATTATTAATAACTAATTAATCCTATGATTAATAATAAATTTTGATTTTATCTTTTTATCCTCTATTATTTTAATTAAAAATAAAAAACCCTAATTTAAAAGGAAAGAATTACCTGAGATATTATACCTGGGAGGACGAGTTGGTGGAACATATTTGTCTAATCATAAGAAACCAAATTTCACTGATTTCACTACCCGCATCCCTATTGAGATTATGTGGATGCTTAATAGTCTCAAGAGCTTCCCTAATTTGTCTTCTTCTATATTGTTCCTCTCTGGTGATAATTTTGGCATCTTCTAAGCACATGTGATGCTTATTTTTCAATGAGATACTGATACAACCTATAAAACCTCCCTTCACAAGTGAAAGACTTCATACTCACCTTCATCAAAGGAGCATATCTATCTAACAATTTCTTGAAAGGAAAGATATGAGTGGGAGCCTCCTTGTAGTGTGGTTTGAGGAAGAGTTTGTAATTCTCAATATGAAAATCCATCCCCCTAAATCAAATTTCTCCTTGGTTGGGGATACCTATGGTTGAATCTATAAGCTTTGTTGATATTATTAAGTCTATCCCTGCTATGGTGGTCTTGTCCCTGTTGAAATTGGTGTCAAAAATACTGGTCAACTTAGCATGGTAACACACCTCTTGTATATTTTCACAAAACCCTAGGAAGTTGACCTTTTCAAATGACTCTTTGATGAATGGTGAAGCATTGTTTTCCTGCATGCTTGTTGGTTCATACCTGGAGACATGTCCTCCTTTGTTTCACTTCTTCTTTTCACTGGCCATAGTGTTGTTTTTCTTAATAAAAACCCTATTTTGTTAGGAGGGAAGGGTAGGGTAGGATTGGGAAAACAGGGAAAAACCAACAGCTGGTTTAGGGAAGGGAATGGAGGGGATAGGTATTTGGAAGAAATCTAGGAAAATTCTAGGGGGTAGGGGTAGATCTTAGGGATACTTGGGAAGTGGAATTTCTTGAAATGGATGAGGGAAAGAGGAGAAAAAACCAATAACACAGTCCAAACCTAGAAATGTTGCAAAAGCGTAGCGTGGCTAGGTGTTTTGGAGAAAATTGGTGGAATGAAGGAGATGACTGTGGAAAAATATTGGGGGAGGTTTATCAAGTGTGTAAAAGGGTATTAAAGTAAGAAAAATAGGGATTTTATCACTGACCCTAAGCAGAAACCAAGAAAAGTAAAAGTGCAGCGAAAAACCCTAGGAGAGGGATTTCATCATTTGCTGAAGGAAAATCATTGCATGAGGATCGATGAGAGGATATACTTACTTGCTGAGAGTCTCCGGAACCTGTATATTACTGAATGAACCCTATTGTGGATTCCTCTAAGCTCCAAACTCAAAAACGCGACATGATGGCGAGAAACACAGTGTGTTAGGAAAAAATGCAACGCGTTAGGTAAAAACGCAGCGTGCTTGCTGGAAAGGGCTTGATGGTGGAAAAATCAAAGTTTTTAAGGCTGAGTTGAAACTCAATGATGGAGGAGAGCTCTAGGAATATGGAATGAAGTGTTTGAATGCTTGGATGGTCTCTTTATAGCTTGCAAGTCGATTTTTTCTTTTCATGATGGTATGACATCACATGTCCTTTTTGAAAAATGATGTAATGAGGTAGTGTAATGCAGCTTTATAACTTTATTTGGAAAGGTTACATCTCCATGAAGGGAAAATGTACCTTTGGAATCTATTTGAACACTTTTCCCCTAATTACTAACTCCCATGATGGTGACTAAGGTGATGGCATGACTCCCTACATGACTTATGATGATCTGACCTAATAATGACACCTAATGCATATATGAAACCATGATTTGGAACTTTGAACCTTTTTAGTATGTATGATATGATTTGATAACCAAAATTATGACCAAAACACTCATTTGATGACCAATCACAATGAATGATAACATGACCTTGAAATTGGAGGGAGCAGTAGTGACACCTAGGACATAACTCAAGACTCATTTGACAACCAAAAGATGCAAAACTTTATTTTAAAATTTTAAAATTTTGACCAAAGACATCTAGCAATACTGAAAGAGAAAATTTTTTCACTGGTGACTCATAGACATTAACATTGGCTCCAGCTGGGGATGGAATCTCCTTTAGGAGGTGTTAAGGACACTGTAGAATAGGTAGCCTCATCCATTGGGCGATAGAGTCAGAATAAAAGACTTGACACTGAAATGACTTACTTACTAAACTGAGAAAAATAAAAAATGACTTGACTTGAATTAAAAACTGATTTTACTTTTGAACTTTAAATAGAAAACAATAGCTGATCATAGAAGCCTTATGGCCTTCTCCTCGAGCTTCAAAATTCTGAGAAATTTTCCTTATTCTTTGACAACAAAATTAATTTTTATTTACAATAGAAGTGAACTTTTTCTTCAAGATCAGGTAAGATAGTGTTTAAGGAGCCTACCATTCACCGGTCATCCTAGAAGTGCTTTCCCATCAAGATATTCTAATAAATAAGAATTATTCCATCTGAAAGATGAAATCTTGCAAGGTCCTTTCCATAATTTCTCAAACTTACCATGTTTGCCTTTGTCCTCATTTTGGGAATCCCACCGGAGAACAACATCTCCCAATTTGAAATCATCAACTTTAGTTTTCTTATCATAAATTTTCTTGATCTTCTCCTGAAGCTTTGAGATGTTATTGAAAACTTCTTCCCTAGACTACTGCAAATGGATTATTTGATTAATTCTTCATTGAATTTCATTTGGCTCACTTTCAATCTCTTGTAGGCTTTTCATCATCAACAATGCTAGGGAAGTCAGAAACACTGTATCTACACCATAGACCAACTGAAAAGGTGACATGCTGATAAAATTCTTTGTGCTAACTCTTTCTGCCCACAGAGCATTAATTAACTTTTTGTGTGAATTCTGTTTTTTTATCTTGCAACAACTTTTTGATTATGTTCACTAATGACTTGTTTGATGATTCAACCAACCCGTTTCCTTGAGGATAATATGATGTCAAATTCCTGAGTATTATGTGATATTTAACACAAAATTCTATCATCCTTTTGGATTTGAAGGGTGTTGCATTGTCAGTGATGATTTTCTGTGGGCAACCAAAACGAGACAGAATATTACTTTAAAAAAACTAAATAATTATCGTGTATGTAGCTTGTCTCGTGGGGATGGCCTCAATCTATGTTGTGAAGTAGTCAGTGGTAGTGAGTATCCACTTATGTTGAGATGATGATGGAGGGTGAATATCACCAATGAAATTAAAGCCCCACTACTGGAAGGGTGCTTGAACTGCAATTGGTTGCAAGGGCAGCTGTAACAATTTTCTCTTTTCTTGAAAAAATTGGCATTTATGAAAGCTCATGACTGTTTTAGACAGGTCTAAAAACAAGCTCGACCAATAGAATCCAGCCCTAAATATCTTGTTTGCTGTAGTTTTCCAAAAAATATGTCCACCACAATCACCTTTATGGAAATCATTAATCACTTTCTTGGCTTCACTTTCAACCAAACAATTCAATAGAACTCCTCCCAGGTCTTTCCAATATAAATCATTATTAAGTATACAATACTTAAGAGCCTTTTATTTCAGATATCTACCTTTACTGTTGGGAAAAACTAGAGGATGATTCAAATATTGCAGCACTTGAACTATATATGCGTACCATGGTGATGAAGTAAAAATTTGAGATACCCGTGGTAATGAATCAACTTCCTACTCCTCAGAAAGTGCAATAATAAAGTTGATGTCTAAAGCATGTAAGTTACAGTCTTCCATGAGCTTAGCTAAGCCTTGTCCTTTGATAAGTTTTGTAGGTCTGATTTCTAAATCATATTCCACCATAGAAGCTATCCACCTACCATGCCTATCTTCAGGATTATTCTGTGTTAACACATCTTTGATATCAACATTCAAAACATAGGCAAGAACATGAGAATGAAGGATGAATACTCGGAATTATTTCAAAGCTTTAACTAGCGCCAATGCATATTTTTCAATGATATTATATTTCAAATCCGCATCCCTTATGGTCCTACTGAAGAAAGTGATTGGCTGATCCGTTTTCTGATATTTATTTTGCATAAGGAAAACAACTAATGTATGTTCAGAAGCAAAGGAAAAGATGATAAAATCAAGTGTATAATCTGGGTTGATAAGAATGGGAGCATGAGACAATGAAAACTTCAATTGATTAAATGATTTTCTAGCCTCACCAGACCATTTCACCTCATTATATTTCTTCAACGTATCAGTAATTTCCCTTAAGTGTTCAGCAAGGTTAGGAATAAACCTTCTCAAGAAATTTATCTTACCATTGAATAATTGAATTTCCTTCTTACTCCTAGGATAGTCCAAATTATGAATTGGTTCAATCCTCAAAGGATCTATTCGAATTCCATCTTTATATATGCTATGACCAAGAAATTTCCCCTCCTCCATAGCAAACAAACTCTTCTTCGGATTCAACGATATGCCAAATTGTCTGCACCTTTGCAAAACTGTTCTTAAGTGATACAATTTTTCTTCATCTGTCTTGGAAATTTTTTTATTTCATCAAGATAAATGACCAAAAATACATCCTTCTCATTGGAAAATGTGATATCCATCGCTCACTAAAAATTTTCTCCCACGTTCTTTAAACCAAAGGGAATCTTTGCATACATAAAGTACCCCGAGGTGTCGTGAAGGTTATCTTCTCTTGGTCAACTAGATGAGCTAAGATCTTATTGTACCCAAAATATCCATCCAAAAATGAAAGCCTAGAAGAACCAACCACCCTTTGAAGGACATGATCCATCTTTGGAAGTGGATAGTTGTCCTTCAATGACACTTTATTCAAATTACAAAAATCAATACACAAGCGGGTCTCACATTTCTTTTTTCTTACCTGTACTAAATTTGACATCCAATTTGGGAAACAGAGAGGGACAATAACACCATCAGTATACAATATGTTCACTTCTTTTCCAATGAAGGGAAACAACTTTGGATTCATCTTTCTGAGTTTCTGACAGAAAGACTTCTGATCAGGCTTTAGAGGAATGTTATGTTGAATTATGTTCTTATCATACACATTTAGATCAGTATATTCCCATGCAAAAACATGATCAAATTCATTCATGAGTGTTGCATATTTACCTTTCATATATGGACTCAAATAATTTGATATATTGATGATTTTGGACTTCTCAGGAGTGCCAAGAATGAGGTCTTCCACTCCTACCTCAGTTGGCAGCATTTTTGGTTTCCATGCAACATAATCATGATCAAAAAGTTCCTCCAAGGATACTAGACCTCTTGGATTTGAGTTATATTTCAACTGCATTACCTTCATTTTTGTTGTGTGCATTCTTGATCATCTTCATAAACCTGATCATTAATTTGTGAACTCACAAACTCTTCTTCTATCTGCAAGAAGTTGTCAATTTGTTTATCATCCTGGAAAAATTTCCAATACCGAACATTGACCAGAACATCAGGGTGATGTTTGACATTAATCTCATAGTTTTTGTTGGGATAAACTAGAATTTTGAACATACTGGCTGAAATGGTAAGGGAATCAACCACGACATTTCTATTCCTTGGAATCAATGACAATGTGTATTCAGGGAAGGTCTTAAGCATGTCTCATACTGCATTATGGTATTCTCGCATTCTAGGATGCTTGGCCTAGTATTCCCCTTTGACTTTATTTATTACCAACTTGGAGTCGCCATATACAAAAATATTCTTGGCACCTAGTTTCTTGAGTATTTTAAGACTGGCTATCAAAGCCTCATATCTGGCCTCATTGTTTGAACAATCAAATGCCAATTTGTAAGAATACATTCGAACTTTAGGATGAAGGTGATATGAGTGATTCATGGGACTATGAACATGAATTCCAATTTCAGCTCCTTCCTTACCTAAGGCTTCATAAAAATCCATTGTCCATAGGCCATTTTCTTCATCGGGAAGCTCAATTTTGGATGAATAATCTTGATTAGTTGTTTGAGAATGGTCTACTATCCTAATAGGCTTTGTCTCTTTCACTATTTAAATTGTCTTTTTGACTGATGCACTTGGCTGCAAGTTGCTTGGCATCTTTTCTTGTTTTTCTGAACTTGGAATTTCTTGAACACAATCTAAAATTTCTGAATTTTCTTCTTTTTCTTCCATCAAATCTTCTAAAGATGCTGAAAATTATCATTGTGCAAAATACAGGACTCTAAATCTATATGAACATGAATTGGGTGATTATTGGGTTTTTCCTTGCTACTAATCATGTACTTCATCTTATTCTCCCTGTATAATTTTCTGATTTGTCCAAAAATTGGTATATGATCATAGGAAATGTCTAACTACAAAGTGCCTCTAAGTTTGGCTCCCCATGATCAGGAGAGAATCATTCCATATCTCGGAGTAATTTCAACTACAACAACATCCATAAGAACATTCTTAGCTAGAATTTGATCTATGAACACCACTATATATTTTATGAGACCGAGACACTTAACCATTCCTGAGTCAAAAGATTAAATATCATGGTATGCCCTATTAATATCCAATCCTAGTTAGTCCATTATGGCTTAAGGCATGAGATTATGGGATGCCTCAGAGTATAGCATAATATTATGGAGGATAAAATCATGAATGAGAGTGAGGTAAAAAGTTGGAAGCTCACTTTCTTCTAAGTCATCATCTAGAGTAGGGCAAAAAAAAAGCTCAGGGTGGTTATCACTAACATTCACCATATTAGACATTTAGTCAACCTTAAGCAATTTGGCTACCTGGAACTTATATTGGTCATTCTTGATTATTTCAGTAAATGGAATTGAGACTTTAAGATTTGAAATTTCATTATCAAGACTAAATAAAGTAGATTTATTTTCTACCTCTTTAGATGGAATGTCTTTCTTTTCAGGCCGATCTCTGATTGGAATCTCCTGTCTTTGTCCTCCAGCTTGAATTTCTGTGTCTTTTTTCGAATTTCTACTAGAAGCTTCACTAATTTTTCCCTGATTGATAACAATGGGTCCTTTATCCTTATTCTGATTTGTAGAAGTCATGTCTTTGTTATGAATATCTGCTTGATAATTCTACTTTTTCTTATTTGAAGTTATGGGCACATTTATGTTTCTCGGACCATATTTCCTTTGCACTTGGGTAAGGGAATTTTGATAGCCTATTTTATATTCTTCTATCTCTAATACCAATATATCATCATTAGAAAGAACATACTGCTTATCATCAAGTGCATAAAGTTCTTTAGAAATTCATCCTCCTCAGTCAAGAAAGTAGGTTGTTGATTTTCCTCAAAAAGGTGATTTTAGCATGAAATTTCTTCTTCTTCTGCATAAATACCCTCTGTATAATTTTGTTTAAAAGGAGTATGAATGTTTTTTTGACCTTCTTTATCTTGACCCCTCTAATCCCTTTTCTTAATCATAAATTTAGTTTGTTGCAGTTGGCCTATGAAATTGGGATTTCTGATTTGTTGTTCTGCTTGTCTATCTGTGATGTTCATCTTGTTCATCATTTTCTTCATTGTCTTAATTAAAGAATCAAGTTTTCCCTCTGATGAATTGGATGTATCTTCCTTTATGGTAACCCTCTTTTTTTATTTCATATTTGACTTTTTGATAAGTAGATTTTCCTCAACACATACTGCAATTCTTTGAATTTCTTCAAGGGTAGTAGGATTTCTCTCTCTCAAGTGGTAAGCTATGTCCAGATCAAAATCATCCGGATAATGAAGAAGCTCAAAGCCAGGATGAGGATTAATATTTTCTTTGAATAGAATCATATATCCTATTAAATATGGTTGTGAAATTTTTCTCAAATTCATTATAATTTCTCTTCAAAGTATTGTATTCGTCTAGAATTTGGAGAGGGTTATTTTTCTCTTCCCACTTCGCTAAAAATAGGTCTAATGCATTTTGTGAATTGGTTACAGAAGCAGTTGTTAATGAATGGAACCATTTCTTAACTTCCCTCCAAAAAATTTGTGCTATTATGCACATCTTGCCATCATCATTATCAATTTCCTCAAGATCAATGAAACCAATCACTTTAATTATATGTTGTTGAGAAGTGACCTATGTTTTCCCATCAAACAAAGGTAATATTTGACCATATTTCTGAGGTAAAGCAGTAAGTTGTCATGGTAAAATCAAAGGAGAAATTATTTCCATGATTGCTGGAGAAGTTTGAATGTAAATCACAATAGGAGGTGTTGAAAAAGGAAACGACTGTAGATGAAGTGATGGATTGATAGTACAGGATGATGGAGCAGTTGTATGAGGAGATATAACAGTAGGTATAGTATAAAACAAAGTCTCTTGTTGGTATTGGATATAGGCCTTTTCAGAGGTTATTTGGAACTGATCAACCAAGATCTGAAGTTTGTAAAATTTTGACAAGACCTTACTATTACCCTCAAAAGATGAAGAATCAAAAAATGGAAATTATTTTACTTTAATGGGATCAAAAAATTCTTTTGAAAGGAATGATTATGACTTAGACTTGAACAAATATGACTCAAATTTGAGGTCAAATAATAAATATTTAGGAGCAACAAACCTAGTAGGAAACGAGGTGGATCTTACAAGTGGAGGTGTACCTTTTTTAACTTTTTGAGACTGTGATTTCTGCTTCCTAGAAAGCCTCTCAAGGTCATGAAATATTGGTGAAGGATTAGGATCAAGATTGGACCTCATATGCCTTTTGGGAGCATGTGTTCTTATGATTATGCACTTTGGCTCGAAATGAATAAATTAGCCTTCTTTGAATGCCATCACATGTCACCCACAAGTCTAGCCTTCAAATAATTGTAAGAGTTATCCCCAGGGAATATTTGACACTCATTCCCTGGAAACCATGCCAAAATATTAGCACTCCCTCTAGTTTCCCAAGGTTGAGAAAGGAGACCGAAGGAGGTAACCTCAGAACAAATTTGGACTTAGTAGCTAGCTCTACCAAATCAAAGAGGGATCTCTCTAAACTCACAGCCAATGAAGTGGCTAGAGAGAAAAATAGATATTAGGCTAGATATTCAGCTCATTAGGGTTTGATTTAGGGTTTTCTGGATCAAGATCATAGATCTAGGAACTAGGTCAGGATTATGAATAATCAATTACAAAGATGAAAATGAGGCAAAGTACATATGTTTATTGACATATTTAGGTTGTCATTATGGTATACGGTTGAAAAATGAAGGATCAGAATGAGTAAATAACTGTGAATTCATTCATCAAAATAAACGAAACACAAACATGAAGATATCATCAAAATAGAGCATAAAAATTATGTATTCTGCTTAAAAACTAATGAGATGATCACAAGAGAACATAAATATGCTTGTAAGGAGAAATAAACATTAAAATTAATGATAAAACTAAGAAGAAACACTACCAATAAGCATACCATAATAATCTCAAGATAATTCTGCAACTATCATTGATATATCACTGTAAAAAGGTGTACACAACCTCCACACTATGATTACCCACTATCCAACCCTCACTGTGAGTTGAATTTGAGTATATATAGAAAAATAGACATCATGCCACCTCTATGGGTCAAAACCTTATCCAAAATAACTAATTACTGCAACTAATGACTCATAACCTAATTTCTAGGGGACTTAGAAACAACTTCCCCTTTTTTAGATAACAAGTTTGAGTCTTGTCTCCAATCATTAAATACAAGATTCTATAAAAAAATTGACGTTGAATATGCTCATTAATTATCAAAGAACTCATGAGACAATTGTTACATAGACGAATTTCGAGCTTTGACCTCCACGTGTCCAGAAATTTCCTCAAACCATGAAGCGTAGCATTCTCTCTCAGAAACGCAGTGCGCTAATGCAGAAGCGTAGCGAAATTTGGAGGATGATTTGGATGACTTTGGTGCATTTCTAAGTTGAACTGAAGACTGGTACTGGTATCTGGGGATATCCTCTATACCACTGAAGCTTAAAACCATAAAAAACACTTCTACAAAACAATTTAAAGCTTAATTTTCCACAAATACTCTTGAAGCGCAGCATGTGCCTCCAAATAGTGGCAGAAGTGTGAAAAAGGGATGGTTTTACCTTTTTCTGCAAATTTATGAGTTGACAAGAAAAAAAAAGTGGATTTATGAGATGTGCAAGTCAAGATACACCTACACATGCTTACCATTTATCATTTGAGGCCCCTGAGAAAAAGTGCAACATGGCCACGCTACGTTTCTATTCACCTATTTTGCATGTATTACCAAAAAAAAAAAAAAAATGATCAAAATTTCCCAAAATTCTCACTTTTTGCATTTTTTAGTCATAGATTAGGTAACTAGAGATGCATCAGCCAAAATATTAAGGCTATCCTTCTTTTTGATCTTTCTTAGGGTCTTCTTGAGCTTTGTCTTCATGTTTTTAACTTTAATCTTGCAAATTAGATTTCTTGTGTAATAGTGCCTTGCCATGAGCCTCTGCATGGAAGTGTTTCTATTTACCTTCTCCAATAGCATTAGGGGAATTTTAAGGTGTACAATGGGAAAACTAAGAAAATAATAAAATAATAGCTAAACCAATAAAATAATATTTATGAATTTGCAATTCACTTTTTGCACCACAATGCATGTAGCCATAGTCAAATTTAATTCAAAAGTTGTACCAAAATACAATTAATAAAAATTGTATTGATGTGACTAAAAATAAGAATGAGTTTTTCAAGAAAAATTCATTATCATTGAACAACTAATGCATTTGTCCTTTGTACTTAAATAACTTAAAATAAAATATAAATATAAATTTATAAATCCTTAATTATATTGTATGCTATTAATTAAAATTTATATAATTAATATACTATATAAATATAATATTATATAATAAATGTATAGGGATATGAATTGTTTCTTTCAAGGAATAATGACAATAATATTATTTTATTCAAAAAGTGTGAAATGACATTTATTATGAGTACTTTACTTTATGACTTTAAAAGTACTTAAAGCACTACCATGGTTAACCATGAGTTTTTATCCACCATTGATAATGTGACAAGTAAGTACTTAAAACTCAATCAGTGCCACCTCAACCATTAGGGATGATGTCATCCCCTGAAATGTGATTAGTTCTCATAAAGTGAATTTTGATTGTACATTTTCCTTAAGAGGCCCATTTTAGACCTCAAAATTCCCCTAATGCTTTTTCAAATACACATTCACTTTTTCAAGAAAATACTCTCTTCCTTTCTCATCCTCAGCACTCATAGGGTCAAATATAGTATCCTGAACTTCAGTAGCAGCTATGGTGTCATGAGCTTGAGGAGGAGATGGCTCCTTTTTTTTCTCTTTCTTCTTTTTCAATGCTCTGGTGGTAGGTCTCCTTGGCTGCCTCTGAATATCTTTGTCTTCCATTTTCTCTGCATCTATCACTACCTTACCTTTGTCTTTAACTGATTTTTTGGATGATGGAGGCTCATGTGAGGTACTATGCTACAACAAACTCACTTTCGATTTCCTATTTTCCTGTTTCAAGAAAGCCACCATAAAGTTTTCCTTTGGGAGATCATCTTGTAACTATCTGATTTGTACTTGCTACTATTTGATGATGCTTGCTACTATCTTGTATCCATGATCAACCATCTCTATCTCAAGAGTTATCTCTTCATCATTGTGTTGCAAGGGTGACTCATTTCCATGTCTAAGAGATTGCTCCATAGCTTCTCCCTGAACTTCTTCAACTATATCTTCCTTAGTCAGTCTTCTAGCTTGTGACCTAGTAAGGGGTTTAGATGCAGGCATGTCTTTAGATATCTCATGGGAGAAAACCAATATTTTTCCCATCTTGTAGGTTTAAGAAACCTCTTACCTAGTTTGTCTTTTGGTCACTGAAGTTATGCTAGATGGCTCATCTCTTTGTGGTCCAAATGATGTAGAAGTGTTGATGCTTTTGGACTAAGGAGACATAGGCAAAATATTTTTTGCCTCCAAAAATGCTTCCCAAGACATATTAATCTGTGTGAGATGATGATGAACTGTGAATTTGATCAAACCATGATGAAACAAATTTTCCTGATGGTCTCTCCCTTTACTTTGCACTTTCTCAATCATCTTAATGAAGTTTCTGAATATGTAATTTGGTAGGTTTATTGGTTTAATGGTAGTGAAATGCATCAACAACCTTATGTGATACTTATACAACCTAGAAAACCTACCTTCACCAGTGAAATACTTCATAATCACCTTCGTCAAAGGATCATATCAATCTAACAATTTCCTTAAAGGAAAGATATGATTGGGGGCCTCCTTGTAGTGTGGTTTGAGGAAGAGTTTGTAACTATCAATATCCAAATCCATCCTCTTAAACCAAATGTATCCTTGGTTAGGGATACCTTTGGTTGAAGCTATAAGTTCTTTTGACATTATGAAGTCTATCCCTACTATGTATGTCTTTCCCCTCTTTAAATTGGTGGAAAAAAGATTGGTTAACTTAGCATGGAAACCCACCTCTTGTATATTTTCACAAAACACTAAGTAGTTCACCTTTTCAATTAATTCTTTGATGAATGGTGAATCATTGATTTCATGTATGCTAGTTCGTTCATATCTGGAGACATGTCCTCCTTTGTTGTACTTCTTATTTTCACTTGAAATAGTGTTGGTTTGCTTAATAAAAACCCTAGTTTGATAGGAGGGAAGGGTAGGGTAGGAATGGGAAAATAGGGGAAAAAGAGAAGCTGGTTTAGGGAAGGGAATGGAGGAGATAGGCATTTGGAAAACATATAGGAAAATTACAGGGGGTAGGGGTAGATGTTAGGGAAACTTGGGAAGTTTAATTTCTTGAAATGGATGAGGGAAAGAGGAGAAAAAACAAATAACACGGTCCAAACCCAAAAATGTAGCAAAAGTGTAGCGTGGCTAGGTTTTTTGGAGAAAACTGGTGGAATGAAGGAGATGAGTGTGAGAAAATATTTGGTGAGGTTTATCAAGTGTGTAAAAGGGTATTAAAGTAGGAAAAATAGGGATTTTATCAATGAACCTAATTATAAACTAAGAAAATCAAAAGCGTAATGAAAACCCTAGGAGTGGGATTTCATCATTTGCTAAAGGAAAATCACTGCATGAGGATTGATGAGAGGATATAATTACTTTTTGAGAGTATCTAGAACCTGTAGATTGATGAATGAACCATGTTATGGATTCTTCTAAGCTCCAAACTAAAAAACACAATGTGCTGGAAAGAAACACAACGTGCTAGGAAAAAACATAGTGTGCTAGGAAAAAACGCATCATGCTTGATGGCAAGGGCTTGATGATGGAAAAATCAAATTTTTTAAGGCTAAGGTGAAACTGCATGGTGGATGAGAGCTATATGAATATTAAATTAAGTGTTTGAATTCTTGGATGGTCTCTTTAAAACTTGAATTTCAACTTTTTCTTTTCATGATGGTATGACATCACGTGTCCTTTTTGAAAAATTATGTAATGAGGTAGTGTACTGCAGTTTTATAACTTTATTTGGAAAGGTTACATCTCCATGAAGGTAAAATGTACCATTAGAATATTTTTGAATACTTTTTCCCTAATTACTAACTCCTGTGATGGTGACTAAGGTGATGGCATGACTCCCTACATTACTTATGATGACCTGACCTAATAATGACACCAAATGCATATATGAAACCATGATTTGGAACTTTGAACCTTTGCAGTATGTATGATATGATTTTATGACCAAAATTATGACCAAAACACTCATTTGATGACCAATCACAAGGAATGATGACATGACCTTAAAAATGGAGGGAGTAGTAGTGACACCTAAGACATGACTCAATACTCTTTTGACAAACAAAAGATGCCAAATTTTATTTTAAAATTTTAAAATTTTGACCAAAGACATCCAACAATACTAAAAGAGAAAATTTGATCACTAGTGACGCATAGACACTAACATTGGCTCCAGCTGGGGATGGTAGATCCTTTAGGAGGTGTCAAGAACATCGTAGACCAGGTAGCCTCATCCATTGGGAGATGGAGTTAAAATCAAAAACTTGACAATCAAATGATTGACTCACTAAACCGAGACAGCTAAAAGCTGACTTGACTTGACTTAAAAACTGTTTTGACTTTTGAACTTTAAATAGAAAATAACAGCTGATCATAGAAGCATTATGGCCTTCTCCTCGAGCTTCAAAATTTTGAGATAACTTCCTTATTCTTTGACAACAAAATTAAATGTTATTTACAATGGAAGTGAACTTTTTAATAAAGATTGTCTACTCAACTTAGTGTTCCTAAATTGATGTCATAAATTGTCAACCAGGGCTAGTAAACTGTTGAAGTGAAGTGCACTATATGTGCCTAGGTATCTTCTTTCTACTTCGTTGTGTTTAGTGTTTTTCTAGTGTTTTTGGTTTTGTGTTTTTATGCTAAGAGGAAAAGAACTAAATTATTGGCAAAGAGAAGTTATTGATCACACTAAAACAGAGCAAAATCTACTCTAAACTATGTATGGCACCTAAGAACAGAAAATGTTAATCCACAGATTGTAAAGCTTGACAATAAAAGTAACTCATAACATTAAACTCATTCCAATTCAATTCATTAGAGGTATGTTGGAAAAATTTGAGAAAAAGGATAAGTTTGATGTAATGAGGTTCTCTTTAGTAAACAACAACTTAAAATATCACTGAGAAAATCTCATCCATTGTTAGAAATTTGTTGGAACATTTTGAGAAAAGATTATTTGCAACATAGTAAGGAACCCTATGCTAAAATAACTTATGACACTAGAATCAACCCATTCTACAACTCAAAATGTTACTATTAAGCCTCACTCAAGGGTTAGATATCTCTTGGAATAACTTTGAAAAAAGGTTGTTTGTAAAATTATGAGAAATTGCAGAACAGTCAAGAACTCAAAATGATATAACTAATTCTTGTCCATATGATAATGATGTGTTAGAAGAGATTAAGAACAAGAGAAGCTTATAAAATAATGAGAGTCTTTTAAATCTAATTTAACAGGACTGAAATACAATTAACTAATAGAACTGAAATGTAATGAACAAGACTGAACTAAAATGAAATTAACTCAAGAGTACTACAACTCTATCTCATTCATGTGTTAGTGATATATTGGAACAACTCATGAGAACAAGATTGACTGTAATATTTGATGTAAGTAAATGACATAAGCATGATGAAAGAGAATAAACTCTGTTAGGTCCCTATATCACTAGTATAGTCCCTTATAATTGTTAGTGTAAACCCTTATTGTTATTATTGTACCCTTGTAACCCCCATTTTGTTATGATTGTGCCCTTAAATTATTATTGTTAGGTCGGTTAGGATTACATTGTGGTCCACTAGGATTACATTATGGCCCCATGGACTCCTATATATAGAAATGAGGTTTTGTAAATTGTATCATCCAAGAATAGTTCATTCATGTAATGTATTGGAGGTTGCCCCCTCGAAGTGGCTTATTTATAAGGCATTGATATCTCTTTTATTCTCTTTTTGGAGCTGGTTTCCCAACATTTGGTATCAGAGCTTTGGATTCTAGGGTTTCGCTACTCCAAACAGGTCATCGTGGAATTTTCGCTATAACGTTTTTTCTACGAAGTTTCAGAAGCTGAAATTTTTAGGGTGCGAAGCCGAAATCCTGAGGAAGATTTTCTAAAAATTTCAGAGCTTGGTTCGCAACATTTTCGTAGATATGATCTGTGGAAGTTAGGTCTTTTTTCAGGATCCTAAACAGGTCATCGTGGAATTTGCGCTATAACGTTTTTTCTATTGAGGTTCAGAATCTGAAATTTTTATGGTGCGAAGCTGAAATCCTAAGGAAACTCTTCAAAAAATTTCAGAGCTTGGTTCGCAATATTGTTGGAGATATGATCTGTGGAAGGTAGTGATTTTTCAGGCTCCCTAATTTCATCTCAAAAAGGTGATCGTGGGAAAATTTCAATAACTCTCTCTCTGAGAATCGGATTGGAGTGCCGTAAAAATTGGTCACAAGCACACAGACTGTAGTTTCTTGGCTATCAATTTTAGAGGCAAAGGATGAAACAGTGACACGTGGAAAGTCGTACAAGTTCGCTATACTGAACCAGTCCATAATTAGGTCATTGTGGGAGATTGGACATAACGTTTTCTTGGAGAATCCAAATCAAGTCAGACCTGTGGCATTCAAAAGATAATTCAGAGGGCTACTTCAGTGCTGAATTTTGGATATTGAAGAGCTGCAATCACAGAGATAATACAATTTCAATATCGAACTCCTCAAAAGCAAGTAAAAGGTGTGTATTTTTTTTTCTGAATTGCATAAGTCTTGTTTGAAGAATCAAGTTGAATTGATTGCAAGGGCATATTGTAGAATATATATCAGTATTGGATTATAAAATGACCCCTAAAAAGAATTCAACACCCATTAAGCCTTTGGAAAGCTCTAATATGACTCATGAAGACGAAGAATGGCAACATGACATATCAAAATTACAAGAGCAAGTGCAACAAATTTCGCTCTCGCAAAGAGAAACAAAAAATGACATGGAAGTTTTGAAGAAAGGTGTGGAAACTAAGATGGATGGTTTGAAGAAAGGCGTGGAATCTAAGATCGATGGCATGGAATCTAATATTGATGGCATGGAGGCTGGCATGGAATCTAAGATGGATGACATTGAAGCTAAGCTCGATGAGAAAATGGAAAACATGAAGAATGTTCTAAAAGAAGACATGGAAGGTTTGACAAAGTTGATACAAGAAATGTTTCCTAATGGTGAAAAGATAGTAGAAGAACCTCATGATGAGAACAAAATAAATGTTAATCGTGATTTCATAAACTCTAATGTTGGCTGGAAGAACCACCATATTCCAAAAATGGATATGAGGAAGTTTGATGGAAAGGATCCTGTAACATGGATACTACAGATGGAGCAATATTTTGATCTCCATAGCGTGCAAAACACACAAAAGGTACGCATTGCAACTTTACATTTAGAACAAAATACATTTGTATGGTATCGATGGCTTTGCTCCCGTAAAAAAAATGTCACTTGGTCATTTTTTACGAAGGAAATGATAGCAAATTATGAGGATACAAAGAGAAACACCTTCTTTAGCCAATTGATAAATCTCAAACAAAATGGTTTAGTGGGGTAGCACATTGAGGACTTCCAAAAATTGAATATAAGGGTAACTGATATTGCAGAGGAACACAGGATTGATCTCTTCATAGGCACTCTAAAGGATAAAATCCAACATGAAGTTCGTGTTTTGGAACCTGATTCATTGGAGAAGGCATTCAGGTTGGCAAGAAAAGTTGAATGTAAAATTATGGCGACAAGGAAGCCTACCACTCAATTCTATAAAGAAGGAAGTGTTGCTACACCTAGATTTCCACAACTTACAAGGTTGACACCACAACAATTGGAAGAAAAAATAGCAAAAGGGCTTTGCTACAGTTGTGATAGAAAATACACTAAAGGTCATAAGTGTGTTGAAAAGAAATTATTTTACATAGATTGTGAAGAAGAAGAAGAAAATGAAAAAGAAGAGGATATACACCAGGAACCAGCCATAGAAGAGGAAGAAATGAATCTGACCATATCATGTAATGCACTAGCAGGAATTACCACTCCTCAAACTCTCAAGATAGCAGGACAGATCAAGAAGAAAAAGGTAATAGTGTTGATTGATTCAGGTAGCACCCATAATTTTATTCATTGTAAGGTAGCCAAGGAATTAAATTGTTTCCTACACCCAGCACCAGAATGTCAAGTGATGGTTGCAAATGGAGGAACTATAAATTGCTCTGGTAAATTCCATAATATCAAGCTAACCATGGGGGAATTTGTATTGACTAGTCCAATGCTTTCCATTCCTATGGGAGGTGCTGATGTTGTACTAGGAGTATAATGGTTACAATCTTTGGGGACGGTAGCTTTTAATTTTCAAGAACTTTTCTTCAATTTTTTTTCAGAAGGAAAGGAAGTTGAATTACGAGGTATTGCAGGGAAGCCAGGAAGGATAATAAGCTCTAATGTCATGACAAAGCTTCTAAATAAAGAAAAACGAGGCGTAATTGCACAATTATGCTCACTAGAAGTTCCAACATCAAAATCATCTATTCCTGCAGATCTCCAACAAGTCTTGGACAATCATTCCAAGGTGTTTGAAACTCCCAAATGACTCCCACCTATTCGTGATCATGATCATGCTATTCATTTGATTCCAGGAAGTGTTCCTCCAAACATCAGGCCTTATAGATATCCTTACTTCCAAAAGAGCGAAATTGAACGTATGATCGCAGAAATGTTAGAGGCGGGTATAATTCAACCTAGTCAAAGTTCTTTCTCTGCTCCTGTAGTATTGGTACACAAGAAGGATGGATCATGGCGAATGTGTCCTGATTATAGGGAGCTCAATAAGCTCACCATTAAAGACAAATTTCCCATTCCTATGATTGATGAATTATTGGATGAATTACATGGAGCAATTTATTTTACCAAGTTGGATCTTCGTTCAGGATATCATCAAATTAGAATGAAGACTGAAGATATTCCAAAACAACATTTCGAACTCATGAGGGTCATTATGAATTTTTGGTCATGCCTTTTGGCCTTACCAATGCACCTTCTACATTTCAAGGGCTGATGAATTCCATTTTCAAACCCTTCCTTAGAAAATTTGTGCTAGTATTTTTTGATGATATACTAATCTATAGCAGGTCTTGGAAGGATCATGTTGAACATGTTGACAGGGTGCTCAAACTATTGCAGGAGGAACAATTATATGCAAAAAAATCCAAATGTTTCTTTGGAGTACAAGAGGTGGAATATCTGGGTCATATTGTATCTCACGAGGGTGTTAAAGTAGACCCTAACAAAATTAAAGCGATTAAGGAATTGAAAGTCCCCACAACCATAAAGCAGTTGCGAGGATTTCTTGGGTTAACAGGGTATTATCGCAAGTTTGTTAAGAATTATGGGAGAATAACAGCACCTATAACAACATTATTGAAGAAAGATGCATTTTCATGGACTCCTAAAGCAACTAAGGCTTTTGAACATCTTAAAGAGGCAATGTGCCTATCGCCTGTCTTAGCTACGCCAGACTTCACAAAAACCTTTATTGTGGAATGTGATGCCTCAGGAAATGGAATTGGTGTTGTTTTAATGCAGGAAAGAAGACCCATTGCTTTTGAAAGTCGTCCAATCAAAGGAAAGTATTTACAGAAACCTATTTATGAGAAGGAAATGTTAGCAATACCACATGCACTAAAGAAATGGCGAACTTACCTAATGGGAAGACACTTCAAGGTAAAAACTGATCATGATAGTCTTAAACACTTTTTGGAACAAAGACTATCATCAGAAGAGTAGCAAAAACGGGTCACAAAGATGTTGGGTTATGACTTTGAAATAATCTACAAAAAAGGAAAGCTTAATGTTGTTGCAGATGCACTCTCAAGAAAGAATGAAGAGGTGGAAGCATTGCTTTGTGCCATTTCTATTATCCAACCAGATTGGATAACTAAAGCAAGAGATGAATGGAAGAAGGACAAAGATGTATGGACACTCATTCAAAAGTTGTGGCAAGATCCTAGTACATCTGATACATTTAGTTGGAAAAATGATTCCTTATGGTACAAAGATCGCTTATATCTTTGTAAGAATTCCCAACTAAAACAAAAGATTCTTCTCGAATTGCACACTTCTCCTTTAGGAGGACACTCAGGATTTTTAAAAACTTACCACAGGGTGAAGAAAGAATTTTTTTGGGATGGCCTTAAATCTGATATTCAAAAGTTTGTGGCGGAATGTTTGGTTTTCCAGCAGAATAAAGTTGAGACAATTAAGACCCCATGACTTCTACAACCTTTATCCATTCCAAGTCAACGTTGGGAGGAGATTTCAATGGATTTTATCACAGGTTTACCTAAGTCTGAAGGAAAGAGTGTCATCATGGTGGTAGTTGATAGACTTACCAAGTATGCACACTTGTGTGCATTATCTCATCCATTTAAAGCAAGTACAGTTGCTACTACATTTATGGACAGAATTCAAAAGCTACATGGAAGCCCAAGGGTTATTGTGAGCGACAGAGATCCCATTTTTACTGGAAATTTTTGGACGGAGTTATTTTCTTGTTTGGGTACTCAATTAGATCATAGTTCATCTTATCATCCTCAATCTGATGGTCAAACTGAGATAGTAAATAAATGTTTGGAATGATATCTTCGTTGTTTTGTATCTGATAAAAAAACACAATGGGTCAAGTGGTTACCTCTCGCTGAATGGTGGTATAACACTTCCTTCCATACTGCAGCAAAAATGACCCCATTTATGGCACTTTATGGATATCATCCACCATCCATCACATCACATTTAAGAGAAAATTCAAAGGTTCAAGCAGTGGAAGATCACATCGAGCATCACCAAGAAGTTCTCCAACTCTTAAAGGATAACCTAACTTTGGCACAAAATCGAATGAAACAACAGGCAGATCAACATCGCAGCGAAAGAAGTTTTGATGTAGGAGATTGGGTATTTTTACGGCTACAACCATACAAACAAATTTCCCTCAAGCAAGCTAAGAAGGATAATAAATTATCACCAAAGTACTATGGTCCTTACAAGGTGTTGCAAAAGATTGGCACTATGGCATACAAATTGGAGCTTCCTGCTTCTTCGCGAGTACATCCAGTTTTCCATGTTTCATGCTTAAAGAAGATTATAGGTGAAAATCTTCCAGTTCAAACAATATTGCCAGAAATTGATGAGGAAGAAAAAATCATATTGGAACCTGAAGCGGTCATGGAAACAAGAACTCGAAAGCTACGTAATCGATCAATTTCAGAGTATCTCATCAAGTGGAAGAACTTACCCACTGAATATTCTACATGGAAGGATGAGAATTTTATACAGAAGCACCCGGAGCTACTCAAGCGTTGAGGACAACACTTTTTTTGAAGGAGAGGGGCATGTTAGGTCCCTATATCACTAGTATAGTCCCTTATTGTTGTTAGTGTAAACCCTTATTGTTATTATTGTACCCTTGTAACCCCCATTTTGTTATGATTGTGCCCTTAAATTATTATTGTTAGGTCGGTTAGGATTACATTGTGGCCCACTAGGATTACATTATGGCCCCATGGACTCCTATATATAGAAAGGAGGTTTTGTAAATTGTATCATCCAAGAATAGTTCATTCATGTAATGTATTGGAGGTTGCCCCCTCGAAGTGGCTTATTTCTAAGGCGTTGATATCTCTTTTCTTCTCTTTTTGGAGCTGGTTTCCCAACAAACTCAGAAACTGCCTAAGTTAAGAACGAAACA
Organism: Pinus albicaulis; assembly: GCA_034641835.2. Classification (NCBI taxonomy): domain Eukaryota; kingdom Viridiplantae; phylum Streptophyta; class Pinopsida; order Pinales; family Pinaceae; genus Pinus; species Pinus albicaulis. The sequence goes on from CM076576.1 coordinate 512,498,885, forward strand.
GAGCTAAAGATCACTTATCTAGAAAATATGCACAAATCCTTTCGGAAAGTAGGAGCCCTCTACCACCATATTGGCACACAAATCCTTAACTCCTTAAAATTGCTTCAGATCATGCATTAAAGTTGTACTTCTTTCATTAAAGGAAAACGCTCAGAAACATAGTATCACAGTCTTTGAGGACTAAAAACAAAACATCAACTAACTAACTGTTTCTCGGTTCACTGAGTTATTCTTATAAGAAAATACATAACTGTCATTGAGGAGAAATAGGTATAGGTGTCTTTTACAATCAAAATCGAACTAGAACTCCTGTTGAGGACTCGTATTTTGCTGAAGACACCTGCAGAGTCCTTATCCTTGTAGAAGTCTACTTCTTAGTTTTGGTTTTCTCCACGTGCATAACCACTTGCGGATTTTTGCTCAACCTTCGTAGAGGGCAAGGAATGATGTAGGAGTGTTCTGGAATTTAACCATATGTGTTTTTCGCTCAAATGACACCTGTAACCTCTGTGAACATAAAGATGGCTGCGGAATATGCGACTAGCTACAGAATGGCTGCATTCTATAGCTAAGTCTGATCAAAAATCACTATGACAAAAAAACCACAAAAGTATAGTAATTCAGTCATTGCATACATTCTTAAAGTAATTTTAATCATTCCTATTGATCTTTTAAGCCTATAGCTGCTAAAGGACAAAGGGAATGAAGTGAAATTTGGTGAAAGGAAAGGACATCTTTAGGGCTCAACATACCCCCACTGTAAAGCTTTTGCATGTCCTCATGAAATCAATCCATGTATTCTGAAACTTCTGCCAGGACATCTAACTTTCTTTTTCTGCTTTTCTTGGTGTTCAATGGCATCCTAGGCTTCCTTATGACCAATTTGAACCTCAGATTTATAAGTGCCCTGCTCAAATTTTTGTTTTTCTTCTTCAGCTTCTCAGTAGCCTTGTACAATTTTTCCATTTGCAGAGAGAGAGTTGTGTTCATGTCACTTTTTAGTTTGACTTGTTCCCTTAAAATTTCATTTTCATTTTTTATATGCCTATTGAGTATTTCCAATTCATATTTATCTCTTCTGAGCACTTCAATTGAAGATTCTTGTGGGCTAGGAGTTCTTCCTTTGTTTTCTGAGGCTCTCTTTTCTAATGACTCAACATAATTATAGATTTGTTGTTGGGTTGGGTCTACCTCCGGAGTTCCTCTATTAAGATCCTCTTCGTACTGGTACTCAGGATACCTGTCAGTTGGTGTCTCTTCATCTTCAATATATATGATTACTGTTTGCTTAATTCCTGTTTTCTTCAATATGCCTCTAAGCCTATGGCTTCTTCTCAGTTTAGATGGTCTCTCACCTCTCTCCTTAGCATACTTTCTAATTATCTTTTCCTTTTTAAGTTTTTTCTTGATTTCAGCCAATTTTTCAAAGATAATCTCCTCACTGTCTTCTTGTATGGATTTATCAGTTTTAATTTCAACGGGTTTAGCATCTTTTCCCCTCCTGCTTCTTACTACAAGTTTTCCTTCAGATGGAGTTTCTTTAGGTTCTTCAAAATGATTCCTCAAGAGGAACTCATCCCAACTGTCTCCTAACTTTTTCAAGTGATGCTCAATTAGAATTTTAACTAGGCCATGGTGATATAAGGTGGTTTCCAAGAAATGAACCCTTTTTTGGACATTAGAAGCCATCCTCTTTAGGATATGGAGTAAGAAAATGGGTAAATTTATTTCTTCATTTAGGAAATGCATCATAATTCGAATGTGATAAACATATAGGGTGCCAAACCTTAACTTTTGCAGAATTAGCAACATATTTCGCCATTTATTCTTTAAGGCTAAACTAGGAATGCATTTCTTGAAAACTGAAATATCCATACCTGGTGTTTTTAGCATTTGCCTCCATGCTTCATTGTGAAATTCCTTGTTTTTGAACCATCGTTCACCTTGCCTTGGTAGCTCTGTTGCTTATGCTATGAAGGATTTTATGATAATGAACTTGACATCACCTATTTCAACTTCTGACCCGTTGAATGACCGAGAAAATGACTTGGTGACCTCCTTATGAAATCCATTGAACTTCTCCAAAAACTGTAGCCATCCAACCTGCTGTAACATCTCTTTAATTTGTGGGTAACCTTCTAGATATTTGGTTCCGACTGGTTTAGACCTTACAATAAGTCCCATGGCTTCTCCTCCTCAACTTCAATTTACTGCTCTGTTACTGCTTCCCTATTCAAGGTAAAAATGGCCATAGAGGGTTGTTTTCACCTTAAAGATGACCTCTCTATTTCTGCAGACAAGAATTGGCTATGGAAAAATGACATGAAGTGGTTATGGGATGAGTGAAATACGGTGAGGGTAAATCACACGAATAAATGAGTTTGAGAGCTGTCATGGAGTAAAAGACCGCGGAGAAATCCCATGAGGATTTCAAAATCATCACTGAATATTTCGGGTTAGTGACGTGACCTAATAGGTCACTTCAAGTACTAACCATTAATTTTTAATAAATGATGATTTGATATGGCGGAATGGAAGGGATTTGTCCAAGGATTTTATGATAGGCTTGATCAATACGAATAATCAAAATAACTTTATGAAACATACATATGACTTAACCATACTATAACTTTCATAATTTGTTATCATAATAATTTCACAATTTTACCTAAGCCCTTCTTTTGATTTTTTTGTTGTTTTAATATGCTTTGTCTTCCTTTGAAAATCATTGATCTTTCAGTCTTCATAATCCCTTTGATTTGACATAGGTGTGCAGGATCAATTTGCTGTTGAACAAGTGGTTGTTGGATATTTGGCTGCAGAATATCTGGCTGTAGAATGTCTGGCTGCAAAATGTCTAGCTGCGTAATATCTGGCTGCGTAATATCTGGCTGCAGAATGTACCTGTAAAAGCCTTGAGACATGGAATGAAATGATTTGAAACATGGATGGAATGTAGTATGAAATGAAATAAAATGGATCATGAAATATGGTGGAATGAAGCATGAGTGAAGTGAAATATGATGGAATGAAATGGATCATAAATGTGAAGTGGAATGAAATATGAAAAGTGGCTTGCAACTTATGATTTGTAATACTCAATTGCAGAAAGAGATCAAATTTGAAATAAAAATGAGATGGTCCATGAAATGGAGTGAATGAAGTATGGATGAATGGAGTGAATGAAATATGAATGAAGTGAGATATGATGAAGTGAAATGGATCATAAGTGGAATGTGATATGTAAAGTGAGCCTGCACTTATGATTTTATGATAGTTGTTTGAATGAATTTTGAAAAGCTAAAGTGTCAGAAGGATTCTGATTTTCACCTTATCTTTTCTGTATAAACATGCTAATCAATGATTAGTTTTCATGTTTATACTTTTTTTTTTCATCATCTGATTTCAGAAAATACAATTAAGTTGATGAAGAAGAAGGATTCTTCTTCATTAACTTCACATCACTGTTCTCTTGGAATCTCTTGACAAATTCTTCTCTTGAAAGTGGCTTATGATACAGCTTCAATCTATGACCATTTACAAGAAAATTCACCTTATCTTCATCTATTGTCCTGATTTTTATTGCTCCATTGTCAAAAGTTTTCACAATTTCATATGGCCCAAGCCAATGTGTTTGGAATTTACCTTGAAAATATTTGAACTTTGAATCAAACAAGAGGGCCCAGTCACCTTCTTTGAATTTATTTTCCTTAATGTACTTATCATGCCATCTAGTCCTTTACTGTTGGACTATATTTTTTTTCTGGACTACATCCTATCTGATCTCATCCAATTCATTAATCTGCTCCAATCTGTGCTTTTGTGCTTCTGTTAGATCAAGTCCCAGCTAGACTGCCATTTTAAAAGTTTGAATCTGAAAATCTATGGGAAACAAGACTTGTTTTCCATAAACAAGTTCATAAGGGGTATGACCTGTTGTGCATCTCCATGTAGTTCTATAGGCCCACAAGGCTTCAGGAAGCCTTTCTGCCCAATCTCTTCTATGTAAATGAACAGTCTTTGTTAGGATCCCTTAAATGACCTTATTAGTAGATTATACTCGGCCATTTACTTGTGGATGATAGGGAGTAGATTTTATGTGTCTGATTTTGTACCTCTCCACCATTTGTTCCACTAGCCTTGATGTGAATTGAGCTCCTTGATCTGTAACAATTTCTCTTGGGACACCAAAACGAGTAAAAAAATCCTCAAAAAGAAAATTAACTACAGATGCTTCAGTAGCAGAAAGTAATGGCTTGGCCTCTACCCATTTGGTAACATAATTAGTGAAAACTAATATATATTTCTTTTGTATTGATGGAGGACTAATAGGTCCTACAAAATTTAAAGCCCATTTCTCAAAAGGTTCAATATGTACCTGAGGCTGCAATGGCATATCACCTGAAGGAGAAGGTTTCCCTACCCTTTGGCAGCTGTCACACCTTTTCACATACTCTTTAGCATCTTTAAAAAGGGATGGCCAATAGTATCCTAAATGAAAGATCTTATAAGCTGTCCTTTTAAGAGCAAAGTGTCCACCACAAGGCTCATCATGACATGCCTTGAGGATCTCAGGAATCTCATCTTCTCGAACACATCTCCTAATGATAAAGTCTAGACCTGTTTTGTGTAACTCATTAGCAACCCATGAATATTTTGCACTGTCATAAATGATCTTTCTTTTGTCTCTTGCATTCATTATTGAAGGAAATTTTCCTGAAACTAAATAATGAGCAATGTCAGCAAACCAAGGAGTTTGAGTAGAAATTGCAAAAAGATATTCATCAGGGAATTGATCTTCAACTGGAGTATTGTCTTTAATGTTTTGGAGTCTATATAGGAAATCAGCTACTGTATTTTGTTTCTTGGGCCTATCTACAATGGTGATGTTGAATTCCTATAAAAGAAATAACCATCTTATGACTCTGCCATTAGTAATTGATTTGTTCATTAGATATTTAATTGCAGAGTGATCTGTGTGAACAAAAGTTTCATAGCCTGTTATATAGTGTCTGAATTTATTTATGGCATGAAAAACAGCTAAGAACTCTTTTTCAGTTACAGTATAATTTAACTCTGAAGGAGTTAAATTTTTACTTGTATAGTAGATGGCATAAGGAATCAGGTCTTTTGTCCCAATACTGCTCCTAAAGTTGTATCTGAGGCATCTTTTGAAATATGAAAAGGTAATTTCCAGTTAGGTCCCCTTAAAATAGGTGCTTCATAGATTTTTGTTTTCAGGGTCTCAAAGGCTAACTGGCAATCAGGATTCCACTTGAATTCACAGTCCTTGGTAAGTAATTTGAAAAGTGGAGATGCTATCTTGGTTAAGTTTTCTATAAACCTTCGATAATATCCTGTAAATCCTAGAAAACTCCTAACATCTTTTTGACAACTTGGAACAGATAAGTTAGAGATGACTTCAACTTTTGACTCATAAACTCTAATCCCATCCCCTGAAATGTGATGCCCCAAAACAATTCCTTCAGTAAACATCATAAAACACTTCTCATGACTTAGTGAAAGATTTGCTTCTTTACATATTTTTAAAACTTTTTCCAAGTTTGCTAAGGCTTCTTCAAATGTGTTTCCATAGACTGTGAAATCATCCATATATACCTCTACACAATCATGTATTAGATCTGAAAAGATTCCTAGAACTGCCCTTTGAAATGTTGCAGGTGCATTGCATAGTCCAAATGGAAATACTCAGTAAGCATAGGTACCCTAAGGACAAGTAAATGTGGTTTTGTCTTGATCTTCAAGTGCTACTTGAATTTTATTATAACCACTAAACCCATCTAAAAATGAGAAGTAATTTTTGCCAGCTAATGTATCTAACACCTGATCTATGAAAGGTAGGGGAAAATGATCTTTAAGAGTAGCTTTGTTTAATTCCCGGTAGTCAATACATACCCTCCATTTACCATTTTTTTTTGGCACAATTACCAAAGGAGAAACCCACTGACTATCTGAAATGGGATAGATAAAGTTGACATTTAACAATTTCTGCAATTCTTCTTTAACAATCTCCCTAAGGTTTGGATTCATCCGTCTTTGAGGTTGTCTGATTGGTTTACAATTTTCCTCTATGTAGATGTGATGAGTGCAAGTCTTAGGGCTTATCCCTTTCATATCAGTGTACTCCCATGCATATGCAGAAGAATGTCTCTGTAATATCTTAACTAGCTCTTCTTGTTGAGATTTCTCTAGGTTCTTGTTTATGTTTAAAGTTTTGCCTGGAAATATCTCAATTGTAGAGCTGCCAAATTTATCCATGGAGTAAAGAGACATCTGTCTTGATGATAAAAACTCAATGTTGGATTCTTCTTGAAATTGTTCATGTTTGTATTCCGAAGAGGATTCAAATTTTTCTAAGGTATTTAGAATCTAGCTATCTTCACTAATTTCTAAAATTGTGAAGAGAGGTTGTAAGTCTTCTTCATCCTCTATCCATTGAGTATCATCTAATTCTGTAATTGTTTTTGCTGGAGGATACAAGGTAAATTTCTTGGTTGAACTACCATCAGAGATGTACATATCACCGGATCTACAGCTAATGAAAGCATCAGTTGTAGCTAACCAAGGTCTTCCTAGTATAATAGGATGTCCTCCTAGTTTATTCTTAGGAGTTAGGATCATAAAATCCATAGGATACTCCCAAGAATCTAGGGACACTGGAATGTCTTCTATTACCCCAACAGGTTTAATCACAGATCTGTCTGCTAATTGTAATAATGTGGGTGTAAAAAGAAGATTAGGAAGTTTTAGTTTATCCATGATTTGTCTACTCATGATATTTATTGTTGCTCCTAAATGAATAAGTGTGTTTTTGATCTCAGTTCCATTGATGTGTATTTTAACAACTGGATTTCCTGGGTCTAGATACTTTGGAATTGAAATCTTACCCATCATGATATTTGCTATTTTTCCTGCCAGTTGAATTTTCTTTATCTCTTTTATTCTTTTTCCTATTTTTTTCATGCTCAACTCCTTTATTGTCTTTGCTAAGATTGGAATTTCCTTGATAGCTTGTAATAATGGGATCTTAATACAAACATTCCTTAGCTCATCTAGGAAATAATAATTAGGCACCATAATTTGTTTTTCTACACCCTATCAATTTGTAATCTTTCTGGAAAGGGAGGTGTAGAGGTGGATGTTGATGGTTGCTCTAATATAGGAGTTGAAATTATTGGTTCTTTTTGTTTTGATTTTTCAATGTTTGGGTCTTGAAAATATGTGTTCTCTTCAAGAATTTTATTTACCGGTAGAGAATCTTTCTCAGAGTTGTTTTTCTCTTGTATGATTATATAAGGTTTCTTATTTTCAAGTATTCTTCGAGACCTAAGTTGAAAATTATTAAGGTCTAGAGGAGTAATCAAATAGGTTGGGAATTGTTGGCCTTCTATCATGTATGTGTTCTGAGGATTTTTGTTGTTGGGGTTTGGTATGGGTTGGGCAGGTAACTGATTTGCTTTCTGAGGAAATGGTAATGGAAGTGGTGGATTTTGATGTTGTGGATTTTGAGTATTTTGTTGAGGAGGGAAATTTGAATATGGTGGATAAGATGGTGGATATTGATAATACTGAGAGTATCCTCCATAGGGATTTTGTGCTCCTTGTGCCCAAGTTTGAGATTGATTTCGGAATTGGGGCCAAGGTTGCTGCCAATAATTCCAATTTGGTGGGAGTTGATTATACAGCTGATCATGGAATCCTTGTGTTTGAGGTCCTTTCCAAGGCCTCCTAGAGACAAAATTGAGAGATTCTGTGGAATTTGTAGGGGTTTCTTCGAAGACGTCTTGCACTGTGAAGTGAAGGACAAACTTCTGTACTACTTTTTTCAAACAAATCACACAAGTCTCGCACATGGCATCCGTAGGGCACTCTCTCTCAAGGCGTGCAAGGCATGCTTCTTTCTACATTTGGGAAAAAATATTGCTAAGGCATCAGATTCAACTTTCTGCTTGTTTTGTAGCTTAAGGGTGTATATTTGTTCACTAAGACTCCCTAAAATATCATATTTGAATTCATCAAGCATATGTCCTATTTCTGCCCTACTCACTGTCCCAGAAGCAGACTTACTTGCCCTTGTAAGAGCAGGGTTTCTTGGTCCTTTTACAATTTTAGATTTCCCTCTTGAAAGGTTGATACATAATTCGGCTATTTCAGGTAATGTAAGTTGAGATATATCCCCTTTTCCCATCATATTAAGGATATCTAGCCATTCATCCCTAATTATATTCAACAAGAGAGATTTCAAAGTATCTTGGTCTAATTTTTCCATTTTTTCTCTCTTGATGTTATAGTTAAACCTTTACAACAAATCTTCTAGATTTTCATCCTCTTTTTATAGCATTTTAAACACTTCCTCCTTATGGTTGACTGGCATACAGTAATCCAAATACCTCTCTATAAATGCATGTTTCATGTCTTCCCATGTCCTAATAGAACCGTTGATCAAACTCATAAACCATTTTAATGCTCCTCCTTTCAATGTTGAAGGGAATAGTTTAAGTTTTTGGGTATCTTGTAAGTAATCATAGGTTCTACATAGGACTTCAAATTCAAATAGGAAGGTTTCAGGATCTTCACTTTTGAGTCCATAAAAGTTTGGAGGTGTTGACTATATTAGCCCCTCCATTCAGGTTTTTGGTCTGCTGTCCCGTTGGAATCTGTTTAAAACCTCTGTCGTGGCCTAAGACCTCCATATCCTGCCTATTGCTATCATTCCCCTACCACGCTGTTAATCCCGTACCCCTCCACGTCATATGTTCCCGTCATCCTGTCATAGTACCACCTGTCCCTCCATTTTACTCTACGTTGCATTCCCCACCGTGTCTGCATTCCCGTGCATGATTTTCCTAACAGGTTTGCGGATTTTTGTAGGGTTTCAGCGCCAGAGGTTAACCATAACTCAGCCCTCATTGCAGAGGTCAGGGGTGCGTCAAAGGGCCAGTTTTTAAATGAAAAATTCATGAAGAAGGTCCTGGGTAGTTGCTTCGACGCGACTTTCATTAAAAGAAACAGGACTCAGATCTGTCCAACCATCAAGAACCATTCAAGAGGCAGATTCTTGTAGATGAAATTATTAATGGTGCAGATTAGGAATATCAGTCGGAGGGCGAATAATTCAACGTCTGGAGCTGAAAATTTTAAATAACAATTCAACATTCAGAAGGCAAAGAGTACAAGTGCACAAAAATCATATCCTCCAGGTTTAATTTCAATATATTTATCTCTCAGGAAGGTACAAAATATTACATATTTTATTTTTCATGTCTTATCCATGGAGAAATCTGCACCCACAACATTTACTCCATAGAGCAGCAGCAGAGTACACACATCTCAGCATGTTCATTCAAGCAGGATGGGCGCGAAATGTTTCCGCCATTTTGTTTCAATGTAACAGTTAATTGTTTTCACCTACCTCTTTATTAATTTCTTTTCTCCTTCTTCTATAAAAAGGAGGAAGAAAGACATTGTAAGGGTTCCAGATTTTTATCAGAGAAGTGTGCAGTGAAAAGCATTTTTTGTATACATTTTGTAAAGCTTTTGTATGAAGGCTCAGAGCCCGTAGGGTCTCAGTGAGGAGGAGTTCTATCTGTAATGAGGATTTTGGTCTTTGGTACTTCACAGTATGTAACTTTCTCTTATGTGTTTAATATAACATTTCATTTCATTTCATTTCATTTCATTTCTTGTATCATGTTTTGGAATGCGAGTGCCTCACTGGTTTGGTAAGGATTCATCCTAGTTGATGCCCATACTTAAATCAGTCAAGCGCTTTAAATATGGTTCATGCATGATATATTGTTTCATATTCATTTAATCCATTTTTCTGCTATATTAGTTGCTTTGGGATGGTGCTTTTAAAACGCCATTGTCATGTATGGATTCTTAGATTGATAAGCCCATACATGGTTCTGTTGTGTATCTGGGTATCAGACCAAAGTTAACTAATATCTTCCTATATTTCTTTCACCACATACACTTTCTGATACTTGATTTCTGTGACGTATTATTTGAATCGGCCCTCTTTACAGTAAATTGTCTCTTAACTGTCTGATGCTTTTGTGTTGGAGCCTTGCATCTTGTCTCTGCAACATTACTTTCCCTGTGGCAGTTTCTGTAAGTTCTGGTCCCATTTAAATCAATTTCCTTGTTTAACAAGAGATAGTAGGGGAGCCTTTGGATTGACACCCAAGCTTTATTATATGCCCCCTGCTATGCTAAGATGTCCTAGGCACTAGTCTTTGGCAACTCTAGACTGTCTCTAGGGGAGACAATATATGTCGACAACATATTTCTAGCGCCGTTGCCGGGGGTGAATTTAAGAATATCAGTTTCCCTGGGCCTCGACAATCACATTCACTCTCTAATCAGGTGAGCATAGAGAGTTGAAGAGTTGCATATCTCTCACCTTGGCGACTCCACTGTTGTTTATTTGATAAATCTATTTGTATTCCTGGCTCCTCGTAAGCCACATTTGAGGTCAGATACATCACAGTCAAAGATACCTTCAGTGTCTAACCCAGAGAAGATTATTCATAAAAGAAGTTGGAAAGAAAAGAAATCAACCCGTGCTGAAATCCCTGAGTTTTTCGAAGAAGATTGTCTATCTTCTTCTTCTCAAGAAGTCCTAGCAGAAAATCTCGACTCCACTGTTGGAGATACGGAATATTATTCAGATAGCCCACCGAGGGGAAGTGCTAGGATTAAAGCTAATCTTCACCCTACTCCTAAGGTCGAAGAGATTAAAGAGGTCACCGAAGTAGCTGCTGTCAACCATGAATTGTTCCCATCTACACCTCAGGCTGTTGTACAGTATATTCCTATTGTTATTCATACTCCACTTCCGCCTCCTCCTCTTCCTCCATTTGTACATCATATTGTTGCACAACCCCCACCGCCTCCAATGGCTAATGTTCCAGCTTTCCTGCTGAATAAATATGCTCCCCTGGCATTACCACAAGTGATGAATGATATGCCATAGGATTATTTAAAGATCTTGCCCAGATTCACTGGAGAAAATGAAATTGATGCCCAGAAACATCTTGAGACTTTCTGCTCTTTTGCAGAGAACTTTAATGTTGAACATCTAGACGTAGTCTTAAGACTATTTGTGCAATCTTTGGACGGTGAAGCCAGAAAATGGTTCAAGACATTGGGAAATCGTTCCATAACCACTTGGGATGATATGGAGAATACTTTTCTCATAAAATGGGGAGAAAAGAAAGATCATGGACAGTGTCTTACTGAGTTCAATACACTCAAGAAGAAACATAATGAAGGGGTGTCAGAGTTTATTAAGAGATTCAATAAGTTATATCTAAACCTCCCTACAGATATGAAGCCTCATCAGAATGCTACCAAAGTTGTTTTCATAGCAGCCTTTGACTCAGATTTCGGTTTCTCTCTCAGGGAAAGAAAGCCTGCCACTCTAGATGATTCTCAGTCAGATGCTCTTGAATTAGAAGCAAATTTCGCTTCCACTGGAAAATTAAAAGGGAGAGCTGAACAGGATACCAGAAGAAGAGGTAAAGAGGAAGTATCTACTTCTAATCAGGATAAGGATTCAGATAAAATTGAAGAAATGAGAAAAATGATTAAGAATCTTTCTAATAAGTTGGTCAAGATGGAATTGGAGACCGAGAACTCAGCCTCCAAGAATTTTCAGAATGTTCCAAACAGGGGTTACAATCCTCAGTATAGAAAGCCACCCCTGCAAATATTGCCAAGGGAAACTAAGGAGCAACAGGATCAGGTGCCACACCCATTATACTTGGAAGGCCTAGTAGATGACTCCACTGATGATGCTGCCTATGAACTGCAATATGCAAATCTTGCCTTTTCAAACAATGATGAAATAGAATGCCCATTGCAAGAAGAAGAAGAAGAGATCAGAGACACAGAAGATGCAGAAATTGATCACTACTACAAACAGTTTAATGATTTCATGCAAGCACATTTCAATAGGAGATATGATCTCAGATCCTCCAGAAAGAGAAATCGGACTCAAGAACATGAAGAAGAGCCTCCCGAGAAGGAAGCACCTACTCAAAAGGAGTCAATAATGAAGAAATTCACAGACAAAGGTAAGAGTCCTCAGAACAAACCTTTGCAGTCTATTGATCTAGCTCCTTCTTCCTCAAAAGCAGCTACTCCTCCTAATGTTGAGTCTGTATCAAAATAAGTTAAACCCTCAGCTGAAAATAAAGAGTCAAAAGAGGGTGTAATATAAAAGTCCCCTTCTGCTTTCAATTTGCAAAAAGAACTTGAGAAATTCAAAATCCCAGTCCCTTTGACTGAACTATTGAAGCAACCTGCATATCAATCTCAAGTCACTTCTTTATTGCTCCCTCCTGAAGCACCAATAATCTCAGACAGTCTTAATCTTCAAGAAGAAAGACCCATGGTATTTTTTGGCCCACATGTCGAGGAGATAGACCCCTCTACTCCTCCTTTCTATGTCTCTCTAGTTATTCATGACCTGCTGTTACACAATTGTATGTTAGATTCTGGAGCTTCCCATAATCTTATGCCTTTGTCAGTCATGGAACAACTAGGTTTACAAATCACTCGTCCATATAAAGACCTCTATTCATTTGATTCCAAAAGAGTTAAATGCTTGGGGATGATTAAATATTTAGTGGTCAATCTGGCCCAAATTCCAGCAAAAAGCGTAGTAATGGACATTGTGGTGGCTGATATCCCAGCTCGTTTTGGCATGTTGTTGTCAAGGTCCTGGGGAACAAAAATTGGTGGGTCACTCAAACTCGACTTAACATATGCCACTATCCCAGTTTTTGGTGGCCAGGAGAGGAGGTTATACAGAGAAACCAGATTTTTCAAGATGGTGACTAAGGCTGACAACTCAGAGAATTCACCAGTCTATAGCAAGGAGGGAGATTTTTGATGTTTTATGCTTGAAGAAGATCAAAACTTTTCTTAGGAACCATCATTCTGTCAAATTAAGACTGAGCAGCCTTTAGAAGACCATGAAGCAGGAGTATGGACTCTACATTTCGATGGAGCAAATTCAAGAGAAGGTAATGGAGCTGGAGTATTATTAATCTCTCCTACAGGAAAATGGGCGCCACTGTCTTTTAAATTGGAATATGAGGCTACTAATAATGTGGCCGAATATGAAGCACTACTATTGGGACTGCAGACAGCCAGGAGCATGGGTATATAAAGCTTAAAAGCTCTGGGAGACTCTGAGCTAGTGGTCTGACAGATCAGAAATCAGTGTCAAACTAAGCATCCTCGACTGAGGGCATATAGAAATGAAGTATGGGACATGGTGGAGAATTTCTTCTCAGCATTTAATATCCATTTCATGCCCCGGGAACAAAATAGAATGGCATATTCACTTTCTGTAGCTGCCAGTACATTTCGTCCACCTCAGAACCCCCTCTTGAGGTATGAAATTGAGGTACGTTATAGACCATCAATCCCAGATAATATTAAGCATTGGCAGGTATTTGAAGATGAGGAACAAATGAAGAGATTCCTGGAAACAGTAGGAGAATTCTCCAATATGGAGATTGATGATGGTGAAGAAGAGGAGGCTGAAAACATTTCAGAAAATAAATGGGAGGAGAAAATGGCAGGTAGTAAAGTGCTGCAGTTGAAGGGAAACATTATACCTAGAGGGCTGGTGCCTTTAGAAAGATTATTTGACAAGAATGATATCCCATTGCAGCCTAATAAAGTAGTAGAATAAAATCAGATAGAAGACTTGAATTTGGGCACTGTTGCCGAGCCCAAAATTGTAAAATTATCTAAGAAGGTTTCAGAGGAATACAGGGAGAAATACCTGAAATTGTTTCAGTCATAAAAAGATGTGTTTGCATGGTCCTATCAGGACCTTAAATCTTTTGATACTAATATAATGCAGCATAAAATTCCTTTGAGGGAATATGCAAGACCTTATAAGCAGAAGCTCAGACAAATAAATCCTCTGCTGCTTCCCTCCATTGAAAAAGAGATCAAGAAGCTGCTAAAGGCCAAAATAATTGTACCACTGAGGTACTCTGAATGGGTAGCAAATCTAGTTCCTATCAGAAAGAAAAATGGGGAAATAAGGCTATGTGTGGATTTCGGAAACTTGAATAGAGCATCTTTAAAAGATAATTATCCACTCCCCAAGATGGACCACATCCTACAGAAAGTGGTGGGAGCCTCTAGAATGTCAATGATGGATGGATTTTCGGGCTATAATCAGGTAGCTGTGCTCCCAGAAGATCAGAAGAAGACTGCTTTCATTACACCATGGGGAACATTCATGTATGCCAGGATGCCTTTTGGACTGATTAACACAGGAGCTACCTTTCAGAGGGCGATGGATATTTATTTTGTGGGTGAGCAGGATAAATTTATGGTGGTATACCTTGATGATATTACAATATTCTCAAAAAATGATGTTGAACACATTGAGAGCTTACGAAGAACTTTTGAAAAATGCAGAAGGTATGGTCTTTCTCTTAATCCACAAAAGTCTCTATTTGCATTAGAGGAAGGCAAACTTTTGGGGCATATTGTAACTAAAGATGGGGTAAGGATAGATCCCAAAAGATTAGAGGTTATAAATAGCATCCCTTTCCCCAGGAACAAGAATGAAGTGCAAGTATTTTTGGTACGTATCAAATTTCTGAGAAGATTTATCCCTAATTATGCTGAGATAGTTAGGCATATAACTGATATGTTGAAAATGAACAATGATGTAAAATGGTCTTTGGAATCTAGGGAGGCATTCACCAGGATAAAACATGCATTTGCTGAAGCTCCTGTGCTAGCTGGACCTGATTATACTAAACCATTTATGATCTTTTCATTTGCATCACCACATACAGTAGCTGGAGTTTTGTTGCAGAAAAACGAAGATGGATATGAGCAACCTATTGCCTTCTTCAGTCAAATGCTTCGTGATGCATAATTGAAATATAACATATTAGAGAAGCAGGCATATGCCCTAGTAAAATCCCTCAAAGCTTTTCACATGTACATTTTGCAGTCCCACATTACTGCATATGTCCCTACAGCAGCTGTCAAAGACATTCTCATTCAGGGAGACAGTGAAGGGAAAAGAGGGAGATGGATTGCAAAAATACAGGAATATGATTTGGATATCAGACCTACTATGCTGATTAAAGGGCAGGGGCTAGCCAATATTTTATCTTAATCAAATTATCAGGCTTTAGGCATAAATTTTTCCATGGTAGCAAACAAAGAGTCTGAAAATGAAAAAGAGCAGCAAGGGCTGGAGATGGCTACTTAGAAAGTACACATGAAATTTCTCACCAGTCCTTGGTACAAAGAAATAGTCGAATATCTTTTGACACTCAGCTGTCCTCCAATTTGTGATAAAGAAAAATACAGAGCATTAAGATTAAAATCACAAAAGTACATAGTTGCTAATGGCCAGTTATATTGGAGAGATCCTTCGGGCATCCTATTATTGTGCCTCACAAAGGATGAAGTAGAAAGTATAATGATGGAATTTCATGAAGGAATCTGTGGAGGCCATTACAGCTGGAGAGCCACAACTTATAAAATACTGAAGGCTGGTTTCTACTGGCCAAAATTATTTGGAGATGTTTTTGTTTGGGTCAGAGCATGTGATAAGTGTCAGAAATTTGCTGAGAGACAGAAGTTGGCAGATCTGCCCCTGATTCCAGTTCATGTGAATGAGCCATTTCAACAATGGGGAATATATTTTATAGGTGAAATTCACCCACCCTCAAGTGGATAGCATAAATGGATATTAACAGCCACAGATTATTTTACAAAATGGGTGGAAGCCATACCTGCAAGGAATGCTACTGACACTGTTATCATAAAGTTCATGGAGGAAAACATCATTTCCAGGTTTGGCTGCCCTACCAGAATAGTGACTGATAATGCACAAGCCTTAAAATCTGTCAAATTTGTGAATTTATGCCAACAAAATAATATCACATTGAAGCACTCCACAACTTACTATCCGCAGGGAAATGGTTTGGCAGAATCCTCCAACAAAACCCTAGTGAGGGCCTTGAAGAAGACTATAAATGAGAATCATAAAAATTGGGATTCCCAATTGAAATTTTCTCTATGGGCTAATAGAATCACTAGCAAGAGAGCAACTGGTAAATCTCCATATGAATTGGTATATGGACGAGCAGCAGTGTTTCCTGTGCAGCTGGCCTTACCAGTGGCATGTTTCATGCAAGAAAGTCAGGAAGAACCCGATGATATGGTTAGAAGAATCAATCAATTGGTGGAGTTAGAGGAAACACAGGGCCAAGTAAATCAGAGATTAGCTGAATATTAGGAAAGAATGAAAAACATATTTGATCAGCATGCAAAAGATAGAAACTTGCAGATTGGAGATATAGTTCTCAGATGGGATGTCTGGAGGGCTGAAAAAGGAAAGCACGACAAATTCGACCCCCTTTGGTTTGTTCCATTTAAAGTTGTGGAACAGGGAGGCAATAACACATTTATATTGGAGAATTTATAGGGTGACGTGCCGAATGCCCCTGTAAACGGACAATTTCTCAAGCCCTACTTCCAATTCTGATTCAGGCAGAGCAAGCCTGATGTATCATATTATATATTAGTTTTTTGTTTTATTGTTGTCTGAATGATGCGAGTGTCATAATGAATCATGAAAAGGAAAGGTTTTTGAGAGCAGATTCCATAGGGTTTACATAATATTATGATCAGGAGGTTTGCAGGTTCTTGACACGTCTAAGTATGAATGCGCCGTCCCCAAATGGAGCCGATGTTGACTATATTAGCCCCTCCATTCAAGTTTTTGGTCTGCTGTCCCGTTGGAATCTGTTTAAAACCTCTGTCGTGGCCTAAGACCTCCATATCCTGCCTATCGCTATCATTCCCCTGCCACGCTGTTAATCACGTACCCCTCCACGTCATATGTTCACGTCATCCTGTCATAGTACCACCTGTCCCTCCATTTTACTCTACGTTGCATTCCCCATCGTTTCTGCATTCCCGTGCATGATTTTCCTAACAGGTTTGCGGATTTTTGTAGGGTTTCAGCGCCGGAGGTTAACCATAGCTCACATCCCTCATTGCAGAGGTCAGGGGTGCATCAAAGGGCCGGTTTTTAAATGCAAAATTCATGAAGAAGGTCCTGGGTAGTTGCTTCGATGTGACTTTCATTAAAAGAAACAGGACTTAGATCTGTCCAACCATCAAGAACCATTCAAGAGGCAGATTCTTGTAGATGAAATTATTAATGGTGCAGATTAGGAATATCAGTCGGAGGGCGAAGAATTCAACGTCTGGAGCCGAAAATTTTAAATAACACTTCATCATTCAGAAGGCAAAGAGTACAAGTGCACAAAAATCGTATCCTCCAGGTTTAATTTCAATATATTTATCTCTCAGGAAGGTAAATAATATTACATATTTTATTTTTCATGTCTTATCCCTGGAGAAATCTGCACCCACAGCATTTACTCCATAGAGCAGCAGCAGAGTACACACAGCTCAGCATGGTCATTCAAGCAGGATGGGCGCGAAATGTTTCTGCCATTTTGTTTCAATGTAACAGTTAATTGTTTTCACCTACCTCTTTATTAATTTCTCTTCTCCTTCTTCTATAAAAAGGAGGAAGAAAGACATTGTAAGGGTTCCAGATTTTTATCAGAGAAGTATGCAGTGAAAAGAATTTTTTGTATACATTTTGTAAAGCTTTTGTATGAAGGCTCAGAGCCCGTAGGGTCTCAGTGAGGAGGAGTTCTATTTATAATGAGGATTCTGGTCTTTGGTATTTCACAGTATGTAACTTTCTCTTATGTGTTTAATATAACATTTCATTTCAT
This sequence comes from Pinus albicaulis, assembly GCA_034641835.2. Taxonomy (NCBI): domain Eukaryota; kingdom Viridiplantae; phylum Streptophyta; class Pinopsida; order Pinales; family Pinaceae; genus Pinus; species Pinus albicaulis. The sequence goes on from CM076576.1 coordinate 512,516,725, forward strand.
CCACTTTCTTGTATCATTTTTTGGAATGCGAGTGGCTCACTGGTTTGGTAAGGATTCATCCTAGTTGATGCCCATACTTAAATCAATCAAGCGCTTTAAATATGGCTCATGCATGATATACTATTTCATATTCATTTCATCCATTTTTCTGCTATACTAGTTGCTTTGGGATGGTGCTTTTAAAATGCCATTGTCATGTATGGATTCTTAGATTGATAAGCCCATACATGGTTCTGTTGTGTATCTGGGTATCAGACCAAAGTTAACTAATATCTTCCTATATTTCTTTCACCCCATACACTTTCTGATACTTTATTTCTATGACGTATTATTTGAATCGGCCCTCTTTACAGTAAATTGTCTCTTAACTATCTGATGCTTTTGTGTTGGAGCCTTGCATCTTGTCTCTGCAACATTACTTTCCCTATGGCAGTTTTTGTAAGTTCTGGTCCCATTTAAATCAATTTCCTTGTTTAACAAGAGATAGCAAGGGAGCCTTTGGATTGACACCCAAGCTTTATTATATGCCCCCTGCTATGCTAAGATGTCCTAGGCACTGGTCTATGGCAACTCTAGACTGTCTCTAGGGGAGACAATATATGTCGACAACAGAAGGACAGAGGGTGAAATTTTTTTCATAGTTGCATTGGTTTCTTCATCTACTATAGGAAACCCAAAACTGCTTCCCATTTCCCTTCTACCTCTTCCTCTGCCTCCTTCTTCACCTCTACCTCCTTCTCATCTACCTCTACCTCTACCTCCTCCAAATAGTGTATGTTCTCCATTTAAGACTCCTCCTCCCCCTTCTTCTGCCATTGTTGATTCTCCTGTGGAAGTGGATGAAGTGGAAGGTCTTTCTGATGGAATATCTGATCTTAAGTCTTCTGGAAGTCTATGATCAGTAAAGTATGGGATGTCGGTTTGAGTTGGAGGTGTGCTGCCTCTTGGTCCTGGTGGAACAAGTGGTGTTCTAGGAATCAAGCTTCTGCTTCTTATGAATCTACCCCTTGAGTCTCTTTCTTTACGCATATCATTGTTTTTGGGAGGTAAGAAACAAGGCTACCTAGTTACACTTCCCCGACAACGGCGTCAAAATGTCTACTCAACTTAGTGTTCCTAAATTGATGTCATAAATTGTCAACCAGGGCTAGTAAACTGTTGAAGTGAAGTGCACTATATGTGCCTAGGTATCTTCTTCGTACTTCGTTGTGTTTAGTGTTTTTCTAGTGCTTTTGGTTTTGTGTTTTTATGCTAAGAGGAAAAGAACTAAATTATTGGAAAAGAGAAGTTATTGATCACACCAAAACAGAGCAAAATCTACTCTAAACTATGTATGGCACCTAAGAATAGAAAATGCTAATCCACAGATTGTAAAGCTTGACAAGAAAAGTAACTCATAACATTAAACTCAGTCCAATTCAATTCATTAGAGGTATGTTGGAACAATTTGAGAAAAAGGATAATTTTGATGTAATGAGTTTCTCTTTAGTAAACAACAACTTAAAATATCAAAGAGAAAATCTCATCCATTTTTTGAAATTTGTTGGAACATTTTGAGAAAATATTATCTGCAACATAGTAAGGAACCCTATGCTAAAATAACTTATGACACTATAATTAACTCATTCTGCAACTCAAAATGTTACTATTAAGCCTCATTCAAGAGTTAGAGATCTCTTGGAATAACTTTGAAAAAAGGTTGTTTGTAAAATTATGAGAAATTGCAGAATAGTCAAGAACTCAAAATGATATAACTAATTCTTGTCCATATGATAATTATGTGTTAGAAGAGATTAAGAACAAGAGAAGCTTATAAAATAATGAGATTCTTTTAAATATAATTTAACAGGACTGAAATACAATTAACTAATAGAACTAAAATGTAATGAACATGACTGAACTAAAATGAAATTAACTCAAGAGTACTACAGCTCTATCTCATTCACGTGTTAGTGATATATTGGAACAAATCATGAGAACAATATTGAATGTAATATTCGATGTAATTAAATGACATAAGCATGATGAAAGAGAATAAACTCAGAAACGCCTAAGTTAAGAATGAAACAGAGCTAAAGATCACTTATCTAGAAAATATGCACAAAGCCTTTCGGACAGTAGGGGCCCTCTACCACCAGATTGGCACACAAATCCTTAACTCCTTAAAATTGCTTCAGATCATGCATTAAAGTTGTACTTATTTCATTAAAGGAAAATGCTCAGAAACAGAGTATCACAGTCTTTGAGGACTAAAAACAAAACATCAACTAACTAACTGTTTCTCGGTTGACCAAGTTATTCTTATAAGAAAATACATAACTGTCATTGAGGAGAAATAGGCATAGGTGTCTTTTACAATCAAAATTGAACTAGAACTCCTGTTGAGGACTCGTATTTTGCTGAAGACACCTACAGAGTCCTTATCCTTGTAGAAGTCTACTTCTTAGTTTTGGTTTTCTCCACATGCATAACCACTTGCAGATTTTTTCTCAACCTTCGTAGAGGGCAAGGAATGATGTAAGAGTGTTATGGAATTTAACCATATGCATTTTTCCCTCAAGTGACACCTGTAACCTGTGTGAACATAAAGATGGCTGTGGAATATGAGACTAGCTACAGAATGGCTGCATTCTGTAGCTAAGTCTGATCAAAAATCACTATGACAACAAAACCACAAAAGTATAGTAAGTCAATCATTGCATACATTCTTAAAGTAATTTCAATCATTCCTATTGATATTTTAAGCCTATAGTTGCTAAAGGAAAAATGTAATGAAGTGAAATTTGGTGAAAGGAAAGGACATCTTTAGGGCTTAACATACCCCCACTGCAAAGCTTTTGCATGTCCTCATGCAATCAATCCATGTATTCTGAAACTTCTGCCAGGACATCTAACTTCCTTTTTTCTGCTTTGATTGGTGTTCAATGGCATCCTAGGCTTCCTTATGACCAATTTGAATCTCAGATTTATAAGTGCCCTGCTCAACTTTTTTTTTTTTTTTTCTGCTTCAGCTTCTCACTAGCCTTGTACAAATTTTCCATTTGCAGAGAGAGAGTTGTGTTCATGTCACTTTTCAATTTGACTTGTTCCCTTAAAATTTCATTTTCATTTTTTATATGCCTATTGAGTATTTCCAATTCATATTTATCTCTTCTCAGCACTTCAATTGAAGATTCTTGTGGGCTAGGAGTTCTTCCTCTGTTTTCTGAGGCTCTCTTTTCTAATGACTCAACATAATTATAGATTTTTTGTTGGGCTGGGTCTACCTCCCGAGTTCCTCTATCAAGATCCTCTTCATACGGGTACTCAGGAGATCTATCAGTTGGTGTCTCTTTATCTTCAATATCTATGATTCTTGTTTGCTTAATTCTTGTTTTCTTCAATATGCCTCTAAGCCCATGGCTTCTTCTCAGTTTAGATGGTCTCTCACCTCTCTCCTTAGCATAATTTCTTATTAGCTTTTCCTTTTTAAGCTGTTTCTTGATTTAAGCCAAATTTTCAGAGATAATCTCCTCACTGTCTTCTTGTATGGATTTATCAGTTTTAATTTCAACAGGTTTAGCATCTTTTCCCCTCCTGCTTCTTCTTACAAGTTTTTCTTCAGATGGAGTTTCTTTAGGTTCTTCGAAATGATTCCTCAAGAGGAACTCATCCCAACTGTCTCCTAACTTTTTCAAGTGATGCTCAATTAGAATTTTAACTAGGCCATGGTGATATAAGGTGGTTTCCAAGAACTGAACCCTTTTTTGGACATTAGAAGCCATCCTCTTTAGGATATGGAGTAAGAAAAAGGGTAAATTTATTTCTTCATCTAGGAAATGCATCATAATTCGAATGTGATAAACATATAGGGTGCCAAAACTTCCCTCACAAGTTATAAAATTTTGCAGAATTAGCAACATATTTCGCCATATATTCTTTAAGGCTGAACTAGGAATGTCTTTCTTGAAAACTGAAATATCCATACCTGGTGTTTCTAGCATCTGCCTCCATGCTTCATTGTGAAATTCCTTGTTTTTGAACCATCGTTCACCTTGCCTTGGTAGCTCTGCTACTTCTACTATGAAGGATTCTGTGATAATGAACTTGACATCACCTATTTCAACTTTTGACCCGTTGAATGACCGGGCAAATGACTTGGTGACCTCCTTATGAAATCCATTGAACTTCTCCAAAAACTGTAGCCATCCAAACTGTTGTAACATCTCTTTAATTTGTGGGTAACCTTCTAGATATTTGGTTCCGACTGGTTCAGACCTTACAATAATTCCCATGGCTTCTCCTCCTCAACTTCAATTTACTGCTTTGTTACTGCTTCCCTATTCAAGGTAAAAATGGTTGTAGAGGGTTGTTTTCACCTTAAAGATGACCTCTCTGTTTCTGTAGACAGGAATTGGCTACGGAAAAATGGCATGAAGTGGTTATGGGATGAGTGAAATACGGTGAGGGTAAATCACACGAATAAATGAGTTTGAGAGCTATCATGGAGTAAAAGACCGCGGAGAAATCCCATGAGGATTTCAAAATCATCACTGAATATTTCGGGTTAGTGACGTGACCTTCAAGTACTAACCATTAATTTTTAATAAATGATGATTTGATATGGCGGAATGGAAGGGATTTGTCTAAGTATTTTATGATAGGCTTGATCAATACGAATAATCAAAATAACTTTATGTCAAACATACATATGACTTAACCATACTATATCTTTCATAATCTGTTATCATAATAATTTCACAATTTTACCTTAGCCCTTCTCTTGATTTTTGCTTTTTTTCAATATGCTTGGTCTTTCCTTTGAAAATCATTTATCTTTCAGTCTTCATAATCCTTTTGATTTTTATTGTTGAAATAGGTGTGTAGGATCAATTTTCTGCTGAACCCGTTGTTGCTGAATAGTTGGCTGCAGAAAATCTGGCTGCAAAATGTCTAGCTGCAGAATATCTGGCTGCAGAATGTACCTGTGAAAGCTTTGAAACATGGAATGAAATGATTTGAAATATGGATGGAATGAAGTATAAGATGAAATAAAATAGATTATGAAATATAGTGGAATGAAGCATGAATTAAGTGGAATATGATGGAATGAAATAGATCATAAATGTGAAGTGAAATGAAATATGAAAAGTGGCATGCAACTTATGATCTTTAATAATCAATTGCAGAAAGAGATCAATTTTGAAAATATTAATTGAAAATGAGATGGATCATGAAATGGAGTGAATGAATGAAGTGAGATATGATGAAGTGAAATGGATCATAAGTGGAATGTGATATATAAAGTGAGCATGCACTTATGATTTTATGATAGTTGTTTGCAGGAAAAGAACAATTTTGAAAAGCTAAAGTGTCAGAAGGATTCTGATTTTCACCTTATATTTTCTGTATAAACATGCTAATCAATGATTATTTTTCATGTTTATACTTTATTTATTTTTTTCATCATCTGATTTCAAAAAATACAATTAAGTTGATGAAGAAGAAGGATTCTTCTTCATTAACTTCACATCACTGTTCTCTTGGAATCTCTTGACAAATTCTTCTCTTGAAAGTGGCTTATGATACAGCTTCAATCTATGACCATTTACAAGAAAAGTCACCTTATCTTCATCTATTGTCTTGATTTTTATTGCTCCATTGTCAAAAAATTTCACAATTTCATATGGCCCAAGCCAATGTGTTTGGAATTTACCTTGAAAATATTTGAACTTTGAATCAAACAAGAGGGCCCAGTCACCTTCTTTGAATTTCTTTTCCTTAATGTACTTATCATGCCATCTAGTCCTTTTCTGTTGGACTATATTTGTTTTCTGTACTACATTCTGTCTGATCTCATCCAATTCATTAATCTGCTCCAATCTGTGCTTTTGTGCTTTTGTTAGATCAAGTCCTAGCTGGACTGCCATTTTAAAAGTTTGAATCTGAAACTCTATGGGAAACAAGACTTGTTTTCCATAAACAAGTTCATAAGGGGTATGACCTATTGTACTTCTCCATGTATTTCTATAGGCCCACAAGGCTTCAGGAAGCCTGTCTGCCCAATCTCTTCTATGTAAATGAACAGTCTTTGTTATGATCCCTTCAATGACCTTATTAGTATATTCCACTTGGCTATTTTCTTGTGGATGATAGGGAGTAGATTTTCTGTGTCTGATTTTGTACCTCTCCACCATTTGTTCCACTAGCCTTGATGTGAATTGAGCTGCTTGATCTGTAACAATTTCTCTTGGGACACCAAAACGAGTAAAAATATCCTCAAAAATAAAATTAACTATAGATGCTTCAGTAGCAGAAAGTAATGGCTTGGCCTCTACCCATTTGGTAACATAATCAGTGAAAACTAATATATATTTCTTTTGTATTGATGGAGGACTAATAGGTCCTACAAAATTTAAAGCCCATTTCTCAAAAGGTTCAATATGTACCTGAGGCTGCAATGGCATCTCACCTGAAGGAGAAGGTTTCCCTACCCTTTGGCAGCTGTCACACCTTTTCACATACTCTTTAGCATCTTTAAAAAGGGATGGTCAATAGTATCCTAAATGAAGGATCTTATAAGCTGTCATTTTATCAGTAAAGTGTCTACCACAAGGCTCATCATGACATGCCTTGAGGATCTCAGGCATCTCGTCTTCTCCAACACATCTCCTAATGATAAAGTCTGGACCTGTTTTGTATAACTCATTAGCAACCCATGAATATTTTGCACTGTCATAAATGATATTTCTTTTTTCTCTTGCATTCATTATTGAAGAAAATTTTCCTGAAACTTAATAATTAGAAATGTCAGCAAACCAAGGAGTTTGAGTAGAAATTGCAAAAAGATATTCATCAGGGAATTGATCTTCAACTGGAGTATTTTCTTTAATGTTTTGGAGTCTAGATAGGAAATCAGCTACTGTATTTTGTTTCCCGGGCCTATCTAGAATGGTGATGTTGAATTCTTGTAAAAGAAATAACCATCTTATGACTCTGCCATTAGTAATTGATTTGTTCATTAGCTATTTAATTGCAAAGTGATCTGTGTGAACAAAAGTTTCATAGCTTGTTATATAGTGTTTGAATTTATTTATGGCATGAACAACAACTAAGAACTCTTTTTCAGTTACAGTATAATTTAACTCTGAAAGAGTCAAATTTTTACTTGTATAGTAGATGGCATAAGGAATTAGCTCTTTTTGTCCCAATACTTCTCCTAAAGCTATATCCGAGGCATCTGTTGAAATATGAAAAGGTAATTTCCAGTTAGGTCCCCTTAAAATAGGTGCTTCAAAGATTTTTGTTTTCAGGGTCTTAAAGGCTAACTGGCAATCAGGATTCCACTTGAATTCATAGTCCTTGGTAAGTAATTTGAAAAGTGGAGATGCTATCTTGGTGAAGTTTTCTATAAACCTTTGATAATATCCTGTAAATCCTGGAAAACTCCTAACATCTTTTTGACAACTTGGAACAGATAAGTTAAAGATGACTTCAACTTTTGACTCATCAACTCTAATCCCATCTCCTGAAATGTGATGCCCCAAAACAATTCCTTCATTAAACATCATAAAACACTTCTCATGACTTAGTGAAATATTTGCTTCTTTAAATCTTTTTAAAACTTTTTCCAAGTTTGCTAAGGCTTCTTCAAATGTGTTTCCATAAACTGTGAAATCATCCATATATACCTCTACACAATCATGTATTAGATCTGAAAATATTCCTACTACTGCCCTTTGAAATGTTGCAAGTGCATTGCATAGTCCAAATGGAAATACTCGGTAAGCATAGGTACCTCAAGGACAGGTAAATGTGGTTTTTTCTTGATATTCAAGTGCTACTTGAATTTGATTATAACCACTAAACCCATCTAAAAATGGGAAATAATTTTTTCCAGCTAATGTATCTAACACCTGATGTATGAAAGGTAGTGGAAAATGATCTTTAAGAGTAGCTTTGTTTAATTCCCGGTAGTCAATACATACTCTCCATTTACCATTTTTCTTTGGCACAATTACCAAAGGAGAAACCCACTGACTATCTGAAATGGGATAGATAAAGTTAACATTTAACAATTTCTGCAATTATTCTTTAACAATCTCCCTAAGGTTTGGATTCATCCGTCTCTGAGGTTGTCTGATTGGTTTAAAATTTTCCTCTATGTAGATGTGATGAGTGCAAGTCTTAGGGCTTATCCCTTTCATATCAGTGTACTCCCATGCATATGCAGAAGAATGTCTCTGTAATATCTTGACTAGCTTTTCTTGTTGAGATTTCTCTAGGTTCTTGTTTATGTTTAAATTTTTACCTGGAAATATCTCAATTGTAGAGCTGCCAAACTTATCCATAGAGTAAAGAGACATCTGTCTTGATGATAAAAATTCAATGTTGGATTATTCTTGAAATTGTTCATGTTTGTATTCCGAAGAGGATTCAAAATTTTCTAAGGTATTTAGAATCTGGTTATCTTCACTAATTTTTGAAATTGTGAAGAGAGGTTGTATGTCTTCTTCATCTTCAATCCATTGAGTATCATATAATTCTGTAATTTTTTTTGCTGGAGGATACAAGGTAAATTTCTTGGTTGAACTACCATCAGAGATGTACATATCACCGGATCTACAGCTAATGAAAGCATCATCTGTAGCTAACCAAGGTCTTCCTAGTATAATAGGATGTCCTCCTAGATTATTCTTATGAGTTAGGATCATAAAATCCATAGGATACTCCCAAGAATCTAGGGACACTGGAATGTCTTCTATTACCCCATCAGGTTTAATCACAGATCTGTCTGCTAATTGTAATAATGTGGGTGTAAAAAGAAGATTAGGAAGTTTTAGTTTATCCATGATTTGTCTACTCATGATATTGATTGCTGCTCCTAAATCAATAAGTATGTTTTGGATCTCAGTTCCATTGATGTGTATTTTAACAACTGGATTTCCTGGGTCTAGATACTTTGGAATGACAATCTTACCCATCATGATATCTGCTATTTTTCCTGCCAGTTGAATTTTCTTTGTCTCCTTTATTATTTTTCCTATTTTTTTCATGCTCAACTCCGTTATTGTCTTTGCTAAGATTGGAATTTCCTTGATAGCTTGTAATAATGGGATCTTAATACAAAAATTCCTTAGCTCATCTAGGAAATCATAATTAGACACCATAATTTGTTTTTCTACTCCCCTATCAATTTGTAATATTTCTGGAAAGGGAGGTGTAGAGGTGGATGTTGATGGTTGCTCTAATATAGGAGTTGAAATTATTGGTTCTTTTTGTTTTGATTTTTCAATGTTTGGGTCTTGAAAAGATGTGTTCTCTTCAAGACTTTTATTTACCGGTAGAGAATCTTCCTCAGAGTTATTTTTCTCTTGTATGATTACAGAAGGTTTCTTCTTTTCAAATATTCTTCCAGACCTAATTTGAACATCATTAATGTCTAAAGGAGTAATCAAATAGGTTGGGAATTGTTGGCCTTCTTTCATGTATGTGTTCTGGGGATTTTTGTTGTTGGGGTTTGGTATGGGTTGGGCAGGTAACTAATTTTCTTTCTGAGGAAATGGTAATGGAAGTGGTGGATTTTGAGGATTTTGTTGAGGAGGGAAATTTGGATATGGTGGATAAGATGGTGGATATTGATAGTACTGAGAGTATCTTCCATAGGGATTTTGTGCTCCTTGTGCCAAAGTTTGAGATTGATTTTGGAATTGGGGCCAAGGTTGCTGCCAATAATTCCAATTTGGTGGGGGTTGATTATACAGCTGATCATAGAATCCTTGTGTTTGAGGTCCTTGCCAAGGCCTCATAGAGACAAAATTGAGAGATTCTATGAAATTTTTAGGGGTTTCTTCTTGAAAGACAACTTTAAGACTAGGAAGTGAAGGACAACTCTTGGTCTCATGTTTTTCTAAACAAATTACACAAGTCTCTACTATTTTTGCTTCCAGAGGGCACTTTCTCAAGGCATTCTTCTTTCTACATTTGAGACAAAATATTGCTAAGGCATTAGATTCAACTTTTTGCTTGTTTTGTAACTTAAGGGTGTCTATTTGTTCACTAAGACTCCCTAAAATATCAGATTTCAATTCATCAAGCATATGTCCTATTTCTTCCCTATTTACTGTTCCAAAAGCAGACTTACTTTCCCTTGCAACAGCAGGGTCTCTTGGTCCTTTTACAATTTTAGATTTCCCTCTTGAAAGGTTAATACATAATTCAGCTATTTCAGGTAATGTGAGCTGAGATATATCCCATTTTCCCATCATGTTAAGGATATCTAGCCATTCATCCCTAATTTTCTTCAACAAGAGAGCCTTCAAAGTATCTTGGTCTAAGTTTTCCATTTTTTCTCTTTTGATGTTATAGTTAAACCTCTCCAACAAATCTTCTAGATTTTCATCCTCTTTTTGTAGCATTTTAAACACTTCCCACTCATATCGTTGAGTAGCCATACGGTAATCCAAATACCTCTGCATAGAAATGCATGTTTCATGTCTTTGATGTCTAATAGAACGGGTGGATCAAACTCATAAACCATTTAATCTTGCTCCTTTCAATGTTGAAGGAATAGTTTAATTTTTGAGTATCTTGTAAGTAATCATAGGTTCTACATAGGACTTAAAATTCAAATAGGAAGGTTTCGGGATCTTCACTTTTGAGTCCATAAAAGTTTGGAAGGACAGAGGGTGAAATGTTTTTCATAGTTGCATTGGTTTCTTCATCTACTATAGGAAACCCAAAAGAGCTTCCCATTTCCCTTCTACCTCTTCCTCTGCCTCCTTCTTCACCTCTACCTCCTTCTCCTCTACCTCTACCTCCTCCAAATAATGTATATTCTCCATTAAAGACTCCTCCTCCCCCTTCTTCTGCCATGGTTGATTCTCCTGTGGAAGTGGATGAAGTGGAAGGTATTTATGATGGAATATATGATCTTAAGTCTTCTGGAAGTCTATGATCAGTAAAGTATGGGATGTCGGTTTAAGTTGGAGGTGTGCTGCCTCTTGGTCTTGGTGGAACAAGCGATGTTCTAGGAATCAAGCTTCTGCTTCTTATGAATCTACCCCTTGAGTCTATTTCTCTACACATATCATTGTTTTTGGGAGGTAAGAAACAAGGCTACCTAGTTACACTTCCCCGGCAACGGCGCCAAAATGTCTACTCAACTTAGTGTTCCTAAATTGATGTCATAAATTGTCAACCAGGGCTAGTAAATTGTTGAAGTAAAGTGCACTATATGTGCCTAGGTATCTTCTTCCTACTTCGTTGTGTTTAGTGTTTTTCTAGTGTTTTTTGTTGGGTTTTTATGCTAAGAGGAAAAGAACTAAATTATTGGCAAAGAGAAGTTATTGATCACACCAAAACAGAGCAAAATCTACTCTAAACTATGTATGGCACCTAAGAACAGAAAATGCTAATCCACAGATTGTAAATCTTGACAAGAAAAGTAACTCATAACATTAAACTCAGTCCAATTCAATTAATTAGAGGTATGTTGGAAAAATTTGAGAAAAAGGATAAGTTTGATGTAATGAGGTTCTCTTTAGTAAACAACAACTTAAAATATCACAGAGAAAATCTCATCCATTGTTAGAAATCTGTTGGAACATTTTGAGAAAAGATTATCTGCAACATAGTAAGGAACCCTATGCTAAAATAACTTATGACACTATAATTAGCCCATTCTGCAACTCAAAATGTTACTATTAAGCCTCATTCAAGGGTTAGAGATCTCTTGGAATAACTTTGAAAAAAGATTGTTTGTAAAATTATGAGAAATTGCAGAACAGTCAAGAACTCAAAATGATATAACTAATTCTTGTCCATATGATAATGATGTGTTAGAAGATATTAATAACAAGAGAAGCTTATAAAATAATGAGATTCTTTTAAATCTAATTTAACAGGACTGAAATACAATTAACTAATAGAACTGAAATGTAATGAATAGGAATCAACTAAAATGCAATTAACTCAATAGTACTACAGCTCTATCTCATTCACGTGTTAGTGATATATTGGAACAACTCATGAGAACAAGATTGACTATAATATTAGATGTAAGTAAATGACATAAGCATGATGAAAGAGAATAAACTCAGAAAATGCCTAAGTTAAGAACGAAACAAAGCTAAAGATCACTTATCTAGAAAATATGCACAAAGCCTTTCGGACAGTAGGGGCCCTCTACCACCAGATTGGCACACAAATCCTTAACTCCTTAAAATTGCTTCAGATCATGCATTAAATTTGTACTTCTTTCATTAAAGGAAAACGCTCAAAAATAGAGTATCACAGTCTTTGAGGACTAAAACAAAACATCAACTAACTAACTGCTTCTCGGTTCACCGAGTTATTCTTATAAGAAAATACATAACTGTCATTAAGGATAAAAAGGCATAGGTGTCTTTTATAATGAAAATCAAACTAGAACTCCTGTTGAGGACTCGTATTTTGCTGAAGACACCTGCAGAGTCCTTATCCTTGTACAAGTCTACTTCTTAGTTTTGGTTTTCTCCATGTGCATAACCACTTGCAGATTTTTGCTCAACCTTCGTAGAGGGCAAGGAATGATGTAGGAGTGTTTTGGAATTTAACCATATGTGTTTTTCCCTCAAGTAACACATGTAACCTGTGTGAACATAAAGATGGCTGCGGATTATGAGACTAGCTACAGAATGGCTACATTCTGTAGCTAAGTCTGATAAAAAATCACTATGACAACAAAATCACAAAAGTATAGTAAGTCAGTCATTGCATACATTCTTAAAGTAATTTTAATCATTCCTGTTGATCTTTTAAGCCTATAGCTGCTAAAGGACAAATTGAATGAAGTGAAATTTGGTGAAAGGAAAGGACATCTTTAGGGCTCAACATACCCCCACTGCAAAGCTTTTGCATGTCCTCATGCAATCAATCCATGTATTCTAAAACTTCTACCAGGACATCTAACTTCCTTTTTCTTCTTTGTTTGGTGTTCAATGGCATGCTAGGCTTCCTTATGACCAATTTGAACCTCAGATTTATAAGTGCCCTGCTCAACTTTTTTTTTTCTTCTTCAGCGTCTCACTAGCCTTGTACAATTTTTCCATTTGCAGAGAGAGAGTTGTGTTCATGTCACTTTTCAGTTTGACTTGTTCCCTTAAAATTTCATTTTCATTTTTTATATACCTATTGAGTATTTCCAATTCATATTTATCTCTTCTCAGCACTTCAATTGAAGATTCTTGTGGGCTAGGAGTTCTTCCTTTGTTTTCTGAGGCTCTCTTTTCTAATGACTCAACACAATTATAGATTTTTTGTTGGGCTGGGTCTACCTCGGGAGTTTTTCTATCAAGATCCTCTTCGTACGGGTACTCAGGAGATCTGTCAGTTGGTGTCTCTTCATATTCAATATCTATGATTCCTTTTTTCTTAATTCTCGTTTTCTTCAATATGCCTCTAAGCCTATGGCTTCTTCTCAGTTTAGATGGTCCCTCACCTCTCTTCTTAGCATACATTCTTATTATCTTTTCCTTTTTAAGCTGTTTCTTGATTTCAGCCAATTTTTCAGAGATAATATCTTCAATGTCTTCTTGTATGGATTTATCAGTTTTAATTTCAACAAGTTTAGCATCTTTTCCCCTCCCGCTTCTTCTTACAAGTTTTCCTTTAGATGGAGTTTTTTTAGGTTCTTCAAAATGATTCCTCAAGAGGAACTCATCCCAACTGTCTCCTAACATTTTCAAATGATGCTCAATTAGAATTTTAACTAGGCCATGGTGATATAAGGTGGTTTCCAAGAAATGAACCCTTTTTTGGACATTAGAAGCCATCCTCTTTAGGATATGGAGTAAGAAAAAGGGTAAATTTATTTCTTCATCTAGGAAATGCATCATAATTCGAATGTGATAAACATATAGGGTGCCAAACCTTCCCTCACAAGTTATAAACTTTTGCAGAATTAGCAACATATTTCGCCATTTATTCTTTAAGGCTGAACTAGGAATGCCTTTCTTGAAAACTGAAATATCCATACCTGGTGTTTTTAGCATCTGCCTCCATGCTTCATTGTGAAATTCCTTGTTTTTGAACCATCGTTCACCTTGCCTTGGTAGCTCTGCTGCTTCTGCTATGAAGTATTATGTGATAATGAACTTCACATCACCTATTTCAACTTCTGACCCGTTGAATGACCGGGAAAATGACTTGGTGACCTCCTTATGAAATCCATTGAACTTCTCCAAAAACTGTAGCCATCCAACCTGCTGTAACATCTCTTTAATTTGTGGGCAACCTTCTAGATATTTGGTTCCGACTGGTTCAGACCTTACAATAAGTCCCATGGCTTCTCCTCCTCAACTTCAATTTACTGCTCTATTAATGCTTCCCTATTCAAGGTAAAAATGGCTGTAGAGGGTTGTTTTCACCATAAAGATGACCTCTATGTTTCTACAGACATGAATTGGCTACGAAAACATGACATGAAGTGGTTATGGGATGAGTGAAATACAGTGAGGGTAAATCACACGAATAAATGAGTTTGAGAGCTGTCATGGAGTAAAATACCGCGGAGAAATCCCATGAGGATTTCAAAATCATCACTGAATATTTCAGGTTAGTGACGTGACCTAATAGGTCACTTCAAGTACTAACCGTTAATTTTTAATAAATGATGATTTGATATGGAGGAATGGAAGGGATTTGTCCAAGGATTTTATGATAGGCTTGATCAATATGAATAATCAAAATAACTTTATGAAACATACATATGACTTAACCATACTATATCTTTCATAATCTGTTATCATAATAATTTCACAATTTTACCTTAGCCCTTCTCTTGATTTTTTCTTTTTTTCAATATGCTTGGTCTTTCCTTTGAAAATCATTGATCTTTCAGTCTTCATAATCCTTTTGATTTTTCTTGTTGAAATAGGTGTGCAGGATCAATTTGCTGCTGAACCCATGGTTGCTGAATAGTTGGCTGCAGAATGTACCTGTGAAAGCTTTGAAACATGGAATGAAATGATTTGAAATATGGATGGAATGAAGTATAAGATGAAATAAAATGGATTATGAAATATAGTGGAGTGAAGCATGAATGAAGTGGAATATGATGGAATGAAATGGATCATAAATGTGGAGTGAAATGAAATATGAAAAGTGGCCTGCAACTTATGATCTTTAATACTCAATTGCAGAAAGATATCTATTTTGAAAATCTGAAATGAAAATGAGATGGATCATGAAATGAAGTGAATGAATGAAGTGAGATATGATGAAGTGAAATGGATCATAAGTGGAATGTGATATATAAAGTGAGCATGCACTTATGATTTTATGATAGTTGTTTGCAGGAAAAGAACAATTTTGAAAAGCTAAAGTGTCAGAAGGATTCTGATTTTCACCTTATATTTTCTGTATAAACATGCTAATCAATGATTATTTTTCATGTTTATACTTTATTTATTTTTTTCATCATCTGATTTCAAAAAATACAATTAAGTTGATGAAGAAGAAGGATTCTTCTTCATTAACTTCACATCACTGTTCTCTTGGAATCTCTTGACAAATTCTTCTCTTGAAAGTGGCTTATGATACAGCTTCAATCTATGACCATTTACAAGAAAAGTGACCTTCTCTTCATCTATTGTCCTAATTTTTATTGCTCCATTGTCAAAAATTCTCATAATTTCATATGGCCCAAGCCAATGTGTTTGGAATTTACCTTGAAAATATTTGAACTTTGAATCAAACAAGAGAGCCCAGTCACCTTCTTTGAACTTCTTTTCCTTTATGTACTTATCATGCCATCTAGTCCTTTGCTGTTGGACTATACTTGTTTTCTGGACTGCATCTTGTCTGATCTCATCCAATTCATTAATCTTCTCCAATCTGTGCTTTTGTGCCTCTGTTAGATCAAGTCCTAGCTGAACTGCCATTTTAAAAGTTTGAATCTGAAACTCTATGGGAAACAAAACTTTTTTTCCATAAACAAGTTCATAAGGAGTATGACCTGTTGTGCTTCTCCATGTAGTTCTATAGGCCCACAAGGCTTCAGGAAGCCTGTCTGCCCAATCTCTTCTATGTAAATGAACAGTCTTTGTTAGGATCCCTTCAATGACCTTATTAGTAGATTCCACTTGGCCATTTGCTTGTGGATGATAGGGAGTAGATTTTCTGTGTCTGATTTTGTACCTCTCCACCATTTTTTCCACTAGCCTTGATGTGAATTGAGCTCCTTGATCTGTAACAATTTCTCTTGGGACACCAAAATGAGTAAAAATATCCTCAAAAAGAAAATTAACTATAGATGCTTCAATAGCAGAAATTAATGGCTTGGCCTCTACCCATTTGGTAACATAATCAGTGCAAACTAATATATATTTCTTTTGTCTTGATGGAGGACTAATAGGTCCTACAAAATTTAAAGCCCATTTCTCAAAAGGTTCAATATGTACCTGAGGCTACAATGGCATCTCACCTGAAGGAGAAGGTTGCCATACCCTTTGGCAGCTGTCACACCTTTTCACATATTCTTTAGCATATTTAAAAAGGGATGGCCAATAGTATCGTAAATGAAGGATCTTATAATCTGTCATTTTATCAGCAAAGTGTCCACCACAGGGCTCATCATGACATGCCTTGAGGATCTCAGGCATCTCATCTTCTCGAACACATCTCCTAATGATAAAGTCTGGATCTGTTTTGTATAACTCATTAGCAACCCATGAATATTTTGCACTATCATAAATGATCTTTCTTTTGTCTCTTGCATTCATTATTGAAGAAAATTTTCCTGAAACTAAATAATTAGCAATGTCAGCAAACTAAGGAGTTTGAATAGAAATTGCAAAAAGATATTCATCAGGGAATTGATCTTCAACTGGAGTATTGTCTTTAATGTTTTGGAGTCTGGATAGGAAATCAACTACTGTATTTTGTTTCCCAGGCCAATCTAGAATGGTGATGTTGAATTCTTGTAAAAGAAATAACCATCTTATGACTCTGCCATTAGTAATTGATTTGTTCATTAGATATTTAACTGCAGAGTGATCTGTGTGAACAAAAGTTTCATAGCCTGTTATATAGTGTCTAAATTTATTTATGACATGAACAACAGCTAAGAACTCTTTTTCAGTTACAGTATAATTTAACTCTGAAAGAGTCAAATTTTTACTTGTATAGTAGATGGCATAAGGAATCAGGTCTTTTTGTCCCAATACTGCTCCTAAAACTGTATCCGAGGCATCTGTTGAAATATGAAAAGGTAATTTTTAGTTAGGTCCCCTTAAAATAGGTGCTTCAGAGATTTTTGTTTTCATGGTCTCAAAGGCTAACTGGCAATCAGGATTCCACTTGAATTCACAGTCCTTGGTAAGTAATTTGAAAAGTGGAGATGCTATCTTGGTGAAGTTTTCTATAAACCTTCGATAATATCTTGTAAATCCTAGAAAACTCCTAATGTATATTTTTTCCAACTTGAGATAATCAGTTAGAGATGACTTCAACTTTTGACTTTCATGCTCTAATCACATCCACTGAAATACGATGCCCCAAAACAATTCCTTCGATAGCATACTGAACTTACTTCTGTTTAGTGAAAGATTTGCTTCTTTACATCTTTTTAAAACTTTTTCAAGTTTACTATGATTCTTATAAATGTGTTTCCATATTTTATTAAATCATCCATATATACCTCTGCAATCAAGTATTGAATCCGAAAATATTCTAATCTTGTAACCCAAATATTGCGAGGTGAATTGCATAGTCTAAAATGGCAATACTAAATGCTTTCCTCGATGCCCAAAGGACGGGTAATGTGGTTTTGTCTTGATCTTCAAGTGCTACTTGAATTTGATTATAACCACTAAATCCATCTAAAAATGAGAAGTACTTTTTGCCAGCTAATGTATCTAACACCTGATCTATGAAAGGTAGGGGAAAATGATCTTTAAGAGTAGCTTTGTTTAATTCCCGGTAGTCATACATACCCTCCATTTACGCACAATTACCAAAGGAGAAACCCACTAACTATCTGAAATGGGATAGATAAAGTTAACATCTAACAATTTCTGCAATTCTTCTTTAACAATCTCCCTAAGGTTTGGATTCATCCATCTCTGAGGTTGTCTAATTGGTTTACAATTTTCCTCTATGTAGATGTGATGAATGCAAGTCTTAGGGCTTATCCCTTTCATATCAGTGTACTCCCATGCATATGCAGAAGAATGTCTCTGTCATATTTTGACTAGCTTTTCTTGTTGAGATTTCTCTAGGTTCTTGTTTATGTTTAAAGTTTTACCTGGAAATATCTCAATTGTAAAGCTGCCAAACTTATCCATAGAGTAAAGAGACATCTGTCTTGATGATAAAAACTCAATGTTGGATTCTTCTTGAAATTGTTCATGTTTGTATTCCAAAGAGGATTCAAAATTTTCTAAGGTATTTAGAATCTGGTTATCTTCACTAATTTCTGAAATTGTGAAGAGAGGTTGTATGTCTTCTTCATCCTCAATCCATTGAGTATCATCTAATTCTGTAATTGTTTTTGTTGGAGGATACAAGGTAAATTTCTTGGTTTAACTACCATCAGAGATGTACATATCACCGGATCTATAGCTAATGAAAGCATCAGCTGTAGCTAACCAAGGTCTTCCTAGTATAATAGGATGTCCTCCTAGATTATTCTTAGGAGTTAGGATCATAAAATCCAAAGGATACTCCCAAGAATCTAGGGATACTGGAATGTCTTCTATTACCCCATCAGGTTTGATCACAAATCTGTCTGCTAATTGTAATAATGTGGGTGTAAAAAGAAGATTAGGAAGTTTTAGTTTATCCATGATTTGTCTACTCATGATATTGATTGCTGCTCCTAAATCAATAAGTGTGTTTTTGATCTCAGTTCCATTGATGTGTATTTTAACAACTGGATTTCCTGGGTCTAGATACTTTGGAATGGCAATCTTACCCATCATGATATCTGCTATTTTTCCTGCCAGTTAAATTTTCTTTGTCTCCTTTATTATTTTTCCTTTTTTTTCATGCTCAACTCCTTTATTGTCTTTGCTAAGATTGGAATTTCCTTGATAGCTTGTAATAATGGGATCTTAATACAAACATTCCTTAGCTCATCTAGGAAATCATAATTAGACACCATAATTTGTTTTTCTACACCCCTATCAATTTGTAATCTTTCTGGAAAGGGAGGTGTAGAGGTTGATGTTGATGGTTGCTCTAATATAGGAGTTGAAATTTTTGGTTCTTTTTGTTTTTATTTTTCAATGTTTGGGTCTTGAAAAGATGTGTTCTCTTTAAGATTTTTATTTACCCGTAGAGAATCTTCCTCAGAGTTGTTTTGCTCTTGAATGATTACAGAAGGTTTCTTCTTTTCAAGTATTCTTCCAGACCTAAGTTGAACATCATTAAGGTCTTGTTAGACTCATTCTTGTCAGTCCTCTGTTATTTCTCGTCATTTGCAGTCATTAAATGACTTGTCTTGCTGGGTTGGTCAAATAAAAGTCATAGGTCTAGGGTTTGCAGACTGTTGTTCTTAAATTGCTTCAATAACGCCTGCAAGCCATGAGGAGGTTTTTCATATGTTTTCAGTTCGAAATTTCAGCATTAAGAAGGCTTGAGAATGTTTCTTCTTCAAAACCTTGTTTTGAAGAAGAAAGCATTAAACTCGCAATTATTCAAGTTTTTCAGTTAAGGATGTTTCATGTGCAGCTTTCCTGATCCACCAATCATTCCTGCAAACAAAAAAAGAGTTTCACGACATTTTTGTGTAATGTTTCCTTTCAACAGTACTCCCCATGAGAAGCACTGCACATTGTGCCACTGTTATGTATGTAATAAGCTTGCTCCATGTTCGCTTTGGGACAAAGGGACTGCCAGTAATGATCACTGTCATTCTTCAGACAAAGAAGAGAAGTGAATAAAATTAAGAAATTCCAACAAGATGCGGAAAGCCCCCTCAATGGCTATTCCAAACTCTTTCAATGCCATACTCTCATTAGCAACACGCGGGTCTTCAATTACAGTCAGTAGAAGCAATCAAGCAGGTACAGGGGCATATTCATGAAAGCAGTTTGAAGAAACTTCCACCATGAAGCTCAAAAAACGATCAGTCAAATTCCAGCTCTCTTTTTTGAAAGGGATGTTTCAACAGAACATCAGAGTTTGGAAGGGCTTTGTCCTTCAAGGACTCTTTACCAGGACCAGGTTCAGCTAATGGTGCAAATACGGAGTCACTGGGAGAGAAAACACACTCAGATGGATCTTTTGTTACTGTGATACCAATTAACGAATCAGTCAATCAAGTGAAAAAGGAGAGTGGTTCAAGGATTTTATTATCTTCCTGCATAATTCTTTGTGCTTGGTTTCCTCTAGCTCACAAGTTGAAGAGCTTATGTGGTAGCAAGGCATCTTTAGAGCGGCAGACTTGTGAGGATGACATGCTTTATTGCAGCTTATGTGAAGTGGAGATTTTTAAATACAGCAAACATTGTCGAGTATGTGACAAATGTGTAGATGGTTTTGATCATCATTGTCGGTGGATTAACAATTGTATTGGAAAAAAGAACTACAAGGAATTTTTTGTTCTTATGGTATCTGCCTTATTCTTGCTTATTCTGCAGTGGTCAACAGGAATCGTTGTACTTGTGCGCTGCTTTCTTAATCGGAGTCACTTTCATGCAGAGATTATGTCTACGTTGGGTAGTAGTTTCTCTCTTGGACCATTCATTGTGGTATTGGGTTCTTGCACTATTTTGGCTATGGTTGCTACACTTCCTCTTGGACAACTTTTCTTCTTTCGCATTTTGCTCATAAAAAAGGGTGTCAGCACCTATGATTATATTGTAGCAATGAGGGAGCAAGAGCAGCAAAATATGGATGAAGGAACGTAGACTCAAATGTCACATGCAAGCTCCGTCTCAGCATTTAGTGGTCCAAGCTCAATTAATGCTTTGCAACATGGCTCTTGGTGCAATCCCCCACAGCTATTTGTCGAGAATGTTGTATTGCAATCGGATAATATCAAGTCTTCTATCAAGGGAGGTAATGGAAGTATAAAGAGGACACCTAGTGAATGAATGGTACAAAGGAACAAGAGGCCAGTGAAACTAAGTCGTTGGGCCCTAGCTCGTATGAATGCTGAAGAGGTTTCAAGGGTAGCTGCCCAAGCGAGAAAGAAGTCCAAAGTTCTGCTTCCCATATCCAAACAAGAAGGTATGATAGTGATAGAGACATACAGTAGCCTGGAAAGCAGCAGTAGAGATCTAAGCACAGAAATAAAGTATCTAGTTGACAACGAAGGCTATAAGTTTATTCTCGACTTATTATTTTTAGGTTAGGCATCTTAACTGCCTATACCTGTAACTGGAGATAAGAAGATGGCATTCGAAGAGCAAATTATTGTTTTGCCTTGGGCATCCAGGATAATGGAAATATTGCGAATTTTGTTGTCATTAAAATGTGTTCGCTGGTGATTGCAGCTGGAACCGGCAGAATTTTAGTTTAAAGGTTATTTTTGTTGGTTTTATTCAAAACGGTAAGTGGAAGAAAATAGTCCAAGAATTAAATGAAGAATGTCTACCACAGCAGAGAGATAAGAACTGAAAGCCCAAATTAAACAAGGATATCCATCGTGGCAGAGAAATAGGAGCAATTTGCCTATTTTTAACTTCAGTTGCAACTCAAGTCCGATTTTGTCTTTTACTTGGTCATCGATAGATTCAGGTGGAATGCTGTTCTGTTCTTAAAACACATGATTGGATCTACCGTAGTTGTTTATTAATAATGGTTAAACCATTCCTTATTTTAAGGTCGATTTGTTTTCCCCACCTGTAATGGTATTTATTGTATTGTAAATCATTTTGTAAAGGGGGGAGAGTTCTGAGAGGTGCGTGGAGGAGAACAGAGAGCTTTATTGTACAGTAGTTTGACAGAGATTAATTGAAGAGTACAGCTCTGATTTATAAGATTCCTGTGGCTTGAAATTTGGCATATGTTTTTCTCTGTTTCATATGTATCTTGTAATGTTTTTTCATTTCATTCATAAATCGTTTTCAATTTGAATGTTTCTGAGTGAGAAGGGTAAAATTCAGCTTACTGCTTTGCCCTGGAGAAGCATTCATGTTTTGTGTTTCTTCCTCTGTCTGAAAGGGATTCATACATTAATGCCCCTTTCAGCTTTCTTAACAATCCTTCCATTCCTTGTAACAATTTCAGTTTGGATGCTTAGCTCTTGCCTACCTTATGGAGTAATGCGTGCCTTTGATTCAAATCTTGCTCCTTGTTTGTTTTTTTATACGACCCGAAGCCTTGTCATTTATGAAAAAACCCTTTTCTGTCAATTTACTAGCCTAGAAATGTTCTTACATTCCTGAGGTCATCTTGCTTTGTTGGCTGTTTATAGAGATTGGTGGAAAGCCCTATTTATCAGTAGACTAACTACGAAGTGCTTGCTGGTTTGATGTGGCCTTGAGTTTCTTATTTGACCTAGGCGATTAGAATGCTAACGGGTCTAAGGGGTAATCAAATAGGTTTGGCAACAGGGGCACATTTAGCCTTATTTCATGTGTCTGTGTTACAGGATTTTTTTTTGTTGAGTTTGGTATGGGTTGGCGAATGCCTTGATTTTCTTCTGGGAAATGGTAATGGAAGTGGTGGATTTGAAGATTTTGTTGAGGAGGAAAATGTGGATATGGTGGATAGGATGGTGGATATTGATAGTACTGAGAGTATCTTCCATAGGGATTTTGTGCTCCTTGTGCCCAAGTTTGAGATTGATTTTGAAATTGGGGCCAAGGTTGCTGCCAAGAATTCCAATTTGGTGGGGGTTGATTATACATCTGATCATGGAATCCTTGTGTTTGAGGTCCTTGCCAAGGCCTCCTAGAGACAAAATTGAGAGATTCTGTGGAATTTGTAGGGGTTTCTTCTTGAAAGACAGCTTTAAGACCAGGAAGTGAAGGACAACTCTTTAGTCTCATGTTTTTCTGAACAAATTACACAAGTCTCTACTATTTTTGCATCCAGAGGGCACTCTCTCAAGGCATGCTTCTTTCTACATTTGGGACAAAAGATTACTAAGGCATCAGATTCAGCTTTCTGCTTGTTTTGTAGCTTAAGGGTGTCGATTTGTTCACTAAGACTCTCTAAAATATAAGTTTTGAATTCATCAAGCATATGTCCTATTTCTACCCTACTCACTGTCCCAGAAGCAGACTTACTTGCCCTTGCAAGAGCAGGTTCTCTTGGTCCTTTTACAGTTTTAGATTTCCCTCTTGAAAGTTTGATACATAATTCAGCTATTTCAGGTAATGTAAGCTAAGATATATCCCCTTTTCCCATCATATTAAGGATATCTAGCAATTCATCCCTAATTGTCTTCAACAAGAGAGCTTTCAAAGTATCTTGGTCTAAGTTTTCCATTTTTGCTCTCTTGATGTTCTCTGAGTTAATAGCCTCATTGATCTTCAGTTACCATCCTCTTTTTGTAGCATTTTAAACACTTCCTCCTTATGGTTGACTGGCATACAGTAATCCAAATACCTCTCTAGAAATGCATGTTTAATGTCTTCCCATGTCCTAATAGAACTGTTGATCAAACTCATAAACCATTTTAATGCTGATCCTTTCAATGTTGAATGGAATAGTTTAAGTTTTTGGGTATCTTGTAAGTAATCATAGGTTCTACATAGGACTTCAAATTCAAATAGGAAAGTTTCAAGATCTTCATTTTTGAGTCCATAAAAGTTTGGAAGGACAGAGGGTGAAATTTTTTTCATAGTTGCATTGTTTTCTTCATCTACTATAGGAAATCCAAAAGAGCTTTCCATTTCCCTTCTACCTCTTCCTCTACCTCCTTCTTCACCTCTACCTCCTTTTCCTCTATCTCTACCTCTACCTCCTCCAAATAGTGTATGTTCTCCATTAAAGACTCCTCCTCCCCCTTCTTCTGCCATGGTTGATTCTCCTGTGGAAGTGGATGAAGTGGAAGGTATTTCTGATGGAATATCTGATCTTAAGTCTTCTGGAAGTCTATGATCAGTAAAGTATGTGATGTCGGTTTGAGTTGGAGGTGTGCTGCCTCTTCGTCTTGGTGGAACAAGTGGTGTTCTAGGAATCAAGATTCTGCTTCTTATGAATCTACCCCTTGAGTCTCTTTCTCTACGCATATCATTGTTTTTGGGAGGTAAGAAACAATGCTACCTAGTTACACTTCCCCGGCAACGGCGCCAAAATGTCTACTCAACTTAGTGTTCCTAAATTGATGTCATAAATTGTCAACCAGGGCTAGTAAACTATTGAAGTGAAGTGCACTATATGTGCCTAGGTATCTTCTTCCTACTTCATTGTGTTTAGTGTTTTTCTAGTGTTTTTAGTTTTGTGTTTTTATGCTAAGAGGAAAAGAACTAAATTATTGGCAAAGAGAAGTTATTGATCACACCAAAACAGAGCAAAATCTACTCTGAACTATGTATGGCACCTAAGAACAGAAAATGCTAATCCACAGATTATAAAGCTTGACAAGAAAAGTAACTCATAACATTAAACTCAGTCCAATTCAATTCATTAGAGGTATGTTAGAACAATTTGAGAAAAATTATAAGTTTGATGTAATGAGGTTCTTTTTAGTAAACAACAACTTAAAATATCACAGAGAAAATCTCATCCATTGTTAGAAATTTGTTGGAACATTTTGAGAAAATATTATCTGCAACATAGTAAGGAACCCTATGCTAAAATAACTTATGACACTAGAATTAACCCATTCTGCAACTCAAAATGTTACTATTAAGCCTCATTCAAGGGTTAGAGATCTCTTGGAATAACTTTGAAGAAAGGTTGTTTGTAAAATTATGAGAAATTGCAGAACAGTCAAGAACTCAAAATGATATAACTAATTCTTGTCCATATAATAATGATGTGTTAGAAGAGATTAAGAAAAAGAGCAGATTATAAAATAATGAGAGTCTTTTAAATCTAATTTAATAGGACTGAAATACAATTAACTAATAGAACTAAAATGTAATGAATAGAACTGAACTAAAATGCAATTAACTCAAGAGTACTACAGCTCTATCTCATTCACGTGTTAGTGATATATTGGAACAACTCATGAGAACAATATTTACTGTAATATTCGATGTAAGTAAATGACATAAGCATGATGAAAGAGAATAAACTCAAAAACTGCCTAAGTTAAGAATGAAACAGAGCTAAAGATCACTTATCTAGAAAATATGCACAAAGCCTTTCGGACAGTAGGGGCCCTCTACCACCAGATTGGCACACAAATCCTTAACTCCTTAAAATTGCTTCAGATCATGCATTAAAGTTGTACTTATTTCATTAAAGGAAAACACTCAGAAACATAGTATTACAGTATTTGAGGACTAAAACAAAACATCAACTAACTAATTGTTTCTCGGTTCACCGAGTTATTCTTATAAGAAAATACATAACTGTCATTGAGGAGAAATAGGCATAGGTGTATTTTACAATCAAAATCGAACTAGAACTCCTGTTGAGGACTCGTATTTTGCTGAAGACACCTGTAGAGTCCTTATCCTTGTAGAAGTCTACTTCTTATTTTTGGTTTTCTCCACGTGCATAACCACTTGCAGATTTTTGCTCAACCTTCGTAGAGGGAAAGGAATGATGTAGGAGTGTTCTGGAATTTGACCATATGCGTTTTTTCCCTCAAGTGACACCTGTAACCTGTGTGAACATAAATATGGCTGCGGAATATGAGACTAGCTACAAAATGGTTGCATTCTGTAGCTAAGTCTGATAAAAAATCACTATGACAAAAAAACCACAAAAGTATAGTAAGTCAGTCATTGCATACATTCTTAAAGTAATTTTAATCATTCCTATTGATATTTTAAGCCTATTGCTGCTAAAGGACAAATGGAATGAAGTGAAATTTGGTGAAAGGAAAGGACATCTTTAGGGCTCAACAAAGATCAAGTAAGATAATGTTTGAGGAGCCTACCATTCACCTGTCCTCTTGGAAGTTCTTTCCCATCAAGATCTTCTAATAAATAAGCATTATTCCATATGAAAGTTGAAATCATGTAGGGTCCTTTCCATAATTTTTCAAACTTACCATGTTTTCCTTTATCCTCATTTTGGGAATCCCACTGGAGAACAACATCTCCCAAGTTGAAATCATCAGCTTTATTTTTCTTGTCATAAATTTTCTTGATCTTCTTCTGAAGCTTTGAGGTGTTACTGAAAACTTCTTCCCTAGACTGCTGCAAATTGATCATTTGATTTATTCTTCATTGAATTTCATTTGGCTCACTTTTAATATCTTGTAGGATTTTCATCACTGACACTTCTAACGAAGTAGGAAATATTGTATTTATGCCATAGACCAGTTGAAAAGGTGACATGCTTATAGACTTCTTTGTGCTAAATCTGTCTTTCCATCGAGCATGTGCCAATTCCTTTTGTTCTCTTGCAGCAGATTTTTGATCATGTTCACCAATGACTTGTTTGATGATTCAACCAACCCATTTCCTTTAAGATAATATGTTTTCGAATGCTCGAGTCTTATGTGATGTTTATCAAAAAATTCTATCATCTTTCTAAATTTGAAGTCTGTTGCATTTTCAGTCATGATTTTCTTGTGGGCAACCAAAACTAGACATAATATTACTTTCCAAAAACTGAATAATTATCGTGTTTGTCGTTTATCGCATAGGGATGGCCTAAATTCATTTTGTGAAGTATTTGGTGGCAGTGAGTATCCACTTATGTTGAGTTGATGATGGAGGGTGAATCTTACCGATGAAATCAAGGCATCTCACCGCTGAAATCAAGGCCCCACTGCTAGAAGGGTGCTTGAACTGCAATTGGATGCAAGGGAAGGAGCAAAAATTTTCTCTTTCCTTGAAAAATTTGGCATTCATGACAGCTCATGAATTTTTTATACACATATGAAAATAAGCTCGACCAATAAAAGCCAACCCTCAATATCTTGTTTTTTGTAGTTTTCCAAAAAAGATGACCACCACAATCACCTTTATGGAAATCATTCATCACTTTCTCGACTTCACTTTCTACCAAACAATTCAATAAAAATCCTCTCGGATCTTTCCAATATAAAGCATTATTAATTATACAATACTTAAGAACCTTTAATTTCAGAGATCTACCTTTACTCCTAGGAAAACCCAGAGGAGGATTCAAATATTGTAGCACATGAACCATATCTGAATACCATGGTGATGAAGTAAAAATTTGAGATACCTAAGGTAATGAGTCAACTTCCTGCTCCTTAGAAAGTGCAGCAATAAAGTTGATGTCTAAAGCATGTAAGTTAAAGTCTGCCATGAGCTTAGCTAAGCCTTGTCCTTTGATTAGTTTTGTAGGTCTGATTTCTAAATCATATTCCAACATAGCAACTATCCACTTACCACGCCTACCTTCAGGGTCATTCTGTGTTAACACATATTTGACAACAATATTCAGAACATAGGCAAGAAAATGAGAATTAAGGATGTAAACTAGTACGTCTTTCAAAGCTTTAACTAGCACCAATGCTTGTTTTTTAATGATATTATGTTTCAAAGCTGCATCCCTTATGGTCCTATTAAAGAAAGCGGTTAGTTTCGCTATTTTCTTATCTTTCTTTTGCATGACGACAACAACTAATGTATGTTAAGAAGCAAAGGAAAAGATGATAAAATCAAGTGTATAATCCTAGCTGATAAGAATGGGATCATGAGAAAATGGAAACTTCACCTAATTAAATGATTTTCTAGAATCATTGGACCATTTCACCTCGTTGTATTTCTTCAACATATCAGTAATTTCCCTCAAGTGTTCAACAAGGTTAGGAATAAACCTTCTCAAGAAATTGATCTTACCTTCTTACTCCTAGGATAGTCCAAATTTTGAATTTCTTTAATCCTTGAAGGATCTATTCAGATGTCATCTTTAGATATGATATTACCAATAAATTTCCCCTCCTCCATAGAAAAAAAACTCTTCTTCGGATTCAAGTATATGCCAAATTTTCTGCAAATTTGGAAAATTGTTCTTAAGTGCTGCAAGTGTTCTTCATCTGTCTTGGAAAAAAATGTTATGTCATCAAAGATAAATGACCAAGAATACATCCTTCTCATTGGAAAATGCGATATCTATCGCTCGTTGAAAATTTAAACAAAAGGGCATCTTGACATACATAAAAGTACCCCAAGGTGTCGTGAAGGTTGTCTTCTCTTGGTCATCCAGACGAACCAAGATCTAATTGTACCCGCAATATGCATCCAACAATGAAATCCTAGAAGAACCAACCACCCTTTGAAGGGTATGGTTCATCTTTGGAAGTGGTGGTTGTTCTTCAATGACACTTTATTCAAATTACAGAAATCAATACACAAGCGGATCTCCCCTGAATTTTTTGTTACTGGTACTAAATTTTACATCCAATTTGAGGAATGGAGAGGGACAATAATACCAACATTATACAATCTTTTCACTTCTTTTTCAATGGAGGGCAGCAACGTTGGATTCATCCTTCTGAGTTTTTGATAGAAAGGCTTCTTTTTAGGCTTTAGAGAAATGTTATGTTGAATTATGTTCTTATCATACACCTTTAGATCAGTATATTCCCATGCAAAAACATTAGAAAAATCAATCATGAGTGCTGCATATTTAACTTTCATCTCTGGACCCAAAGAATTTTCATTAGGGAAATTTTGAGGTCTAAAATGGGCCTCCTAAGGAAATTATAAAATAATAGTGGAAATAATAAAATAAGAATAGATTGCATCATCAAATTTTAGAGGGAAAAAAGAAAAACTACTTTTTCAACTCATATTTTCATCTTATCTCTCTATGGGTTTACTCAAATTTTGAGTAGGAACACTCGTTAGATGAAAAATTTTATTCATCATCCAAGGATTACCTATGTTGCATACTTTCGATGGACACTACTATATGAAAAATTAGGAATACATGAAAAACTTTATTTCAATCACGTTTTTCATGTATTTTTCATTTTTCGTGTAGTAGGGTCCATAGAAAGTATGAAACATGGGTACTCCTTAGATGAGGAATTAAATATTGTATCCAACGAGTACTCCTGCTCGAAATTTGAGTAAAACCTTCGGGAGATAAGTTGAAAATACAAGTTGAAAAAATAGTTTTATTATTTTATTATTTTTTAATCTTTCAACTTTTTTACCACAAAAATGGTGGTTCATCCCCCATGGTTGACATCATTATCTTGAATCCTATTGGTTCTTATAAAGTCGATTTTGGTTGTACATTTTTCTTAGGAGGCCCATTTTAGACATCAAAAGTTCTCTAATGAATATCTTGACAATTTTGGGCTTCTCAGGAATGCCAAGATTGAGGTCTTCCACTCCTACCTCATTTAGCTGCATTGTTGGTTTTCGTGAAACATCATCATGATCAAAAAGCTCCTCCAAGGGTACTAGACCTCTTGGAATTGAGTTATCTTTCAACTGCAATACCTTCATTTCTGTTGCGTGCATTTCTTGATCATCTTCATAAAACTGATCATCAATTTTTGAACTCACAAACTCTTCTTTCGTATGCAAGAAGTTGTCATTTTTTTTATCATCCTGGAAAACTTGCCAATACCAAACATTTTCGGGAACAACAGGGTGATGTTTGACATTAACCTCATACTTCTTGTTGGGAAAAATTGGAATTTTGCTAGGGAATCAACAATTACATTTCTATTCCTTGGAATCAATGACAGAGTGTATTCATTGAAGGTATTAAGAATGTATAATATTGTGTCATGCTATGCTCGCATTCTAGGATGCTTGGCCTAGTATTCCCCTTTGACTTACTTTATTACCAACTAAGAGTTTCCATATACATAATTCTTCTTGGAACCTAGTTTCTTGAGTATTTTAAGACTGACTATGAAAACCTCATATTTTTCCTCATTGCTTGAACAATCAAATGCCAATTTGTAAGAAGAAATTCAAACATTAGGAGGAAGGTGAGATGACTGATTCATGGGACTATGAATCCAAATTCCAATTCCATCTCCTTCCTTACCTAAGGCTCCACATAGGCCATTTTCTTCATCGAGAAGTTCAATTTTCGATGATTGAACTTGATTAACTGTTTGAGATTGGTCTATTGTCCCAATAGGCTTTGTCTCTTTCATTGTTTCAACTGTATTTTCGACTGATGCACTTGGCTGCAAGTTGTTTGGCATCTTTTCTTGCTTTTCTGAACTTGGAATTTCTTGAACACAATCTAAAATTTCTGAATTTTTTGTTTTTTCTTCCATCAAATCTTCTAAATATGTTGAACAATTATCATTGTACAAAATAAAGGACTCTAAATCCATATGAACAAACATGAATTGGGTGATTATTGGGTTTTTCCTTACTACTAATCATGTACTTCATCTTATTCTCCCTAGATAATTTTATGAGTTGTCCAAATATTGGTATAGTAGCATAGGAAAAGTCTAACTGCAAAGTGCCTCTAAGTTTGGCTCTCCATGATCGGGAGAGAAGAATTCCATATCTTGGAGGAATTTCAGCTACAACAACATCCATAAGAACATTCTTAGCTATAATTTGATCTATGGACACCACTAAATCTTTGATGAGACTAAGATACTTAACCCTTCCTGAGTCAAAAGAGTAAATTTCATGTATGGCCTGGTAATATCCAATCCTAGTTTGTCCATCATGGCTTTAGGCATGAGATTATGGGATTCCCCAGAGTCTAGCATAGCATTATGGAGGATAAAATCATGAATTTTGAGACTGAGTTAAAAAGGTAGAACCTCACTTTCTTCTAAGTCACCATCTACAGCAGGGCGAAACAAAAGCTCGGGGGTGGTCATCACTAACATTCACCATATCAGAAATTTGGTCAACCTTAAGAAATTTGGCTACCTGGAACTTATATTGGCCATTCTTGATTATTTCAGTCAATGGAATTGAGATTTAAATATTTGAAATTTCATCCTCAAGACTAAATAAATTAGAATGCTTTTCTACCTCTTTAGATGACATGTCCTTATTTTTGGGATGATATTTGATTGGAATCTCCTTTCTTTGTACTCCAGCTTGAATTTCTTTGTCTTTATTCGAATTTATAGTAGAAGCTTCATCACTTGTTCCCTGATTTATAATAGTAGGTCCTTTATCCTTATTCTGATTTGTTGAAGTCATCACTTTGTTATGAACATCTGCTTGAGAATTCTGCTTTTTCTGATTTGAGGTTATGGGAACATTTTTGTTTCTCAGGCCATGTTGCCTTTGCACTTGGGTAAGGTAATTTTGATAGCACCTTTGATAAAAAAAATTATGTACTGCCAATATATCATCATTAGAAATAACGTATTGTTGATCATCAGGTACATAAATTTCATTAGAAAATTCATCCTCCTCAGTCAAGAAAATAGTTTGCTGATTTTCCTCAAAAAGGTGATTTTCACCTAAAATTTATTCTTCTTCTTCATCATGACCCTCTGTATAATTTTATGAAAAGGAGTAAAAATTTCCTGCTGGCCTTTTTTATCTTGACCCCTTTGGTCCCTTTGCTTAATCCTAAATTGAGTTTGTTGTTGTTAGCCTCTGAAATTGGGATTTATGATTTGTTATTCTACTTGCCTATATGTGATGGTCAACTTGTCCATCATCTTCTCCATTGTCTTAATCAAAGAATCAAGTTTTCCCCCTGATGAAGTGGATGAATCTTCCTTTATGGTAACCCTCTTTTCTGATTTCATCTTTGACTTTTTGATAAGTATAATTTCCTCAACACTTACTGCATTCCTTTGCATGTCTTCAAGGGTAGTAGGATTTCACTCTCTCAATTGGTAAGCCATGTTCAGATCAAAATCATATGGATAATGAAGAAGCACCAGGCTAGGAGGAGGCTTAATTTTTTTTTGGAATAAAATCATATATCCTGTTAAATTTTGCTATGAAATATTGCACAAATTCACTAGGATTTCTCTTCAAAGCATTGTATTCATTCATAATTTGGAGAGGGTTATTTTTCTCTTCCCACTTCACTAAAAATTGGTCTAATAAATATTGTGAATTGGCTACAGAAGCAACTGTTAATGAATAGAACCATTTCTTAACTTGCCCCGAAAAACTTTGTGCTATTATGCGCATCTTGGCATCATCATTATCAACTTCCTCAAGATCAATGAAATCAATCACTTTAATTATATTTTTTTGAGAAGTGACCTATGTTGTCCCATCAAACAAAGGTAATCTTTGACCATAATTCTGAGGCAAAGTAGTAAGTTATGGTGGTAAAATAAAAGGAGAAAATCTTTCCATGACTACTGGAGAAGGTTGAAAGGAAATCACAATAGGAGGTGTTGAAAAAATAAAAGACTGTAGAGGAAGTGATGGATTGAGAGTAGAGGACGATGGAGCAATTGTATGAGGGGATATAACAATAGGTATAGCAACAAAAAAAGTCTCTTGTTGGTATTGGATATAGGCCTTTTCAGAGGTTATTTGGAACTCATCAACCAAGCTCTAAAGTTTGTAAAAATCTGACCAGACCTTACTATCGCCCTCAAAATATGAAGACCCAGAAAATGGCAAGTATGTTTCAACTTTAATGGGATCAAAAACTGCTTCTGAAAGGAATGATTATGACTTAGACTTGAACAAATATGACTCAAATTTGAGGTCAAAGAATAAATCTTCAGGAGCAACGAACCTTTGATTTCTACTTCCTCGAAAGCCTCTCAAAGTCATGAACTATTGGTGAAGGATTAGGATCAGGATTGGATCTAGTATGCCTTTTGGGAGCCAGTGTTCTTTTGATTATGCACTTTTGATCAAAATTACTAAATCAGCATTCTCTAAATGCTAGCACCTGTCACCCACAATTATAGCCTTCAATTAACTGTAAGAAATATACCCAAGGAGTATTTCACACTCGTTCCCCAGCAACAACGCCAAAATGTTAGCACTCCCTCCAGTTTCCCAAGGCCGAGAAAGGATGCCGAAGGAGGTAACCTCAGAAAAAATTTGGAGTTGGTAGCTAGCCCTACCAAATCAAAGAGGGCTCTCTCTAAACTGACAGCCAATGAAGTGACAGGAGAGAAAAATATATATTAGGCTAGATATTCAACTCACTAGGGTTTGTTGGATCAAGATCTTAGATCTAGGAACTAGGTCAGGATTCTGAATAATCAATTGCAAAGATGAAAATGAGGCAAAGTAGTTATGCTTATTGACATATTTAGGTTTTTATTGTGCTATAGGGTTGAAAAATGAAGGATCAGAATGAGCATATAACTATGAATTCATTCATCAGAATAAATGAAACGCAAACATGAAGATCTCATCAAAACAGAGCACAAAATTTATGTATTCTGCATAAAAACTAATGATATGATCACAAGAGAACATACATATGGTTGTAAGGAGAAATAAACATTAAAATTAATGATAAAAATGAGAAGAAACACTATCAATAAGAATACCATAAGAATCTCAAGATAATTTTGGAACTTTCATTGAAATCACTGTAAAAAGTTGTACACAAGCTCCACACTATGATTACCCAGAATCCAACCCTCACAATGAGTTGAATTTGAGTATATATAGAAAAATAGACATCATGCCACCTCTATGGGTCAAAACCTAATCCAAAACAACTAATTAATGAAACTAATGACTCATAACCTAATTTCTAGGGGAGTTAGAAACGACTTCCCCTATTTTAGCTAACAAGTTTGAGTCTTTGTCTCCAGTCATTAAATACAAGATTATATAACAAAGATGACCTTGAATATGCTCATTAATTATAAAACAGCTCATGAGACAATTGTTACATTGACCAATTTCAAGCTTTGACCTCCACATGTCTAGAAATGTCCTCAAACCCAGAAGTGCAGCATGCTCTCTCAGAAATGAAGTGCTTTAATGAAAAAGTGTAGCAAAATTTGGAGGATGATTTGGATGACTTTGGTGCATTTCTAAGTTGAACTGAAGACTGGTCCTGGTAGTTGGGGATGTCCTCTATACCGCTGAAGCTTGAAACCAACAAAAACACTCTCCAAAACCATTTAAAACTTAATTTTCCATAACTACTCCAAAAGCGCAGCGTGTGCCTCTAAACAGTGGCAAAAGTGTGAAAAATTGATAGTTTTTTACCCTTTTCTGGAAATTTATTAGCTGACAAGAAAAACAAAGTGGATTTCTGAGATGTGCAAGACAAGGTACATTTGCACATGCTTACCATTTATCATTTGAGGACCCCGAGAAAGAGCACAACGTGGCCATGTTGTGTTTCTAAGCACCTATTTTGCATGTATTACCAAAAAAACCTCAAAATTGATCAAAATTTCCCAAAATTCTCTCCTTTTTCATTTTTTAGTCATGGCTTAGGCAACTAGAGATGCATCAGCCAAAATATTAAGGATATCCTTCGTTTTTAGCTTTCTTAGGTTCTTCTTGAGCTTTTTCTTCATGTTTTTAACCCTAATCTTGCAAATTAGATTTCTTGTGTAATAGTGCCTTGCGATGTACCTCTGCATGGCAGTGTTTCTATTTTCCTTCTCGAGTAGTTTTTCCAAATACACATTAAATTTTTCAAGAAAATAATCTCTTCCTTTCTCATCCTCAGCACTCATAGGTCAAATATAGTATCCCGAGCTTGAGAAGCATCTATTGTGTCATGAGCTTGAGGAGGAGATGGCTCCTTGTTTTTCTCTCTCTTCTTTGTCAATTCTCTTGTGTTAGGTCTCCTTGGTTGCCTCTGAATATCTATTTCTTCCATCTAATCTACATCTATCACTACCTTACCTTTGTCTTTAACTGCTTTTTTTGATGATGGAGGTTCATGTGATGTACTATGATGCATCAATCTCACTTTCAATTACCTATTTTCTTGTTTCAAGAAGGCCACTATAAATTTTTCCTTTGAGATATCATATTGTAACTCTTTGATTTTTGCTTTCTACTCTTTGATGATGTTTTATGTTGTCTTGTCTCCATGATGAACCATCTCTATCTTAGGAGGTATCTATTCATCATTGCGCTGCAGGGGTGACTCATTTCCATGTCTAGGTGATTGTTCCATAGCTTCTCTTTGAAATTATTCAATTGTAGCTTCCATAGGAAATCTTCTAGTTTGTGGCCTAGTCAGAGGTTTAGATGCAGGAATGCCTTTAGATATCTCAGGGGGGAAAACCAATATTTTCCCCTTCTGTAGGTTTGAGAAACCTCTGCTCTAGGTTGTCTTTTGGTCACTAAAGGTATGCTAGATGGTTCAGCTCTTTGTGGCCCAGATGATGTAGGAGTGTTGATGATTTTAGACTGAGGAGACATAGGAAAAAGATTTATTGCCTCCAAAAATGCCTCCCAAGGCATATTAATCTGTGTGAGCTGATGATGAAATATGACTTTGATCAAACCATGATGAAACAAACTTTCGTGATACTCTCTCCCTTTAATTTTCACTTTCTCAGCCATCTTAACCAGGCTCCCGAATAAGTAATTTGGTAGGTTTAGTGGTTTAATGGCAGTGAAATGCATCAACAACATTATGTGATACTGATACAACCTAGAAAACCTCCCTTCACAAGTGAAATACTTCATAATCACCTTCATCAAAGGAGCATATCTATCTAACAATTTCCTGAAAGGAAAGATATGAGTCAGAGAATTAGGGGAATTTTGAGGTCTAAAATAGGCCTCCTAAGGAAATTAGAAAATAATAGTGGAAATAGTAAAACAAGATTAGGTTACATCATCAAATTTTGGAGGGAAAAAGGAAAAACTACTTTTTTAACTCGTATTTTCAACTGATCTCCCTAAGGGTTTACTCATATTTCAAGTGGTAACCCTCGTTGGATGCAGAATTTGATTCCTCATCCAAGAAGTATACATGTGTCATACTTTTGATGGACCCTTCTAAATGAAAACTCAAAAATTCATGAAAAATCTTATTGAAATCACATTTTTTCATGTGTTTCTCATTTTTTGTTTAGTAGGCTCCATCGAAAGTATGAAACATGGGTACTCCTTAGATGAGGAATTAATTTTTTCATTTAATGAGTAATTCCACTTGAAATTTGAGTAAAAACTTAGGGAGATAAGGTTAAAATGCAAGTTAAAAAAGTAGTTTTATTATTTTATTATTGTTTAATCTTTTTACTTTTTTACCCCAAAAATGGTGAATCATCCCCCATGGTTGACATCATCATCTTGAATCATATTGGTTCTTATAAAGCTTATTTTGGTTGTACATTTTTCTTAGGAGGCCCATTCTATACCTCAAATTTTTATAATGCCTCATTGCAGTGTGGTTTGAGGAAGAGTTTGTAATTCTCAATATCCAAATCCATCCCCTTAAACCAAATTTCTCCTTGGTTAGGGATACATATGGTTGAAGCTATAAGCTCTGTTGATATTATGAAGTCTATCTATGCTATGGTGGTCTTGTCCAACAGTAGGGGATCTCCCCGGTAGAAAGTCCCAATTAGAACTTGAACCGTTTGGAGTAGGGATCCCGTCCGGGTTGTGGGTCCGGCTACCGCTTAAGATGCCTTCCCTTCGGTCTCAAAAGAACCTGATTGAACCTGCGGACACACACTTATTCACATGATACAGGATACATGATTGATGCATTAACCACAAATAAAACACTATGCGTAGCGAGGCAATAAATAAAGCATGTACACCTAAGGAGGTGTCGTTAGCAACACATCTTTGGGGTACTGCTTGCAAGGTAGTCTGACCACAAAAGAAATAGTACTTTATGGTGAGATATCCCTTTACTTTCTGAAAGATAAAATGAAATGCTAATAAAGTAGTTCATTAACATTCATAAAGAGAGCAGATGATAAATTGAACATCATTGATACAACACAGATAGCCATGATGCATAAATGATGACATGAAGAGTGCAGCTTCATTAATCAAAGGATGTTTGAAACTGTATAAGGAAATACACATAGTGTTCGCACAGCAAAACACATCATAACCATAGGGTGTTTTGAAAAGTATCTGTATTCATATGTACAAGAGTATAATCTTTCAATACAATGCCATGTAGCTCCTGAGTTTCCAAAAGAAAAAGCCCCTTTTACAAGCTCCCGAAGGAGTATTTATAAAACAAAACCCGCCCTTTGGGCTTCCTTGACCTTTCGTCTTCCTGACCGTTGGGCTGCCTTGCGACTCAGTCTTTTGCGACCTGCGACTTTAGCTACTGTTGCGACCTGCGACCTGGCTGCTGTTGCGACTTGCGACCGGACTGGTGTTGCGACTTGCGACTTGCCTGGTGTCGTGGGGTCGCAAGCTGTAATAACTTGAGAGAATGTGACCTTGCGACTAGGTCGCTGGGTCGCGAGGTCGCAAAGGTAAAAAAAGCCGAAGGTATGCGACCTTGCGACCTTGCGACTAGGTCGTTGGGTCGTAGGGTCGCAAAAGGATGAAAACCGAAGATATGCGACCTTGTGACCTTGCGACTAGGTCGCTGGGTCGCGAGGTCACAAAAGGTAAAAAAAATGAAGAGATTTGACCTCGCGACCTTGCGACTAGGTCATTGGGTCGCAGGGTCACAAAAGGTGGAAAACCAAAGATGTGCGACCTTGCGACCTTGCGACTAGGTCGCTAGGTTGCGGGGTCGCAAAAGGAAAAAATCGTAGATATGCAACCTTGCGACCTGCTGGGATTTGCGACTTGGGGCAATGCGTGACTTGGGTTTTTATTCTTCTGCATTTCTCTTTCAGAGATATCATAACCTTATTCTCTGAAGGCCTGGCTTAGCCCTCGCCATGTGAGACAACAGCCTCTATCTGCCGGCGGTGTTATTTCTGCATTAAGGGAATTTGCATGAAATGATATGTTACCTGTAAGAAAACAAAATCAATCAACATAGTCCCTTTTTCTTCTCATATAACTTGCAGATAAATGAATTTATATTATCCCTGTACATACATATAATTATCTACGAATGTTAGGGAATCAACACAAGAAATGCAATAATCTATCACAGCTAAAATCAATTGGACCCCTGTGTGGTCAAATGTTGCGCCATTTTGTCATCAGGGAGAATGGCTCAAGTGGGTTTTCTCTGTGCCCTTTGAACAACTTGTCTTCGTGGTGGCAAGTCAGGTTATAAGCAGACCAACACCATTTCTACGCTATGTCCAGTCTTCCAAAGGAAATCTAATAACATTAATTTGTTGGACCGATTTAACATCGAACCCTAAGCCTCCTTGAATCAGTATCTTCGTTATAATTTTCAAGGTGGGAATCTTGTGCTTGCAACAGAGCATTTCGCATCTGCTGTATCGGAGATACGTCCTGTAGTCGTTGTTGCACTGGTTAAGATGGGCATTTCGTTTCTCTTGGAGGATCTATATCCTACGGCAATGGCAGAAACGATACAGCTGAATCTGTATGCAATTCAACATGCATTGAAACAAGAGCATGCAGCTTCGAATACCAATTTTGGTCGTGCACTTCGATCCCACCTCCAGCAAAAAGGTCTATCATTCTGCAAGGCAAATGATACGTGGTTTCTGCTCCTCTGAGTCCAAAAGCACGCGCGCGACCTCACTGTCTCGAAGGCTGCCTCAGAGATGGCTTGCAGGTCGACTGTGCTGACTAGGTATGCGGAGGATTCTGAATTATCTTGGTAGTTTTAGAATAAATCAAACGGTCGCTCTTTCCGTGAGCCCATTTCTTCTGTGGTGAGCTTAACTTTCCTTTGCGGGCCTGCAATTGAATGTGCTGCAAACAGTAAGGA
Source organism: Pinus albicaulis (assembly GCA_034641835.2). Taxonomy (NCBI): domain Eukaryota; kingdom Viridiplantae; phylum Streptophyta; class Pinopsida; order Pinales; family Pinaceae; genus Pinus; species Pinus albicaulis. Next base: position 512,555,452 of record CM076576.1, read on the forward strand.
ATGACTCTACGTGGGATGCGAGATCTGGTTAGTAGTGGCAGTCCCGGAAATTCGGTTTCCAACGAGCATGTAATGATACCATGTTTCTAAATGTGGCTAGCACAGGTTACTAATAGTAGATTTGCAGCGTGATTGTCTCCTGGAATATTGCTGTTGAGGCTGCAAAAATCAGATCTTATCCACCTCTCTGAAATGTAGCGCAACATGCCTTTTATGGCGCTGACTTCTTGGCCCACGACTATGGTTTGTAATGCATTCGCCTTCAGTACTGATACACTTTTCATACTTACTCAAAACGCGAGGTCCTTTTGTGATGTTGCCGAATAAGTTTTGGGATAGCCACATGGAAACTCCACCTTGCGGTTTTGACTGTCAACATACCAATATTACAACGTTGCCACTGTAGAACGTAAATTTTGACCGTTGTATACGTGCGTCCGCTCCACAAGTTTTGACATAAACTAATACTTTGGCATAAAATATTTGAGCCCTTCTAAACGTTTCTCGTATGATTTTCTTGGCGGTCTTACGTGGTTACAGATTGTCAATCACTGCGCTTCATGCTTGAGTTGAAAAGTCGACTACCACGTATATACATCAATGATTACGTTGGCTCCATGCAACATAAATATTTCACGTTGGGCTTCATGCAACGACTTCGAACGTTGGACCATAAAACATATATTTGCTCCACGCATTTACCAGCCAACGACGTTGGACTCCGCATTACGTGGCCATGTAGTTTGCGCCATTCTCCCAACGTGCAGTTGACCAACACATCGCACCCATTTGTAACTGGTTTATGGTTTTTTGAAACTATATGTCTTTATCATAACGTTGGACCGCTTTTTTTTTATATGCTTTGGAAACTTCATGTTTTTGCGCTTTGGTATTTAAAATTACAACATCACCTTTGTCTTTTGAATGTGCGCCCTTCATAATGTTATTATTTAGTTTTGCTCCAGGATATTTTATGGTTTTTGAAACCATATGCTTTCGACCCTTGATCATTTGCTTTACCTCATCATACGAAGGCTGCTTTTTTTGAAAGATGTTTCTCAAGCCACATTGATGGCTCTTTTAACATTGACCCTTCCTACCTTGTGGTTCCAAAGACTTTATTTGCATATGCACCAATGTGCCTAGTTACTAAAATGTGTATGCATTTAAACATAACCTTTTAGGTTCAGTCTGAAACTCTCCATCTCATGTGGTCCCACATAGACAAACTTTATGGATATGAAAGAGCAAAGGAGACAAGGGTTTTAAGGCTATTTCATTTCTCCACGTTGTACTCCTCACAGCATAAATAATTCCACACCATGTAGCTTAGGATTCATAAACGGTGCTTCTAAAGGGTGCGTTCACATATTTAGACCCTGTCATTGGCTTGCCCTAGAAACACGTATTCTTTCGCACTGCTACTTGGCACGAGAACGCCTTGAATGAGATTGTCACTCCTCAGGGAGATCTCCTGAGTTTGCTTTGTTCACCGGGCTATAATTAAGGCTAGACTTGTCGAAATGGCGACATATGTTCCTTTGGGTACAGACATCGACACGGAGCTGACATTGTGCAGCATCTCCACAATTCTGGTGTGCACTAATGAATAAAACCTTTTGCGTTGGTGACATAAAAGTTTCTTTCTCTGATCGACATATATCACACTATTCTCCTTTTAACAGTACTGGTCACTTGCTCCTCCTCCTCCCCTGTTTTGCAACTTTGGCCTCGTCGTTGAGCTCAATCTCATTTCCCTCGATGTCGCGACACGACTGAGGAGTCCGTTACCCGTGGGGTCGACCTGTGTAGAACATTACGACAATCACAATTACTCTTTGATAATGGTGTCGCTAGATAAAACATATGAAATTAACGAGCTTAAAATACGTATCCAGTCAACATGCTTAATGACTCACGATGAGAGGACCTTCAATTTCAAATAAACAAAAGTGTTTTCATTTGAATGTGCTCATGGCGCAATTGCGGTAAGAGCGTTCGAGCGTGCGCTAGATGATCCCTCCCACATATGGCGTGATTGCAGCAACAGCATCAAGTCATGGTGGTGAGACAACTCGTGAGGGGTTGGGGATAGGTCAGTGGGATGTTGTTGACTACAGGTCAGGTGAAAGACTTTAACGCCTAGGTGAGCAGAGGGGGAACCCGAAATTTTAAATATACCCAAAATTTTGGGTGGTGTTGTAGCGGCTACAACACGTGGCTAGGTTTTTTGGAGAAAACTGGTGGAATCAAGGATATGAACGTGGGAAAATATTGGGGGAGGTTTATCAAGGGTATAAAAAGTTATTAAAGTAGGAAAAATAGGGATTTGATCATTGAACCTAAGCGGAAACCAAGAAAACCAAAAGTGTAGCGAAAAACCCTAGGAGAGGGATTTCATCATTTGCTGAAGGAAAATCACTACATTAGGATTGATGAGAGACTATACTTTCTGAAAGTTTCTTGAACCTATAGATTGTTGAATGAACCCTATTGTGGCTTCCTCTAATCTCCAAACTCAAATACCCAACGTTCTAGCCAAAAACATAGCGTTCTAGGCAAAAACGCAACGTGCTAGGCAAAAACACAACGTGCTTGATGATGGAAAAATCAAAGTTTTGAAGTATGAGGTGAATCTAAATAGTGGAGGAGAGCTCTAGGAAGATGAAATGAATTTTTTTAATGCTTGGATGGTCTCTTTATAACTTCAAAGTCAACTTTTTCTTTTCATGATGGTATAACATCACATGTATTTTTTGAAAAATGATGTAATGAGGTAGTGTACTGCAACTTTATAACTTTATTTGGCAAGGTTACATCTCCATGAAGGGTAAATTTACCTTTGGGATTTTTTTGAAAACATTTTCCCTAATTACTAACTCCCCAAATGGTGACTAAGGTGATGTCATGACTCCCTACATGACTTATGATGACGTGACCTAATAATGACACCAAATGCATATATGAAACCATGATTTGGAAATTTGAACCTTTGCAGTCTGTATGATATGATTTTATGACCAAAAAACTCATTTGATTACCAATCATAAGGAATGATGACATGACCTTGAAAATGGAGGGAGTAGTTTTGATACCTAGGACATGACTCAAGACTCATTTGACAACCAAAAGATGCCAAATTTTATTTTAAAATTTTAAAATTTTGACCAAAGACATCCAACAATACTAAAGGAGGAAATTTGATCACTAGTGACTCATAGACACTAACACGATGAAGAAAATTTGTCTTTACATTCATCTTGTGAAATTTCCATCCTTGATTAGCAACAAGGGAAACAATCGATCTAATGGAGATGTAACAGGAAACGAGAGAAAATATATTTTCATAGTCTTCTCCCTTTTTTTGGGAGAAACCTCAGGCCACAAACACAGCTTTATACTTCTCAATGCTCCCATCATCTCTATGGTTTATCTTATATATACATTTTAAAGTTACGGAAAACTTTCCCTTAGGTCCTGTTACAACATCCCATACATCATTCTTCATAATCAATTCATATTCTTCGGTCATGGAATCCTTCCAAACTTGTTCTTTCACATATCCTTCAAAAGTGGTATGTTCAACCTATATCATAGTGCTCATATCTACAATGTATCCCTAATGTCGACATGGCTTCCTACTTTCTCTAAAGGTCCTTTTGAAAGGAACATATTTCTGAGGATGTTTTAAAGTCTCGCGAAGCCATAATGGTCTCTTTCTGGAAGGGGGATCACATGGAGGAGGATCCAAGGGGTCCATAGGATCCATGGGATCATCAAATATGCCCTTCTTATATTTTGGCACAGAAGGACCTAATATGTCATCATCACATTTCTTCTCAGCAGGAAGAGGAGGAAAGTCCCTTAATTTTCCAAGGGCATGTGAAAAATCCTACACTGGAATCCTATTGCAGCAACTCGTATTATTTCTCATAATTTTTAATTAATTTAAAAATTTATCTACTACATAAAATATCAAAATAAACACACTGCAACCTTCAAAAATATTTTTTCGGAAAAATAAAATGCTAGAAGCTAAGAAATGCTAGCACACACACATAAAATTTAACACAACTACTTTTGGAAAAATATTCCCCGAAAAAACCAATGTGAGAAAACTAGTGCAGAAGATGAGGGTTTTTATTATTATGAAGTAGTGAGAAATTATGAGTACAATTGGACATCAAAATGTGGAAATCCTATAGAGAAAAATATTGGAAAGAATCTAGTGAGGAATTTCCTCACCCCACGAGAAAATCCGGCTCTAAAGATTGGCCTCTGAAATCACTCTACAAATTTCCCTGCATCACCCTCTGTGTGGGAACTACACAAGATCTAATCCATAGGCTCCACGGGATCATTAAATATTTCCTTCTTAGATTCTAGCAAAGAAGGACCTTATATGTCATCATCACCTTTCTTCTCATCAGGAGGAGGAGGAAGGTCCCTTACTTTTCCAAGGCCATGTGAAAATTCCTACATTGCAATCCTATTGTAGAAACTGGTATTATTTCTCCTATTTTTTAATTAATTTAACAATTTATCTGCTATGGAAAATATTGAAATAAACACATTGCAACCTTCAAAAATAAAATTCTACAGAAAAATAAAACGTTGGAAGCTTATTAATGCTAGTGCACACGCATATAATTTAACACAATTATTTATTGGACAAAATTCCCCCAAAAAACCCAATACGGGAAAATCGGTGCAGTAGCTGAGGGTTTTTATTATTATGAAGCAGTGAGAAATTATGAGTAAAATTGGATGTCAAAATATGTCAATCCTATAGAGAAAACTACTAGGAAAAATCTAGTGAGTAATTTCCTCACCCCACAGGAAAATCTGGCTCTGAAGACTAGCCTCTAAAATCACTCTACGAATTGCCCTATGTCACCCTCTGTGTGGGAACTGCACAGGCTCTAATCTATACATCCTAGATCTCAAATCGATCTCCCTCTTCTTCTTTCCTATGACTCTATAAACTCTTCACCCAACCTTTGTAAAATTATTCTGCCACCGGAACATTGAAACGAATTCCCAAATCTGCAAATCGAACTACCTCTAGAAGCTACTACGCAATCCCTGCGTCAGATTCTCTGTGATTATTTTGCATCTCTGCAAATGTACTCACTGGATTTGGAAAAATTCCACCAACCTCACTATCTCTGCCCCTCTCTTACTGATTTGATCTCTAGCTCTCTCCGGAAACTGACTGTTGCTACTCTAGAAATTGATCTGCCAAGAAATAAAGCTGCTCAAGTTGTTTCTCCATCACCTTATAAACCTCCTCTTATAATCCATCGTTGGAGCACCAACGGACAATATTAAAATATAATTGATGGCTAGGATCATATCTAGATTTATCTGTGTGATTTTCTACACTATTGTTTCCTTATCTCAATTAATATTGATTAATTAACCATATTCCTTAAGTTTAGACTTAAGAAATATTTAAAAATGAGTAATAATGTAATTGAGACACTTATAGGAGGAATTTCCAAAAATGATTTATGGGTTATGTAGATCTCCTGTATTCTAGCATCTCCACAAAGTTTCATGGATAGAACACATCTGATGCTACAAAAACTAACAAGGCAACATCTTCATCGAAAGCTACATCCCTGCTAAATTTGATCTTCCTTTGGTCATATATGTATATTCTAAATTCTTTAGAATTTTTCACAATATACAAAAAATGTGTTATCGTTCTGTAATTTTTGAGATTGTGAGAATAAACATAGAGGACAACATCAAAACTTCTTTGGAAGCTAGGATCTAGCCCTGCCATCTTTAGAGAGGCATGTCTCTGTAAAATTTAGCTATGTTTTATATGAATTTTAGGCTAGTTATTACTTTGTGAAATTTTGTGTTTGTTTGTGATTGTTTGGATTATTTGGTTGATTGAATTATTATAATTCCATTGGGCTATGGATTATAACAAATAATTGGATCTCCATCAAACTTTAAAGGAGTTTCACGGGGCAAGCTAGCTTGCACTAGTTGGACTTTCAGAATTTAAGGCGATATGAAACAAAATAAATGAAAGGTTCAATAGAAACTGGGGAGAAATTAAGAATTCTTCACTTTGACTTCAGAAGAAAACATAGAAATTACCTACAGCCAGAATAGGGTGCATATTTCAACAAATCCTATTCGTCGTCGTTTCTGTAATGTAATTAAGATTTTAAAGAGATAATAGAGAAAGAAAACAATGAATAAACACATGAATGAGGGAAAAACATCACTAATTCGTACACCACATGAATCCTATGAAGAACATCCTTGTATTATTAATGAGTCCAGCAACCAGAAAATTACAATAACTTGGAAGAAAATATATTCAACAATCAACCCTGAATACTTCAAAATGTGATTTATTTATACAATAATTACAAAATCATTACAAAATCTTTGTCTCAATAGACATTGTATATTTAGCACTAACTAAACAAAATTATCGATCTCTGCAGAGTAATAGGCTAGGTGGACAACTACGTGAAGAGGTGGCCCTAGTTTGGAGGATTCTGTTGATGAATTGGCCTATTCGTGTACTGCATTGGTTGCTGTGCTAGCTAATCCTATAGCTACATCCGAATTACCACTTGTTCAAGTAATTGATAGAGTTTTTCCCATGTTTCTTCTTCTGGAAGGGTTGATTAAGTTATCTTCCGTTAAATCTCATCAACCTCAGTATACTTTTCAAATGTTGGCCTTACCATGAAAATGTGATTTACTTCATGCTGGATAAAGAAATCATTGCCCATTGCATCTAGGAAAGCTTTACCTGCCATATTGCCTTTGATGTTTGTAAACTTGGAACTATCCCTTGCTACTTCCTTAAGGTTCTTAACATAATCTTCATGAGTAATTAATTTATCATTAATTACAAATAAGTTGGTAAGCCTTTCTGATTTAAAGCTTCTATTCGAGTGAAAAACCTGTTTAATGCAATTTCCAGACTCTAACATTTTTTCTCCAACTGAGCAATAAGATTATTTTTAGTCGGAATCTTCTTTACCTCCAAAATTTTTTATGTCCTGTCATCAATTCCTAAGTCATCTAGCTCATGCCTATTCTTTGAATTTAGGAACTTGATTATGTTTGCAACTTTTCTGGCATGCCACCCAACTGTTCTCGGATCTCTATGATGGCCTCTATTGCTTTCTTTATCAAGTCCATCTATTAAAAAATGATGTGAATACATGGCCATATTTCACTCATAGAATTCTGAATATTTTTCCAAATGTTTTCCTTGGCTTGGGCCAAGGTCTATCCAATAGCTGACTCCCTCTCTAATTTTTGTAGCCTTTCTATCAGGCTCTGAGATTTCTGAGCTTCAGCCAAATGTGAAGCATCACTCCTGGTCTTCTAATATTGCAATTCTTTAACTTGTCCCTACAACTTATTTATTTCCTCAGTCTGAATTGACAAGTTCTCAGCAGCCTTTGCCAATTGTTCAACAACTTATGTAGAAGGTGTAGAGGGTGAGTTGATGTGCATTTGTTGTGGTGGGAATTGTTGTGAGAGGTACAACATCTAGAGAAACCATGGACAATTTTTCTCTCTACTCCTTTTCCTTAATCATTTTCTCCAACTCTGTCTTCATCTGTCTGATTTGATCATTTTTTTTCCATTTTTAACTTCATCATGTCTCCTTTTTTAGTCTCTGATTCTTCAATATATTTCTTGAAAGGATCTTCAGTGGATGGAAATTTTAGCTGCTTCCTCAATGCTGCAATGTCAACATTATTTTTCTTTATCAACTCTTTTGCACCTTTCATGTTTTCTGGATCATAACCCATATTAATAAACCAAATCCTCCAATGATTTGATCCTGGTATCCTTTGCTAGAGAATAAATCTTCTCCATCCTCAACTGAGACGAAATATTAGAAAGTGAAACCTGCAATTTAGAAACAATCGTAGTGGTATTGGTTAGAGTGGAATAGATCATTTCACCTGTTTTTTTGTGCATCTCCATTTGGTCAATGGGATGTATATCTTTAGTATCAAACTCAAAGGCGGTCTTATTATAATCTGATGCTAATTTAGGCTGTGGGATTTGAGCCTCAAGGAAGGCCATTTGTATCTTCCCCTTCTCTGAGTCAAAAGCTTAAAGAAGTCTACTCTATGAGCTGGAATTCTGCTTCCAAATATGAGTGTATGTGTTATTCTTAAGAATCTAATTCTTAAGTTTTATTTCTCTAAATTTGTCAAAAATTCTCTTTTCTTTTTCTTCTTGAAAAAATTTTGTAGTTTGGACTATGTCTTGTTGCTCTTGGGACATTGATGATGATTTTGGATATGCATCAAATTTTCTACCTGCCTGAGAGGATGATGGTGTTTCCTTTACTATCATAGCCACTTCTTGTTCTAGATTATTTTCTAAATCTGCTTTAGGATTCAATTTTGTTCTCTTCCTGTACATAATTTTAAACTCCTTCACTTCACTATTTGTCACTGAAGGTGAATATTCTTCTCTCTGTCTCTTAGCTACTTTTCTTGAGGAATATGAGTTTTTTAAGTGGAGGTAGAAACAAGTTGTTCCTCATCTTCCTGTAATGTATTCTATGCCCATGGCACCTAGTTCACATATCTCTCAATTTCAGGCCTTTGGGTATGAGTATATGGAGTAGTTTTTTTTTCCACTCTCAATTTAGAAATAATACCCAGAGGGTCATAAGCCCATGTGAAACTTAAGTTGAACTTCATCTCCTTGAGAATCTTATCTGCTTCTTCTCCTGATGATCTGTTGTTACATACAAAAGAACCAATTTGGGTCTTGATCATAAATTGTGATTTCTTCTTTGCTGAAACAAAGTAACTCATATGAATTAAGCATTTGTATGATATATTCTAGTGTGAAAATCCTCATGGGGAGGTATTTTGGCAATTTTTATGGTGCCAACTCACAACCATACACTCTAATTTCAGTGTAGTTCTGGTACAAGTACCAGTCTCCAGTCTTTGCTTTCTCTGTTAAGTGTAAAGTTATTTTTATCTCTTCACTAATCCTTGGTTCTACTGAACTGTTTAACACACTGATTATTGGGTGCATAAACTTCTTAATGTATTGTTTGTAGGTGAAGTCTTCCTCCTCCTTCATCACTAGGAAAGTCCAGAATATGAATCATTGTTGATTTCCCTCTTCATCTAATTTTTGCATGCCAAATTTAAACCCGACTGCCTAATAATATAGAAACATTTAGACCAAAATTTAGTTATACTTGAACACTCCCTCAGTTGGTAACTTCAGGAATTTTTCATGAATACTATCAACTCGAAATTGACTAAAATTGAAGATAATAGAAGCCTTATTGTCTATGGAAAATAAGGACAAGAAACCTAAGAGGGGTTCATCTACCCACTGATCATAATAATAACCCAGAATATAGGATATCATAGAAATAATTTGTTTGGCTTGATCAGGGAAGATTGAGGAAGGATATGGTGGATTTTTCTTTGGTAATTGAGTGTTTTCTGGTAGGAAAAGGTCAAAAATCATGGATCTTTTTGAAAAATCAAGCTTTTGGTATAATTATGTCAAGGCTCCTATTGAGAATGGGGTACTTTTTTCCACAAAGGAGGCCTACATCATTTAATCTATGGCTTTGGCAGTAATGGTGAAGAGAATTTCACCAGTAAGGGCTATAATTTCTCTTTGGTTAGGGACATAGCATGCTTGACATCTTCTTGTAAATTCGGAAGAATGGAAGACTTGGGGAAAAATACAGTGGGGGAGTTTGGACTCCCAGAGTATAATTTCATATGTTTTATCAACAAACTTGTCTTCAAGACAACAAGAGAGTTCGAGGAGTTCAACCTCACACTGTGTCTCAAATATTTTGTAATCTTTGTCAGCTAAGGGGATATGATCTAAATCTACAAGGGGATGGATCAAAGGATTGACAGTGTCCTCCTAGCTTTTCTTCTCGGGAGGCATCTTTATTAATGGATAATTTTACAGAATAGGGAGGGGGGAGATGAAAATTATTGGGGATTGTTCGCAAGTTTGTGGTAGATAGGAGAAGGAATTGGGACTTTGATGCTTGATCATGTGTTTGATTGCTTGTAAGGACTTCAATGTGCACTAGAAAACTGTAAATAAAAATTATTTTGCAGAGAATGCACAACAGAAAGGAGAAATGGGGATGGGTTTAAGGTTTAAAACGCTTTCGTGGGTTTTCCATTGCAAGCAGGCGCGGGTTCGTTGGATTCAAATGGTTACATGGGATAATTTATTGTATTAACGGTAATTTCCGGGGAAGGGGATTGATTGGGTAATGGTTAGGAACACATGGCATATAAATAGTGGAGGAAGGAGTGGGGGTAGGGACAATGGAAATGGGATGAGGGGGAGGATTTTTCGGAGGGGGTCGTGGGAAGTAAGCGATATGAGGCAAGGGGTGAGAAACAAGGTGAAGGTGCCATGTCACGTGGGACTCGACGGGGGAAAACTGTCTTTTCATACCCCCCCCCCCTCTCCCCCCCACCCGACAGGAAAGGTAGAATAGAAACGGGGGGGATGAAAATGAACACGGACCATTGATGCAGCGCTGATGATGATCGTGCAGTTGGAAAATGTGCATGTCTTAACCACAACATGACAGATGAGTTTGCTGCATATCAACCTTTGATTTGATTGAAGAACTTTGGATAAAATTTTCAATGAAATAAAACATTAGGCCATTTGCGCATTTTTACATGATGCATTGAAACATAAGCTAAAATCACACAAATTGACCCTTTGAACTCTAATCAACCATATTTGTCTTTCAATTCCAATTTTTCACCTAGTGCTAAAACTAACATTTTATTCATTCCTTCCTAAGGGTTCATTTAGAATAGAAAACCCCCCTTTGTTTTTACTTCTTATGAAAAACTAAAGCCTATTCTATCCTATCCCTTATTTCTCCATTGATTAAACTTAAAAAATTGAACTAATATCATTTTATACCTAACTAACATTATTTAGGATTAAACAGTTTGGCTAATCTTATTCTCTGGTCTAATTAACATAAATTTAAACTTGTTTTACCATGATTAAGTTGTATGATTAAACAAATGACTAATGATTGTGGAATTTCGAGCAAGATGCACACAACCTTGTTTATTTAACAAAATGAAACTATCTTATCAAGTAGCGGCATTTAGATTTGCAGCACTTTAAGTATTATTTCTTTTTGTTTTTTCTTTTGTGGGGTTATCATAATTTTTTATTGTTTTCTGTTGTTTTCTTTTCTTTTCTTTTCTTTTATATTTATTCTATTTTTTTTAAATACCCTCTTTTCAATTTCTTTTATATATTTTTTGTAAATCATTTTCAAATTGAATTATTATTTACAATATCAAATAACTGAGATAAAATATCTAATCACCTTGAGATCCTATAAATTATAGGACCCTAATAGTGGCTCGAGCTCGGGATGGCACTTTCCATGTGAGGTGCCAAGAACCTTTGATAAGTAGCCTTGAATTTTCTATTTCATCATGTCTGCATTTGATTTCTTTTTGTTTTTGTAGTAATTATGGTAGCATATCAATCATAAGCTTAGAGCCTTCTCTGTAGGGTTCAACTTCTATCAATAGGTCACCCAATAAAAATAGTAAATACAATGATATTTATAATGAATTGATCTAAGAAACACCTCTATTATTTTGAGAAATAATGCTTCGTCATCCTGCCATTTACAGTCCACAAGGAATCTCTGTTCCATCAAAATCTTTGAGAAAAAATGCATTGTGACCTTTGAATGCATAGATGATATATGGTCCTTTCCACAGATTTTCAAATTTTCCATGATTGCCTTTTTCTTCTATTCTGGAATCCCACTTTAGAACATTGTCACCCAAATTGAAATCATCTACTTCGGTTCTTCTGTCAAAATATTTTTGACATTCTCCTGGATAACTTGTGTTTTGTTATAGACTTCTTCCCTGGATTACTGCAATTGAATGGTATGATTTATCCTTCTCTGAGTATCATTTGGTTCAAACTACAACTCTTGAATTATCTTAATAACTGGAACTCCTAAATAATATGGAAAAACAACATCCATCCCATAAACTAATTTGTATGGTGACATCCTGACGGGCCTCTCAATTAGACATAAAATAAGGCCCATTTAACCTTTCTTAAGCCCATCTACCTTCCTTATGCACATAAAAGGATATATTACATCTCTCCTTCTACACTTAATAATGTTTTCTTATGCTTTAATATTTTCTTAAGAAGGTTTAAAGGTAATTGCATATTTGTGCCTAATATTGGTTATTTTTGTAGAATATTGGCCAGATTATGCCGATTTGGGGAAGGAGATGATTTAGGGACTTGCTCCCTACCACTGGGAGATCAAGATTGAAGAATAAATGAGCACAATATCAGGAAATTAGGGAGAAATATTGGATAGATTCAAGGGGATTGTTCACCCTCCTAAACTCTCTAAGGCAGCTAAAGGATCCTCATGAGATTCCCCTCCAGAAATTCAAATTCCAGAGGCAGCCAAGTGTTATGCGGATAAAATCCTTCTTGCGAACAAGAACGATCTCCCTAGTATCCTAAGGATATCGAGAAACAAACAACCAAATGAAAACCATTTTCTCTAGACTATTGTGATTCATAATTATTAATTAAATAAGTAAGAGGAGATGCTCCTACCTAAAGTCCAATGCTTATTGTAATCTTCAATCCAGTCGCTCCAAAAGAGGTCAATTCAGCATGTAAGCCCTGCATTCAAAGATAGGAAAAAGGATTAAAAACACCTGAAAGATATAATAATTCAGAAACACTAATCTATCTCAGTGATCAAGGAATCCAAGAATTAAACTACTCAAATAGATACATGAACAACTTAATGAGAAAATAGAATCCATTTGTATTAACTTGTATGATAAGAAGTAACCTTACAACCTTGTTGCCTTAATGTCATACAGGTTCTTCCAGGGTCCTGAAAAACCGTTTTCCTTCAGTTTGACAAGCCTTCTCCTCTCTGAACTAGGATAAAACTATGGATATGAGTATGTGATCATTCTCATACCAATGATGCCAATTATAGAGAGTATGATTTCTTCAGCAATTCTCTTCTATCAAAATCTAGAAGTACCCTTGAGACTGAAACATGAGTTCAATTTATAGGAGAATGAAGGAGGTTTCAGTTCCATAAATAGGCGTATAAAGTCCTCCCATAAAGGGATTTTAGCTCCAAATACCAAGGAATAATCTCCATTAATGAAGGGATAGGGGTTCATGAATGAAGGGGTGAAGCTCGACCTGATTACGCTTCTAGAAGTCTCCAGCTGGGAAAATATTCAACCAGCTGGGCTTCTAGGACTTACTTTTTCTTTTATTTTACCTTTTACAGAGGTTCACAGTTGTATTAAGAAAAACGTGTGGAATTTGTCGCAGGTTATAGATCAGGAAACTGTGGTACCGCAGGTAAGAACTAGAAAAATTGCAGAGTTAGGCTTTTCAGGGTTTTAATGGGCTTTTCTCCAATTCCAAGACTTGGTTTAGGACTTTATGGTTTTGGACCTCTCAGGGAGAATAATATAGGTAATGATGAACCCATATAGACAGCTGAATGTCATGGTGACAATTTTTAGTGTAACAAATTCCCCCCTAAAGCACGAAGTCTGAAGTAGTTCTGAAGAGTGAAGTGCTTTATCATTCCAAGGATTGGGTTGCGGACATACCGGTTGAAACCTGTAAAAACATTCAATGCAAACATATATATGTATATTATCGCTGAGGTAGGAATTCCCATACTCAGATCAAAACTAACTACATGTTCCGATACAGAAATGATTTTAGAATTACATCAATAGTAGACACAGCATGGACGCAGCCATTTTTCATAAGTAGTCTACTGTATCATGAATAATAAAACTCCTCGTAGCCTGGATGGTAAAAACTAGATCCAAGGTCTTGATTTTTGCTTCCCGAACTAGTATGATTCTATCCATGCAATTGATTTTGTCGAAGTCGAACATGGTAGAAACCACTTGATTACCAGTCAATGATGTGAATTGTTAACAAGTGTGAGAGAAACCACCAATAATGACAATGGCTCAAAAATTAATTAGTACGATCCATGAAGTGTGAATGAATGATTTGAAGTCGAACACTTCACAGAATCATTCGATCAAAGGTCAATGATGCAACCTGTCATCGAAGGCGAGAAACCTGCCATTAGGGCATGCAGATCCCAAGGTACTGATAGGATTCTAGATCAACTTTCTAGATGATGTGATGTTGTCGATAGAAAGTGACCCGTTGTAGGAAATCCTACGACACGAAACCATTAGATCAAGTTTTGAAGAAATTCTAGCAAGGACTGACTCAGAGATGGTCAACGCAAATGGAGACAAATGTTTTCAATGAATGGTTTATTTGAATTGTCTCTTGAACACATAACAACACTGCAAATGGTTTGGTGACAATTGACCTAAAGCTAATACCCAGAAACCGACTGAAGTTTTTCAATGTGTTTTGATTAACTGTTAGACAAAGGATTTTCCCAACCCAGGTATGAGTGTGACAAAAGGGTCGTGTTCAAGAGTGGTATACTACTTTTTGGAATAAAGTGTGACAGCTGGATTCATTTTCTCTCTTTCCCCCCCCCACCATTTTTGGCAAGTACCTCTTTATTTTTGACAAGCTTGAGGAGGATAGCATTTGCTTGTTGTATAAGCTCATCCTTTGGAAAAGTCCAACTTAGTATTAAAATCAAACCCCAAGAAGGAGTGGTTTGTTCCTGTTTGTAATTGACAGGTCCTTTACTGTTAAGTTTTAACGAGTCTAGTATAGGTGAAACTCAGTGTTTTTCAGTTTTAGGGAGTCAGAAAAAAAACTTAAGAAAACTTCGTGGGTGTACTTTTTTGTAAATTTAGTCTCTCAAGCCCGAAAAAGGATCAAATAATGCAGGAGAGAACTCTATTGACCATGATTATTCAACGTATACCCTTTTAGTAAATAGTCCTTTTTAGTCCGGAAAAGGGGTAAAATTATATTGAAAGGATGACTATTCATTTCCTTTAACGAGTTCGAATAGTCAAGTACTCTGAAATATTTTCATGTTTAGAGAGTCTGAAAAGGGCTTAAAAAATAACTCCAGGGTTTCGCGTTTTCGTAATTTTCAAGAGCCCGAAAAAGTGATAAAAGTGTACTCATCATCAAAATAATTTTTTTCACCTAAAAAACCTGTTTTCTGCACATAAACTCAAAAAATTAAACATACCTGTTTCCAATAAGTAAAAACTTTTTGAAAAATAACCTTTTAAAGTGGAAACAAATAAAATAATATTTTATTCATTCAAAAAATCTTATAAAAGGTAGTTCAACGAATTCATTTTCACCTTTTGTATTCAAAGTTGAAAGTTGAGAGCTCTTGGCAGAAAAAGTTCCAGAGGTGATAACGGGAGAAACAACCACTCAAATTGAAAATCGTCAAATCCAGGTAATCTACAACATTCTTCTCTTCATTTTCATCCATTTGAATTCTCTTTTTAAGTTTTGAAATCATTTTTTGAGGGGAAAAAGGGTTCAAAATTCCACCCTCAGGGGTCTGTGGGTCATGTATTGGTTACCTGTAGACCCCAATAATTTTCCCAAAGGAAAATTATCGGGCTATCGTGGTTTTTATGAAGAGCGCGTGTGGGGGTCTGCACTGTCTCTATATAAAAACTGTGGAGGCGCCGTGAGAAAAGGAAAATTTTAAATTCTCTCAAAAATGGTTAAAAATTCTCACTCTAAAAGCTTCTAACCTTTAAATGTGTCCATTTGCATATTATTCCACAATGTTGGAGTGGAGAGAACATGAGAATGAAGAGGTAGATGATGCGGCTATGAATAATTTGGCCACAATTCGTGTGTTGAGAAATTGTGGATTGTATAAATTATGGGAAATTCAGGGCATGAGGGCACAAGTGGAACTAATGACCTGGTTGGTGAACAAATGGGATTTCCAAGAAATTTTTTTTATCATCGGTGATCACAAGCTAGAACTTGAGCTTGAAGACATTTACTTTCTCACTGGTTTATCCAAAAGAGGTGAAAATATTTCTTTGTTTGGAGCTAGGAAAGGTGGCCTGCCTATTGCTAGCTATAAACAAGAGTTTTGCAGTGAAGAAGCTGATCCCAAAGATAACCGTATAGATATAAAGACTATCCTACGTCTTGATCTTAAATTCATTGCGTTCACTATGACTAGGTTGTGTGGGAGCGCAACTCCACATGTGGCTACCAAGTCTCAGATGCAGATAGCAGTCGACTGTTATAGAGGTACCATTTTCAATTTTTTTGAAGGGGTATTGGCCAATATGAAAGGCCAATTGACCAAAGTAAAAAACTCAAAGTTGAAAAACTTTGGGTATGGTGCCATCTTGGTTTCTTTTGCTTTGGAGAGGATTCCATCCCTTGCCCCTCAGCTAATCTCTGTCGATCCTGGTGAACCTAGAGAGCCTCGTATGGTACGTTAGGTTGCACTGATGTTCCGCCATGGTGGTGATGGTTATGTGGTAGTTCAATTCACTCCAGCATATTTTCATTTGCATCAGAACCAAATCTTTGCTATTGAGGATTTCCCGTATGAGGGCATAGATTTCTGAGGTGATCTCGAGATGTCCTTACCTCCAGGGGCACAATGGGATGAATCAGGTAAATGAATCATTTTTATGTGTTTTAACTCTAATTTTTATTTTGTTTTTTTATCATACAATACTGATAAAAAAATTTTAAATGCATATGTTGGTCCATGAAGGTCAGCCACTCTTCGCTGCTTCGAAAGGAAGCCAACAGAGCCTATTGCACAGCCACAAAATCAGGCAGCAGAAATCCTTACTGACTTGGAGCACAACCTAGAGAGGTTGAATGTAGATATCCCAGAGACATCGACGAATGATATTCCTCTTCGTCTCCAGAGACACGTTACTGGTGTTCCTGGCCAATTTAGGAGATTCTTGCGCAGGGTGGTGCGGGCGATAGTTTACTACCATGATCATCACCACGGATAATGGATGATCATCGCGAACTATTGTATTTTGTTTTTGTATCACCATTTTTTAGATCATAAGGTGTTTAAACCTATGATCGCAGACGATGTAATATTTTTTAAAACAAAAACTCCTATCTATGATATTACTACTTTCTTTGGCTATCGTATTCAACACATATCGAATGTTGTTTTGGTTTACTATTTTAATGTTGCAAATGTCTATTTATAGCATTATTAGCTAACACATCAGCCAATGTATTTATATTTCTTGGAATGTGTTGATATTCAATGTAATCAAATTGTCTTTCCAAGAGACGAACCTTCAAAAATAATCTCAATAACACTGGATTTTTAATTGCGTATACTCTGTTTAAATGTAATACAATGAGTTTTGAATCTAGCCTAATGATCAAACGTCGAATTCCAAATGAAATGGCACCAGATAATAACTCAGTCACTGCGCTATATTATTCAACATTATTTGTTGTTTGACCAAGGCTTACCCCATGCATAAAAACTAACTCATCATTGGGTGAATAAATAACCCAGGTTGCAGAAGAAATATTCCGTGTACTACGACAGACACCATCAGCAAAACCAATGTACGTTTGAAGGGATGTCGACATCTGCAATATCAAGAGTAATCAATATAAGCAGTGATAGTAGTAAAAGAAAACTTAAGCTAGACACACTCATCTAATCTAAGGCATCTAAATAGAAAAATAACTAATGTACAAGTGAGATATTCACACAAGAATCAAGCATAATATCTCTTCAGATAAATTCCGTTTCTAGGTTTATCTAAAGAGAACCCGTCATAATCAGTCAATTCATAAGCCCCTTTTGCAAGCACTCGCTTGACAATATAAGGACCATGCCACATTGGTTCGAATTTCCCAGCTCCTAGCTTATCATTAGCTTGATCATATACCAAGACTAGGTCACCTTCTGAAAAAACACGAGGTGTAAAACTTCGTTCATACTGAGCTTTAACATGTTTTTTATGAGTTTTGGCTACTAATGCAGCGGTGCACCGAGTCTCATCTAATTGTGCTAAGTACAAAAATAATTTTTCCTCTTCAGAGGTAGCTGGTAGTAACTCTATGGCTAATTGGAGTGACAGTATTTTGCATTCAATAGGTAACACAGCTTCTAAACCATAAACTAGATGAAAAGGAGTGAACCCTGTTGCAATTTTTGTTGAGGTTCGATATGCCCATAGTGCTGAAAAAAGCATGGTATGCCAATTTGATTTATGAATTCCGATTATCCTTTTAATCATGGTGGTTAAATCTTTATTAACGGCTTCAATCTGACCATCAGCCTGCGGGTAATATGGAGTAGAATTATCATGGCACAGGCCAAGTTGATCGGAAATTTCGATCATCATGATATTTCGAAAATGACTCCCATGGTCAATAATAATAGCTTGGGGTACACCGAAATGAGAAATTACATGGTTGAATACAAATGTAGCTGTAGCTTTTCCATCTGCCACAAATGTAGGCATCGCCTTGGCCCATTTGGTAAAATAATCTACTACGAGAATAATATACCCATGCCCCCCGACCGAGTGAGGGTTACATGTAATGAGATCAATTCCCCATTTTGATAAACGACCGACAAAAATTATGGGGTGAAGAGGATCTAGTGGTACACACATATTTCGATCAAATATCTGACAATTGTGGCATTTTCGAACCGCAAGAATACAATCTTTGAATAATGATGGCCAAAAGTAGCTAGCGCGCAATATCTTTTGGGTTGTGGAAAACCCAGACATATGACCACCACACGCTCCAGAGTGGTAGTAATTCAAAACTTTTTCATCCTCTTCATGAGTTAAACATCGTCGAAATACAGAATCCACACCATGACAATAAAGTGTGTCTCCAGCAATATTGTATTGCTGAGATTGGTAGCAGATCTTTCATCGATTTGAACGAGAGGTCAGGCCGAAAGGTTTGGGTTTGGAGATAAATGATGATATCTCCATACCATGGATCTAACGTATTGGTAAGAAATAGAGATGCATCAGAAATTAGATGCTCTACCACAGTTTCCGTCTCATTATTTGGGAAGTCACACATAAGTTCGACGAACACCAGTGATTTCTTTGATTTGGATTTTTCAAATTCTAAATCAAACTCCTGAAGGATAACAATCCATTTAGAGTATTTTCCCCCGAGTAATTTTTTAGTTAAAGTGTACATCATCGGATTACAATTAGATATCGTAGTTGTTTTTCATAACAATATGTAATGATGGAATATTTGGACAGCTTGAACTACTTCCAAGGCCAATTTCTCCACATGTGAATATTTAATTTCGGTTGGATTGAGATCCCAACTGAGATAGTAAATCACATGATTATTGTGGAATTCATCCTCTTGAACTAATACCATTCCAATGGTGGAATCAAAGGTCGCTAGGTATAAAAAGTAATCATGGCTGTAATTTGGTGGATGCAATAACGGTGCATGGGTCAACATTTGTTTCAAGACATTAAAATATCAATCAGCGATGTCATCCCAAATAAAAATAACATTCAGTTTCAACAACCTGGTAAAACATTTGTTAACTCAGCATAGTTCTCGATAAATCTACGCAGAAAGTTTGCTTTCCCTTGCAAAATTTGGAGTTAGCGAAGTGTGGAAGGAGGAGGTAAATTGATAATAGACTCAACCTTCAATGGGTCGACACAAATGCCTACTTTGGAAACAAAAAATCCCAGTAATCTACCAGATTGCACACAAAAAACACATTTGTAGGGATTCAACCAAATCTTATAATGCCTACATCTCATAAAAATTGCTCTTAAATGTGTAGGATGATCTTCCCTGTGCAATGAATGAGCAGGTAAATCATTGAAATAAGGCTACACAATGTGTTTAATGTCATGAAAATCGTAAGACATTTCCCTTTGAAAAAGTTGCACTAGCATTATTTAATCCAAAGGGTAGTTTACAATAAGCAAAAGTTCCCCAAGGAAAAATGAATGTTGTTTTTGGTTGATCAGTAGGGAGTATGTTTATTTTATTTTACCCATAAAATCCATCCATAAATTAGTACATTTCATTTCCGGCAAAATCATCAATGATTTGGTCGATACAGGGAGTCGGAAAATTGTCTTTTGGACAAGCTTTGTTAATATCCCTATAATCGACACATACTCTTATAGTCCCTTGATTTTTAGTAATAGGAACGATATTAGATACCCAATCTGTTAATGAGATTGGATAGATAAAACTTGCTTTTAGTAATTTCTCAACTTCAGCTTTAATAGCAATAGCTTTTCGTGGATGTATCAAACGTAATCGTTGCCTGATAGGTTTAGCATTCAGGTATGTTTTTATTTCATGAACGACAATCTTGGGATCAATTCCTGGCATGTCTTCATAAGACCAGGAAAATATGTCACAGAATCCTTGAAATAAGGCTTTATATGTAGTAATTTCTTCTAACATACAAGAAGCACCTATATGAATGTTTTTCAATAACTCCTGGTTTAACTGATATGTCAATGGGAACCGTCGAAGAAATATTTCCCAAATTGATTTTAGAATCCAAATTTGTAATCGATATTGGACACTGGGGTTCCTTGACATATTCAATCGTAAAAATAGATGAAAAATTATTTTCAAATCTATCAAGCTCAGGTAAAAATGATGCCCTGTGATGGAGATCATCCCATGGTAATTCATCTATGGACAAGAATTCACGAATGCTTTCATCAGTATAAAACACTAGTTGAAAAGGATCAGGAATTGATGTTATAGCTGAGCTTGATGGTGAAAATGAATTCTCATTGATCACATTCATTTGATCAGAATCAGTTAATGAAGAATTGGAAAATGACTGTACTGCTTGATATGCTATCTCAAAAGGACTCAAAGGCATCTCGCCATTGAAAGAATCCAGTTCTGACTCTAAAGGAACTATCCAAGGGTCATCAAATGGAATAGTGCTTGATGCAATCATATTGATATTATAAATAGTACGTGGTACGTTAGGCGGAGGCATAGAAAAAGTTCCCATTAAGGTGGAATCTTTGATTAAACCTACTCCAACATCCTCATAAGGGATAGTCGATTTTCTAACATGTTGAATAATATTTGTAGAAGCTGGTTCAGAAAAATAATATGAGAACTGATCGATTTTCATAATATTTCCTTGATGAGGAAACATGATTAATCGAAATAAGGATGACACGACAATAATCATAGCATAAGACTAACTTCGACCCAGAAGGAGGTTGTAATCTAGAGGGGCATCAATGACTTCCACATCTAAATTAACAGTCTTACCTTCGACCTCTATAGGTAGATCCTGCAAAATACCATATGGATGGAATCCTCTTCCATCAAAAGCTTTGAGAATTGTCAGAGAACCAAGTGATTTCCAACAGTTTAACGATATAATACATGTAGGTGCTCCTTCATCAATTACAATAAGAAAGCAACGTTTGTTTTTTACTAGTACTGGAATCTGAAAAGCCATTTGATGAGGGAGGCGTGGTGTAAAATTTTCTAAGTCGAAGACCATGAGGTTCGAATCCTGAATATCTATAGCTCAAATAGCTGATAAGAGTAATTTCCTTTGTGCCAGACATGATTGCAGCACTTCTAAGGCTAACATTGATGAAGGAGATATTGCTAAATCCTCAACAATGTTGTAGTTCTAAGCAGCTCTCGCATGTGGATTGAAAGCTGATTTTCGAAGTACACCTTTAGCAGATGTTTTAATTACTAGATCAGGATTGGGTTTCTCGATATGAAGTGGATCAGAAACCGGAGGAGATGTAGCTGGTACTGAATTAGAATTTTCTACTTCTTTACTAGTAACAGGATTTTTACTTCCATAGTCTTGCGATCGAGTCGCAACCATTACTTGAGACATCATCAAAATATTTGCTGATGTATTAGAAGAAGATCCAATCATTTTTCTATCTTGAACAGGAAAAGGATCCTTCAAGGTAGTGGGTGTGGGCGAACCTTTGACAAACTTAGATACCTAAGACCTATGCGGACAATCCTTGGTGAAATGATCCTCGTCACAGATAAAACAAGGATAACGAGGTTTTATTTTATCATCAGACGACTTATTTTTCTCAATTTTTCCTTTGGGAGATAAATTATGTTTACTTTTATTCTTCCCTTTCTTCTTATTGCTAGATTTAGACTTAGTTGTAGACGAATTTACAATGTGAATGTCGGTAGTAGTTTTAAGGGAAGAATCTCCTTTTGGTGAATCAAGTAAAGTTATTATAGGAGAAGTTATCTTAGAATATTTATTCTTAGTCTTAGTAGTACTAACTGAACCAATTACACCATCAGCGGCATGAGACCCTGAGGGAGTTGATGTTATCTGACCAGGACACGGTAAATCTAGAATTTTCTCATACAAAGTACCTGACTGTGTATATACTAGGTCAAGGTATTGAGCTTGAGAAATGAATTGTTCTTCTATAACAACTCCTCGTTAAGTACATCTTCAGTGATTTTTGGTAGTCATAATTTTATAAACCATTATGCCAAAATATGATCTGGAATAAAAAATTTCACCAAACATCTTCTACATCTCCATTCATGTATGTGATCTGATATTACGTAGACGTAGATTGTTTTAGTGAAGTTAATAATTCTGTGCAATTGTCGTATCTGACTAGAAACTGAAAATGAGTTAAGAAGGTGGTTGCTAAGGCATTGAAATTGCTAAATGAGCCACGTGGTAATTCAATGTACCATTTGGCTGCTAATCCTATCAACGTTCTTTGAAAAAGTCTTAATCGAATCGAATCATCAATCAAAGAGTTGGATGCACACCAGAGGTGATAAGTCATGACATGGTTAGAAGGATCCTCTCTTTATTTACCTTCAAATTTTGGGATATCATTGGGCAACTTATTTGGCATTGGCGGCCAATACAGGAAGATAATAGATTGGATTATTCGTAAGGCACGATAAATCAGGTAAATCCAAAGTTGCTATGAATGGAAACCAATAGTTAGGGTCCTGTTGATAAATTGATATCCTTGTGGAACTATACCAGTTCCAGGAGGAGGATATCCAGGATATCCTGGAATAGCTTGTGCATTCGGAATCGAAATTCCCCCTGGATAACCAGGATTAATCGGACCATATTGGGGTTGATACATGTACCCAGGGTATGGTTGATGTTGATATACTGGATTTTTTGATACATTTCCATATTGATACTGCCCTTGATATGGTGGATAAACAAACTGAGGTTGGCTTGTTATAACTGTACTTGTACCGAGTTGACTTGTAGGCATCTGAACAGTAGTCTGGACTGTAGGTCAAGATTGTGGAGAAGAATCTTGAGGAATTGGTACTGATACCTGAGGAGCTGTAGAAATAGGGGCTGAAAATACTCCAAGAATAGGTGTGGTAGCTTGAACAAAAGTTTGCGCAGTAGCTTGCGTTGGAGTTCTAGGTGTACTCAGACCAGGCTGTTGAATTGTACCTGATGCAGGTACCTGAACAGTAGGTTCAATAGGTTGGACAGGTTTTTGGATGTGAGTATAACCAATCGATTGTCCAGGTTGATAATAAGGTACCTGCATATTAGGTTGCAAATTCTATTGAACTTGGGATGAATCCCACACCGTATTAGCTCCGGGATACAAAGGTCCCATTAAAGGTTGTGGATAGGAAGGACCATAACCAGGTTGATAATTTGGAACATATGTTGGATAATTTTCTGGAAAATTCCCACATCCTTAAAAAAATTGATGTTCCGGGTGGAACTGCTACCCTAAAGGAGGTTGTGGACCCTGAGTTGGGTACTGACCTTGAGGTTGCCATTGACCCTGAGGTATGTACTGACCTTGAGGTATGTATTGTACTTGAGGTTGATATTGACCCTGAGGTATGTATTGCCCTTGAGGTTTCCCCCCAGGCTGTAAATTACTACCTTAAGGATCAGGGTTTGGAATGTTTCCAAAAATCATATAAATTTGTTTCACGCTTACAGTTTCGATACTTGATTCATTTGGACAAGATGATGGTGTGCGTTTGTCGGGAGAAGGAACTACTCCTGAGAAAGTACCAGAAAGTGACTGGTATCCTGCAGGGACAGATAGACCACCATATAGATATGTTTCTAGAGTTGTAGAAAATATCAATGACTCACTAGACATGATTAATGGAGGTCTGTAACCTCTTGGTATAGCGTAAAAGGGAATTTGGGGTGGTGAATATTTTATACCAGTTCTGTCTAGAAAATCTGTCAATTGAGAATACCAAGGATCTTCTTTGAAAGGACTATAATAAATCGATTCACTTGGCCTGGGATCTAGAATTTCCTGAGTTGAAGGAAGAACAACTTCTTCTTCAGTGTTAGTAACTTCTTCAATACTAATGAGACCAGGAGGAATATTTTTTGTGATCTGATACTTCACTCTAGGTGAATCAGGATGATCGGGGGTTGGATCAAGGAACAAAGAAGTAATATAAAATATAACCTTTATGTTCTATGGTTCAGAAACTTCAGGTTCTGAATCTGATAATTCACTAGTTGTAGAAACAAGTTCAGCGAATTCGGAAATTGAAACTCTATGTGGAGAACTTTCTACAGTACGAGGTTGATCTACTTCGTATTCAGGATGAACAATTATAGATGTTTCTTCATGTTCATTGGATCCAGTTCTTGATGTATGTCCTTTTCAGATTTAAGTCTTTCTAACTGGCTTGGTGTGTACTCAGGGGGTTCCCCCTGCATTCTACGTGATTGTCTAGGTAATTTAGCCACGATTAAAACTTTTAACATGCAAAATCAAAGAAAATTTCAAAAAAATATCCTAACGTCTCTAAGGAAACAACCAAATTGATCACACACCTAGAAAATCTAAGAGATAAAAACACACACAAACAGTAGATTCCCACACTAAAAACACTATTTGGTGATGAAATCCAACATCGTAGAATTTTAATGTAGAAATGGTGGTTGGAACAGTTACCCCAACAACCTGCTTAATGAAACAAACCGATGCAAGTTTCTCCACTTAAACCATCTCGAGTGAAGAGAACCCTCCAGAGAGTCTAAGTGATTCTAGCCAACGTCTATTCCAGGTACAGTGGGACCACCCCTCCACCGTCACCTTGGGAAAGAATCCTAAATTTTATCGCCACTAAGGTCACCAATTGGAACAAATATACCTGGGGGAATAGTCTACGATCCGATATACATGCAAGGGCAAAGTAACTAGCTCAATCCCCTTGAAGGTTCCTTGACATAATCCAAGGTTTACCGACAATTGACCCTAGGCGCCTCGAAAATGATCTATCTGAGGTTTACCTTTTTTAATACATGCACATCTGCTATCTTTCCCAATGCGATAGTTATGATTACCTCACTGGTTCAGAAATTATCTCATGCTTAACTCTTTTAAGAAGAGATTCCCAAAGCATACATGCTATAATTGGATTTTCCTACCACAAGATTTACTACTTGTTTGTTTGAATTGTCTTGGAATGTTAACTACAACCTATTCCAAGACACTAGCCTGAGCTTTGTTGGTGAAAAGAGACCTAGAAAATATAAAATTTCTAGATTGATTTTAATTAAGAATTACTTTTAGTTCGGTTGTTTCTTAGGTCAAAAGGTATGGAAGTGAAACTTCGATGATGTTTAATGACCCGACTCAAAAATACGCTAAAATGAATCTATATGAAAAGCAATTCATTTCTTTTCAATGAAACCTATTTAGAGGAAAGATTTGAGATATTTCAATAACTTTCAAAACATTGATTATTTCTTTGATAAATAAGAAACTTTGAAAAGTAGACAATTTCTTGAGAACTCAATTTCACAGAAAAAAGATCACTTGTTTAAAATGAAATTCCTTATATCATTCAAATCAAAAACTAGAATCAAACTTCTTCCAAAATAAAACTAAAACTCTTAAAAACACAAAATTCAAAACCAAAAGAAAACTCTAATTTTGAACTCTATCTAAACGGTTTTGAGGATGTTTATGCTTAGTTTGTAATCTAACCAAGAACTTTTTTCTTATCTCAACAAGAAATCAAAAACATCCAATAATGGTTCTAAAGTGAAATTCAGACCTTACCAAGCTAAAAGGTTTTCTAAATTCGCAAACGAAAATAAAATCTAATTTTCATAAAAGCAAGATTTGCATCAAGTTCAATGGCTTAATAAGATAACGATGACATAAAAATTAGCTGAGGTATATAAAAGTTTCTGATTCATAGCAACAAGAAGACAGGGCAAACACTCACTCATAAAATGAAAATCAACTGAAAAGATCATTTCAAACTAAGAAATTGCTGAAAGAAACTCACACAGAAAACTTTGACAGTCAAGACAAGTTGGGGTAATTATAGGGAATCATGTAATTGGACTCCTGAAAATAGAATTTTTATTTTTTCAAAATTTTCTAGAAGTCCGTAGTTTTTAATGGAAAAAGGTGCAGTACCGCACTGTTTTTCACTAAAATCTGCGGAGTCTACCGCTCTTTTTTTTTTTTTTAAGTGCGGAAGCCAGGAAAAATCACAGAAAAAATAAAAATACAGATTTACAGTCAGGGATCCTAATGAGTCATTTAAACAACCCAGTTTTGAACTAATCAAAATGAAAGAATTTATTCAAAATTCAAACTGAAAATCAAAAATGAAAACTAAGTTCATTTTTCCCCAGCGGAGTCGCCATTTTGTTATGTGGATAAAATCCTTCTTGCGGACAAGAACGATCTCCCTATTATCCTAAGGATATCTAGAAACAAACAACCAAATGCAAACCACTTTCTCTAGACTATTGTGATTCAGAATTATTAATTAACTAAGTAAGAGGAGATGCTCCTACCTAAACTCCAATGCTTGTTGTAATCTTCAATCTAGTCGCTCCAAAAGAGGTCAATTCAGCATGTAAGACCTGCTTTCAAAGATAGGAAAAAGGATTAAAAGAACCTGCAATATATAATAATTCAGAAACACTAATCTATCTCAATGATCAAGGAATCCAAGAATTAAATTACTCAAATAGATACAAGAACAACTTAATGAGAAAATAGAATCCATTTGTATTAACTTGTATGATAAGAAGTAACCTTACAAACTTGTCACCTTGAAGTCATACAGGTTCTTCCAGGGTCCTAAACAGTCATTTTCCTTCGGTTTGACAAGCCTTCTCCTCTCTGAACTAGCATAAAACTATGGATATGAGTATGTGATCATTCTCATACCAATGATGCCAATTATAGAGAGTATGATTTCTTTAGCAATTCTCTTCTATCAAAATCTAGAAGTACCCTTGAGACTGAAACATGAGTTCAATTTATAGGAGAATGGAGTTGGTTTCAGTTCCATAAAGATGGGGATAAAGTCCTCTCATAAAGTGATTTTAGCTCCAAATACCAAGGGATAATCTCCATTAATGAAGGGATAGAGGTTCATGAATGAAGGGGCGAAGCTCAACCTGATTACACTTCTAGAAATCTTGAGCTGGGAGAATATTCATCCAGCTAGGCTTCTAGAACTTACGTTTTCTTTTATTTTACCTTTTACAGAGGTCCGCAGTTTTAGTAAGAAGAACATGAGGAATGTGTCATAGGTTAAAGAGAAAGAAATCGCGGTACCATAGGTAAGAACTAGGAAAAGTGCAGAGTTAGGATTTTCAAGGTTTTAATGAGCTTTTCTCCAATTCCAAGACTTGGTTTAGGAAATTTATGGTTTTGGACCTCTAAGGGAGCATAATATAGGTAATGATGAACCCATATAGACAGTTGAATTTCATGGTGACAATTTTTAGTGTAACACCAAGCAACTCAAGACCAAGTGCACTCAAGCCATACTTCACTTGGAGTCTCCAGCAAATCGAATTCCAAGAGGCAGCCAAGCAACTGAAAACGAAGGGCACTCAATCTATGTTTACTTCGAGTCAAAGTGGACTCAATCACCATTTTCAAGGCAGTTGTTGGTAGCTTTCCTATAGAATAAATAGATAAAAGCTAGAGCTAGGAAGGATTAGTTAGTTTGTCAGTGATTTGATTCCATTCAGAACATCAGTTGCAAGCTATTAGGCTTTTGTTGTTTAAGAACTTTGGGATGTAATAAGATTTCATTTTTGAATGCAATGAGTAGACAAACTCCATTTTACTGATTTAATTATAGAGTGTTAGCCCCTTACGAATTCCTTGACAAGCAAGCAAGGGGCTAGAATGTCTTATGAGCCTTCAAGGAATGCATTCCCCTTGAAAACACATCATCCTTGAAGTCTTTTTATGTTCCCTGCCTTTTAAATTTTGCCCTCTGCTGTTATAGAATCCATGAGCCTCACTGATTGCCAAAATTTATGCCCCAAAAGACCCTCTTTGCCCTTTGTACCTCTGCAAAATACCCCATTTTATCTCTTTTTCCCCCTTTTCGCCAAGGGCCCCCCTTTTTCCCTCTAAATTCCCCCTTCCCCTCCTAAAATTCCCCAAAATCCTCATGAAATCCCACCCGTGCCTTTGTTTTCCCATTTTCCCCCTCTGCCTCCCTATCGTTGCCCTCCTTAGGCCTTGAAATGCATTAAAAAGGGTTAAAAAACCCACTTTCCGACCATATAATAGGCCTAAGTCCCTTTCCCGCAAGCCCCTTTCAACCACTTCCCACACATGCCCTTGCACTAGGACCAAGCGCTTAAGTCCTAAGCGCTAATCGCAATCGGAAGATTGTCGGGGGACCGAATTCCTTTGTAAAGCTCAGAAAATTTGGATGCGATCGTTTATTAAACAAGTCCCGTGACGTGATCAAAGCCGTTGATCTACCCTGAAGATCCAATGGCAGAGCGCTAATCGCACTCCTCGCCCGAATCGCAATCGGAAATATGATTGTGTCACCTCTGCTTCCCCCCCGATTGCGATTGCCCGATCACATCTCCACCGTTGTTTCCCGCATAGATCGGATGGCCTGCGCTAATCGCAAGATATTCAATCGCAACCCTTATGTTTTCCCCTCTGATCGGTCCATCGCAAGCGATTGCGATGTGATTGATCGCAACTCCTTTCCGATCGCAATCGCAAGTCCTAACTCCCGATCCCCGATCGCGTCGTCCCCTGATTTGATCTCAACCGTCTGTTTAGAACCTCGATCCGACAGTCATCGCTCCTCCCGCCCAATCGCAATCGCAATATTGTAATGAGGCATTTCTTTGGTCCCCCTGATTGTGATTGTTCCAATCACATCTCCACCGTCCTTTCCTCCGCCAGATCCAATGGTCCTAAGCTCATCGCTTCCCCTTTTTCCAATCACAATCAGAAACTCATAAGTGTGTCACCCATGTTCCCTTCCGATTGCGATTCTCCGAGTTGATCCTGACCTTCCGTTGGATCTGAGATCTAACGGTCAAGATCTGATCGCCCTCCACCTCCGTCGAGGCCCACCATGTGCGATATTTTCCGTGCATTTTCATAACAATTTCTCCCATTCCTTTGTATTTTCCATTTTAAACAAAGTCCTGTATTTGCATTAAGGTCTCACACTTCACATATATTTCGTTTGTTTTTATATATGACTATGCTACTCGATCTTCGCCATTGATCTTTGTTCCTGGACCGCGATCTAACGGTCTGCGCTGCATTCAACCATCAAACCCTATTATTCATAAGTTTTCATTTCATTTTGACACTGTTATTTGGTGAAAAGCCACCATTACGCCGTCACCGCGCTACCCTTTCATCCACCCTCCCATTGCATTGTTTTTCTTGGTCCAGATTGCATGTTTCGCAGGGTACAGAGGTGAACACGCCACCATAAATACACAGTATGGATACAGCGACAAGGTTTTCACTAACATAGGTGCAGAAATTAATATATGACAGGTTTTCCACATCAGCAGAATGTTTTTCTCCATGGAAGGACGGGTTTTCCATACTGTGTCTATTCCATGCCATGTTCCAGAGGAGATTTTCCACCTTAAAGTATAGTCCCCATATATCAGAGTGTTTGTTTCACCAACATGGCAGACCATCCAGTCATTTATTCACCATTTTGTTTTACACCAAAGGTTCTACAGAGCTCTGCAGTTGAAGTACATCAGGACCAAACCAGAGTAAATGGAAGCCGAACACGATCATTCGTTCACCCAAAGAAAGCCAGAATTCAATGTGCAAGAGTTAAAATAGAAGGGGCTTCAGGCCTTTTCTCTGTTCTGAGTTTTAATTCTTCATTTAGTTCTTCACCTACCTCATCTGCTCTCTTGCAGCTATAAAACTCAGGAAGAAATTATTTTAAAGGTTGTTGATTGGATATCAGTAGAATGTAAGCAGTTCTCTTGAGACAAGTTCTCTGTGTAAGACTGTAAGATAGGCTGAGGAAGGTTTTCAGACAGAATATCAAGCTTTGGCTATGTTGTACTTGACTGGTTTTGTTCTTAATATAGCAAGCACATTTCTTTGGATCCTGATCTAAAGCTGAGGTGATGTTTTCCTGTCTATGTGTTTATTTCCATTTCATTTCATTTCTTTTGGCTTGCATCATAAATATAGCATGAGATTTTCCATTGTTAGGCACCTCATGTTTCTGCTCTCCTTGCCTTAATGTTTTCTGCTTTATGTGTTGTCTGAGAATAGATTTCAAATGGTTTAACCAGTGTAGTGGATGATATTTCCTACTAGCTGATGTATGAATTATTGAATCTGTTTCTTAGATGTTCTTGCTAGTTTTTAAATCGAATGAATCGTAATGCTAGGAGTTTAGAACTCGACTTTTCTCTCAGGATCCTTTCGCCCCTTAAAATCTGGCTAAGTTCCTCAAGTTGCTTTTAACCACCTTTGAGTTGCCTATGAGTATGTCCAAGCGGTGTCCGGAGTTAAATGACTCCAAGACTCGACATATAGACTCAGTGGTGTTTGTCCTCCCTTTCCACCTTTTCACCTTGCTTCCTATTGTTCCATTCCACCAAATCATTTTAGATCCAATGCTTTAGATGACTAGCCCAACCGAAAGTTTGCATGTTGATAGCAACCTATTCTCACCCATTTCCCAATGGCCTTGATGTTCTCTGATTTGCCTCTCCTTTGCCTAAAATCTCTCTTGTTCATCCTTGTTCTAGATTGAATCCTTCCTTCCTGATTCCCAACAACCAAACTTCAAATTAAATAAACAAACCTTGTGCCAATAACTAGCCTAACATCTTAAACTTCGAGCTCAAAGACATATACCTTTGACATATCTTAGAGAGATCCCTCTCTGGACCTAGGAGGGCTAGATCCTGAGGTTTGAAAGTGGTTTGATGTTGTCTCATCTTTTGGTCTTTCCAACCTGGCCAAAACATGGGAACCCCAACATAATGGCGACTCACACTGGGGAACTGAGTGCATTACACCTTAAACATTCTTAGGCATTCAAAAAACCTACAATCTCTGGTTAGGTTGGCAGTTAAACATTCCTATTCACAGATCAACCCCTATACCATTGTTGTATTTTCCCATACTCTTGGACAGAGTCTGGAAAGGGCCATGTAGCCTCCAGATATCACACTCTTTCAGAGGTGACATATCTGGTAAAAGCCCTCCCAGTCAATCTCTGGATAGATTTTTCCGTGTTTCGAAGATATCTTTGAAAGGGGACATCCCATTGGCACTGTGGTGGATAGTGTACCCTCTAGAAACACCCTAAACCTTCCCCCTGGCGACTCCATAGCTCCTAAAGATCAAAGACTCCGCTGGTGATCAGTAGGCCTGTTGATTATCTTGATTCACATTAGACTCCACTGGGAGACCATCCTCCATCACAACATCAGTAGTAGCAAGTAGGGTTAAGCTGCTTGGTTGGAAATAGCATTATGGCTTCAAGAACCATTTACACGAGAGCTTATCCCGACCCAAACCCACATGAAATAGTTGATAACCCTAAGAGCATCCTCAAGAGATCACGTGCACCTAGAAGATCAGCTATTTCCACTCATATCCATAGAGCTAACTCTACACCAGAAGATCTTATAGCTCTATCACATTACCACCTTGACCTAGACCCACCTAATAGATTACTTAGAACTAGGTCATTCGGTGATCTAGATCAGCTAGGCCTTGAGTTTCCCAGTTCACCATCCCAAAGTGGTAGACACCTTGGGAATAGACATACCCTGCCTTCTACACCTCCTGATATACATTTCATACAAAAATTGGGGCTCAGTCACCCTAGATCTACTAATCAGTCTTCTGCTGGTCATAATATCCCTATCATCCATATACCTGCTGCTCAAGTCAACCCTTTACCCCATCAGAACATCATTATGGCAGCCTGGTATGCGCCTTTGGTTTTAACCCAACCTCTAGTACCCTTACCAAATGATTATCAGTCAAAGATCCCACACTTCACTACAAAAGAGTCCATCACAGCCCAGCAACATGTAGATAAGATGGAAGATTCTTTTGACTACATGAAAATAGATGATAATACAGTCAAAATGAGAATTTTTTCCCAGAGCTTAGGGGGTGATGCGAAGAGATGGTTTAAGGGCCTACCTCCAGGTAGCATCAATGATCTTCCAGCTTTATATCAGACTTTCATAAACAAATGGGAAGCTAAGTCTAACCCTCGCAAACTCCTAGCAGAATACATGAGCCTTAAAAGAAACGTAGGAGAGAGTGTCCATGATTACACAACAAGATTTAACATCATTTACAATGCCCTCCCTCCACATATGAAACCTCCACAAGGCATGGCTCTAGAAAAATAACCCGAAGGCTTTGATGCTGACATGGCCTATGAGCTTAGGGATAAAGAGTACAACACATTGGAGGACATGCATAAAGGAGCAGTGAACATAGAGGAAAATCTGATTGAGAAAAGAGCAAGACTGAGATCTGAGAAGAGGGTAACATACAGAGATGACAATGTAGCTTCCACATCTGACCCAAATCATGACTATCTAGCTAAAAAGGTGGACAAGCTATATCAAATGATGGAAAAAATGGTTGTCACTGTCAATAACCAAAACCGAAACCAAAACCAGAACCAAAACTTTAGAAGGAATAACAACACTCCCAACAGACAAAGACAATCAGATCAATAAGTTATTCCCCCTTTTCAAGAAAAATTTCTTGATGAAGATGAAGGAATCATTGAAGAATCTATGGAAAATACAATAAACATGTTTGAAGTAGAAAACTCAAACCATAACTGTTCCACAGAAGAAGATCAGCCTTCTCCCTCATGTTGGGATGAAGAATGGTTTGGAACTGAGGATTACCGGTTAGGTTTTGAAAATGCTTTGATGCAGGTCAGAGAACAATATGAGCTCAGAAGCAAGAAGAGTCAAGACAAGTCTAAAACTAAGGCTTCTGAGGTTACCATCAAAAAGGGACCTGAGAAAACTTCTAAAGTGACTGCTGAAAGTAGAAAATCAGCAGCTGAGAGTTCTGGAAAGAACAGAGAAAAGGACAACCAAAACACTGACCCACAGTGTAAACCAACTAGCAGCACTGACACTACAGTTAGTGCTCCTGATAAAACAATTTCAAACATGGTACATAGCGAGAATCAGCACACTGATTCAACCACCAAGGAAGTGGCTAGCAAAACAGAGTCAAACATTCCAAAGAGTCATTCCACTTTCAATTTGGAGAGTGAGATTGAAAGAATTAAAATCTCTGTCCCACTCTCTGAGCTGGCCACTCAGGATGTGTATAAGGGCCAAATTTTGAAAGAGTTAAATTTAGGCGAGAACAGTGACACTGTAAATCTGAGTGATGATCAGCCTGCCCTCCTGTTTGGACCTAAGATAGAGGGGAAGTTTCAGGAAGGGGTAGTTCCACCTTTCTATATCAGTCTCAACATTCATGACAAGATCCTGCATAATGCAATGCATGATTCTGGAGCATCTCACAACCTAATGCCTAAGGTAGTCATGGAGAGGTTAGGCCTAGAGATAACTTGTCCCTACAAATATTTATACTCTTTCGACTCTAGCAGAATAAAATTCCTAGGCCTAATCAAAGACTTATGTGTGAGATTAACTCAAATCCTAGCTAAATGTATGGTCATGGATGTTGTGGTGGTAGATGTACCACCCAAGTATGGCATGTTATTATCGAGATCTTGGGGAGCCAAGCTGTAGGGTACAATTTAGATGGATGGCTCATATGTCACAATTCCTATCTTTGGCCAGCCTAGAAAGCTGTATAGAGAGGCACAAATGAAATTCCTAGTCAGTAGCCCCGAAAAACCAGAAAATTCACCTGTTTATTCTGTACACACAGACCTTGACTCCTTCATATATTGTAATGATGAATCCTTAGAAGGGTCAGAGTCCCAAAACAGAGATACAAATGGAGAGGCAGAGGCTATTGACTTTAACATAATGGTTGCTCTGGATTTAGAGGAAAACGAAGAGGAAAACAACAATGAAATCTATAGACTGTGTGGTGGAGACCTAGCTCTGAGTGAACAAGACACTGAGCGTAAACAGTTATCTGGCCGACTCTCTGAACCCCATAAATTTCTCGAAGAAAAAAGTAGCTCACAGCCTAGTACAGACTTTATAAAGCAGCACAATGGAAAACCCAACCATAGGGAAGGAGATGATAACGAAACCGAGAAAGAACCCCTGTGGGAAATGAGCTTTGACGAGTCCTGTACTAAAAAAACTGTAGGGGCAGGGGTATGGTTACATAATATGGAAAACGATTACGCAGAGAGCCACACCTGTAGTCTGCATTTTAAATTCACAAATAATGTTACTAAATACGAGGCTCTAATTCTGGGTCTAAATCTGTTGAAGAAAATAGGAGCCCGTAGGATAGCTGTGAGGGGAGACTCAGAGTTGGTCATAAAATAGGTAAACTGCGAATACATAGCCAAGCACCCTAGGCTGAGGGCGTACATGAATGATGCCGAAGATATATTGAAAACATTTATCGAATACAAATTAGTGTTCGTCCCTAGGAGTAAAAACATTATCGCAAACGGCTTGGCTTGCCTGGCTAGTTCCTACCCTAAGACTCAAAATGACCAGCAGATCATCATACAGACCAAATTCAGACCTGCAGTGCCAGACAACGAAAAATATTGGCAGGTTTTCGAGGGGGATAAACAAATTGAAGATTTCCTGACCGACAGGAATGAGTTCGAGTTTTCGGACTCTGACTCTATGTCTAGTGACAGTTGCTTGAGTGAGGAACCCCCAGACGAGGAATAACCACCTTTAAACATAGAGATAAACGCTTTGAACGAAGAAACTGGAAATACAAACGGAAATTGTGAAAACTCAGAAAACGAAGAAGTCGAGGTGCTGCGGGCCAGGGATAATAACATACCTCACGGTCTGGCTCCGCTAGAAGACCTGTTCGACTTCGACGATGTAGCTAAAAATCCCACCATAGAGCATGCAGACTCTGACGTAGAAGAATGCAATATAGGCACAGCATATAAGCCAAAAATGATTAAATTGGCAAAGTCCTTACCCACAGAAATGAAAAAGAAATATATAGACCTTTTTAAGGAATTTGTTGACGTCTTTGCTTGGAGTTACGAAGACCTAAAGGCTTATGACACCAACATTATACAACACAAAATACCTTTAAAAGAGAATCAGAAACCCCTTAGGAAGAAACTTCATAGGATAAATCCAAAACAGTTGCCTGCAGTGGAAAAAGAGATTAAAAAGATGTATGAGGCGGGCATAATTGTTCCCGTAAGGTTCTCTGATTGGGTTTCAAATTTAGTGGCTGTGAAAAAGAAAACTGGGGTGATCAGACTATGTCTTGATTTCAGGAATCTTAATAGAGCCTCACTCAAAGATAACTACCCTCTGCCAAAAATGGAACATATTCTTCAGAAAGTAGTAGGCTCCAAAAGAATCTCCCTACTAGATGGTTTCTCAGGCTACAACCAAGTCCTAGTTCTCCTAGAAGATCAACTCAAAAAAACCTTCACCACTCCATGGGGAACTTTTATGTATGTAAAGATGCCTTTTGGATTGATGAACGCTGGTGCAACCTTCCAAAGAGAGATTGATATAGCTTTTTCAGATGAGATAGGGCACTTTATTGTGATTTACTTGGATGACATAACAGTTTTTTCCAAGACTGAAGAAGAACATCTAAAACATCTGAGAAAAGTGTTTAAAAAATGTAGAAGGTTTGGTCTGTCCCTGAATCCTAAGAAGACTATATTTGGGTTGCAAGAAGGAAAGCTTCTCGGCCACATTATATCTGAAAGGGGGATTAGGATAGACCCACAGAGAATTGAGGGGATACTACAAATCACACACCCAAGGAACATCAAAGAATTACAGTCCTTCATTGGGACAATAAACTTCCTTAGGAGATTTATTCCCAACCTAGCTAAAAACCTTAGGAATATGACTAACATGCTGAAGAAAGGTGAAGGAGTTAAATGGACTATTGGAGATATATAATATTTTGAATCAGTAAAATTCGCACTCACCCAAGCTCCTGTCCTAATCAGCCCAGATTTATCTAAAGATTTTCTGATTTTTTCATTTTCCTCTGAGCACATAGTGGCTGTAGTCTTACTGCAGAAAAATCCAAAGGGTATGGAACAGCCAATAGCCTTTTTCAGCAAAGCACTGAGGGATGCTCCCTTGAAATACAATATAATGGAAACACGGGCTTACACTCTTGTCAAGGGTCTAAAGGATTTCAGGGTATACATTTTTCATTCCCACACCGTAGCTTATGTGCCTAACATAATATTCAAAGATATTTTGTCGCAGGACCCAGATGGGAAGAGGGGCAAATGGATTGCTGTGATTTTAGAGTATGATCTTGAGATAAAACCCACCAAGTTGATCAAAGGCCAGGGCTTAGCTAAGTTAATGGCTGAAACAAATCTACAAGCCCTCAACAATAATATGGTAGCTGCCTTAGATGAGCAAGAATAATTTCCTGCTCCCACTGTTGAAGAGAAATTTCAGAACTCCCCTTGGTACTCTGAAATCCTTTATGTGCACACCAACCTTAATGCTCCACCTGAACTGTCAAAAACCAAGGCCAAATTCATTAAACTTAAAGCCAGAAACTACTGCATTTTGAATGAAAACTTATACTGGAAAAATCCAAATGGCCTATTTCTTAAATGTTTTCCGGAAACAGAGGCAGAAAAGATTAAACAATAATTCCATGCAGGAGAGTGTGGAGGCCACCTAAACTGGAAGGCCACTGTAAACAAAATTCTCAGGGTTGGCTATTATTGGCCCACACTCTTCAATGACATCCATAAGATGGTAATTGCCTGCACAAATGCCAGATTTTTGAAGGCAAGAGAAAACTCCTTCCCCTCCCTTTACAACCCATCACTGTTGAAGGTCCTTTCATGCAATGGGGCCTAGATTTTATTGGAGAAATCCACCCTACTTCTTCTGCACAACACAAATGGATCTTAACAGCCACGTACTACTTCACTAAGTGGATAGAGGCCATACCCACTAGGAATTCCACAGATTCAGTCATCATTAGGTTCCTAGAAGGTCATATCCTCTCTCGGTTTTCTTGCCCAAGGAAAATAATCACCGATAATGCTGCTGCTTTTGGATCCAAGAAAATGGTTGATTTTTGTCACAGGTATCAAATAGCACTTGGTCATTCAACTACCTATTACCCTCAAGGTAATGGCTTGGCTGAATCATCAAACAAGATCCTAGTGGCCATCATCAAAAAGATGCTAGAAGAGAACAAAAAGTCATGGCATAACAAGTTAGTACATGCCTTGTGGGCTGACAGGATTACAACAAAGAAATCCATTGGCATGGCCCATTTCAGCTTGTCTATGGTACAGAAGCGATATTTCCTACCAGCCTTGGGATACCGGTAATTAAGCTGGTCCAGGAGATTCAAGCAGAAGAAGACAGTATGGTGAGAAGGATAAACCAAACAATCCATCTTCAACAAACAATGGAAGAGGTCTATAGCAGATCTGTCAAAGTTCAGGAAAACATAAAGAGGTTGTTTGACAAGAGAACCAAAGCTGCTGATTTCAAAATTGGGGATAAATTTCTGAAGTGGGACTCAAGGAGAGAGGATAAAGGAAAGCACGGCAAGTTTGACAGTTTTTGGCAGGGTCCATACATCATCCAGGCCACTGTGGGTCCAAATGCCTTCTTCCTACAGGAATTAGACGGTACAAAGCTGTTTGGGGGTCCTGTCAATGGCAGGATGCTCAAACACTACTTCTGCTGATTTTCAATTTCCAGTTTTCATTTCCATTTTACATACCATTGCAGAATTTTGCTTTCAAGAAAAAGAGAAAAAAGTTTCAAAAAACAGAGGAAAAGGCGGGGTTCAGACAAGCTCAAAACATGAACCTCTGAGGTATAAAAGATTGGCTCTAATATGCTCAAAATCTGAGCCAAAGGAAAGAAAAGTAGTTGGTCCTAACATGCTCAAAATTTGGACCAGCAAGGAAGAAAGGAAAATTAGCTCCAACATGCCTAAAATCAGAGCTGAAATGAAGGAAAGAAGTGACTCTAACATGCTCAAAACTTGAGCAAGGATACTCCAAGATTTCAGATTTTAAACCTTCAAAGTTTTGTTCAGTTTCCTGCAAAGTTTTATGTCCATGTGCAACTATTTTTATGCCTTGGATCCACAGCAAACTAGACTATCTAATCCTAGTTTGATTGTTTTTAAATTTCTATTGTAGAATGTAGAGAAGAAATATGCTGGACAGTTTAATCCCAGCAGATATTAGATTAGGTAGAGAAACATATGAGACCAACAGTCTAATCTGGTCTCATGTAGCAATAAGGGTAGATTTAGAATAGGTTTATTTTCTGTTATAAAAATAAATGATGTAAAGGGTCTGCTAGTTCAAATGCACCCTAGAAGAAAAAATGCTAGGATTGTAGGAAGGGTAGGTAGATTGCTGGGATGTTTTGCTGATCTAACATATTTGTGGTAGCTGAAAATCAAAGAAGAGAGATGGCTTATAGCAGCAGGCATCTGGCCTACACCAAAGATCAATTTCTGAATTCTTGACTCCTTCAAGAAGAATCCATCCCCATGTGGAGCCACTGTTATCCCCTTATGAATTCCTTGACAAGCAAGCAAGGGGCTAGAATGTCTTATGAGCCTTCAAGGAATGCATTCCCCTTGAAAACACATCATCCTTGAAGTCTTTTTATGTTCCCTGCCTTTTAAATGTTGTCCTCTGCTGTTATAGAATCCATGAGCCTCATTAATTGCCAAAATTTATGCCCCAAAATACCCTCTTTTCCCTTTGTACCTCTGCAAAATACCCCATTTTATCCCTTTTTCCCCCTTTTCACCAAGGGCCCCCATTTTTCCCTCTAAATTCCCCCTTCCCCTCCTAAAATTCCCCAAAATCCTCATGAAATCCCACCCGTGCCTTTGTTTTCCCATTTCCCCTCTCTGCCTCCCTATCGTTGCCCTCCTTAGGCCTTGAAATGCATTAAAAAGGGTTAAAAAACCCACTTTTCGACCATATAATAGGCCTAAGTCCCTTTCCCACAAGCCCCTTTCAACCACTTCCCACACATGCCCTTGCGCTAGGACCAAGCGCTTAAGTCCTAAGCGCTAATCGCAATCGGAAGATTGTCGGGGGACCGAATTCCTTTGTAAAGCTCAGAAAGTTCCGATGCGATCGTTTATTAAACAAGTCCCGTGACGTGATCAAAGCCATTGATCTACCCTGAAGATCCAACAGCAGAGCGTTAATCGCACTCCCCGCCCGAATCGCAATCGGAAATATGATTGTGTCACCTCTGCTTCCCCCCCATTGCGATTGCCCAATCACATCTCCACCGTTGTTTCCCGCATAGATCGGACGGCCCGCGCTAATCGCAAGATCTTCAATCGTAGCCCTTATGTTTTCCCCTCCGATCGGTCCATCGCAAGTGATTGCGATGAGATTGATTGCAACTCCTTTCCGATCGCAATCGCAATTCCTAACTCCCGATCCCCGATTGCGCCGTCCCCCAATTTGATCTTGATCATTCGTTTAGAACCCCGATCCGACGGTCATCGCTCCTCCCGCCCAATCTCAATCGCAATATTGTAATGAGGCATTTCTTTGGTCCCCCCGATTGCGATTGTTCTGATCACATCTCCACCATCCTTTCCTCCGCCAAATCCAATGGTCCTAAGCTCATCGCTTCCCCTTTTTCCAATCGCAATCGGAAACTCATAAGTGTGTCACCCCTGTTCCCTTCCGATTGCGATTCTCCGAGTTGATCCTGACCGTCCGTTGGATCTGAGATCTAACGGTCAAGATCTGATCGCCCTCCACCTCCGTCGGTGCCCACCATGTGCGATCTTTTCCGCGCATTTTCATAACAATTTCGCCCATTCCTTTGTATTTTCCATTTTAAACAAAGTCTCGTATTTGCATTAAGGTCTCACACTTCACATATATTTCATTTGTTTTTATATATGACTCTGCTGCTCGATCTCCGCTGTTGATATTTGTTCCCGGACCGCGATCTAACGGTCTACGCTGCATTCAACCATCAAACCCTATTATTCATAAGTTTTCATTTCATTTTGACACTGTTATTTGGTGAAAAGCCACCATTCCGCCGTCGCCGCGCTACCATTTCATCCACCCTCCAATTGCATTGTTTTTCTTGGTCCAGATTGCGTGTTCCGCAAGGTACATAGGTGAACACGCCGCCATAAATACAAAGTATGGATACAGCGGCAAGGTTTTCACTGACAGAGGTGCAAAAATTAATATATGACAGGTTTTCCGCATCAAAAAAATGTTTTTATCCATGGAAGGACGGGTTTCCCATACTGTGTCTATTCCATGCCATGTTCCAGAGGAGATTTTCCGCCTTAAATTACAGTCCCCATCTATCAGAGTGTTTGTTTCACCAACATGGCAGACCATCCAGTGATTTATTCACCATTTTGTTTTACACCAAAGGTTCTACAGAGCTCTGCAGTTGAAGTACATCAGGACCAGACCAGAGTAAATGGAAGCCAAAGACGATCATTCGTTCACCCAAAGAAAGCCAGAATTCAATGCGCAGGAGTTAAAACAGAAGAAGCTTCAGGCCTTTTCTGTGTTCTGAGTTTTAATTCTTCATTTAGTTCTTCACCTACCTCATCTGCTCTCTTGCAGCTATAAAACTCAGGAAGAAATTATTGTAAATGTTGTTGATTGGATATCAGTAGAATGTAAGCATTTCTCTTTAGACAAGTTCTCTGTGTAGGACTGTAAGATAGGCTGAGGAAGGTTTTCAGACAGAATATCAAGCTTTGGCTATGTTGTACTTGACTGGTTTTGTTCTTAATATAGCAAGCACATTTCTTTGGATCCTGATCTAAAGCTGAGGTGATGTTTTCCTGTCTATGTGTTTATTTCCATTTCATTTAATTTCTTTTGGCTTGCATCAGAAATCTAGCATGAGATTTTCCCTTGTTAGGCACCTCATGTTTCTGCTCTCCTTGCCTTAATGTTTTCTGCTTTATGTGTTGTCTGAGAATAGATTTCAAATGGTTTAACCAGTGTAGTGGATGATATTGCCTACTAGCTGATGTATGAATTATTGAATCTGTTTCTTAGATGTTCTTGCTAGTGTTTAACTGAATGAATCGGTAATGCTAGGAGTTTAGAACTTAGTCTCTTTCTCTCTAAGATCCTTTTAGTCTCTTAAACCTATCTAGGTTCCCTCAAGTTGATTTTAACCACCTTTGAGAGTTGCCTATGAGTATGTCCAAGCAGGTCTGGAGTTAAATGACCTCTGACCTGATCTATAAATGGAAAAGTGGTGTTTGTCTCCCTTTCCACCTTTTCACCTTGCTCTCCTATTGTTCCATTCCACCAAATCATTTTAGGATCCAATGCTTTATATGACTATCCCAACTGAAAGTTTGCATGTTGATAGCAAGTAAACCCTTTCCTGACTCCATTTCCCAATGGCCTTGATGTTCTCTGATTTGCCTCTCCTTTTCCTAAAATCTCTCTTGTTCATCCTTGTTCTAGATTGAATCCTTCCTTCCATATTCCCAACAACCAAACTTCAAATTAAATAAACAAAACTTGTGCCAATAACTAGCCTAACATCTTAAACATCGAGCTCAAAGACATATACCTTTGACATATCTTAGAGAGATCCCTCTCTGGACCCAGGAGGGCTAGATC
Organism: Pinus albicaulis; assembly: GCA_034641835.2. Classification (NCBI taxonomy): domain Eukaryota; kingdom Viridiplantae; phylum Streptophyta; class Pinopsida; order Pinales; family Pinaceae; genus Pinus; species Pinus albicaulis. The sequence goes on from CM076576.1 coordinate 512,597,539, forward strand.
TTGAGGTCTTAAAGTGGTTTGATGTTGTCTCATCTTTTGGTCTTTCTAACCTGGCCAAAACATGGGAACCCAAACATAGAGAACTGGGCTCATGGGTTAGGGCCCAACCCATGTGCCTCAGCTTCTCTATTGTTATTATCTTTTTTCCTATCATTTAGCTAGTTTTTCTTGTGCCATTTAGTTAGATCTACTTTTGATAGTTTCATTGATGCTTAGTCTTTGTTTTCAGTTCGTTTTTGTAGTTTTATTTTCTTATGAGTGATAGAGTAGAGGAGAAAAACTCCAAAATTTGTGGCTAAGCCTCCCCCTCTCATCTCTGTCAAAAGAGCTCGAGGAGGGAGAATCTTCCCACAGACCCAAAAACTGATTTTGTTATGCCTCCATTCCCTCATGTTTTCCGCTTTTTTTTAACTACTACACTTACCTTTTTCCCTAAACGCACTGAAGCCCTTCAACTTCACATTATTCCTTTTTTTTTTTCATTCACGGTTACCTTACCTTCTTAACACAAAACACGTAAAATAAAAACCATTCAAAACCCATATAAACGCAACCTACGCCTTGCTCCTCGAGTTCCCTGCTACCATACTTTGCATGTTCGTGAAATTGCACTTCGCAGCTCTTACCTTTTGTCTTGAAGACTTACCGCTCTCCTTTGTTGATTGACTGCCTTATTCCTTTGTTCTATCAATCATCGTCTCCAAACTCGTTTTAATGCAAAAACGCTTGAAAACCATCAAAAACCTGATCTCTGCCTTCCTCCTAGAAATTCCCACTACCGTACATCGCACTTCGCAAATCACAACTTTTCCATTTTTTTCTTTAACTCTTACCGCTTGTTCTTGCCTATTGCGATATTGCGATCGCGCTCTAGCATCGGTCACACCGCCACGTCGCCCCTCGCAAATCGCACTTCACAAAACTTACCTCATCGCACTTTGCATCATGTAGCTTGTTCTGTTCACACTTACAGCTCCAACTGCTGAATGCGATATTGCGAAATCGCAAATCACACCGTTTAACTTTTTCGCATAACATTTACCGCTCATTCCATTGATGCGATAACTCTGCCACGTCACTCGTCGCACTTCGCACTTCACACAACTTACCACATCACAAATCACAACCCACAACTTTCGCCCCATCGCAATTTTCACTTCACACATTTTCATTCGTTCATGTTAATCTTTACCGCTATCCCTTTAAACTTGCGATATTGCAATTGCGACATCGCATATCGCAACTTTTGTTGTCCATCGCATCTCCATCGTCGCATGTTTCCATTTATTTCCGCTCCAAAGCCATTTCTGCCATATTATAAGGTTTTATAAGGTTTTAACCTCTGCTTTCCATTTCTAAGCCATGTTTCATGCGCTAAGCCCTCAATTCGCCACTTTAGCCCTTTTCTTCCCTCCAAGCTCAAAATCAACCCTTTTTCAAGTAGAATTAAGTCATGGATAGTTTATTTTCATGGATATAAGCATGGTAGATAGATCATAGGATAAGTGGAGTGCAATTAGCCGTTTGGCCAAGTTAAGTGTGATTTAGGATTAGTTTCCTTTCGGCTATCTGTTCTCTACAAATTAAATTAGTGTCATTTATTTCTAGCAATTTATTTTAGCTTCCTTTCTTTCATTTCCTTTCTGCAATTTAGTTTAGTTTCATTGAAGTGTGACAGAATTCACTGAGAAACCTTAGAAATAACACCCTTTCTTAAAGCGAAAGAGGATGACAAGAACAAAATGAATGTGCTATGTATATAGCACTGTCACCTCCAAGTTTGTAAAAACCCCGGGTTGATAAAGTAAAGTAGGGCACCCCCTAGGAGTTGCAGCACTCTTGGTGCAATACCAAGGCTCACCACTTTTTGGCGTCATTGCCGGGGAGGTGTCTAGTAGATTTTTTTATTATGTTTTAGCATTATTTTCTACTTTCCTTTTTCATGTTGTTTCCAAAATATTGAAAAATACAAAAAATCAAATTTTCATGCCTCATGGGAATAGGGATACTCAAAATATTTTATTAAAAAATACCTCTCCAACACCAACCCCCCCACTTGACCATGTGGTGTAGTAAGAACCACATCACCATACACTTTTGAAGGAAGAAGAGATGGATGGATATGATGACAATGAGGAAGATCTTATTTGGTTTCCCATTCAAGATATGGACAACAGTGTACCTATGAAGAACATCGCTCCATCTTTCCTTCCCAACTTCCATGGTATGAGGACAGAGGATCCATAAACATTTCTCTTTAAATTTGAGATACTTTGTAGGTATTATGGCTACTTATCAGACACTCAAACACTGATATTGTTTTCTGCAACATTGAAGGATGGAGCTCTTAAATGGTTCATGAGTTTGGGTACTAATTCAATAAGATCATGGAATGATATGCAAAATATATTCCTAGAAAAATATAAAGATCATGATCTTAGAGAAGAAATTTTTAGAATGAACCAAGAAGAATATGAGAGCCTTGAGGATCTAATAGAGAGATTCATGTATAATGTTAAGAGGGAAAAAATGCATCATCTACGATTTGACACACTAAAAACCCTCTTACTTAGAATAATTAGGGATGAGTGGATTGATCTCCTTAATCTCATGATTAGAGGAGATGTATACAAATTTTCATTTGAAGAAATTTGTGAAATATGCAAGCGCATATCAAGAAGAAGGGAAAGAGTAATTAAATCAACATCAACATTGGTAAGGCAAGATGAACTTGGAAATTTGCTTGATAACTTTAAAACATAAATTCTTAAAAATCTAAGTGAACAAGTAGAAATGTTAAGAATGAAAAATGAGCAAAAATAAGATTCTCATATTTTTGTTATCCATGCAGAATCATATGTTACTAAATGTTGTTCATCATTCCCCAGGTTTAAAGAATTTTACCAAGAAGAAAATGGAGCAAGGCAATCACCAAAGAAGCTATGTTATGTAGCTCCAAGGATACCCTGGCAACCTAGTCAACTTGATATGATGCAAGGATCCACTTCACAATTTCAAGATTATTCACATCCATCTCAAACTAATTGGGACACACTCCCTCCTTGTCAACCTTTTCCATCTCAACCCCAAAACCAATATTGGTAACATGGTTGGCAAGGTCCTTATTGGGACAATCCACAATATCCTCAATATTTCCCTCCATATCCTCCATAACCAACTCCATGCTATCCCTACCATCCACCTCCACCACAACCACAGCCTCAACCACGTCCATCTCATATATCCACCCCCACTCAACTACCTGTACCACCATTTCCAAACCCACACCATGAAGTATAATAGCCCACTTACAATGCTAAGATACAACACTACCGAACATATCCTCTTAATCTAAATGGTATGCATCTTAGTTCAATAAAGGTATTGCAAAGAAGATACCTTCTTAGTGTCATTGCAAGACAACCTTAAGAAGAAAGAGATTCGAATGAGGAGATCGAATAATCAAGTGATGCACTTGATGAAGAGAAAATTTCAAAATCAGATGTTGAGAGAGTTCCCTCATGTTTACCAGCATTTCCTCCATGTGTTCAAGAGAACAATCATCAAAAAGAGGAATATTTGACTGCCATAATAGAAGAGGACATTCAAGCCGATCCAACTCAGCAAGTGAACCAGGGGCATCAAAACCATATTGACATATTGTTCCAAACACTCATTAAGTTGCAACAATGCACTCTTCTCCAATAGTACTTGATACAATCCCAGTCAAAGAACTTCATCTCTTATATTCAGGTACATGTCAGAACATGTATTCCAAGTCTACACCTGATTTTATCTGTCATCTTGATGTGCACATGGCTCCATTGTAAGTATTCCTATACTTGAAAAAGGTTTTGTTTTTTCAAGTAGAGTAGGAAAGTGAAAAAAAATGAGAAAAAGGGGAAAAAAGAATAAAATCTCAAGTGAAAACCTCTTTTGAGGCGTCTGAGATTGGCTCACTGATTGAAAACCTCCATGAGGTTGTCATTGGGTTGAAGAAAAAAGATGAAAATAAAATATCCTAGTGAAAAACTCCTTTGAGGCGCCTAGGAGACCTTCTAGTTGAAAAACTCATTGAGGCAGGTAGTAGGCCTTCAAAAAAAAAATGTATTTCTCCATGTATCTCTCTCTAATGAATGCACGTGCTCTTGAGCCTTTGCAAGCAGAAAACATCAAGTTGGCACAAAAATAAAATTTGGTCAACACTTTAGTCAAAGGTAGTCAAAATTGGACTTCCTCCTCCTATGCTCAAAAGTTCCAAAAGGACCTCAAGTAGATTATCAAATGCAGCTTCAGAACCACCAAAGACAGCTTCAACAACCATATTAGCAGCTTCAATATCACATGCAAAAAAAAAATCAATGATAAGGCTCAAGTATTCAATCATCTAAACCTTTCTTTGAATATATTTTAGCTTAATAAAACATTAAAAAGTGTGAGAAGGAAATTTTTTTATAGCCCAAAATCAGTAGCAGAGCAACCTCAACGTTATCTAGCAACTAGCCTCACTTTTTCCACCAAGAAGAGGAACAAGACAAAAGTAAAAAGGACTTAAGAAAGTGGGTAGTAAGAATTTCATGTAATGGAAGAAAAGGAATGCCAAAGGGGTAACCAAGGGAGAACTCAGTTAACAAAAAACAAAAAACAAAAAAAACTCTAATTTTATTTTGCATGCAATGAAAATTTTGAAAAAAAAAGGGGGGGGGAGAGAAAAAAAAAAAGAAAAAGGAAAAAAAGGAAAAATAGAATAAAAGGTGGACCCACAACCTCTTGGCATGCAAAACACATTTTCTTAAAGCACTTGAGGACCTCCATGAAGTCCCCACAAGAAGAATTGTAGATAGAGGTGTAGCAAGAAGATTAAGCAAGGGGAGCAGCACATGGGCCAATAAAATAGAAAATGAAATAAGCCAGCATGCAAGAAGAAACATAAGGCAGGGAGGATGAATAGGTTGCTTAGAGGATGAGCAATAGTTTCAGAAGGGGGTGATGATGGGCCTCTAAATTAGACATAAAATAAGGCCCATATAACCTTTCTTAAGCCCATCTACCTTCCTTATGCACATAAAACTATATATTAAATCTCTCCTTCTACACTTAATAATGTTTTCTTATGCTTTAATATTTCCTTAGGAAGGTTTAAAGGTAATTGCATATTTGTGCCTAATATTAGTTATTTTTGTAGAATATTGTGAGAATATTGGCCAGATTATGCAGATTTGGAGAAGGAGATGACTTAGGGGCTTGCTCCCTGCCACTAGGAGATCAAGACTGAAGAATAAATGAGCATAATATCAGGAAATTAGGGAAAAATATTGGAGATATTTAAGGGGATTTCCCACCCTCCTTAACTCTCAAAGGTAGCCAAAGGATCCTCATGATATCCCCCTCCAAAAATTTGAATTCTAGAGGCATCCAAGCAACACAAGGCCAAGTGCACTCAAGCCATACTTCACTTGGAGTCTCCAGCAAATCGAATTCCAAGAGGCAGCCAAGCAACTGAAGACAAAGGGCACTCAATCTATGTTTACTTCGAGTCAAAGTGGACTCAATCACCATTTTCAAGGGAGTTGTTGGTAGCTTCCCTGTAGAATAAATAGAGAAGAGCTAGATCTAGGAAGGAGTTAGTTAGTTAGTCAGTGATTCGATTCCATTCAAAACTTCGACTGTAAGCTATTAGGATTTTGTTGTTTAAGACCTTCGAGAAGTAATAAGATTTCATTTTTTAATGAAATAAGTAGACAGACTCCATTTTACTGATTTAATTCCAGAGAGTTGGGCTCGTGGGTTAGGGCCCAACCCATGTGCCTCAGCTTCTCTATTATTATTATCTTTTTTCCTGTCATTTAGTTATTTTTTCTTCTACCATTTAGTTAGATTTGCTTCTAATAGTTTCATTGCTACTTAGTCTTTTCTTTCAGTTTGTTGTTGTATTTTTATTTTCTTATGAGTAATAGAATAGAGGAGAAAAACTCCAAAATTTGTGGCCAATCCTCCCCCTCTCATCTCTGTCAATAGAGCTCGAGGAGGGCGAATCTTCCCACAGACCCAAAAACTGATTTTTTTATGCCTCTATTCCCTACTGTTTTCCATTTTTTTTTAAACTTCTGCACTTAACTTTTTCCCTAAACGCACTGAAGCCCTTCAACTTCACCTTTTTCCTTTGTTTTTTTTTCATTCACGGTTACCTTACCTTCTTAACTCAAAACACATAAAATAAAAACCATTCAAAAACCATTTAAACGTGACCTCTGCCTTGATCCTTGAGTTCCCCGCTATCGTACTTCGCCTATTCGCGAAATCACACTTCGTAGCTCTTACCTTTTGTCTTGAAGACTTGCCGCTCTCCTTTGGCAATTTCCCGCCTTATTCCTTTGTTCTATTGATCATTGTCACCAAACGTTTTTTAACAAAAAAACACTTGAAAACCATAAAAATCCTGACCTCCGCCTTCCTCCTCGAAATTCCCGCTACCATACATCACAGTGTGCAAATCGCAACTTTTCCCTTTCTTTCTTTAACTCTTACCGTTTGTTCTTTGCAATTTTGATATTTTGATCGTGCTCTGTCGTCGGCCCCACCGCCACATCGCCCCTCACAAATCGCACTTTGCAAAACTTACCTCATCACACTTCACATCATTTAGCTTGTTCTGTTCGCACTTACCGTTCCGACTGCCGATTGTGATATTGCGAAATCGCAAATCACATTGTTTACCTTTTTCGCATAACGCTTACCGCTTGTTCCACCGATGCGATAACTCTGCCATGTCAATCATCGCACTTTGCACTTCGCACAACTTACCACATTGCAAATTTCAACCTACAACTGTCGCTCCATCGCCCTTCGCACTTCGCACATTTTCGTTCGTTCCTATTAATCTTTACCGCGATCCATTTAAACTTGCGATATTGCGATTACAACATTACATATCGCAACTTTTGTTGTCCATCGCATATCCACCATTGCATATTTCAATTCATTTCCGATCCAAAGCCATTTCTGCCATATTATAAGGTTTTATAAGGTTTTAACCCCGCTTTCCATTTCTAAGCCTTGTTTCATGCGCTAAGCCCTCAATTAGCCACTTTAGCCCTTTTCTTCCCTCCAAGCTACAAATCAACCCCTTTTCAAGTAGAATTAAGTCATGGATAGTTTAGTTGCATGGATAGAAGCATGGAAGATAGATCATAGGATAAGTAGAGTGCACTTAGCCGTTTGGCCAAGTTAAGTGTGGTTTAGGATTAATTTCCTTTCTACTATCTATTTTCTGCAGATTAAATTAGTGTCATTCTTGTCATTTATTGCCAGCAATTTAGTTTAGCTTCCTTTCTATCATTTCCTTTCTGCAATTTAGTTTATTTTCATTGAAGTGTGACAAAATTCACTGAGAACCCTTAGAAATAGCACCCTTTCGTAAAGCGGAAGAGGATGACATGAACATAATTCATCTGCTATGTATATATCACTGTCACCTCCAAGTTTGTTCAAACCCTGGGTTCATAAATTAAAGTAGGGAAGCCCCTGTGAGTTGCAACACTCTTGGTGCAATACCAGGGCTCACCACATCCCAATTGATTTCTGTGTGGTAAGCTTATCAGCCCAAAGAGCATTTATCAACTTGTTGTTCCATGACTTTTTATTATCTTCCAGCAGTTTTTTGATAATGTTGACCAAAATTTTATTTTAATATTTAACTAACCCATTACCCTTAGGGTAATAAGCAGTTTAATTTCCAAGAATGATGTGATATTTACTGCAGAAATATATCATTTTCTTTGACTTAAAGGTTGTTTCACTATCTGTGATAAGTTTACTTGGACATCCAAATCTTGACAGTATATTGGTTTCTAGAAATTTGATAATCACAACATCAGTTGCTAGTTTGGTGGGTGTGGCCTCAATCCATTTGGTGAAGTAGTCAGTGGCTGTGAGGATCCATTTGTGTTGGGAAGAGGATGGTGGATGGATTTCTCCAATGAAATCCAAACCCCACTGTTGGAAAGGGCTTTCAATATATATAGGCTTCAGGGGTAGCAGTAGTAGTTTTCTTTTTCCCTATAAATTTGGCATTTATAGCATGAGGTAAATTTCTTATGGACATCAGGGAAAAGGGTAGGCCAGTAGAAACCAGCTCTAAGGATTTTGTTAGCAGTGGTTTTCCAATACAAATGTCCACCACAGTCACCTTCATGAAATTCCTGCATAATTCTTTCTGCATTATCCTTCAAAAACATTTTAGTAAAATCCCACTAACATATTTCCAATATAAAATTCTATCTATGATACAAAATTTCACTTCCTTCAACATTAGAAATCTAGCCTTTGTTTTAGTTAAACCAGGAGGAGCGTTTAAATTGAATAATACAAAAATATTATCTGCATACCAGGGTGAGGTTACAAAAACCTCATATATTTGTGGAGTCGCTTGTTTCTCTTGATCATCTAATACAGCTACAAAGTTTATATCCAATGCATGAAAATTAGACTCAACCATCAGTTTGGCCAGTCCATGTCCCTTGATGATATTGGTGGGTTTGATTTATATGTCATATTCAAGAATACTAGTAATCCATTTGCCTCTTTTACCTTCTGGTCCGTTTTGATTCAAAATATCCTTAACCACATAATTTGGTACATAAGAAATTATGTGAGAATGGAGAATATACACTCTAGAATATTTAATTGCTTTTATTAGGGCAAAGGCTTGTTTTTCCATTATTTTATATTTTAATGCAGCATCTCTCAAGGCCTTACTAAAGAATGAAATTGGTTGCTCATATCCCTCATTGTTTTTCTGTAAAAGAATTGTTTGTACTGTGTTTAGATGCAAATGAAAATATTATAAAATCTTTGGTGAAATCTGGACTGATCAGGACTGGTGCTATTGTTAGAGCTTGTTTAACTTGGTCAAATGACTACCTTGCTTAAATGTTCCATCTTATTTCCAAATCTCTTTTTAACATGTTTTTTTATGTTTCTAAGTAATTCTGTAAGGTTGGGAATGAATCTTCCTAGGAAGTTTATTTTTCCAATAAATGATTGAAGTTATTTAATGTTTCTAGGATGATTGATTTTCAAGATGGCTTCAATTTTACTGGGATCAATCCTAATACCTTCTTTGGAAATGATATGACCTAGAAGTTTTCCTTCTTCAAGGCCAAAGAGTGTTTTCTTAGGATTAAGTGAAATTCCAAACCTCCTACATTTCTCAAAAACTATTCTCAAATGTAACAAGCGTTCTTCATCAGTTTTGGAATAAATAGTAATGTCATCTAGATATATAATAATAAATCTACCAAATTCATCAGCAAATCAAATGTCCATTTCCCTCTGAAATGTGGCTTCATTATTCATTAACCCAAAAGGTATATTCACATACATGAAGGTACCCCATGGATTAGTAAAATTTTCCTTATCCTGATCATCAGGGTGAACCAAAACCTAGTTGTAACCTGAGAAACCATCATACAAAGAAATCCTACTAGATCCAACTAACTTTTGTAGAATGTGGTCCATCTTAGGTAAAGGGTAGTTGTCTTTTAGTGATAATTTATTAAGGTTTCTAAAATTATGCAAAATCGGATTTCACCTGTTTTATTCCTTGTTGGTACTGTATTTGAAACCCATTTAGAGTACCTAAAAGGAACTATGATCTTAGCATCATACATTTTCTTGATTTCTTTCTCAATTAAAGGCATCAGTACAAGGTTTATTCTCCAAAGTTTTTGCTTAAAGGGATTCTTATCCTCTTTAATTAGAATTTTATGATGTATAATACTAGCATCATAAGCTTTTAGGTCTTCATAGCTCCAGGAAAATACATCAGTAAATTCTTTAAACAGAGCAATGTATTTGTGCTTTTTATCATTTTTGGGTCTTTTTCACTACCTATGTTGCATTCTTATACATATGCCCCTGTGGGCTCAATATTGGGTTTCTAAGCTACGCCATTGTAGTCAAAAAATTCTTCTAATGGAACAAAACCTCTAGGCAGAAAATTATCCTTTAACTACAGTATTTCAAATTCTCTTTTTTCTGGATCTATTTCAAGAAATTATAGTTTATTTACAGTTTTATCTGCAAGTTTATTTACATCTTTGTTGTCTAACTTTTTCTCTAAATCATAATGTACAACTATTTTATCTTCTAAATAACACTCTACATCTATACTATCTTCTTCAAACTCATCCTTAGATTGCAGAAATTTTTCTAACTATTTATCAATTCGAAACACTTACCAATATCTAACATTGTCTCGAAAATTTGGCATGTGTTTCACTTACATTGTATATTTTCGATTAGGATGGGGCATTTTACAAGTACTGGCAGAAAAGGGAAGACTATTAGCAAGGATATTTTGATTCCTAGGGATGGCAAAAAGGTCATATTCCAAAAAAATCTCTAGAAAATCCAGAACAACATTTATGTATGCTCTTAATATAAGGTGTTTTGCAGAGTATTCTCCTTTTATTTGTTTTATGATTAGCTTAGAATCTCCATGAATGGAAATTATTTTAGCACCCATTTTCTTCAGTAACTGTAAACCTAGTATAGGTGCTTCATACTCAGCTATATTATCAGTACATTGAAAGTTGATCATGTATGAATGGCCTTCAGTATGATTATTTCTTGTGTTTGAAACCCACACTCTTGCTCCAGAACCCTCTTTGCTACAGGATCCATCAAATTCCATGTTCCAAAGAGGTTCCAGCTGAGTGTCCTGTTCCACTGTTTTTGTTTTGTTTTCATCAATTTCAGAGATATCAACTTTAGAGTTAGAAACTTGAGTGGTGATGTCCCCATCATTGTAAAGAATAAATGAGTCCATGTTTGAATGTATAGAGTACAAAGGATAGTTGTGTGGATTTTCTTGGCTACTTACCATGAATTTCATCAAAATTTCCCTATACAATCTTATTTTCTGACCAAAAGCTGGTATGGTAGCATAGGCATATCCATTTGTAGGGTTCCTTGCAACTTTGCTCCCCATGAGTGTGACAACAACATGACATACTTAGGGGGTATATAAGCAACCACTATATCCCTCACCAAACTCTTGGCTAGAATTTGAGCCAAAGTAACACACAAATATTTGATAAGACCTAAGCATCTTACTTTTCTATAGTCAAAGGAGTATAAATACTTATATGGTCTGGTAATGTCAATTCCTAATTTTTCCATGACAACCTTTGGCATTAAATTATGTGAAGCACCTAAATCTAGCATGGCATTATCTAGGATTTTGTCCTGAACATTTAAACTAACATAGAAGGGAGGCACACCTCCTTCCTGAGGTTTACCATCTACTTTTGGGCCAAATAAAAGTTTGTGTTGGTAATCATTCAAATTGACAGTGTATGTTTTTTCTCATATATTTAGAGCTTTCATTACCTGAGATTTGCATATGTTTTTTTTCATCATCTATGTAAAAGGGATGGGTATTTTGAGCTTTTCCATCTCATTTCCAACGTTGAATGATTCCTAACCTTTACTCATGTTTATGAAATCGGATTTATCAGGAATATATTTTGGACTAGGCTCTTTCTGTTGAATAGTGGCTGGGATGTCTTTCTGATTTGTTTTTGAAGCAACATAAACTATATTTTTACCAGGATTTTCTACTATTTTTCTACTTGAAACGTCAACATTTTTCTTAGGAGAAGTATCTATGATTTTTTTAACAGCAATATCAGAGGCTTTCTTAGCAGGAATTCCAGAAGTTTTCTTGCTAGGGGTATCTGAGGTATTCTTACTCATAATATTGTATCGTTTTTTAACTTTCATTATGGAATTCTAAAAGCCCTATTTATAGTCATCTGATTAATCAGAATTAATTTCTGTCTGAGAAATATGAAAATTTTCATGTTCTTATTGAGTAATAAAAGTTGTTTCATCATCATATATTCCCATCATATTAATTTGATTGTCTTCTACCTCTTCCACTATTTCACCATCATCATCAGCATAATTTTCTTGGAAAGGAGGTCTAATTTTCTGGTTTGGTTCCATTTTTTCCCTTTATTTAACTTGTGGTGGATTTATCCTAACATTTTGGTTTTGGTTCTGAGGACCGGGTTGATTTTATCTTGGAGGAATTATATCTGTTAGATTGATTCTTTCCATCATTCTTTCTACAGTTCTAACTAGAGAATAAATTTTATCATCAACAGAAGATGTTGATGGTTCCTATTTCATAGTCAGTCTCCTTTATGTTCTCATTCTAGATCTTTTGGCTTCTACACTCACTGCATATCTTTTCATTTCTTCTAATGTGGCATATTTTCTCTCTCTTCACTGATAAGACATATCTGCCCAAAGCCATCAGGGAATTTTATCAAGGCTAAACCTTGAGGGGGTTTTATGTTTGCAGGAATTGCATTATAAACATTGTTAAATCTAGTGCAATAATCTTGTACACTTTCCCCAGGAGCCCTCTTAATGCTTTCATATTATAATAGGATGTGAAGAGGTTTCTTTTTAATTTCCCATCCATTAAGGAATTACTAATGAAATGCAAGGAGGTCATTAATGTTAGCAAGGGGAAAAGCTTTGAACCATTTCATAACCTCTCCAATAAGACTCTGAGCAAATAACCTCATTTTAACATTTTATTAATCTACTTCTTGAAGGTCTAAACTATCATTCATCCTATCTACATGTTTTTGAGCAGTCATGGGTCCATTTCCATCAAACTGGGGTATCCTTGTTTGATAGTCCTATGGCATATTTTCCAAAGGACCTTGAAGAACAAGTGGAGCATATCTTGCTGCCATGATGGGTATGTGAGGATGGATAATATGTGGATAGATTAAAGGTGGAGACTGAATTAAAGGTGGAGGTTGGATGAAAGGTGGGGGTTGAATTAAAGGTCGAAGTTGAATTAAAGATGGAAGTTGAATTAAAGGTGGGGGTTGGGGTGAAGATTGAGGTGAAGAGGGAGTTTTAGTTTCTTGAAGAGAAACTATAGGAGTGGTAGTAGAAACTATAGAAGGAGTAGGACTGGATGATATTGGATGAAGAGATTGAGATGAAGTAGATACCACAACAAAAGAAGTTAAGGCTTAAAGTTCAACAAACAGTTGGATGTATGCCTCATAGACAGATAATTCCAGGCATGATACTAAATCATGTAGTTTAACAAATTCTTGAAGGATTTGAATATCAATATCAGGTTGGGGTTTAGCAGACTTTACTTCAAATGAGTGACGTTGCAGGGTAGATTGATCTACCATAGTTTGGTCCACCCAATTTTTTGGCTTAGTCCTAAACAAGCTATGTTCAAAAGGTAAATCAAATTCAATGTCCTGTAAAGTGACAAAGTCTTTTGGAAGAGAATCTGCCCTAAGGGGAGGACTACTACTTCCTTAGCTTTCAGCTATACTTCTCCTCCTTAATAATTTATTAGGGTCATCTACAATAGTGGCAGGTTTAGGATCTGGATGAGATCTGGTATAAGCTCTTTTGGGAGCTAGATTTGAAAACTAAGACACACACATTATTATTTACAGAAGTGAGAAGTAAACAATCTCTTAAAAATTCCTAAAATAAACTTATTTCAACCAGGGAGAATGAATTCAGAAAAAGTGACAATATTTTCAATTTGTCCCCAATATGGTCGCAACTATGTTATCGTTATGTAATTCTTGAGATTGTGAGAGTAAACACAGAGGAAAACATCAAAACCGCTTTGGAAGCTGGGATCTATCCCTGACAGCTTCAGAGAGGGCTCTCTCTGTAAAATTTAGCTATGTTTTATATGAATTTTAAGCTAGTTATTACTTTGTGCAATTGTTTGTTTGTTTCTGATTGTTTGGATTGTTTGGTTGATTGAATTCTTATAATTCCATTGGGATATGGAGTCTAACAAATAACTAGACCTACATAAAACTTTAAAGGAGTTTCACAGGGCAAGCTAGGTTTCAATAGTTGGATCTTTCAGAATTTAAGGCGATATGAAACAGAAGAAATGAAAGGTTCAGTAGAAACTGAGGAGCAATTAAGAATTCCTCACTTTGACTTCAGGAGAAAACATAGAAATTACTTGCACCCAAGATAGGGTGCATATTTCAACAAATCCTATTCGTCATCATTTCTGTAATGTAATTAAGATTTTTAAAAGATAATTGAGAAAGAAAACAATGAATAAACACATGAACGAGGAAAAGACATCACCAATTCGTACACCACAAGTATCATGTGAAGAATGTCCTTGTATTATTGATGAGTCCAGCCACCAGAAAATTACAATAACTTGGAGAAAATTATATTCAACAATCAACCCTGAATACTTCAAAATGTGAATTATTTAAAAAATAATTTTCTCAATAGACAGTGTATATTTAGCACTAACTAAAAAAATTATTGATCTTTGCAGAGTAATAGGCTAGGTGGAAAACTGCGTGAAGAGGTGGCCCTACTTTGGATGAGCATGTTGATGAATTGGCATGTTCTTGTACTGTGTTGGTTGATGTGCTGGATAATCTTGTAGCTACATCCAAATTACCACTTAATCTAGTAATTCGCAGAGTTTGTCCCACCTGTCTTCATCTAGAAGGGTTAATTTAGTTAGCTTTTGGTAAATCTCATCAACCTCAATAAACTTTTCAAATGTTGGCCTTAACATGAAAATGTGATTTACCTCATGCTGGATAAAGAAATCATTTCCCATTGCTTCTAGGAAATATCTACCTATCATACTACCTTTGATGTTTACAAACTTAGAACTATCTCGTGCTACTTCCTTAATATTATTAACATAATCTTCATTAGTAATTACTTTATCATTAATTCCAAATAAGTTGGGTAAGCCTTTCTAATTTAAATATTCTATCCTGGTGAAAAACATGTTTACTGCAATTTCCAGACTCTTTTCCTCGAACTGAGAAATAAGATTCTTTTTAGTCAAAATCTTCTTTAACTCCAAAAAAAATTTGTCCTGTCATCAATTCCTAAGTCATCTATCTCATACCTATTGTTTGAATTTAGTAACCTGATGATGCTTGCAGCTTTGGTAGGCATGTCACCCAATTGTTGTCTAATCTCTGTGATGGCCTCTGTTGCTTTCTTTATCAAGTCCTTCTGCTCAAAAATGATCTGAATAAATGGCCAAATTTCACTCATAGAATTCATAATATTTTTCCAAATGTTTTCTTGGCTTGGGCCAAGGTCTATCCAATAGCTGACTCTCTCTCTGATTTTTTTAGCCTTTCTATCAGCCTCTGAGATTTATAAGCTTCAACCAAATGTGAAGCATCACCCCTGGTCTTATGATATTGTAGTGATTTAACTTATCCTTGAAACTTATTTATTTCCTCAGTCTGAATTGACAAGTTCTCAACAACCTTTGTCAATTGGCCAACAACCTCTGTAGAAGGTGTAGTTGATGTTGCAACTATTGTGGTGGGAATTGTTATGAGAATTAAAACATCTAGAGGAACCATGGACAGTTTTGTACTTTGCTCATTTTCCTTAATCATTTACTCTAGCTCTGTCTCCATCTATCTGATCTTACTTTTTTAGTCTCTTATTCTTCAATATATTTTGTAAGAGGATCTTCAATGGCTGGCAATTTCAGCTACTTCTTCAATGCTACAATGTCAACATTCTTTTTCTTGATAAACTCCTCTGCAGCTTTCATGTTTTATGGATCATAACCCATATTTACAACCAAATCCTTTAATGATTTGATCCTGGTATCCTTTGCTAGAGAAGAAATATTCTCCATCTTCAATTGAGACTGAATATTAGAAAGTGAAACCTACAATTTAGAAACAATCATAGTGGTATTGGTTAGAGTGGAATAGATCATTTCACCTATTTATTTGTGCATATCCATTTGGTGAATGGGATGTATATATTTAGTATCAAACTCAAAATTTGTCTTCTTATAATCTGATGTTGATTTGGGTTGTGGGATTTGAACCTCAAGGAAGGCCATCTACATCTTCCCTTTCTCTGATTCAAAAGCTGGAAGCAGTCTACTCTATGAGCTAGAAATATTCTTCCAAAACTGAGAGTATGTGTTATTCTTAAGAATCTCATTATTAAGTTTGATTTCTCTAAATCTTTCAAAAATGATCTTTTCTTTCTCTGCTAGAAAAAACTTTGTAATCTGGATCATGTCTTGTTGTTCCTGGGACATTGATGATGTTGTTGGAGAAGTAGAAAATTTGTTGCCTTCCTGAGAGGATGATGGTGTTTCTTTGACTATCATAGCCACTTCTTGTTCTATATTCTTCTTTGAATCTGCTTTAGGATTCAATTTTTTTCTCTTCATGTAAATAATTTTTAACTCCTTCCTTGCACAGTATGTTATTGAAGGTGACTCTTCTTCTCTCTGTCTCTTAGCTTCTTTCTCCTAACGAACATGATTTTGTGAAGTGGAGGTAGGAACAAGATGCTCCTCAACTTCCTGTAATGTATTCTCTTCCCATGTCACCCGGTTCACATATCTCTCAATTTCAGGCCTCTGGGTATGAGTATATGGAGTAGTTTTTTTTTCCACTCTCAATTTAGAAATAATACCCAGAGGGTCATAAGACCATGTGAAACTTAAGCTGAACTTCATCTCCTTGAGAAGCTTATATGATTCTTCTCCTGTTGATCTAATGTTACATAAAAAATAACCAATCTGTGTCTTGATCCTAAACTATGATTTCTTCTTTGTTGAAACAAAGTGTATCTCATCTGAATTAAGCAATTGTCTGATATATTCTAGTGCAAAAATCCTCATGGGAAGGTATTTTGGAGATTTTTATGGTTCCAACTCACAACCATACACTCTGATTTCAGTGTAGTTCTAGTACAAGTAATAGTCTATAGTATTTTCTTGCTCTGTTAAGTGTAAAAAAAAAATTATTTCTTCACTGATCCTTGGTTCTGTTGAACTATTTAACACACTCATTGTTGGGTGCATAAACAGCTCAATGTATTGTTTTTAGGTGAATTCTTCCTTCTCCTTCATCACTAGGGAAGTCCAGAATATGAGTGACTATTGATTTCCCTCTTCATCTAATTTCGGCATGGAAAATTTAAACCTGTCTGCTTGATAATATAGAAAAATGTAGGTCAAAATTGAAGTATATTTGAACAATCCCTCAGTTAGTAATTTCAGGAATTGTTCATGAATACTATTAGCCAAAAATTGAGTGAAATTGAAGATAATAGAAGACTTATTGTCTGTGGAAAATAAGGACAAGAAACCTAAGATGAGTTCATCTACCCAGTGATCAAAGTAATAATCCAGAATATAGGATATCACAGAAATAATTTGTTTTCCTTGATCAGGGAATATTGAGGAAGGATATGGTGGATTTTTATTTGGTAATTGAGTGTTTTCTGGTAGGAAAAGGTCAAAAATCCTGGCTCTTTTTGCAAAATCAAACTTTTGGTATAATTTTTTCAAGTCTTCTATTAAAAATGGGGTATTTGTTTTCCACAGAGGGGACCTGCATCATTTGATCTATGGCTTTGGCAGTAATGGTGAAGATAATTTCAACAGTAGGGGCTATAATTTCTCTTTGGTTAGGGACATAGCATGCTTGGAATCTTCTTGTGAATTCAGGAGAATGGAAGACTTGGGGAAAAATATAGTGGGGGAGGTTGGACTCCCAGAGTCCAATTTCATCTATTTTATCCACAAACTTGTCTTCAATCCAACATTAGAGTTCGAGGAGTTCAAACTCACACTGTCTCAAAGATTTGTAATCCCTATCAGCTAAGGGGATATGATCTAAATCTACAGGGGGATGGATAAGAGGATTGACAGAGTCCTCCTGGTTTTTCTTCTTGGGAGGCATCTTTATTAATGGAGAATTTAAGAGAACAAGGAGGGGGAAGATGAAAATTATCGGGGACTATTCGTAGGTTTGTCGTAGATAGGAGAAGGAATAGGGACTTTGATTCTTGTTCACCGATTTGATTTCTTATAAGGACTTCAATGTGCACTAGAAACCTGTAAATAAAAATGATTTTTCAGAGAATGTGCAACAAAAAGGATAAATGGGGACATGTTCAGGGTTTAAAATGCTTTCACGGGTTTTTCCATTGCATCCAGGCACAAGTCTGTTGGATTCAAACGGTTACCTGAGAGAATTTAATGTATTAATGGTAATTTCCCTGGAAGGGGATTGATTGGGTAACGGTTAGGAACATGTGGCAGAGAAAGAGTGGTGGAAGGAGTGGGGATAGGGACAATGGGAATGGGATGATGGGGAGCGGTTTTCAGAGGGGGTCGCGGGTTGTAAGTGATATGAGGCAGGGGGTGCGAAATAAGGTGAAGGCACCATGTGTGTGGGGGGGTGGTGGGGGGGGGGGGGGGGCGGCCGCCTTTTCGCAACCCCCCCCCCCCCCTCGATGATAAAGGTGGAACAGGAAGGGGGGCCGAAAATGAACAAAGACCATTGATGTAGCGTTAATGATGATCGTGCGGTTGGAAAATGTGTGCAGTTTAACCACAACACGAGAAATGAGCTTTCCATGTATCCACCTCTAATTTCATTGAAGAAATTTGGATAAAAATGTCAATGAAATAAAACATTAGGCCATTTGCGCATTTTTACATGATGCATTAAAAATTAAGCTAAAATCACACAAATTGACCCTTTGAACTCTAATCAACCATATTTGTCTTTCAATTCCAATTTTTCGCCTAGTGCTAAATCTAATATTTTATTCATTCCTTCCTAAGGGTGCATTTAGACTATAAAACCCCTTCTTTTTTAAATTCTTATGAAAAAAAAGCCCATTCTATCCTATCCCTTATTTCTCCATTCACTCAGCTTAAAAAATTGAATCAATCTCATTTTCTACCTAACTAACATTAGCCAAGATAAAATAGTTTGGATAATATTATTCTCTAGTCTAATTAACAAAAAATTAAACTTGTTTAACCATGATTAAGTTGTATGATTAAACAAATGACTAATGATTGTGGCATTTTGAACAAGTTGCACACAACCTTGTTTATTTAACAAAATGAAACGATCTTATCAAGTAGTGCATTTAGATTTGCAACAATTTCAATATCATTTCTTTTTGTTTTTTATTTTGTGGGGTTGTCATCATTTTTTATTCTTTTTCATTTCTTTTCTTTTCTTTTCTTTTCTTTTATCTTTATTCTATTTTTTTTTAAATACCCTCTTTTCAATTTCTTTTATATATTTTTTGGAAATCGTTTGCAAATTGAAATATTATTTACAATATCAAATAACTGAGATAAAATATCTAATCACCTTGAGATCCTATACATTATAGGACCCTAAAAAAATGTACCTTTCTTTATGGAGACTTCCATCTTGTTCCTCATATCCTTCAACACATGAAATTATACGGGGCAACCAAATATCCTGATATTTCCAATATCAGGCTTCACACATATGAATTCTTCTACGGTAGTTGCATTATCCAAATATTGATGAGGAACCATGTTTTGTACATAGATTGATGTATTTGTAGTTTCTCTCCAGAGTAACTTCATCAAATTTTGATCATGTAGCATAGCTCGAGAAACTTCCATGATGGACCCATTCTTTCTTTCAGGAACTCCATTATGCTTGGGGTTGTGAGGTACAATAGTATCCTTCTCTATTCCAGCCTACTTACAAATTTAATGAACTCATTCAAAATCTACTCTCCACCATTGTCAGATTAGAAAAATTTTATTTTCATCCCTGCTTGATTTTCTATGAGCGCCTTGAAGTTCTTGAACATATCAAAATCCTCATCCTTATGATTCAAATAATATATCTATGTCTGTTGGAGAAGTCATTAATGAATATTATGTAGTAGATATGTCCACCAATAGAGTGCACAGGCATCAATTCACATAGTTCAAAATGAATGAGTTGAAGAATATCATTGATCTTATTCCTACTAGAGGGGAATGGGCCCCTTGTATTTTTTCAACTGGCACACCCCAGACATACTCCTTCATGACTAGCCTAAACATTAGGCATCCAAGAGACTAAATTCTTCAATTTCGATGGGGCTTCATAATTTAGATGTGCCAATCTTCATTTTCATAGCTCACTTTTATGATTAGTTTCATGGACCATTGTTAGTAGAGGTCTTCTGTTGACTCTATAGATTCCTTCAACTCTAGATCCCAAGGAAAAAGCATTGCTCATGTGATATTCCATAGGCCATGCGAGAAAGTTTCCTTTAATGAAAGTTACTCTCATGCCCTTTTCTTCCAAAGCGGAAATAGATACCAAGTTCTTCTCCAATATTGTAACTTACATCACATCATGAAGAAGAACAGATTCACCCAAGTCTAAATAAAATTTGAAAAATCCATAACCCTTCACAAGATGAGTAGATTTGTCTCCAAGGATTATTTTCAAACTTGTCTCCTCTCAAATAGGTTAGAGAGGACTTCTTTGTATCCATAGAAATATCAAAAAGCCCCATTATCTACCAACCAAATTTCATACGAATCCAGAGGCGAAGAACTAGAAAGAGCATAAATAAGAATGTATTCTGATTGGCTATCAGCTGCATTATTTTCATACCTAGAGTTTCTTTCTCTCTTTTGAGGATGATGGCCTTATTCGTAGTCATTCAGAGTATCTCTTATCCTTCTATAATCCCTTCTTCTTCTATCATCTCCTCTTCTTATATCATCGCTTCTTCTCCTATAATTTTACCTATTTTTGTAGCCTCGGGTGCATTTTGGAGCTTCTCTCTTTCTCAAAAATTCTTGGGCATAGTGATCATACTTGTGGTAGTTGAAGAATTAAACTTAAGGCCTATATTTTCTAAACCTTCTCTTGGAATCATTGGATTCAGGAGAAGACTTTCTTCGATTGGATGGTCTCTCTCTACCTCTCTTCTTCTTGCCTTGAGTAACAAATGTAGAGGGCTCTCCTTCTTGATGATTTTGAATCCTTCCTCTCGCAATCATCCTGGCCTCTTCTTGAGTGCATTTACCAATGAGCTCATCTAATGACAGAAGGACATTGTTGTTTCTTAAAGTAGTAATGAAGTTTTTTGAAGTAGGAGAAATATTTTGAAGAGTCACCACCACCAGTTCTCTATCGAATATTTTTTCACCAGTAGATTGCAAGTGATCGCTTAGGAGGGATACTCTCATAATATAGGATTGTAGAGATTCACCCTTGTTCATATTCATATCTTTGAGTTGATTTTTCAAGGAAAGTATGTGATTCAAGTTGTTGACTTCATACATATTGACCAACTCGTCACAAATATCTTTAGACTTCTTCAAGCTACCAACATAAATAAGAAAATCATCTTGCAAACCATCAATGATAATTTTCTTGGCTTTGAGCTCACCTTTCTTATACTTGGATTTGATAACAAAAAAATAATTTGATGGAGCCTCAGGTACCTTTCCTTGCACACATTCCAAAACACCATTGTCATCTAGTATAACTTCCAACCTGCTCTTCCAAGTAGCAAAGTTAGATGAATCACCCAGCTTCTCATTATACTTGAAGTAATAAGTATACATCTTAACCAAATCAATTAGGCTCCTTCATCTTCTTTAAAGAATGATCTCTTATCTCTTGTCTCCTTGGACTTGTCTTCACCTTAGATTTGATACCATTTTAAATTTCCACTATTGTATGTTGTTACAATCACTTACCCCAATTATTTTATTTAATTAGAAATATTTCAACTAAATTTAATCTTCTAATTATCAATAGAAATTGTAGATATAATAGAAATTAGAAGGAAATCAAGAGAAATAATAGATACAAGGATTTTTTCAAACACCAGGGAAAAACCCACAATGGGGAAAGCCCTTTCAAATTATTCTTCTTATTAGATTGTCATAAAAAATTTAGCAAAGAAAGAGTACAATGTTTTGTTGAAATTGGCAACAAGAAGGACTTCTAATTTGATTTTCCCTTAATTAAGTTAGAAGTAAATTGTAATTCCACATCAGATGACAACTTGTAAGAGTTAACTGAGTCAGGAAGACATAGTTAGCTTAGTCAATTCGAGTTGAGGGTCAAACTGGAGGCATGTAGAGTCCACTCTAAGTTTTAGGGATTCTAGTTGGAGTTTATTTTGAGTTGTAATTAGTCAACTCAATTACTTGACTTAAAATCATTTTAACTAGTTCTAAATGAGAGATGATCTATTGATAGGTCTAGCGAATTACATCTGATTTAATTCACAAACAATGATCAATCAATTAACTAATAATTCACTATAAATAGTTGATTCATGTCATTTTTAACAAAGGCCCAGTTGAGATTGGAGTTAAAGGGCAGAGAACTATCAGTTGTATAATTAGAAAATTGTACAGGTCATGCATGAGGTCATCAGGATGCCTTGGATGTATTGCACAATCTATTGATGACAATTTCCTAATTCATAGGGGTTGTTCATGAAGAGGAAAGAAAATGGTTAAGTATTGGACCAAACTTGTTGGGATCAGAGTGAGATAGTCAGCATAGTGCATAGGTTTCTCTGAAAGGGAAATAAAATTGTATCGTTTCATGTTCTTGACTTTATGCAATGTACAGATAGCGGGGTTTTTGGCTGAGTTTTTCCCCAGATAAATATTTGTGTTGTGTGATTGAAATTATTTCTTTTCTTGTTCATGTGATTGTGTGAACATAATTGGTTTCCGAAATTTGTAGAAATAGATTCAATTTCTTTTTTAGCATATTACAATATCATTTGAATCTATTTAGATATTTCTACATGGTATCAGAGCAGGAATCACTATAGAAGAGAAGAAACAGAGTTTTTTTTGAACAGGAGAATCAAATTTTCATATTTATTCTTCAAGACCATCAACAGATCAAGATGTATTTCACTAGCTTGAGACTTTAATATTCCTTTAGAGGGAAATTCAGAGACTAGGGTACTACAAAGTCAAAGGTATAGGACTAAATTAGTAGGATGAATATTTCAGAAGTGAAATATAGGTTCGAGAACTTGGTTGACATGTTTTGATGTGCTTAAATTATGTTGACTATTGAAGGGCTTGACTAGAGTTTGACTAGACTTTTCTTGGAGGTTGACTTGGTTATTGGAGAAAGGTTATTGGTCTAGTAGTCTTGGTTGTCTCATTTTATTTGGTTCTAAAAGAAGGGAAGATAATTTTTTTGGTTTTCCCCTCAAATAGGGGTTTTTCCTTGGCTGAGAGCCTACATATTGTGTCCTTGTTGTTTTGATCTTCATGCATTTATGTTTTGGTAGTTTCCTGATGATAAGAAGACACAAAAGAAGATAATAAGAATACAAAGAAATCACAAGTAAGTATCAAGATAAGAAAATCTTCCTGCCCTTATGATTTTCTAACATGGTATCAGATCTAAGGTGAAGTAGAAGGGAAGAGGAAGATTGAATATCTTTGGCTCTCATCATCTACCTAAAGTTGGAATATATCTAAATCAACTTGGTAGATATTCTATGAATAATGTTAAATAAATTACGTGACAACTTCTGAGACACATTGTGAAATTTCTAAGGAGTTGCAAGTTAGGGCATCTGAATCCCTCTCATAAGGATCTAAAATTTTGTTGTAAGGATCCGAAATCCTAAGGCTTCTATCCAATAATTACATACAATATGATAACAACAGATGATGAAAGTTTCTACTACAACATGGTTCTATGTTGCAAAATTATAACAATGCAGAATCTTGAACATGATAATATGATCCAAATTGGCGGTAATTCTGAGACATGTTATGAGGATAATACGAAGCAATACAAGACACCTTGACTTATCAGTGATCTCAAACCTTTATATGATTCAGAAATAGAAACTACATTAAACTATAATTCATGTGATATTTCATCCATATTAAAATGGAAGGAAGTGTATTTGAAGAAGTAGAAGCATGTTTGAATAATTCCATATTCAAATTTAAGGAAGCATGATTAAAGAAATTTCTTGAAGTAGTTCTTGAACTCAGCATCTTTGGAAGAAGAAGATCATGAAATCTTGAAGAAACCTTTGCAGAAGACTTCTTATAATATTGGATAACTAAGGTACGTATAATTGCTTTTATCCATATAAGGTATAATCCATATTATATTATATTTTGAAATCCAATGTTGGTTCTATGGTTTGTATCCTTCATAATGTTGGAGGTTGTTGGCCCTAGTTCAGAAACCCTAACCTTATTCTACTTTGTTCCCTCATAAAAATTTGATTTTTTGGTATCTATGGTTTGTAAGTAGTCTAGGGAGAAAATGGAAACTCTAGTAAGTATAGAATTGGACTTGAAACCATAGAATTGATGTTTTGAAAGGTACCATCTAGAAACTTACGGGTTGTATCTGAAAGCCCTAGGAATTTTCTCCCTCCCAAAAAAAATCTATGAAATCCTTAGTTTGTAATCATACTCTTTTACTTGTATGATTTTGGTAGTACTTGTCAGTGAATTTTTCGGGTACATAAAGAAACGAGGATGTTGATACTTCATGGTGAGAGGGAGTCCTTCCAAAGGAAGCTTCCATCTTCTCACAATTTTTTTTTTCCTATATATATATTATTGGTTCTCTTGTATTTTCCTTGGAAGGAAAGCTTGTAGATATATTCTAAAGAATAAATATTGTGACTATATTATGTAGGAATTTGTAGGGTAAGTTCCTTAGATCAAACACCAAATCTCACTGCTCACAAAAAAATCACATATCAGTGCACTAGTATTTGACGTGGTTAAACCCTCAAAGAAGGAAATAGTCCACGGCAAGATCCAACGTGGCCACTTCAGTAAATGTATTAATATAAAAAAAATAAAATTTACATAATATTCTCTCATAAACGGTCACCAGACAAATAACCCTCCATGATATTTAAATAGATATCATGGACCAATCGGGTGTTAAGCCACGGATCAATGTCAGTAATACCGAAGAGAGGAAGAACCATCGGATCACTACATATCACGACCATTGGATTATAAGTTACAAAAGTACATAGTAAAGAAACACACTTTACCTAAATCTATGTTAGACCAAGTTATACTTAACTATTTCCTATGTGTTGGAATATCTTAAAATCCCCCCTTAAGAATAACTTGGGATAGGATTGAAGGATTTACAAAGGTGACATAATAGGAGAATGAAGGAGGCATTAGAGCTTATTCCCCCTAAATGATAACTTTCTTGAACTCCAAGCATAGATTTAAGTTTGTTAAACTTTGCTTCTGTGAGATCCTTTGTAAATATATCAGTAATTCGTTCATTGGTTGAACAATACTGCACTTCAAGAACACGATCATGAATGAGATTTCTAATGAAGTTTATGTATAGCTCAATGTGTTTCATGCACTGGATCTTTGCATAGCTGAATGGCACTCTAATTATCACACAAATGTGCATTTGGATGATGTTGATGAAGACCAAATTCAGACAAGATTTGACGAAGCCAGAGGGCTTCCTTTCTAGCTTTAACAACACCAAGATACTCTACTTCTTCCTAAGAAAGAGAGATGGCACTTTTTTTCTTGTAATACCATGTAATGGGTCCTGAACCAAGGGTGAATACATAACCTGCAGTAGACTTTCGATCATCAGAGTCACCGGCCCAATCAGAATCAGTGAAACCAATCAACAATGGAGATGCTCCTGCACTGTAATGAATCTTGAACTGATCTGTACCTGGAATATATCAAAGTATTCTTTTAGTTTCTTTCGAGTGACTTTCATGAGGTTTGTGCATAAACCGAGCAAAAATACAAATGACAAAGGAAAGGTCAGGACGGGTATGGGTTAGATAGAAACGTTTACCAACAAGTTGACAGTATAAGGTAGAATAAACTTCAGGGGAAGTACAAATGAATGAAATCTTGATTCCAGACTGAAATGGATAATGGGATGTCTTATAGTCTTCCATGTGAAAGTGGCATAGAAGATCACAGGAATAATTGGACTAAGAAAGGGTAATACCTTCTTTGGATTTCAAGACTTGAAGACCAAGGAAATAATGCAAGTGTCCCAAGTTTTTCATTTCAAAATTATTTTTTAGGCTAGAATTCACATGGTTTATATGGTTTGGATCCCTACTAGTAAGGATAAGATCATCAACATAAAGAACAAGGATGATTAAGGACTTACCCACTTTCTTGGTGTAGACACTGTTGTCAGAATGACATCTAGAAAAGCCAGTATCTAAGAGAAAGATATCCATTTTGGCATACCAAGCCCAAGGGGCTTCTTTGAGACCATAGAGAGACTTCCTAAGGTGAAAAACAAGGCTAAATTTATTTTGGATAAAGTCAGGGGGTTGTTCCATGTAGATTTCTTCATGCAAGTCCCCATGTAGGAAGGCAGATTTAACATCCATGTGATGAACTTCCCATTTAAAGGAGGTAGTAAGGGAAAGAACAAGGTATATAGAATTCATTTTGGCAACAGGGGTGAAGGTTTTATTATAGTCAATGCCTTTAACTTGTGAAAATACTTTAGCAACAAGATGAGCTTTATGTTTATCCACTTTTCCATCTGTTCCAAAATTTGTTCTATAAACCCATTTTCATCTGACAATTTTTCTTCCCGTTGGAATAGGAACAAGATCCCAAGTATCATTTTCAAATAAGGAATGATATTCGTCATTCATAGAGGCATCCTAATCTGGATGACCTGAATCTTCTTCAAAGGTAAATGGATCATGATTTTTTGGAAATTGAGTTCGATACACACCCGGATCGCATTGGGGGGGAGATTTTTTGACATTGGATAAACCAATGCTCCCTGTTTGTTTCGTGACATGGACTAACTGCCTCTTGTGGATCCTTATCTCTAGCGATGCGATTGTTGACTAACACCTGCAGGTTTTGGTCTAACGACAATCATGATTCCCAATAGATTCAAAGGGAGATTTGTAAGAATATTTGTTGCAAAGGGAGTCCTTCAATATAAGGAAACCCTACAAGGTTTGCAAAAGGAGAAACTCAAGGTATGTAAAATTGCAATATTTTTGGCAGATAAGAAGGTATGATCATTTTGAAAGTTTCTTTATATTATTAAATCTCTCATGTCTAGGGTTTTGTTATATAATCATAAAGATGCTTATTTTTTTAGGGTAATTGATCTCTAGATTAAATCAACCCTTGTCATTTATTGATTTTGGTAAAACCCTAGCCATTTGATTTTATTTTTTATTGATGATATCTAGGGCATATGATAAAACCCCAGCCTTTTAGGGCTTTATGATGACAAAAAACTAGTAGAAAGTGATATAAGATTCTAGGGCATGATGATGAAACCATAGATGCTTCTGTTATGACTAAAACCCTAACTTGGTTTAGTTGTTGTATATCTAATGTTTGATATCAAAGTTTTGATGATGCTATCTAGGGTTTGTGACAAAAACCCTAGCAAAGGTTGTTGTGATAATCTAGGGCATGAAAGTGTAACCCTAGTTAATTTCTTCCCCTTTGATTACTATCCTAATTAGGTTTAGGATTTGATATTTAAATTTCAAGTTCATGTTGAAATTTTCTGATAACCCTAGATGCTCTCCTTGTGATAAAATTACAAACTCATGCTCTTGTACATATATGTTTGTGCTTGGTTGTACTTATTGATGTGATTTGTAGGTACATTGTCTTTAAGAGGTTGTAAATATGTATTCCTACCTCATAATGGATGACCTTATGATGTTGATAAGCACGATGGAAAGAGTGAGCTACAATAACTCTAAGTTTACTTTGATGATTGACCTTGTTTCCATATGAAGACAAAAGGAATGATGTTTTGAAAAATTGAAATTATCCAATGATATGATGATATGAAATAAATATCATATATAGTTGAAAGAATATAGTTGTTGACATTGGACTTATCTCCCTAAGTTGAGAAGGATCCTAGATGAAGGATAGTGCATATCCTCCAATATTGAGAGAGAGAACATGATCTTGGAAACTTGAAGAATATTGATAAGGAAAGAATGAGATCGGGGAATGGCTAAAGCACTACTGATGGTTATTTATGTTTGATTAATTCGTAAACAAGACTTGTATGTTTTGAATAAGTGGTGAAGTTGAGTTTTGTGCTTCTAGAGAAATTGCAGAAGGAATCTTCCATGGAGATTTGTTTGGATAATGTGATGACATAAGCAACATAAAAATGATTGAGGGCCCCAAATTTTATGCTACCTTATTGATGAGAATGTACTAGTACTGATTTGGGTCATGAAGCTACCATATGTTCTAATGGTTGAACATGTAGCTGATGTGTGGATCTCTCCCTGATAAGTTTGAATAATTTAGAAGCATGATTGAATTGGTGGATATCTCTGATTTGGTTGAGAGGGGAGATGAGTACCATAAGTTTCCTATATTGTGGTACTTGGGAGGACATCCTGGCCTGGTTGATATTGAGATCTCATGTTATGGTTTGGCCGCTTAATGATGTCTAGATCCCAGTGTGGGAGGATATCATGGTCATGATGGAGCTTTGTTTTAGTATTTGACCTTGATGATGCCTAGATCCCTGAGGTTTTGTGTCCTGGCATGAAGGCCTAGATGTTATCTACATCTTGTTGTATTGATACCAGGGTTGTAGCCTGATGGTATTTAGAGTGGAAAGTTGCTTTGATGACACCTTAGTCCATGCTAGTGTTTTGCATCCTTGTATTAGTGTCTTGGAAATGACACTTGGATCCCTAAATTAATGGATCCTTGAAATATTTTTATTACTTAGATCTTTTATGTGTTGGATGCCTTCACAGTTTTGGTATCCTTAGCAATGCATATGTTTTTTTACTCTTCTTTGAACTTTTAAAATTTAGGTCAACCTAATACCGGCTGAAAAATTATGAATACCTCCCTACTTAAGAGGGAGTGTTGAAAAATGTAGCTATTATTAGTCTTCATAATTGTTGTCTTATGTAATTCTTATGAATTTGACAAAAGAAAGAAAAATAAAAAATTATTATCAAAGAAAAATTACTTATAAGCATGGGTTTCATGCTTTATTTATTTTATTTCTAGGTCAAAGAACCCATTGTGTGCTTCTAGGGTTTATGTCATGACTCTTAGTCCTTGTCATCATGTAATAGACCCTTCTTGGGCTTTGTATATCAAGAAATAAATTTGTAATTGAGTCAAAAAGTCTTTTATGCCTCCTCCACCAAGTTGGCCTCAAGAAACTATCAAGTTGGCCTCATGAAGGGATTCAACCACCTTGAAGAGACTATATATAGCTAAGAACTTGACCTATTATGGGATCTCAATATCTCACATTCAATCTGCAATCGATACACAAGAAAAAGGGTGCGGAGACAAGGAAAAATTATAAGAATTCTCAAGAAAAGGTGAAGAAGATTATGTATAGCAAAGAAGACCGTAAATTTACCTTATGATAGTATTGTTAAAAAAATGTAGCAAGAGAGGCTCAATTTTACTTTAACCTTAGTCAAATTGAGTAAAATCGAATTTCCACAACATCAGGACAACTTGGAGGCATTTAACTAGTGTGACATGGATATGGTCACTTAGTTAGCTTAGTAAATTCGAGTTATAGGGCTTGGATTTCAGTTATGCATGTGTGATTGCTAAATTTTAGTGAGTCCAATTCATTTATTTTAAGTTGTATTCAGTTAACTGACCTCTAACTATTGATAGAGTCTATTGAAGGTCAGTTATGCAGTAGGAAAACAATCTTACTCATAGATTTTCCAGTTAATCAATCAACCCAAAATAACTAGTGCTTGTAAGGAATTCGAGTTCCCCAGCTGAAGTGGAGATGACAAGGCAGTGTAACATTAGTTGTAGACTAGATTTCAGTGTACACGTCTTACATGAGTCAAGAGATAAATCCTTGGGAATTGAAAAATAAATTTGGATGAAATTCCTAAATAATAGGGGCTAATTTCATTAGGATTTGCGCAAGGAAATAGGGGGATTGGTGAGAAAATATGTTGCTAAGTGTTGGCCAGAGTTTCTCATTGAGCAGAGAGAACAATTATTATTTTTCATGTTAAGCTTAGAGCTAGAGCTATCAATTTTAATAGTTTCTCTATTCAAATGATCAATGCAAAGAGGCTTGAGGGGTTTTACCCAATTGGGTTCAACTAGAAATCATTGTGTATTTGTGGTTTTGCTTATTACATGTCTATGCATGTTGTTATAAATTGTGAATTTCATTCCGCAAATCAGTAGAGTATAATTGTGTCTCTTGATTTTTAGTTATAATTCTTGAGAAATTGCAATTTTTATCAAATTTATACATGGTATCAAAGCCCTAAAATCACATTAGAACCAATATTTCGAACTTGTTTCTCAGGAATTTCGAATTTGCAGCTTTCTTGCAATAGTTTTTTCTTCAAGATCGGGAAAATGTATTTCAACGAATTGAGATTGGAGTCCTGGAGGGTAGCTCAAATTTCATAGACTAGAAGGATAGAATGGAAGAAGTTCTCGATGATAATGGTGTGTTAGAATATCTCAAAACTGACATTGCAAAACCCCAGCAGTCGGATGTACAAAAATTAGCCCAATGGAAGAAGGATATCGCAAAGTCCAGGATAATTCTTCTAAAAGGTGCGAGAGACCATGTGGTCTCAAATATCCATGGAAAAGAGACACCATTTTCTATGTGGAAGACACTGACTGAGCTATTTTAAAATAGTGGTGACCATAGAAAATTGGCCCTGAAAGACAAAATTCACAACATAAGAATGTATAAGAATGATACTATTCCGCAATATCTCTCCAAACTTACTCAAGTTTGTGAAGAGCTTGGAGGGGTTGGGGTGAATGTTGCAGAATATGACCTCATGAGCCTAGCTCTTCCAGACCTTCCAAAATCTTGGTAAAACTACCATGACTATGTGAATGGAAGGAAAACTACTGAATTGCGAAAGGTTATGGTCTGATTTGGTTCAAGAAGAGTTCAGGAGAAATAACAGATATGGAAAATCATCCAAAGTCGAGGATGAATAGAATTTTTTCTTGGTTGGAAAGGGGAAGAAAGGAAAAGGAAAGAAGACCCAGAGCAAACATGAGTCTAGCCAAAATATTGGCAAGAAGAAAGACTTGAACAAGATAAAATTCTTACATTACCACGAATTCAGGCACTATGGAACAAAATTTGCACACAAGAAGTCTACCAAGAAGCCTTCAAGAGGAGCAGCAAGTGAATAAATGGATTCACAAATCAAACTAGAATTCACCCTAATAGCATACATGGTCAGCATTGTTATGGGGAGTGTGTGGTACCTTGATTATGGTGCCTTGTTCCATATGATAGGGTGCAAGTTTTTTTCAGTAGCCTGGAGGAGAAGGATCTCCATATGCATATCGAATTGGGGGATGATGTGAGGTACAGTGCTACAGGAATTGGTATTGTCACATTTGAGAGGGATAAATCCTCTCCTCTTCGTCTCAAATATGTTATGTTTGTACCTAGGATGAAGAAGAACCTTGTAATATCCCCAAATGGGAAAAGCAGCAATATAGCTCACAATAATGGAAATAGAAGCAAGTATTAACACATTATGTATGAGCCAAAAGATAGATCCATGTTATTAAGTATAACAAAAACAAATGTATACAATATTTTGGAGAACAAACCCCTCAAGCTAGGCAAGAGAAACCTCCATCAACCAAAAGAACCAATACATGAGATGCAACTGCTACACAAAATGTCTAAAGCAAGTACAAGGCAGTTTTAATGGCTAATACTACAGCTGGAAAATGTACATGAATGGATCTGATAATACAATGCTCATACAAGGCCAAAAATGGAGATCTATGCTCCCATACACATTTCCTAGATAACCCAGGAAGGGTTTCTAGAAATACTCACAATAAAAATGGTGAAGCTAAAGCCCTAGGGCTGAAGAATCACTGCAACTGAAGAAAAAAGAGGATGTGAATGAAAATGATGTAGATTTGAAATGGAACTCCTCCAATAGACTCTCTCAATGAAGGGTTGATCCCTTCAATGGAAAGAAAACACTCCAAATGGAGTATTGAACTTACCCCTGCAACAACTCACTAAAATAACACAATCATGAGCTAGAACTGCACTGTAGCTGATGATAGCAACTTGGCCTGATGCCAAAATATGAAATGAGGCCCTGAGAACTTCCTCAAAAGCTTCTGGATGAAAGGATTCTCCCTCTAATGGAAAACTAGCTCATAAATTGGAGATTCTCTCCTCCACTGCTACACAACTGTAACACAAGACAAATCTGGAATAGACTGCACTATATATGAGATTGAAGCTTGGAAAAATACTAGATAGTGGTAATGTAGCTCAAGATAACCTCTCCTGAGTAGGAACTCTAAGTCCCCCAAGGATGAGGGTGGAATTTACGCTCGGAAACACACTTGTGCTATACAGCACAACAAACCCTACTAAACAGCAAAAACATGCACATAAATGTCACATGAAAAATCCAGATCTAAAAAGATCAAAATCAATAATACAAATCCATGTCTTCTAATGCTACCATCCTCTTCCTTTTATGCTTGGTGAGCTTCCTCACCCTAGGTCCCACTCAATAATGTAGCTACTCCAATGCATACACTCCTCCTAAATGAATTTGTTGTCATCCATTAATCCTCCATGATCTCCATAACAACATTGTTGATCTGGTCAACATTGACCTAGTCCACATGCACTAGCCCCTATTCACACCTTAGGGTGCTTTATTAAGCTGAAATGATGATCCACTTTCACATGAGAAGTGGTTTTATTCTTCATAAATAGATTTATGGGTCTCCCTACCCACTTATTCACCTATCTAAGTGACATAACAAAACTTTAATATTCCAATTAGATGCAAGCTAATTTAGGAATATTACAGTCCTCCCCTCCAAAATGTTGCTTGTCCTCAAGCAACTGCAAGGATACTGCAAAAAATCTAATGGATATGTCTCCTCCCAAATATACAAGTTAGCCTTTGGTAGATAAACCAAATAGCTCTCATCATGAAGAAGTGGGAGATATATGGAAAATGTTATATGTTGACCATTGGCCTCCTCAAGGCGTGAGACATGGTAAATTTTGGGTGCCTCAATCCCAATGAGAGTCTCCAATCTCCATGCTATCATCCAAAAAAAGTGATCCATCCTTGGTAGCTCATAGAAACAATCACCAATCCCCTACTTCTGCAATGTATAGGGGTTGTATGGCTGAGAATGAGAGTTCAAATTATTCACCTCACTCTCTCTCTCTCTCTCTCTCCATTTATGATAAATATGGATTTTTTGATCTTGGGCTTCATTAATATAGTCCTCAAGAAGCCAAAAGGTACTTGGAATCTCATGATCCCACTCTTTGGTTCTAGGAACCTCTCTTGCCCAACCCATCCCACATATAGTGAATAGAATGTCATCACCATAAGGGCTCCAAAAGAAAAATGGACTGTGTCATATGACATACTGTATGGTGACAATAGTCC
Organism: Pinus albicaulis; assembly: GCA_034641835.2. Taxonomy (NCBI): domain Eukaryota; kingdom Viridiplantae; phylum Streptophyta; class Pinopsida; order Pinales; family Pinaceae; genus Pinus; species Pinus albicaulis. The sequence continues at coordinate 512,630,890 of CM076576.1, forward strand.
CTCAAGTGAGACCAACGTTGTTCTGCTTCTTGCTGTCTCCAAACATGATATTATAAGTGGCCATCCAACCACTTGCTTGCTTCCATAAGCTTCTCAAAATCTTGAAAATGGTAGAGGACATTAGGTGTTGGCTGAATATGAACCAAGAAAAACAAGTTTTTCCCAAAGTCCTCTAGAAAGTGGTCATCCCCATCACTAAATGTAGTCCTAAAAGGACCATGAAATCCAAAGAGAGACTTTATCTCTTGTGGAGCAATGTGTTTCAAATGTATGGTAAAGGAATGTACATACATTGTTAGTTGATCAATAAGCATCAAAACACAATTTTTACCATATATTGTAGGCATGTTGGTGAAGAGGTCCATAGATGAATATTCCCATCTCTCCATCAAAAGGGGAAGTGGTTGTAACAACTTTGCAAGGTGGTTGCTTCCCTCCTCATACATCAAATAAGCTACATATCTCCTGATATGTTTTTGCACATCTTCTTTGAGATCCTCCCAATATAATCCCTCCATGATGGTGAGATAGGACTTAATGGAATCCTCATGCCCTGCAAAGAGTGCCTCATATGCTACATGTAGAATTCCCTCCTTGAGCTTGGAGTCTCTAGTCAAGCAAATCTAATCATGGAAATAAATGACTCCATCAACTACTCTATATCTCCCATCTGTTACTTTTTCATCAAGAACCTTACATGTGAAGAGGTTCTTGGAATATTCCACCAATATTTGGGATTCCCAATATGAATCTATCCTTCCCAACAATGATAGCGTTGTATAAATTTGAAATGAAGCACCGATCTTGTCATAGCTCTCCTCTTTGACATGCTCAATGCCAAATCCACATGTTGGAGTAATGCTACCCCACTTTTGTTGCCTCCTTTGCAGCTGATCTTGCCCAAGACAAGAATGAAGTACATGGAGGTCAATCTCCTCTTGGAAGGTATTTCCCATCCAAAACTTCCATAGTTTGGCCAATGCATATAAGAGTGTCAATAACCTCTTTTCATATTCATAAATCTTCGTCATGTGTGGAAGTACCATTTGCTTCTCTAAGGCATTTGAATAGCCCTTTGACACCATGCTCATTCCATCATAGATTCTTGAATCATTATCTTTCAGTGCAAATAGCTAAGTGGGAGATGGAAATGTCCATATCAGAAAATTGCTCATCCCTCCTTTGAACCCATCAAAGGTCCTCTGTGTTGTGCTAGATTCTCCCAAGGCTCCTTCCTTAGCCATATATATTAATGATGCACCATGTTGAGTTAACTCTTTGTTTATCTTCCAATCAGGGGATCTCCCTAGTGGAATGCCTCCATGTAATGAAACATCAAGGCCTAGAGCAGGTTTTATATGTGAGTGGACTGATTTGTCCCTGCCCTCACTGCACAAATCATCCTCCTTATTCTGTGCATAATCCTCCTGAAAAGGATGGGTGTGTATGTTCCCAATCACTTGATGTTGGCCCTCCTCCTCATCTTCTCCTACCTTCTGCAAGATATCATAGTCTAAGGTTTCTTTCTCCAATGTAATCAACTCATGCACACCCAAGGTTGTATTGGTGTCAAGACCTTTAATCACATAGAAGTGATCTATCATGGTGTATGTCCCCAAAACTGTGGTCAATGTTGGAACACACTTCCTCCATTGTTTTTTTTTATTTCATTTCAAAATAGACACATGTTTCTAATGATATTTATATGTAATATCCTTTGGAACTTCTTGCAAAGATACAAGAGCTCCTCTAGTTGAAGCAATTGCTTCATCTCCATCTCCAAATGGTGGTAGATCTCCTCCTACTGTTACAATGTTGGAGGCTCTTTCCAACTCTTTCTCTTCCTTCTCCTCATCATTGGAGAATACCTCATCATTAAGAGATACTTTGGGTTTATCTCCTTTTGAAGGAGGAATCCCGATGTCTTCTTCTTGAGAAGAAATTTTTTGCTGAAGTAGGGCTTTTTCCCTTGGCAAAGTAGTTTGCAAAATTTTAACCCCCTTAACAATGTTCTGAAATGGAGTTTGTTTCATGGATCCTTCCAACTCATGCAAAGGTTCTAATTTCGTGGGTTTGTCTAGCTCACCCAAAGAAGTTTCAGAATGTCTTTGATAAAATATTTTCACTACCCTCCTAGTGAACTTTGCATAAGTAGATATATTTTCATTATTAAATGAAGAAGATTCATAAAACCACCAGGCATAAGCCTTACCTTCAAGATGCAGTGATGTTACTCTAATGGCTTCCTCTTCTGAAACTTGATGTAGCTGAAAATATGTGTCTAGCTTCTTTACCCAAGCCTTAGTTGTGCTCTTGGGTGACCCATCAAAAGTAGGTAGAAAATCTACCCAAAATGTGTTGTATACACCCTCTTCTTCTATTGTGGTTACTGGGTCTTCTATCTTCTTTTATTTGACAAAACCATTGGAAGTTTAGATGCTCCTTGAATCTTCTAGGTTGAGATTCATATTCTTGGAGATAGTCACCAAGAGTCTCCTCCTTTAGTGTTTCTCCTTCCTCTTATTCTCTTGCAAAGAATGTAGGCATGGTACCACATTGTAGATTTGATGGTGTAGCTGAATGCTCACACCCATAATGTGAAAATCTGGAGCTTTCTTCATGTACAAGCCCTCTTGGAGAATCTCTATTGATCTCATGCACAGTTTGGAGAAGAAGTTTTGAGAACTCCTTTTCCTCATCTTCTCCTGATAAAGGGGTTTTACCCTTGTCTTCTTTATAAATTTTATAATCGTACTTTTGGTTTCTTCTGAGATAACTCTTCTCTCTATCTGTGAGAGGATCTCCTTTTTTTGATGACATATTGGCTTAAGATGCACAGGCTGAGCCAAGATTATGCTCTGATACCACTGTAATATCCCCAAATGGGAAAAGCAGCAATATAGCTCACAATAATGGAAATAACAGCAAGTATTAACACATTAAAATGAGCCAAAATATAGATCCATGTTATTAAGTATAACAGCAACAAATTTATACAATATGTTGGAGAAAAAACCCCTCAAGCTAGGCAAGAGAAGCCTCCATCAACCAAAAGCACCAATGCATGAGATGCATCTACTACACAAAATGTCTAGAGAAAGTACAGTACAGTTTTAATGGCTAATACTGTAGCTGGAAAATGTAAATGAATGGATCTGATAATAAAATTCTCATACAAGGCCAAAAATGGAGATCTATTCTCCCATACACATTTCCTATATAACCCAGGAAGGGTTTCTGGAAATACTCACAATACAAATGGTGAAGCTAAAGCCCTAGGGTTGAAGAATCACTGCAACTGAAGCACAAAGAGGAGGTGACTGAAACATATGTAGATCTGAAATGGCACTCATCCAATAGACTCTCTCAATCAAGGGTTGATCCCTTCAATGGAAAGCAAACACTCCAAATGGAGTACTGAACTTACCCCTACAACAGCTCACTAAAATAATGCAGTCATGAGCTAGAACTGCATTGTAGCTTATGATGTATACTTGGCCTGATGCCAAAATATGAAATGAGGCCCTGAGAACTTCCTCACAAGCTTCTGATTGAAAGGATGCTCCCTCCAATGGAAAACTAGCTCAAAAATTGGAGATCTCTCTCCTCCACTGCTACACCCCTGCAACACAACACAAATATGGAATAGACTATGTTGTATATGAGACTGAAGCTTGGCCAAATGCCAGATAGTGTTAATGCAGCTCAATATAATCTCTCTTAAGTAGGAACTTTAATTCCCCTTAGGATGAGGGTGGGATTTCCGCTCGGAAATACCCTTGTGCTAAACAACACAACAAACCCTACTAAATAGCAAAAGCATGCACAGAAATGTCACATGAAAAATCCAGATCTAAAAAGATCAAAATCAATAATACAAATCCATGTCTTCTAATGCTGCCATCATCTTCCTTTTATGCTTGGTGAGCTTCCTCACCCTAGTTCTGTAATGAATAAAATAATATAAATAATGATTAATTAGTTAATTAGTAATTAGGTTGAAAGGACATGTCTGATGAGACATGACCTTTCATGAAGAGGCACCAGCCTAGGTATATAAGCAGACCTCATTTGTAATTCTCAATCATCCCATATCTCATTCTTCATACCTTTTATAATATAATATTTGTATCCTCATGGATATATTTGTATTCCAAGTGTTCTGAAGTATTTAACTTGAGAATGAACTTTGTTCGCTTCATTTGGTATCGAAGCAGTTCGAGCCTTCGGCCGCTTAAGCACTGCACAAAACTACGCTCTCCAATCTAGGTCTTTGACCATAAAAAGACTGAAGCATTTGCTACAAATTTTGGAGTTTCTCCATTGCTGAGTTTGTTAGAGGCCTTTGGCCATAATAAAAAATTGAAGAAAAAAAGGGGAAAGAAATATATATATATATATATATATATATATATATATATATATATATATATATATAAAAGTAAATAAAAGTGAGAAGGAAAGTTAAAATAAAGGGGGAAACAAATTAAAAGGGAAAAAAAAAGATTTAAAAGAAAATAGTTCCAAAGAAAAAAAATAAAAAATGGTTCTATATTATTGATTAAATGTGCATGGTAAAAAACCTATACGTAAGAGAAGAAAGAGTAGATAAGGTTATTTTGATTCTTCGTTAAGTGGTTTACAAGCTCGTGGTTTTAGAAGCCCATGGTAATTGCCCATGGTATTTTCAAGGTAAAATAAGAACAAAAGGAATAAAAAATCTCTTTGCGTGAATGGTAAGTTTACTTTTACGTGGAGAAAATTAACCGAGTCAAATACACACAAGTGCACTTATATTTTATAGGTAAATATAGGTGAATAGCCACATTTCACTAGGGTTGTAACTTTTCAAAACAAAAAAACAAAAAAGAGTTTAAAAAAATCAATTGTAGAAAAAAAATAAAAATAAAAAATAAAATAAAACTAGAATTTACTTAGTCAAAGAACTCATCACTAAAGGAAGACTATATTTAAGGTTATATAAATGAAATAATTTCCAAGAAAAACGAAAGGAAAAATATTATTAAGGATTTCTTAAAATATTAAGGAATCACTATTAAAGTTGAAATTTATATAAAAGGAAAAAGAGGTTATTAAAGGTTTAAGTATTGGAAAAGTAGAAAAGGAGATAAATCATTATATTCTAAAGATTTTATTCAAAAAAGGAATATATACATATATAAATGAATTTGAGACTCTTTTAAAAAATATATATTAGTGAAGGATTCATTATAAAAGATTGAAGGAATAATAGTAAAGGATATTGGAAAGAATAATTAAGCTTGAGGGTTTATTAAAAGGAAAATAATAATATTTTATTATAAGTATTAGGAAGGGTCTCTTTTTAAAAAAACCTAAAGTTATCTTGACGCAAGCAGAATGACATCTAATACAGAAATGAAGCCAGAATGATTTTTAGAATTAGAAACCCTACCTATTGACCCTAAAGTGCTATTTAAAATTAAAGGAACTCTTGCAGGAAAATATGTCACTATTACTATATCACCCACCGAAGAAAAAAAATTATATAAACACTAAAATTTCCAACCAGTTGGTGATTCCTGAGTAAAATATAATCGAAAAATTAGACTTTTTTGACAAGTAAAAATACGACATAAAATGTCTACAACTAAATATTGGGGATTATACTTTTATCTCTCAATTTACCATGAAAACCCTACTTTTTGACAATAGTGACATTGTGTTAGGTTCACCATTGATGGAAACCCTAGGTTCATTTATCCTAAATGCGAAAAAGAAATTTTTGACATTCACCTACAAAAAGAAGAAAATAATGCTACAGGACGTTAACTTGAAGCCAAATTCCATGACGCCTGAAGACATACAAGAAATTTCAAAAGTAATTTTCCAAGAAGGTAAAAAGGTGATACAAAATATGCAAAAGGCAATTGACAAAATCACCACTAAAAATAATGAAGAGATTCCTCGCCTCAAGGTCCACAACGATAAATTACTAACGCAAATTAAGAAGCTGAAGAAGGAAAAGAAGTCATTAGAAAACAAGGTGCAACAAATTGTCGAAAAGGAATCATCAAAACCTTCAAATGTAGAAGTCCAAGTTGAAGAAACGGATATTGATCCAGTAAATGTCACAACTCAGAAAGCAGACAAGCAAGTTGCAAAAGATACAAACTTAGAAGTTGCAATTCAGATAAGGAATATTCTAAGTGAAGATTTTGTAACCAACTCAATAACATCCTCACTAGGCGAAAATCAAAGAAGTCAAAGAGTTCCCTATAGACATCCAAATCATGGGAGAAAAAAAATCATCCAAGCTATGTATTCAGAACAGATTCAACAAGTTTATGTTTTGAAGAATACTAATGTCAGTGAAATCCACTCATGTGATAATTCATCACAAGTTTCAAGTCGCTGTAAGGTTCCACAGAAGATTGATTTAGGATGGCCTGATCCATTCTCAGTGCAAAAATTTTGTTTGTCACTTAGAGGAACATACCGACTTGTATCAACAAATATGACTGCCCTGAGACAAGAAGATATTCGTAGCAGGAAAAGAAATCAAGGCCTTTCATCAACAAGCTTTGAGGATAAAGATTTTTGAGGAGGAATGCAATGTAATGAATAAAATAATGTAAATAATGATTAAATAGTTAATTAGTAATTAGGTTGAAAGGACATGTCTGATGAGACATGACATTTCATGAAGAGGTACCTACCTAGGTATATAAGCAGGCCTCATTTGTAATTCTCAATCATCTCATATCTCATTCTTCATACCTTTTATAATATAATATTTGTATCCTCATGGATATCTTTGTATTCCAAGTGTTCTAGAGTATTTAACTTGAGAAGGGACTTTGTTCGCTTCAGGGTCCCACTCAATAATGGAGCTACTCCAATGCATACACTCCTCCTAAATGACTGCGTTGTCCTCCATTAATCCTCCATGATCTCCATAACAGCATTGTTGATCTGGTCAACATTGACCTAGTCTAAATGCTCTAGCCCCTGTTCACACCTTAGGGTGCTTTGTTAAGTTGAAATGATGATCCACTTTCACATGAGAAGTGGCTTTATTCGTCATAAAGAGATTTATGGGTCTCCCTACCTACTTATTCACCTATCTAAGTGACATAACAAAACTTTAATATTCCAATTAGTTGTAAACTAATTTAGGAATATTACAAACTTGATCTCTATAGAAGTTTTGGTGGATCAAGGCTATGATTTTATTCTCAATAAAGGGAAATAATTTCTAAGACACATAACTATCAAGAAAGTGAAGAATATTGGAGTTCGAGTCAATAACCTATACAAACATGAGGTGGGAAATTGTGTCGCATTGAGCAGTAAGGATTAAAAAGTGTAGATTTGAAATGTTGCAGAAATTTGGCATATGAGATTGGGTCATCTACACCATGGTGCCCTAAAAATAATGCAGAAAATTACTACTGTTCTTCCTAAAGGTGTATAAATTCCTTGTATATTCAAACTGCTAATTTTAATTTACTAAAACAATAGACTTGAATCTTCTCTACCAATTTGTGGAAACAAATTAAATGATCATGAAATCACGAAGCATAAAAGAGAAAGAATTCAATCAATAGATTACACAATGATTTCCTGGGAAAAGACACAGCTAAAAACCACACTATCTATATATTTCATTAGTCAGAAAATATGACAATATTACAATGTTTTTCTCAAGCTTGAGCAACCTCTGCACTATCTCTATCTATCTCAATACTTCCTACACAAGCCTTAGCCAATACTTAACCAATTTTATACTTTCCCAAGTCCCTATTTCCTTATGTTGTTTCCTTGGGAATTAGCCCATATTAATCAGGGAAATTCCTCATCCAAAAATACGTAATTCATCATAGGCCTTCTTCTGATTGCATGTACCACATGTACAATTTGGATGATTATACAACTGATAGTACACTTCCCTTGAACTCCAATCTCAACTGGGTAACTCATAGATCTTGCATGCATGAGTTATTTATGGTTGATTTATCAGTTAACTCATCGATAAGAGAGTAGACAACTAACTACTAGACCTCCCACTAGTTCCTCCAACAATTGAAACTAGTAAAACTGACTTTAAATTAGATAAAATGAATTAATTAATTACAACTCAAAATAAACTCAATTAGGGCTCCTAAAAAGTAGGAACCACTCTACATGACTCAAGTTAGACCCTCAACTCGAATTAACTGAACCAATTAAGTCAAACTAACTTATTTAACTCATACAAGTTGTCATGTAATGTGGAATTACAATTTTCTTCTAATTTAATTCAAGGGAAAATTAAATTAGAATCTTTCTTGGTGCCATTTTCAACACTCCCTCTCAGCAAGAAAGGGAATATCATATACCCTGATCCTGCCTCTATAGAACTCAGATTTGACTCCTAACAGTGCCTTACTCAAGATATATGCATCATGTTCCTCTGTAGGAATGTACTCTTGCAACATGATCTGCCTCTACACACAATCTCTAAGATCGTGATATTGGATGTCGATATGCTTGGACCTAATATCATGAAAAACTAGATTCACAAAGAATTTGATACAACTCTTATTGTCACATTAAATCATTGTAGGATCCATTTTCTAACAAAATAACCCAACAAGGATCTTCCTCATCCGGATAGCCTCACAATTTGCTTGACTATCAACCATGTACTTTTCTTCTATTGAAATGAGTGCAATTGATCTCTCCTTCCGGTTGTACCAAGAAACTTTTTTTGACCCAATATTGAAAATTCCTCCTGATGTGCTCTTTATGTATGATGGAATCCTTGCCCAATTTTCATCTGTGAAGCTTTTTGGCTTCACTCCTTCTATCTGTTTATACCAAAGACCAAATTGAGTGGTGCCTCTGAGGTATCTCATCACATTTTTTGTTTCCTTCCAATAGAGTCCGGTTGGCTTAACCATTGCTTGACTAAGCAAGTTAACTACATAATACATGTTCGGTCATGTGTTCGCTTGAAGTAGCATTTTCCTTCCCTGCTAGAGGAGTCTCCATGAGTTTTTTTCTCTCCATGTGAAACTTTTTCAGTATCTCGTTTTCATACTTGCCCTGAGAGACAAATAGTGCCCGATATCCTTGCCAAATTTCCAAACCAAGGAAATAATGCATGAGCCCCATGTCTTTAATCTTGAATTCTCTTGCCAAATCGTCTTTGCAATATTTTATCAGCTTCTTATCACCTGTTAGAATTAAATCATCGACATATATACTATAATCAATAATTTACCTTCAACCACGATATGGTAAAGGTTTGTATATGCTTCATTTTTGGTGAAGCCCAACCCAGTGAAATAGTTGTTGATCCTGGTGCACCAAGAACGGGGTTCTTGTTTCAATCCATACAGTGCTCGCTTGATTTTGCACACATGTGACTCTCTGTCGAAGGTCTCAAATCCTTTCAGCTACTCTATGTATGCCTCTTCCTCAATCACTCTGTTGAGCAATTTTTTTTTCACATCCATTTGATGCATTTTCCATCCCATTTGTGCTAAAAGTTATAGAATTGAGTTGATTGAAGAGTACCTTGATTTTGGAGAAAATCTATCATCGTAATCAATTCCCTCCACCTGAGAGAACCCCTTGGCCACAAATCTTGACTTGTGTTTCTCGAGACTCCATCTGCTGCTTGCTTCACCTTGTAGATCCACCTGGAACCTACAACTGACTTGTCCTATGGCCTTGGGACAACTTCCCAAGCATTGCTCCTGATAATGGAATCATATTCCTCTACCATGGCATCAACCCATTCTGGTTGTTACACTGCTTCCTTGAATGAGGAAGCCTTAGTCTCTACACTCTCGCTCATTATATCCATGTAGGTAATGTACTAATATGGTGACCTCCGCTGCCTGTGTTGTGATGTGGGTGCCCCCACATTCTCTCCAGCATCATGCATCAATCTGTCAACCTCTCTAGTGCGCTTCCTTCCATCTTTAGATGTCTCTGCATGAATGGGTGCTTACACTCTCTAATCCTTTACTTGTGGCTACTCCACAACATCCTGAGGTTATTCCTTTGGAGCTAAAAGCTCCTCTTCTTCATGCAACTGAAGCTCCCTCTCAAGGTAAAATATCATGGTTGTCTCTTCATCGAACTTCACATATCTACAAATAATTGTCATCCTGTGAGAAGGAAGGTACACCCAATATTTGTGAGGTGTATTAGTGTACCCCACAAATATGCCCAACTCAGTTGTTGGTTCTAGATTTTTCCTTGCATCCTTGGAAATTGATGAACAAAAGATCTTGAAGTGTGCCACATATGGTTTCTTACCTGAAAAAGCTTCTTCTGGTGTACTCACCCTCATAATTCGATGAGGACTCATGTTTTGCACATATAGCGTTTTGTTGCATGCATCATCCCACAAGTGCAACGATAGGCCATGGTCATGCAACATCGCCCATGCATCTCCCACAATACTTATGTTCTTCCTTTTAGCAACCCCATTCTCATTTGGGTTATGGGGTGTTATTAACTGTCTTTGAATGCTTTCTGATGCACAGAAATTATTGAACTAATTCAACATGTATTCTCCATCGTTATCGCTCCTAAGAGCCTTCACTTTCCTACCTGTTTCTTTCTCAACAAGTGCTTTAAATAACAAAAATTTTGAGAACATCTGGTCTTTCTTCTGCATGAAGAATATCCAACACTTACATGATAAATCATCTACAAATATCACATAATACCTATGCTTGGTTGTGGAGGCTCTCGAGAATGGTCCACACACACCTGAGTGAACTCTTTCAAGGATCGTGTGTGCTCGATTGTCCTTATCATGAAAGGTGGATTTGGTGTACTTCCCCAATGTGCACCCTTTGCATGTATCACGCTACTCTAGTGAACCCTCAGGAAGTATTGTAGAAATATCTTACATGATCTTCAAAGCTCCATGGTGTAAATGGAAGTCACCTATGCCATAATTCACTTATGTCTCAGCTCTGCACCTTCTCTAATTTTGTTCTCAAAGCAACACTGTCTTCTACATCCAATTTGTAGAGGTTCTTCACCCAAAACCTGATCAAATTCACTTTTCCCATGGTTATGTGATGAAGGAAATCCTTTCCTTTGATAAATATTACATTGTAGCCACAATATTCCAACATAGCAACTGAAACTAAATTATTTTACAGACCCAGAACATACATGACATCTTTTAATGTGAGAGGAGAACGAGACTCCCTCTGAAAATTAATAGTACCAATGTCGATCGCGCTATACCTTCCACTATCTCCCATCTCGATGTGCATCTGGAGGTCCTTCTCATCCAAGTCGCTGAAATTTTCTTTGTTTTCGGTCATATGGAATGAGGCTCCACTATCTAGATACCACACACTACCCATCATTTATTTCACCATGCATGCAATGAGGGTGAAATCCAGTTTGAATTGTGAAGCAAGAGCTTAACCTACCGCTCCTCCTGAGGGCTTCTTGTCAAACTTATTGTGAAGACACTTTGTGGCATAGTGTCCCAACTCATGACAGTGAAAACATTTAATCTTCAACAAGTCCTTCTTCTCTCCTACCTGACCAAAATATCCTTTGAATTTGGATTTATTCCCTTTCCCTTTCATTTCCTTTCCATCCAAGGCACAGTTCTCCTAATCATCATGTTTGGATAAGGATCCATCTCTGGTGCTCCACATTATCTCTTCTTGCACCAAGTCGGACCACAAATGCTCCCACTCAAGTAGATTCTCCCTCCCATTTACTGAATCCTGGTAGTTGTTCCAGCTCTTGGGAAGGCCTAGAAGTGCTACGCTGACCAAATCATCTTCAGCAACTATAGCACCAACATTCCCAATCTCATCCTAACATTGGGTGAACTTTCTCAAGTACTGTGGTATTGTATCACCCTTTTCCATCTGGAATTTCCAAAGCTTATCCTTCAGCGCCAACTTCATGTGGTTACTGTTGTTCTGAAACAAGTCTATCAAGGCCTTCCACATTGCATATCGATTCTCCTTCCCGTGGAGGTTTGAGACAATATTGTCTCAAACTCCTTCCAGTCATTAGGGGAATTTTGAGGTCTAAAATGGGCCTCCTAAGGAAATTCTACAATAATAGTGGAAATAACAAAATAATATTAGATTACATCATCAAATTTTAGAGGGAAAAAAAAAAAAAACTATTTTTTCAACTCGTATTTTCAACTTATCTCCCTATGGGTTTACTCAAATTTTGAGTGAAAACACTCGTTGGATGAAAAATTTTATTCCTCATCCAAGGAATACCCATGTTACATAATTTGATGGACTTTGATACACGAAAATGGAGATATCTATGAAAAATGTGATTGCAATCACATTTTTCATGTATTTCTCATTTTTCATGTAGCAGGCTCCATCGAAATATGCAACATGGGTACTCCTTAAATGAGGAGTTAAATTTTTCATCCAATGAGTAATCCCGCTCGAAATTTGAGTAAAAACTTAGGGAGATAAGTTGAAAATACGAGTTGAAAAAGTACTTTTAGTATTTATTATTTTTTAATATTTTGACTTTTTTAAGCCAAAAACGATGAATCACCCCCCATGGTTGACATCATCATCTAGAATCCTATTGGTTCTTATAAATTTTATTTTGTTTGTACATTTTTCTTAGGAGGCCCATTTTATACGTCAAAATTCCCCTAATGAAGATCCATCTTGTCTTGACTACATTCTTCTTCCATTCTACTAGAGCATGTGCATCCGCAGTTGTTGGTTTCGGAACATTGTTACCAATGTATTCCTTCAACCCATTATCTTCCATGAATGCTTCCATCTAGTCCTTCCAAGCAATGTAATTCTAGCTACCCTCAAGGACATACTCGAGCCTCATACCATAGAACTCCATCATGATCCTGCTTCTAGCTCTGAAGAATAGATCTGCAAAACTTGTTCCTCCTACAAAGATAACTTCGTATTCTTCTCTTCTACAGTGATTTCAGCTCTGATACCATGTTGAAATTCCTTATAGATTCAAACTATTAATTTTAATTTACTAAAACAATAGACTTGAATCTACTATACCAATTTGTGGAAACCAATTAAGCGATCATGAAATCACGAGGCATAAAAGAGAAATAATTCAATCAACACATTACACAATGATTTCCTAAGGAAAGCCACAGCTAAAAACCCCGCTATTTTTATATTTCATTAATTATAAAATATGAGAATATTACAATTCTTTTCTCAAGCCCAAGCAACCTCTACACTATCTTTATCTATCTCACTACTTCCTAGACAAGACTTGGCCAATACTTAACCAATTCTATGCTTGCCCAAGTCCCTATTTCCTTGTGTTGTTTCCTTGGAAATTAGCCCCTATTAATTATGGAAATTCCTCATCCAAAAATATGCAATTCATCATAGGTCTTCTTTTGACTACATGCACCACCTGTACAATTTGGATGATTATACAACTGATAGTACATTGCCCTTGAAATCCAATATCAACTGGGTAAATTGTATATCTTTCATGCATGAGTTATTTATGGTTTATTTATCATTTAACTCATTGATCACAGAGTAGAAAACTCACTACTAGAACTCCCAGTAGTTCCTCCAATAGTTGGAACTAGTTAAACTGACTTTAACTCAGGTAAATTGAATTAATTAACTAAAACTCAAAATAAACTCAACCATGGTTCCTAAAAAGTAGGAACCTCTCTACATGACTCAAGTTATACCCTCAACTCAAATTAACTAAACCAACTAAGTCAAACTAACTTAATTAACTCATACAAGTTGTCATGTGATGTGGAATTAAAATTTTATTCTCATTTAATTCAAGGGAAAATTAAATTAGAATCTTTCTTGGTGCCATTTTCAATAAAAGGATCCCTTGACCAATAGGATGTTTGCAAGGGTTTCACATTAGGGAAATATGTCAAATCCACATTCCATGGCCGAGGTAGAAGAGCAGATGCAATCTTGGAGCGATTCCGCTCTAATGTTTGTGGACCCTTCTCCACAGCCTCCATGAAAAAACATAAGTACTATGTTATTTTTATTGATGATTTATCAAGAAAATGTTGGATCTTATTCATGCAGAAGAAGGATGAATTTTTCTAAAATTTTGTTTAATTCAAGGCATTGGTGGAGAAGGAGACTGGGAAGAAGGTGAAGGCTCTAAGGAGCGATAATGGAGGTGAATTTATTTCACATTACTTCAAATATTTACGTGCCAAAGAGGGTATTCGAAGAGAGTTGATAGCACCCCATAACCCATAGTAGAATGGGGTAGCTGAAATGAAGAACACGAGCATAGTGGGAGAAGAAAGAAACATGTTGCATGATCAGGGGCTAACATTGCATCTATGGGTAGAAGCATGCAACACAGCAGTCTACTTGCAGAACTAGAGTCCTCATAGAATACTTGGTATGATCACACTGGAGAAAGCTTTCTCTGGGATAAAGCCTGATGCATCTCATTTCAAAATTTTTGGAGCTTCAATGTATTGTCATGTCTCCAAGGATTCGAGGAAGAAACTTGAGCCTATAGAAAAATTGGTATTTTTTGTAGGACACACTGAAACTCCACACAGTTACCGAGTGCATCTACCTTCCTTGAGAATGATATTTGTAAGGAGAGATGTCAAGTTCGATGAGGAGAAATTTATTATATGCTCTCTAGAATGAGAGTTGAGTATCACGCAAGAGCTTCTAGCTCTGATCAAATTTGGATTAAGGACCTAAGTGATAGCTAAAATTTAAAAGTGGTCAAAAGTGTGTCAAATCTAAGCAACTGGATAGATCTCGTCTTCCTGATTCCAGTGACGCAAACGGTTTGAAAATCTAACACCGTATGAAGAAGTTATCGCGATTTGAAAACTCTAGTAAACTGCAAATTTTGACATTTGACCAGGGTTGACTAGGTGTTAGGTCCCTATATTACTAGTATAGTCCCTTATTGTTGTTAGCATAACCCCCTTATTGTTATTATTGTACCCTTTTAACCCCCATATTTTTATTATTGTGCCCTTAAATTATTATTGTTAGGTCGGCTAGGATTACATTGTGGCCCCACTAGGATTACATTATGGTCCCATGGACTCCTATATATAGAAAGGAGGTTTTGTAAATTGTATCATCCAAGAATTGTTCATTTATGTAATGTATTGGAGGGTTTCCCCCTCAGATTAGCCATTCTAAGGTGTTGATATCTCTTTTCTTCTATTTTGGGTAGTTACACAACATTTTGATATCAAAGGCTTTGGATTCAGGTTTTTGCTCTAAATAGGTCATCGTCAGCATTTTAAACATAAATTTTTTTCCCAGAGGTTCGAATCTGAAACTTTTGAGTCTGACAGAAATCACAGGAAACTACGTCAAACAATTTGAGCTTGGTTCACAACATTTTCGGAGATATGATCTGTGGAAGGTAGTGCTTTTTCAGGCTCCTGAATTTCATCTCAAAGAGGTGATCGTGGGAAAATATTCATAACTCTCTCTCTGAGCATCAGATTGGAGTGCCGTGAAAAGTGGTCACAATTACATGGACTTTAGTTTCTTGTATATCAATTTTACGTTTGAAGGTCAAAAAACGTTGACACGTGAAGAAGTAGTACAAGTTCACTCTCTTGAACAGGTCCATAATTAGGTCATTGTGGGAGATTGGACACAACTTTGTCTAAATGAATCCAAATCGGAGTCGGAAAGTACGGCATTGAAATACAATTTGAGGGAGCAATGTAGTTTGTCAAATTCAAGATATTGAAGTCTACAATCACAGAGAGATAATCCAATTTCAATATCGAGCTCCTCAAAAGCAAGAAAAAGGTGTGTATTTTTTTCCCGAATTGCATAAGTCTTGTTTGAAAAATCAATTTGAATTGATTCCAAGGGCATATTGTAGAATAGATATCAGTATTGGGTTCTAAAAAATGCCCCGTAAAAATAATTCAACACCCATTAAGCCTTCGGAAGGCTCTACTATGACTCATGAAGATGA